>BTPG01000004.1:79297317-79836705 GCA_036245525.1 Semisulcospira habei | reverse complement strand
TTTGTACATGGAAACATATGGCAATAAACCATCTTATCTTATCTTATCTATCTTGAATGCAAAGCAGACCGTGGAGTTCACCAACCGGCTCCGTATCATCTAGAAGTCGCTGCGTCCAGGCTGAAGGCCCAGGCCAAGTCTGCACGGCGAGGCGAAGTCTCGGGTGGTCTACCCGCCGAGAACATGTCAGCGATGAACTTGTACAGCGAGGAGCGTTTGACGACCATCGTAGCCGCTACCAAGGTCGGGATGTCGAAGACCCAGGGGGCATCCTGACGTCCCCGTTCAACAAGTGTTAGCCAGCAAGCGTCGACCTAGGGGTGGTAGGCCATGTGGTAGTAGAAGACCAGCAAGCCAGGAAGCTCGTAACCGCGGCTAGAGTGGGAAGTCTCCGATCCTTGACGCTCAAAAATAGAGGCCAGTCAAATGTAGGTAAGCGGCGTCTCCGTAGGCAGATGCGCCCCGAGCGGGGGCCGTAGCTAGCTGAGCTAACGTCCTGGGGCGCCGGCAGGTAAACTGCGTCGTCGCCGAAACAACTAAGGAATAAAACGGATCATAGCTTACAGCGCTTAACTTACCTTCCAGCTGTAAGCGCTTACGATGTGTACACGCCACAAACTCCTACTAGTGGTTGGCAACCGCAGTGAAGGTACTTGTAATGGGCTTGAGACGAAAAAACTTCTGTTGGCTTGTGGCAGGGTCGGTCGCCAAGTCTTGTCCCGACGGGAGGCCTAGGGAGAAGTAGAAGGTCCGAGTCGCGGGAACCAGTCAGCCGTTGTGTCGGACTGCCACGAGCGCGCCCGCCGTCGCGGAACGACGTCCACTTGATCCTAATACCACTCAGAGGTCCGTCCACACCGTCTTAAGGGAAGACGGGGCGAGAGATCCGACGTGAACCCGGCTCGTCTCTAATGAACCTGGCGAGTGGGCGCACGCAAGCCGAGCCATCATGTCCTATCTTTCCTTGAACTCCTTCTACTGACCTTCTGCCGCGAGACTGCCTTGGTCGCCTGGGCGGAGTTAACCAGCAATAATACTTGATCTTGGAGTGGGACGCCGAAGCTTCAAGCAACTCCACGTAAACCTGACTCGTCGCTTACCCACCCCCAAGGAGCGGGTGCACACAAGTCCAGCCGTCTTGTCCACTCGTGGTCCCCTGTCACTGCGAATGAGCGGGCCGCCAAAGTCTGTGCCGGAGTAGAGTCGAGGCTTGGAGGGCCTGCACGTCGCGGGTCATCCTCATACTGGGTCCTTCCAGTACTTCGAGATGGCGGGCACCGGCCGAGCTAGTAAACGTCCCTGTCCTGTGGCCTAAGTCATGCAAGCGCCGCATGGTTCAGCATTATCGTCCCGCGGAGGTAAGTCACTCACCGCGGCCGGGAAATCTATCTCTTACGCGCTGGTGTCAACCCCAGGTTGCAGCGAACGTCGGCCCAAAGGGAGGTCTCCGGAGGATACGCCTTGGGAAGACGAAAGCGGGTGCCGGGTCATACCTGGAGTCCGCTTGAGAGTGCCGGCTTGTATCCGTGACGTGGGAAGCAGACCGTCGGCGAGTCCACCTGTCCGTTGAGTGCGAACGGCATCGTGCTACGAGAGTCCGCTTAGATCGTCACACAAGCCAGGCTTGACCGTGCCTGGGGTAGACGAGGCATGTCATCTCGTTGCGCGCCCGTGCTGTGTCTCCTAGTTCCTACCAGGGAGCAGGAGTGCGCTAGGCCAGCAGACATGTCCGGTCGTGGTCCCCAATCCCTCTTGGAGCGGGGCGCCGAATCCCTGTGCCCGCACTGGCCTCTACGCCTTGCCGAGGTGACAGGGACTGAAGCATGGCGTGGCGGGCGAGTCTTCACTGGTAAGCAGCATTGGTCGGGTCTGTGACGGCCACCAGTACTGGAGCTCGCTCTCGAGTCGCATCTCGCGTGGTGGCTACTGATGCAGGGGCATTGTCTCAAGGCCTATATGGCGGCGCTTGAGGTTACGCTACCAGGCAGGGGCCACTCGACGGGACTGTGGCGGCTGCCGGCGCTAGAGCTCCGGCTTGCGGCCTAAGCCGCGGCGTTGAAGGCTCTACAACCTGGTAAGGGCCACTCGTCGGGTCTGTGGGGCTTACCGGTGTTGGACCCCTAAGTCGTGCTGGCATCGGCCGATCGCGGCGGTAGAAGTTCTAAGCCGTGTCCTACTGTTCTTCCAGCCAGGGGCGCAGACCAAGCACGGGTGAGTGGAGGCACAGCTGGAACAGGGTAGGCCAAGCAAGTCTGTTTCAATGGAACTGTCCACATCGTGAGAAGGAGCGGACTTGCCAACTGCAACATAGTGCACACAAAAAAAAAAAAAAATAACCGAGTGAGCGTGCCCCCACGGGCCTGCAATACGAATCCGCACGACAATGGGTACAACAAAGTTAGGTGCACTGCATAAGTCGACGCCTGGCGCTCTACCCCCCTTGAGCGTCGGTCAAAGGCAATAACCGAGGATTTACCTTGATAATGGAGAAGCAGGGGAACCCACACAGGTCGCAGACCAACCAGCTCACCGCACCGAAGCCCCAACAGCTATGGCGGCGAAGGCAGACTCGACCCCATCCGTCGCGGTCCGTGAGCGGAGAGCACGCAGGCCTGACAGCACGAACGGTCCCTGAAGCTGGGAACAGCACCGAGCCGAACACCGGCACTCCGAGTAAAGCAGGAGAGCCTCTTCATTCTTTACTCTTCCAACTCCGGAAGTAGAAAGTTCAGGGCACACGAAGTGCGTAACACGCTACGGCCAGACCGGCCTCGAGCGAGTGAGTAGAGTTCACAAGGCTACGCTGTCTTGTCAGGTCTAAGTCACAAAAACCGACGAGGAAAATCCCACATGGAAACCATCCAAGCCTAAAACAAGGCACAGCGTAGTGTAACACTCTCCAACGACCACCAATGTTTCCACAACTGAAGATACACAGTCCGAAGCTAGAGACACTGTCGTACACAACCTTCCATTGAAACTGAAACTGACTGGTAAGCTAGCCGCTGGGCGCATGCGCGGTTGGGTTGAAAGGGCGGCTACTCGGGTTCCGCCTAACCTATGGCGCCCCTCACCTGCCATCACGGCCATACTCGTACACAACAATTTTGGGCTAAAATTAGTCTAGCAAGAAACCATTCCTATTAGTAATACCATCGGTAATGTGTTTTGAGGAAACAAATTTCTTTGTCCAACATTGTGTAGTAGTTATGCCATTACTCCTTTTAAAAGTTCACCAACAGCATTGCCGAATCTACTTCACAGTAATCTTGGCAGCAATTTTTGTGTAGTTATCCTCATTCCACCTTTGAAAAGTTTGTCAACAGCATCATGGAATCTATTTTACAGTAATTTTGGCAGCATTTTTATCCGATATTGTGTAGTTATCCCACTTCTTCTCTGGGTCATATGGCTCCCAACGACTTGCTGGGAAAATGTGCTTGTTGCGTTCATACCAGCTTCTCAGGCACACTTTCCCTGCATGAGACTCCTCTTTCTCCACTTTGGCATCATTGGTCAATCTCACATCGTCTCGCACATCAAAACTGAACAGTGGCCCTGACTTCCCCCGAGCCTTTGTCACAATAAAGTCATAGAAGGAATAGTGCTGCGGAATGATGAGGTCCTCCTTCACATACATGAGCTGATCGACGCTGACAGGTTTGAGGTCGTTGAACTCCTTGCGGAGGGTCTCAAGGGCACGCTGAAGGAACTGCTGGATGGTGTTGCCCTTCTTCAACTTGAGCTGTCTGCGGTGGCCGGAACCGTCCCAGTAGCTGTAAGTGATGGTGATGTCTTCATTCTTTACCTGCTCCTGCTGGTCCTCCCACTGCTGGCGCAGCTGCTCCCTACAAATACCACAAAATATTTAACCCCTTCACTGCCAGTGGACATGAACTGTGTTTTTGAAAACAAATTCAACATCAAAGATCCACATCCGTCAAAGGAGCATGGACACAAGTAGTCTTACAGATCCTCATGAGCCCCCACAACAGTGGAGGGCTAATGAGGGTCTATACCTCTTGACTGGTGTTCAATTTTTCCCTCTTGGTAAACAGTTAGCTCATTTAGCCATGAGACCCTGCAGCAGGAGATGAACTGATCATGATAATTCAAGGGTAGTGCCAGATGAGATGGGCTGATCCTGACAATTCAAGGGTAGTGCCAGATAAGCTTGGCGCCTTCAGGCGCCAAGCTCATCTGGCACTACCCTTGAATTATCGTGATCAGTCCATCTCCTACAACTGGTACATAGTCGTTAGACAACACCTCCAAAAGTTTGGAAATGTGGCCGTGGGGTTACGAGGGTTAAAGGCACGCACATAATAGAATGCTTCAGCTGAAGAATTAACATCTTAACATTCTCCTTAGGCCTATCTGTATTTTGCAGGATCTATTTTTTCATCACTGCTAGAATGAAGTGTACAACACACAGTGTAAGAGTGATAGAGCCACATAAAGATCTATGCTTCTTGCTGGCTTCCTTGTGTCTGTATGTGCCAACAGTTGAGGGTGCATAAAGATCCATGCCTCTTGCTGGCCACAATCACACGAGTGTCTCTGGTAGTGAATCTGTGACTGATGACCTATGCTCCACCAGGAGTACAAGGTTTAACTCTTAAACCCCCAGAACTGGGAGTTTAACCCTTTGAGTGCTGGGGCAGTCTCTGGCACAGCGGTAAAATCAAATTTTCACTAAAATGTATTTTTTCGAAAAATACTTACTGATGGCGTTACTATAATTATGGAAGATACCCTTAGCTTACCGATTTCAGCCTAAGCATTTGTTGTGTACCCCACACAACTGGGGAGGAGTCACCAGGGATCCAACCTGCGCCTGTGGTCAGGAAGACCAAACAGCGGAACATATTCTCCAGAGATGCCCCCTACTGGACGATGAAAGAAAAGAAGTGTGGCCATCGCCAACTCCACTGCAGACCAAACTCTACGGCAGTCGAGAAGACCTGGAGAAAACGACGTCATTCATCACCGGTGCTGGTCTGACCGTATAGCCCACTGCGAACGACAAGAAGAAGAAGACCAGGGATCCATTCCTAGGAGACCTGAGTGGCCTCCCCTTCCCTCCCTATTGGGTCACGTGCTGGGCGGAAGCCCGCCAGTTTTACTCTTAGCCGATTGGCGGCAAGCGGGGTTGGAGGGAGGGTCCTCTGAGTAATGCCATCGGTAAGTATTTTTCGAAAAAATACACTTTAGAGAAAACTTCATTTGTTTTCTCAAAACTCTTACCGATGGCATTACTATATGGAAGAATAGCGAATAGGAGGAGGGTGCCACCCCCAACACCCCCTTCGAGTGATAAGCTCTGCAAGGACCCAAGCGGATCAACTCCCGACGATTTCAGCTAAGAGTTACCTAGGGCGCCACCGACGCTAGGAGGGAGTGCTGTGCTACCTCTTCACCAAAGAGCTTGTCTGAATCCGATCTTTTAACCTTTGTGATACAAATTCCCTGAATGTCTTTCGGCAACGAATTGTGCATTTGGTACCTTCTACGAATGGAAACTTCCTGTTGTACGTTTCCAAGAATGGTGATGATGTCACCAACAATTCTGAGGTTTTCATTGGCTGCTTGAACCACACTCTTATTATCCAGATTCCGGGACTCTTTAGCTGTCTGCGTAGCGAATTCATGTAGATTCACCGACACTTTCACGGCTGCTGCCGCAGCTTTGGCTATTTGCCATTGCACATTAGATAACATTAGATCAGCCCTTTTCCCTTGCGCATTTAATTTGTCTCTGACAGCTTCATTCAGTGTGGGTGGTGCCAGTATTTTACAATTCTCAGGAATGGGGTACTTCTTGAGAAGTTCTGACAACGATGCCTCCTGCATCTGCATATTGAAACGATTTATGACAATCTTCTCCATCTGTGCAACCACAGTGGCCCAAGTTCCTCTTCTTGTTCTAACTGCCCCACAAGAATGTCAAGCATAGAATTTTCCCCCTGGGATTCTTCAACTGCCTCTGGCAGTGTGACAGTAAAGTTCAGATCATCACTCACAGAGCTGGCCTCCAGCTCGATCTGATTGGGATCCCTGCCATCGAAGCGTCACCACACTCGCTGTCACTTCCAAAATCTACTTCACCCTGTGAAGTGTCAAAACTGTCCTGCTCTAACCTTGATAGCCTGCTTTTGATATCTTTCATGCAAGCCATAATGTCAGTTAGTGTTATGGTCTCTTTAGTAGAGTCCGTTTTGTTTCGATCAGAGCAGCTAGCTGAAGTTCCCGCCACGGGGTCCGCCATGATTATGCGAAAGATCTAGATCGAGAAGCGTCAAGGGAAATTAGTTCTTGAAACCTATCTCTGGAAATAAGAGCAATATCTGTAAAAGAAATAAGAAGGTTGTATCCTACCTCAGTGTATCCCTAGAAATTCTGACACAAATCAAATCAATGATCAAAGGAAACCCACAAAAAGATGAAGATCTTGACTAGCACGTGTGAACCGTGAGACCGCGTTCCCAAAAGTGAACTAGTGCGCATGCGTGACCTCTTCTTCATTTGACCAACTGTTCTGCCAGTTTAAGGTTAAATTCGGGCGGACTGTCGGGGGTTCTTTCTCCGCGTACTCCAGCTCTTCCTCCCCCAGGACTTTGGTATCAATTTCAGCCCACTTAATCAAATTTCAAATATAAAATCGATTTGAATTTCCCAAAATTCAGTAGCTCGCTTGAGCTTGCCCTTAACGCCATGAGAATGTTCTGTGTTTGTGTACAGTGTGGTGAGTGAATGTGCGCGATTCACTTGAGTGTGCTTGTTGGGTTCAGTTCGCTGTGGCGCTTTGAGCCGATTTTCAATAGGGATAAAGCGCCTATTTAATGCGCTGATTTATTTTGTTTATTTTTGTCGAGGTAAAAGAATGGGTTTAAGAATGTTAGATATAACAAAATTTGTTATTTTAAGACAAAACCTTTTTTGAGAGTCCAGATTATAATTATATTTACAACAACTTATGAATAATGTGTCCTGAACTGATGACCACCAGGTGTACAAGGTCTTTCTACAGAACTGGTTACCATCTCACTCTTGGAACTCACCTGGGGAGATAACTGTGATTTTAATTCATGATGCAGCCAGACATTAAACATAAATTTTTCTCTAAAATGTATTTTTTCGAAAAATACTTACCGATGCCATTACTATAATGGAACAACCTCTCTCTTGGCTTGACTTCGCGAACGAAGATTTTATAGGAGTTGCCCACGACGTCTGCAGGCTTGTTCGTGGCTGCGGAGGCCAATCCGAGACAGGCAGGTTCAACCGCAGTGGCTGCAGGGGAAGGTATGGCCAGGGTTCTGAGCTGCAGCATCTCTGTTTTTTCTCCTGAGCCGCTTGTCCTTAAGGCTAGCTCTGTGAGAGTCCTCAAAGGAGACAGCTGCCTTGTAAATGGTGGAGCGCCAGGTGTCACGGTCCGCAGCAAGCGAAGACCACTGGTGGTGGTCGATTTGGCAGGCACTAAGTGACTTCTTGAGACAGTCTTTGTATCTCTTCTTTGGTGCCCCTCTGTCACGGTGTCCAGTAGCAAGCTCGCCGAACAGGGTGATCTTTGGTAGGCGATGATCCTCCATCCTGGAGACATGCCCCGCCCAGCGGAGCTGTGTCCGCAGCAGCAAAGCCTCGATGCTCACAGTTTCAGCCTGTTCAAGGACCTCGACGTTGGTGACATAGTCACTCCAGTGAATGCCCAGGATGGTACGCAGGCAGCGCTGGTGGAAGCGTTCGAGGAGTCGTAGTTGGCTGCGGTAGAGGGCCCAGGACTCGGAACCATACAGCAGGGTGGTGAGGACCACAGCTCTGTACACGCTGATCTTGGTGCCTGTTTTCAGCTGTTGATTGTGCCACACCCACTTGAAAAGTCGCCCGAAATCGCTGTTCGCTTTTGCCAGCCTGCTGTCAAGCTCCTTGTCCAGCTTGGCGTCCGACGTGATAATGCAGCCAAGGTAAGTAAACTGGTGCACTGACTTTAGTTCAGACTCGCCAATGGTGATGTGAGGAGGGCGATACACTGTCTTGGGTGCCAGCTGATGGAGGACCTCTGTCTTTTTCAGACTGACCTCGAGTCCAAAGAGCTGGGCAGCATCTGCGAAGCAAGACGTGATGCGCTGCAGGGCTCTCTCTGTGTGTGCAACGAGGGCAGCATCATCAGCAAAAAGCAGCTCACGAATCAGTTGGTCTAGGGTTTTCGTGTGGGCCTGCAGTCGTCTGAGGTTGAACAGGCTGCCATCGAGACGATACCTGATGTACACTGCATCGTCATCATCGAGGTCCACTGTGGCCTGCTTCAACATCATGCTAAAAATGATGGTGAAACACTTTGGGAACAACTGAAAACTGCTATTGCAAAATCCTCTGCAGAAGTCTTGGGTTTCGCCAGAAAGAAGAACAAAGACTGGTTTGACGAAAACGATGTAGAGATCCAGGAACACCTAGCAAAAAAAAGAGCCGCCCATCAGGCCCACCTAGCCCAGCCTTCCTGCCCTGTGAAGAAGTCTGCCTTCCGCCTCGTCTGCAGCAGTCTCCAGCGCAAGCTCAGAGATCTCCAGAATGAGTGGTGGACCAGACTTGCACAGAGGACCCAGCTTTGTGCTGACAATGGTGACTACAGGGGCTTCTACGAAGCACTGAAAGCAGTGTATGGCCCCAGGCACCTGGTACAAAGTCCCCTGCGAAGCGCGAATGGCCAGGCACTCCTCACAGATAATACCTCCATCTTGAACCGCTGGTCGGAATACTTTCAGAGCCTCTTCAGGAACAACCTATAGCTTGCGTAATTTTAGCCCCAAAACTTACGATGTGTACCCGGGTAGCCTCCCTTCCCACCCCACGTGGGTAACTGCCGGCGCAGCCAAGTCAAACCGGTTCTTTCGTTTAGGTGGCTAGCAGCGAGCGGGGCAGGTGGGTGGGCCGTCCGAGTAATGGCATCGTTAAGTATTTTTCTAAAAAATACATTTTAGAGAAAAATTAATTTGTTTCCTCAAAAACATTACCGATGCTATTACTACAATGGAGAATAGTGAAGAGGAGGAGGGTGCCGAGAGACGGGCGAACACCAGGGCTGGGGTTGCGGGAGGGGGGAAGGCGCGGAACCAGTAATGCCGCCGTCGAAGCGAAGCGCAGAAGGTGTCTGGAAGCCAGATGCACGGGGACGTGAACGTAGGCATCCGCTAGATCCAGGCTGACAGCGAGACCCATTGGATGAACCGCAGCGCGAAGGGCTCTGGCGGTCCCCAAGGGAAGGAAGGCGCTGCGAAGAACTTGTGTCGCGCTGAAGGTCGATGATCGGACGCCATCGGTGGTCGGCCCAGGCCAGGCGGGGGAGGAGGCGGGAGGACGGCGGGCGGGCGGCGGGGACGCGCGGGGGAAGGCGGCGATGCCGGGAGGGCGGGTCCAGCGGTCCGCAGGAAGAGACCCAGGGCCTCGCGGCCGCCCGGAAGCAGGAGGAGACGATGCCGGCAGGGCAAGTTCCTCATCGCGTCTTTCACCGACTGCCAGGTCCTAGGACCGAGGAGGAGGGATCACCGGGCGGAGCCTGTTGCAGCTGTCTCCGTAGGTCCTGCGGGATGTAGGGGCAGATGGCGAGCCCAGCATTCCGGTGAGCAGGGCGCAGAGCGGCAAAGCGAGGACAAGCGTTGACACACGGCTTGGAAGGCGGTACTTCTTCCCCACAGCCAGGGCGAGGAGGTGCGCCAACTGCGGCGAGAAGGAGAAGAGCCAGCTCCAGAAGGTAGACGAGCGCTTGCTTGGCCAAGTCGAGGAATCCAGCACAGGCGTTGTGGATGAGGATCGCCGTCCGTTCCAGGCCGGGGGGATGCAACGGCGGGAGGCACGAAGTCCACCAGCTGCTGCTGAGTGGCAGGATCCACTGCGGGGAGGGCAGAAGCAAGGCCTGTGAGTGTCCGGCATACCAGCTGTGCTGAAAGGCGATGTCAAATCCGCTGGCCAGCGAACGACAGAGAAGAAGAGAACCGCGTCGGAGCCAGAACCCTGCTGCAGGAGCGGAGAAGGCGACACGAACCTGGGAACCTCGGGGCGTGGCAGGGACGAAACCTCTAGGAGGGAGAACAGTGTCCAAGCTGGCGACGGGGACAGGCGTCCGGGCTTGGGGGAAGACACGAGACAGCAGAAGCGCAGCCCGTCGAGCGAGGGAAGAGTCTCCGCCTTGGTCGTCCTGGACGTAGGGTCAAGGGCGAGAAGAGCGCGCGCGGAGGTCGCACGGTAGGAGGGAGCCGAGGCGGAATCCTCCGGAGCGATGCTGCGGGTTTCTATCCATATCGACGGGCGGCGCAGGAGGCCAACGCACCAGGAGCTGGAGAGGCGGGTGCCGCCGCCAGACGGAGCGAGACCAGGGCGAGCGGCTGAGAAGGCGTGGGCGGCGAGACCGACGAGTGGAGCGTCCGCGCGAAGGAGGGCAGTGAGCACGTGGTCGACGGCGCGAAGGGGAGGGGAGCGGTGAAGGCGGGGAAAGGGTGCAGGGGAAGGAGGGGGTAAGACAAGGCCAGGAATGACAAGCAGCACGGACGACCCAGGAAGACACCGAACGGAAGGGCGGCGACTGGAAGAGGAACCAGCGAAGCCCGAGGGGAAGACCGACGAGGAGGGCGAGACGTCCGCGAAGCTGAAGCAGCGAGCGAAGCCGGGCGCAAAGAGCGAGCAGAGAACGAAGAGTGCTTGCGGCAGGAGGCGAGGACACAGGGCTGCGGGGTCCGGAGTAGGACGCCGAAGACCGAGGGGGCGTACGCGGGCGAGGGGGCGTACGCGGGCGAGGGGCGAGGAGCTGAGTCAAGGCGGTCGCGAACCTGGGCCGCAAGTCGAGGGTCGTACGCAGAAGCCAAGGGTCCGGCGTCGGGGAGAAGCGGCGTCCAGTTCTGTCGGTGGTCTTGTGAGGCTTGGGTTCCGCAAGGCGGGGCGAGCTAGCTCGCTGCGGACCTGGCTCGAGCGAGCTGGTGCGCAAGGGGGGAGAAAGGCGTCCCCCAACATAGAGAGTTGGGGTTTGTTTTCCGCAGAGCGGGGCGAGCGGACTCGCTGCGGACCTGACTCGAGAGAGTGGGTGCGCAAGGGGGGAGCCTTGTATGCCGTCCCCCAACGGCAGCGAAGGTGCGTTTCTGCTGGATCCGGGGCCGAAGCATGCTTGTGGCTGCGGGCGGGCGGCGATTCTGTCACGCCAAAAGGCTCCGCAGTTGGGTATTCGCAACATTCCTCCACCCAGAGCGCAGACATCACAGGTGTGGCCTGAAGCACAACGAGCGCAGGGGAGGCAGACCGCATGCTTGTCACTCGGCCACTGGAAGTCGCCACATCGGGTGCAGGTGCGGACTTGACCACTGCAACATAGAGTGAAACAACGAAGCGACTGGTCATAGCAGAAGGTCACGTTTCTTTAGACGAAAACCGCGCACCACCTCTCACCTTTCCCCACTATCCTGTGCCGAGTAATATCGCTTTCTTAATAACAAGAAATGGTTGAAGCAAAAGACGCCAGCGCACGCCGTCAGAAGCGTGGCGCTGGCAAAACATCGAGACCTTACCTGGACATCCCGCAAGGGGCAGGCGGAAGGTAGCACCTGTAGCCGAAGAAGAAGACGAAGAAGCGCCCATGCGGCAGAGCCCCAGAAGCATCTAGGATGAGGAAGGCTGGGTCCTTGACGAAGGTCCCGGCCGTCCAACCGGCGAACTTGACCGGCGAGACCGAAGCTGGAGCACACCGGACGCCATGGTTGAAGCTCCGAGAGGCACCACACAAGCCGTAAAGTCTCTCAATGCCGGCACCGGTGCAGGACAGCGCTCCCACGAGGGGCGAAGGCCGGCCCCACGGCCCGGGGACCTATCTTCCGGCAAACAAGGCACAGAAGCACCAGTGACACTCACTGCCTAAACGTCACAGAAGGCGAAGCGCAGGCCGGGAACGAAGTCACGCTATCGAAAGTCCAAGGGCTCCACAAACCATACACAGCCGTAGGTAGCACAGTAGAGGTCTAAGAACGACCCTACGCTACAACAAGGGCAGAAAAGTTCCAAGGCAAAGCGAAGCACAGGCCGGGAACGAATTCCACTGTCGAAAGTCCAAGCACTTCTTGAACCAACACAGCTGTAGGTACACACAAGGGCAGAAAAGTTCCAAGGCAAGGCGAAGCACAGGCCGGGAACGAAGCCCACTGTCGAAAGTCCAAGCACTTCTTGAACCAAACACAGCCGAAGGTAACACACAAGGGCAGGGAAGGTTCCAAGGCAAGGCGAAGCACAGGCCGGGAACGAAGACCTCTGCCGAAAACATTCAAGTACAGCCTGAACCATACACAGCCGTAGATACACAGCAGAGGGCTAAGCGAACACGTCTATACGCTGCAAGCTAAAGGAAAGAACTGGTTTGGCTTGGCTGCGCCGGCAGTTACCCACGTGGGGTGGGAAGGTAGGCTACCCGGGTAACAGGTTACGGCACTCCTGGTGGCCTCCCCTGGCTCTAAAGGTACACATCGTAAGTTTATTGGCTAAAATTACGCAAGCTATAGGTTGTTCCATTGTAGTAATGGCAAAGGTAATGTTTTTGAGGAAACAAATGAGTTTGCACCAACTTTTCTGTACCTTAGTTTATTTTCCTCTTCATCTCTGTCCCGATCAGGCAGAAAGCTTGTATCTACTTCTGGGTTCATGCCTGCAAAAAGAAACAAATCAGCACACAGTCATTAACCCATTTAGCCCCAACACCCTACAGCAGGAGGTGGATCGACCATGATAATTCAAGGGTAGTGCCAGATTAGCTTGGCACCAACTAAGGTAATCTGGCACTACCCTTGAATGATCATGGTCGATCTACCTCCTGCAACTTACACATAGTCGCAACATGACACCCTCCCAATTTTGGAAGTGCTGCCTTGGTGCTAAATGGGTTAACTAAGACTGGTGACACTGGCTCCAGTGACTGAATTTTAAAATTCTCTCAGGTAGTCTTGTGCCTTTATGAAAGTTGCAAAAGGACCAATGGTCATGCTATGATCTTATTCATCTGCAAATATTCCTAATCCTACATAATGTGAAGCCATGAAGTCCCATCAGTAGGATCGCATTTTCACATGTCTAGATGCCAAGCTATTATAGAACCTTTCAAGACCAATTTTACATACACTATATTTTTAAGTATATCATGTGCAGCATTTTTTTAGATCCCACAGTAACCTCACGGTGCACTGGGATCAAAGACAACTGATCCCAAACTGGGCTGCAACTGGGCCTGACAGCCCTTTCGAAATAAAAACACAGAAAATTGTCCATGCTGCACCATTTGCTGGCTGTTCCAATCTACTGGTAACGTAAAACATATTTTTTTCCGGCCTTAACTTCTTCAATAAAGCAAAATGGCAGTCCAAAGAACTGAATCAACGTGCATTGTTTACATTTGCACACATGATGAACACAACAAGGCTACTTGACTTTAGGATGATCAAATTCCAATTTAAAGGTTCTGTAAAGCATACAAATGGAGTATTTGTGTATCATTCCTACCCAGACCTTGTGGCTGACACTTCTGGATCTGTTGGATTTATGATCACCCAGCGCAGAGCGCTCGATGACTATGATTTCAAGAAATACCTCATCGCGGATACTTCTGCATCTGTTTGGTTCATAGTCACCGAGCGCTCAAACAGCTGCAGAAATTTCAGCCGCATGGCCTGTCTAGAAATGATAGTACACAGACACTCCTCTTCTATGCTACCTTAGTACAACCCTTCAACTATCATGGTCAAACTGTCTACTGAACTAAAATGTAGCCTTCTTAGGTCTACTCCAAAATTTGGAACAGTCCTTTGAAGGCTACACATATGCTCAGGAGATAGTTCCAAAATAGGAAATTTTAATCATGAATCCTCTGTCTGTTGGTAGTGCTTTTTCTCATGATGACTCCTGAAGGAATCATCATGACAAAAAGCACCACCGACAGCCATGGGGTTAACAATAAACTTATGGGGTTAACAATAAACTTACCGAATCTCTTCTTCCTTTTCTGCTCTTTTCCATCCTTGCCACTGCTGTCTTCACTCTTTTCCATTTCTTTTTCTTCCTTTATCTCATGATCTTGTTCCCTTTCTTCTTCCTTCTCCTCTTGACTTTCTTCATCATCTTCTTCTTCGTTTGCCTCCAGGTCAAATGACAGCATTTTCAGCTGAGAAAAAAAAAGTCTATCAGTGTTGTAAAATACAATATTCTAGCCAGCAAGCCCACACACCTGTGCACAAGCACACACATACACACAGACCAGAAGCATGATAGCTCTCTGTAGGAGCATGTCAAACACCTAAAGAGCATACATGTGCAATACCTTTTTTTGTTCCTTTTTCTTTTTGTCCTCCTGCAGTTTTTCTGCACTGCGAGTACTTGACTTCTTGTGAGCAAGTTGCTTCTCTCTCTCTTTGACCACAATCTCCTGCTTAGCTTTCATCTCATCCAATGTCACCAAACCTGTTCAAAAGACAATAAGGAACAGTTTATAACAGATTGCTGTAGAGTCCCGCGCTTTCATCTTATATTTTGAAGGAAAACCATGTGAGTATCATTGGCCTGGTCAAGCATGGTAAAGGCCGAAGTTGTTAGCATGGCTTGGTGTTACTTTTCAGCAGTGCTTCAAGGCTCCACAGGCGTAATTTGAAGATCGGCAGCACGCATAGGTCACACACTGTAGAGTCCTTTGTAAACACGAAATTTTCAGAGTTGCGCATGCATAAGATCCATCATGTCAGCAAAACTCTACAGCAGTCTATATAGATATATATTTTTTTATAAAGGATTATTGTGTCAGATTTAACCCTTTGAATGTTGGTAGTGGTTTTCCTCATGATGATTTCTGATGTAAACTCTACATTTTTGGAGTAGCTCGTTGCGTATACACAAAATCCATTATGGCAGCAAACCCTACAGGATTATTGTGATCTAACCCTTTGAGTGTCGGTAGGGTTTTTTGTCGCGATGATACCTGATGGAATCATTGTGACAAAAACCGCCTACCGACACGCAAAAGGTTCATATACGTAAATGTATATCATCTGTCTCCACTAAACGTACTAGGAACATTTCAGTCAAACAATCCTAGTAATCTTCTGGTCATAAATGACAGTATGCAATGCAAGCAGTACAGTCAAGTCACGAAAGAGTTTACCGATCGTGCTGGACTTGAGTGTCTGTTCGACAGCATCATAATGTGCTGCAAACTTGTTGGTGATGCTTCCAATTCTCATCTCCACCTCGATCTTTTTCTTCTTCACCTCGATTTCTTCCAGTTCCTTCTGACGTTTTTTAATTAGATTAGCTGCTCGCCCACCTTCAGATGCAGCGCCCTTGTACTGAGCCATTTTTTATGATATTATTGTGGGAAAAAATAATCGAACGGTACGCTGGTTAATCTCTAGTGTTTTCTTTAAGAAAAGAACGGAAGCTGATATAGCCTACTTTCGTCACTGCGCATGCCGTTGGCATATGGAGACAAAATGGCGCTCATGACGCGCCTGAAAAAGGCCAACCAAGAAAATGCCAATGATATCACTACAAACTTATTTTCTCTACAGTTTGAAAGTGCGCTAACCGATGAAGAAAAGGAACTGCTACACCTCAGAACCAGATCGCACGCCATATCTGTTTACCAGTGCGCACAGGCATCATATTTTGTTGATATTTTGAAGGAAGTCAGGTTAGTCTTTCGCTTAAAGTTATTGCATTGGGAAATTTACTGTATCGCTTCATGAGAGTTGGTTGAAACATCAAAGAAGCGGAAGATTATTTGATAACAGCGGGGCACACACACACACACACACACGTGTAAACAAACACAGAAAAATTAATTAACCCATTACATCCTGAGGCTGATTTTTAATTACTTATAGTCCTATGAAGGCTACATTACAGATTAGGAGATAGATCAACTGTTTTAGTTCAAGGGCGGTGCCAGAATAGCTCGGTGCCTCAGACGCCAAGCTATTCAGGCACAACCCTTGAACTACCAGTCAAATTTATTTCAAGCACTAGGTATATTAGGATGAAAAGGGTTAACTGTTTTAAATTGCGTTTCTTACTACTAGGCAACTGCGACATCAGATCAAGAATCCACATGTCAAGCGCACAGCCAGAATACTGCAGGATGAAAGGTCCAAGGACTCACTGGTGGTTGGTGTGCTGGGGTGTGGCCGGCTAGGCAGTCAGATTGCTCACTGTCTTCTAACCTATGGAAAGCTGAACCCTAATGAACTGCAGATCTCCACACGAAGGCCAGAAACTATTGGTGGGTATAAACTCCCATGTGCATGCAGCCACTGATAATGTTCACATTACCATTGGCTACATGCACAAGGGGGATACATTTAATTGTAACAGAGTAAATGATGTGTATTTTCATCACATGTACAAGAGTGCACAACATTACTATTGCAGAAGTCAAGCAGGCCATTCAAAAGCTGAAGAACGGGAAGGCACCTGGCGATGACGGAGTGTGCCCCGAGATGCTGAAAGTAGAAGATACGGTAACGCCGCAGCTTCTTTGTCAGATTTTTCAAAAGATCTGGGACACTGAGGAAGCGCCGAGCGATTGGAAGACCGGCACCATCGTCAAACTTCCGAAGAAAGGAGACCTGGGGAACTGTAACAACTGGCGAGGCATCACCTTACTATCCCTCACCAGCAAGATCTTCAGCCGCATTCTCCTTGAACGCATTACGACAGCAGTGAATGGCATCCTTCGCCGGGAGCAGGCAGGTTTTAGGAAAGGCAAGTCCTGCATTGACCATATTTTCGTACTGAGACAGATCCTTGAGCAGTCTAACGAATGGAATGGATCCCTCTATGTGGTCTTTGTAGACTTTGAGAAGGCCTTCGACAGTCTGCATCGAGACTCCCTTTGGAAAATCCTGCGATACTATGGAATCCCCCAGAAACTTGTCAACGTCATCAGGTCCCTGTACAAGAATTTTGAGTGCAGAGTCGTCCACAACAACCAGCTCACCGAACCGTTTAAGGTGGAAACCGGAGTGAAACAAGGATGTATTCTTTCGCCAATCCTATTCTCAATGGCAATTGATTGGATCATGCGCCGCACCACAGAGGGAAGGAGGCAGGGAATTCAGTGGACGCTGACCTCAATGCTGGATGACCTCGACTACGCCGATGATATCGGGCTGCTGGCAAGCAGAAACCAGGACATGCAACAGAAGACACAACAGTTGACACAGTCAGCAAGCTCCATAGGTCTCGGGGTCAACATTAGGAAGACTCAAGTCATGAGGAAGAACACCATAGTGGGCGACCCAATCACCATCAATGACCAACCTCTGCAAGAGGTGGACGAGTTCACGTACCTGGGCAGCAAGGTTACCACAGATGGAGACTGCACAAGGGAGATCACCACAAGAATCAGCAAAGCCAACCAAGCCTTCGCAATGCTGAAACCCATCTGGAGGACCACAAGCCTGAGCATCCACACCAAGCTCCGTATTTTTAAGAGCAACGTGCTGAGTGTCCTTCTATATGGGTCAGAATGCTGGAAATCCACTACCGCTACGGAACGCAAGCTGGATGTCTTCCAGAACAAGTGCCTGCGACGGATCATGAAGGTCTTCTGGCCAAACATGATTACAAACGAGGAACTACGGAAGAGAGCAGGCGCAGACAGCATCGCTGAAACCATCGCCACACGGAGATGGAGATGGCTAGGCCACGTTTGCAGAATGTCACCTGACTCATTACCAAGGGTGGCACTGAGATGGACACCACAGGGGAAGAGAAACCGTGGGCGACCAAAGGAGACGTGGCGCCGAACCGTGGAGCGAGAGCTCAAGAACAGAGGCCTTACTCTGCAAACAGCACCCAAAATAGCAGCTGACAGACAAAAGTGGCGCTCCCTTGCCGTCGCCTCAAGCACCAGACGGCGCAGAGAGGACTGAATGAATGAACAAGAGTGCACATGTAATGCGCTCAAAATACACATTCATTCACATGACTACATAATCATCTGACATGTTTTTATATCTGGTATGAAATTGTTTCATCTCAGATTACTTCAGGTATTTTTTTAAGGCTGATATCTGAAGTCCTTCTATTACAATGTAGTTTCTCCATTCTAATATATTTCAGTAACGACAGAAGGCAGATCTCAAGAAGATATGTATGGGCTTATCAAGGGTCGCGCTGGTGCTTTCATGCAGTTTTGCATGCTCGTAGGCACAGGGTTGGTAAAAATGCGTATGACAGGTCAAATAATGTGTGAATATTGCTCCAAAAAATATGAAAATACCATATATTCTGCTGACTTATCACAGATATGGTGTTGTATCAAAGATACATGCATGCAGACACCTCCCAAAGATGCGTAAGGCCTTCTTAAAATGCACGATTTACGCCCAAAAATTGCAATTCATGACTTTAGATTGTCAGCAATACATCAAACCTTTTGGCTTTCTTTTTTTCAGAGTATTTACAGCAGCGGGGCGTGGACTGTTACTACAACAATGTTCATCTTGTCAGCTCTGTCCACCTGCTGTTCATCTGTGTCTTGCCATCGCAGCTGACAAGTGTGGCAGACGAAGTGAAGGATTACCTCACCTCCTCCTCCATCGCTTACATTCCCACCAGTGGCATTCCGCTCCGACGACTCAGGCAGATGTTTGGTACAACCAGTATTCTGCGGCCAGAGTTCAGCTGGACAGTGGATGGACAAGAGAGGCCCTGGAACAACGGACTCAATGTGAATTTGGCTTTGGAGGATAGGGACATTGTGGAGAAGACGTGTCCCATTTGTGACAATGTGTCTGGTACGTTTTAGTTTGTGACAGTGTGTCTTGTATGTTTTCTTTACATTAAATTGGCAAGATATTCATCAAACAAAGAAACAAAACCCAAAATATCTTCACACAAACAAGGCATACAGGGTAATCTCACGGAGAATTTTCATGGTTTCACATCATTTATCGACCTTGCATTGAAGAGGTTAATAATATCTCCCAGCATTTTTTTCAGAGTGAGATGTTGGGTTTGATCCATTACGTACAAAAATAGAATCCTCCATTCACCTTTCACACACTAAAACAATTGAAATATATACAGTCAAATCAGCTAAAGCAGCCACCTTTATACAGTGGCCACCTGTCTACAGCAGCCACCTAAGCAGTATACCTCCATTTCAGTTTTACTATATGTATGAAACAGCCACCTATCTACAGTGGCCACATCTGTCCTTTAGGTGGTCATCATATGCAGGTTTGACTGTACATCACATTCACTCTTTATTGCAGATCACGTGGTAGTGGTGAACCAGAAAATAGCTGAGGTGATGGTGTTTGCAATCCTCAATCTGTGCTCAGATCAGGGGCTTACGCGTGAAGAGGCCCTACGGGCACTGCACATCAGTATGTTTGGAGAAAATGAGAAACAAACACTGACCAGCAAGTTGACACTGGCTGATTTTGGAGGTTCCGATGGTGGAAAAGATGTGTGAGTAAACAACATTATAAAGATTTCAAAAGGCATGAGTGTATTGATTCTAGCACTCTCAGACTCAACACACTACAACAGGAGTTTGCATGAACGGGAGAGTTAAAGGATGGTACCAGATAACCCGCTGTTCCATGATTTGTCATTGTCATACTTCCACTGGACAGTCAGAAGAATTCCCACTTCTCAAGAATCTCTGTATCTGCTCTCTCTCTCTCTGAAAAGCTTTTCTGTCTGACTAATATGGTTTTCCTTCATGATTTCAGGTGCTTCCCCCAGTTCGACCTTGTGCAAGTGTATGAAAGTGAGTCCTATGTGACGGAAAAATTGAAAAACAGTACAGAGCTTCGTCAAGCATTCATCAGAAGGTACTGGCAAGTATTTGAAGAATATCTTCACATTCGGATCTACGGGCAGCTGATGTGATATACTCAAAGTGTAAGCTGCTGCTTACAAACTGTGAAGTGATACAATTACCAGCTGTGATAAATATGTGCACATCAGAAGTCTCAGAATACATTTTCAAACCATATAACATCATTGATGGCTATTTCCTCACATGCAAGAAACCAGCCATCAGTGATGTTATTTGGTTTCAGCATTCATGGAATGTATATATTGTAAAACCATGGAATATCATAAGAAGAAACAAATGGATTTGTTTGTAATACTCTTATTAAACAAGAAGAATGTTCCTTGATTTGTAATTTTGCATGAGTTGGTGCAACTGTATATGTATTTATAACATTATGTGTAGGCTATGCCTATGGACAGAGAGTAAAACACACACACACAAAAGCACTCGAGGTTTGTATTTAATTAATAACTTTACACATATTGCATTACTGCTCATTTAATAATCAACCAGATTTATGTTCAGTATTAATTGTGCACAAGTTTTCATTTGTTGAATTTTCTGAGAAAGCTGAACTTTTTCTCTGTTGACAGGACCATTTTAACTTTGTTTTACAAATCTTTTTTAGAAAGCGTCCTGACTTTGTTTCCTCAAAACATTACCGATGACATTACTGTAAGGAATACTGACTTAGCTAGCCTAATTTTAGCCAAAATTGTTGTGTGCCTATATGGTAGGGGAGGCAACAAGGGGTGCTATAAGCTAGCCAGTAACCCAGGTAGCCTCCCTTCTATCCTCATCTGGTTACGCACCCACCGGAATCCCGCCAGTTTTGTTTCTTAGCTAGCCGTGGATGGTTGTGTGCCTACTCTCTGCGTCTGGATTTCGTATAGTGTGACCGGTTTTGGATCTTGTGACTTGAGCTCTTACGTCGTGCTCTGTGCTTCCCTCTCAGATTACTTGTCGGTTGGGCTCCCTAGCAGCGGAGTTTCCTGTGTTCAGTGGACTTGTGCTGTTCCTGAGACCTGGTTTACCGACGAGCGACTGGTCGGCGTGGGTGCCTCTGCCACACGGTTGGTCCTTACGGCGCTGCCTCGCCTGCCTCTCTGCCATGACTAGATATAACCTCGGTTAGTGCCCGCAACCGGCGCTCAGAGGAGGGGGGGGGGCGGGTGGGGGGGGGAGGCGTCGGCACTAGTCGTGGAGCGGATTCGTTTTCGAAACTCGCTGTACACGTGGACGCATTGGTGCGTGGCCTCAGGGAGCCATACTCGCTCGCCGGTAACTGTTGATTATGTTTTGCAGTTGGCAAGTCCGCACCTGCACGAGATGTGGGGACTTCCAGTGGCCAAGTGACTCACATGACGTCTGCCTACCTTGCTCTGGCTGTGCCTCCACTCACCCATGCGGCGTCTGTACCCCCTGGCAGAAGGAGCAGTGGTCGCAGCTTTGCATTTCTGTCGGCGGGAACGACCGACCTCAGCCCGAGAGCAGACGCCTGCTGCCGACCCGACCGCTTCAGTGGAGGAGACACCTGGGACACTCACGAATCAGGACGCACGCGCGGACCCGGAGCCTAAGGCTCCAGCCGGAGGGTTCGTCAGCTCACTGGGGTTACGAGACGCCGAGCCTGCCCAACGTAGCACTCCGACAACAGTGTTCGTCAGCTCGCTGGGAAAACATTACACCGAGCTTGGCCAACACCGGACATCTACAGTGTTCATCAGCTCGCTGATTACCACCGAGTCTGGCCAACAGCGTCCGATGAACGCCACGCGTCTACGCCTGTGAGTCAAGCCAAACACAAGCGCAAGCCGTCTGATACAGAGGTCAGTAATAGTGTTAAAGATAAAAATAAGAAAAGAAAGTGCCCCCGCACGGACATAATTAATAAGCTTGAACCTGCCCGCTTGCCACAGGAACATAGAGACAAGACGGGCCTGCAGCAACAGGCATCGCAGGGACGGAGCTCCTGGTTGACTAGCTTTCGGCGAGAAAGAAGTGCCAGACGGTCGCCCGAGCGTTGTACTCGTTCACAATCTTTTGACAGGCCTCCATGCTCGCAGACTGCTACCACGGACCGGGATGCCCCTCGACACCCTAGGCCTTCCTTCACGGTAGGGCGGCTTCCATCAGCCATTGCACCTCGCTCGCAGCATGGATCCTTACCGTGTTCGCTGCGGCGCAGGTCGCTCCGTCGACGCAGCCGTTCGCCTTCCACAATTCGACACCATTTCAGGCGGGGTTCCCACTCTCGCCTACCATGCTCTCCCCGACACAGCCGTTCCACGCGGCGCCCCCGGTCGTCGCATCGCAGCGCAGTTTCAGCGCAACCTTCTGCACGAGACTCGCCATCGGCTCACTCCTCGCGCCTCCGTTCTCAGGTGATTAGACCCCCGCCCAGCACGACAGTGACTCGACGGGATGCTTCTAGCGACGCTTCCAGTGAAAGAGACGAGACGATTTCCCTCTGCGCTCCATTCAGAGTGGTGGAGGAAGATGCTCTCAGCTGGGCCCCGGAGGGCTCTGTATCGGCGTTGCTTCGCGACGACATCTCCAAAGCTTCCAGGCACCGGAGACAAGTCCGACGGGGGACCAGCACCCAGATTTGTCACCTAGGCAGGGAGTGCCTGACCAATAACAGCGGGATAGCAACGAGTGAACACGCAGGCAGATACATCCGCCGGCTGGAGTTGATGGCGGTGCAGCTGGTGCTCGTCAGCGCAAAGAGTGTTACTACACCCGGCTGCCTTCCAACTACTCTACGTGTGTGAGGAGACTCCGATGATAGGTCGGTCCTCCTGTAGTGGAACAGGAAGCTGCTTTCTCTGTCACCTCCAGGAACGGACTCCTTGCATAGCCAACCACCTTTGCATGTGAATTTCCCGGTTGGTCTGTTCACCGAAGTTAAGCCGTTTAGGGGCAGTTAATCCTTGGTTGGATAACCGCCTGGGAACAACAGGTATGGTGGAAGTCATCTTAACCCTTATCTTGTTCACCAGAGGGTGACATACGTTCGAATAAGAATAGTTAAAGGGTAGCGTCAGAGTGGCTGGGCGCCGCTAGGCTTCCCGCTAATCCGGCCTAGCCTTCAAGTAAAGCCTTTGGGCTGTATTCTTATTTTTTCTATAGTATAACCTGTGTATGGCAGGGCACAAATTGAAGCTGTTAGCCTCAGGCTGATATCGGTTAAGAGGCGGCAGCGCGTTCCCTCCCTCAGGACTGGTACCTAGGGGCTCCACACGCTCAGGGCTGGCATGGTGAGTAGGACTTTGATGACCGTTCTGCTGGATCACAATCCTTTGGAGATGCGTGGCGAACCCCTGCCTCAGCTCCACGTCCGAGACGATCGCAACCCTGGCAGCAGCTGTTTGTAGTCACAGAGCGGCTGGCGCGGCACACTGGGAGATGGACAGTCAGCACTCGCTCCAAGAGGCTTCTCGGGTGCAACAGTGGATGCGATTGCAGCGACTCAAGGAGTCACTGACAGTACGGATACGAGGGAGAGTGGAGAGTACTACAGGCCTGATGTGCAGCGGAGTAACTCTCTCCACAGAGCGGACTTCCCCCATTTTGGCCGAGTTCGTCTAGGGGTTTCCAAGCAGAGCTTGCGCGACGAGGTTGCTGCTTTGCTTCGGAAGGCTGCCACGGAGGTGGTAACATGACACGACTTCCCAGCCTTCTACAGCCGCCTCTTCGTGGTTCCCAAGCCAGGCAGCAAGTGGCGTCCCGTCATCAACCTGTCCGCCCTAAACAAGTTTATCATCGCCCCACCTTTTCGCATGGAGACTGCCCGAGCTCTTCAGGCCGCTGTGCAGCCTATGGACTTTGCCGTCAGCCTAGACCTGTTGGATGCTTATCTCCACGTCTCCATGTACCTCACCTCAAGACGTTACCTGCGCTTCACCTTCAGTGGAGTGGTCTACCAGTTCGCGTTCTACCCGTCGGACTCAACCTTAGCCCCTGGGTGTTCACCTGATTCATGGACGCCGTCATCGCCAGGGCCAAACGGACGTCCTCGAGCCCTACGTCGAACTATCTGGACAATCTTCTCTTGCAGAACCAGTCGGAGGCCACGTTGGCGGTGGATCGAGATGTGCTGCTAGACCTGCTCGACAGACTTGGCTTCCTGCTCAACGTGGGCAAGTTCGACCTTGTGCCGTCCTGCCACTTCGTTCATCTGGGGATGGTAATCGCACCGAGCTCAATGAGGTGAGGTTACCGGAGCCACGCTTACAGAAGTTGGCAAACCTGGCCCAACAGGTGTCTTGGACGCTGACGGTCTCCGCCAGAGTGTGGCTTCAGCTTCTGGGCCCGATGAGTGCGGCAGCAGACTTACTCCACCTTGGCCGTCTCTACTACCGCCCGCTTCAGCTGCACCTTCTCCTGCGCTGGCGACCTTCAACGGGTGACCTCGAGGCTCCTGTGCCGGTACTATCGATGCTCCTTCCACATCTCCTTTGTTGGGCGGATCCTGGCTGGCTCGCGACGGGAGTTCCCCTCTACTCGCCTCCTCCCCAGTTGTCCCTGTGCGTCGACGCAAGTCTCTCCGGCTGGGGCGCTCACTTTCTACCGATGCTCATCACGGCCTCTGGCACCTGGCCCCCGGATCTCGCAGTCCAGCACATCAACTGGTTAGAACTTGAGGCAGTCTGGCAAGCACTCATCGCGTGGGAGCCCCCTCTACGACACAAGAGCTGCTCATCCTTTCAGACAACTCCACGGTGTCGCCTACATCCAGAAGCAGGGTGGGATGCGCTCCCGTCCCTCTGCAACCTCCTTTACCAGCTGTTCCGGTGGTGCGCAGATCGTGGCATTTCTCTCTGAGCCAGACACATCCCGGGCCATCTCAATGTCCTAGCCGACTCCCTCTTGCAATGTGGTCAGCTTTTTCACTCAGAGTGGACCCTCCGGCTGGACATCTTTCGGATGATCTGCACCCATTGGGAGACCCCCATGATCGATCTCTTTGTGACGAGGTGGAATCACCAGCTTCCTTTCTTCGCCTCCCCCTTTCCAGATCCACTAGCCTGGACAGTCGATACCCTATCCATTCCCTGGGACAGCCTCGTCACGTAAGCCTACCCGCCGTCGGTCCTCGTCCCCAAGGTCCTGCTCAAGCTCGTCCCCAAGGTGCTGTTTACGGTCCTGTTTCTGGTGGCTCCCTTCTGCTGGACCACTGACCTCTTGAACCTCGCCTCGGCCCCCCCGTTGCGGCTACCCACCCCGCGTACGATGCTCAAGTAACCGCGGCAGGCTCTGTTCCACCCGTGCCCCAAGCGACTTCTACTCCATGCCTGGAGGTTGTGTGGCAAGCCCTCGCTGCTACAGGCTTCTCACATGCAGCGGTGGAAGCTATCGCTACAGCCCACAGACCCTCGACCAGATGCGTTTACGAAGGAAAGTGGCAAGTCCTGTGCAACTGGTGTGATGAAGGGTGACTCTCTCCCACGGATCTGACGGTTCCCTAGCTGGCGGAGTTCTTCCTCTGGCTCTCCACCGGCCAGCTTCTGGCGCCAGTCACCTTTGGCAGCTACCTAGCGATGATCGCCGATACGTACCGGCGTTTGGGACGGCCCGACCTTGGCAACTGCAAGGACCTGGCTGACCTTATGGCGCACTTCAGTCTAAGACGTCTGGCCCTCTGCTCACTCGTGCCGCGATGGGACCTACCATGGGTGCTGACATGGCTCAACTCTAGCCGCTTCGAACCACTCCAGTTGGCGCGGTTACCGGACATGACGCGGAAGACATGCTTCCTACTGGCTCTCGCCACGGCTGCCAGGGTCAGCGAGCTGCACGCCCTTTCTGCATGTCCATCATACCTTCAGTCCCGGACGGACGGCTCTGGGCAACTGCTTTCTAGCCAAGACCCGTTCTCCACTGGCTGCCCCTCAGATGGTCACCATTCAGCCCTTGAGGGATCCAGGCTCTACCCGAGAATCCTGACAACAGGACCCGGTGAGAGCTTTACATGTGTACCTGCGCCGGACCAAGCTGCTACGCAGGGGATGCACCCGCCTTTTCCTCCCTCTGTCCCAGGTAGAAATGACATCTCGGCCAGACGGTATCCTCCTGGCTCCGATGGGTGATACGCTTCACCTACCAGGACCTCGCCCCTGATACAGTCAAACCCATGAACATCAGGGCGCATGAGGTCAAAGCCATGGCCACAAGCCTCGCATTCGACCGCAACTGCGCAGTCAAAGACATTGTGGCGGTGGTGGGTTGGCGATCAGTCGACCTTCGCCCAATTCTACCTGAGGGACCTCTCCGGCCAGCGCAAAAACCTATCGCTGGTGGGAGACATCACGACGGCACAACACTCCCTCCCGGCACTCCAGGTGCCGCAGGTATCTTAGCTAAAATTATCGGGAGGTTGTACCAGGGAGGGCGGGTCTCGTTGACATTTTCCAGGGGTTAGGGGCGCCCACATCCTCTTCGTTATTCTTCCTTACAGTAATGTCATCGGTAATGTGTTTTGAGGAAACAAATTAATTTTTCTCTAAAATGTATTTTTTCGAAAAATACTTACCAATGATATTACTCGGATGACCCTCCCGCGTGCCCCGCTGCCGCTGGTCCACTAAGAAACAGACTGGCGGGATTCCAGTGGGCGCGTGACCGGATGGGGATAGAAGTCAGGCTACCTGGGTTACTGACTAACTTATAGCGCCCCTTGTTGCCTCCCCTACCATATAGGCACACAACAATTTTGGCTAAAATTGGCTAGTTAAGTCAGTATTCCTTACAGTAATGTCATCGGTAAGTATTTTTCGAAAAAATACATTTTTTAGAGAAAAATTAATTTTTCGTTCATTTGCTGGTTCCCAAATCTTGGTGTTAAAAACAAAAACAGTCCAGAGAATTGTCTGTCCCAAAAAACAAAAACAGTCTTCAGAGAATTGTCCGTCCCAGTTCAAAGGTCATTGGGGAAGAACAGAGAAGTTTAGCCATGTTCTGCAATCGTCAGATTGTAAGGAAAGCTACTTCCATCCTGGCTAGTGATGCTCACGTGATGAAGGACCACCTTGAATTGCTCCCGTCTGGCCGCCGATAAAGACAACCATCATGTTAAACCAACCGCAGGAAACTGTCTTTCATCCCAGTTGCCGTCCGACTCTTAAATATTTTGTAATTCAACGATTTCCGTCCAGTTGCATTGACTTCTATTCTGTCAAAATGTATGAAAAAAGTGGTGAGGAGGCATCTGTTAAATGATGTTGCCGAACTACTGGATCCATTCCAATTTGCTTACAAAAACCATAGGGGTGTGGAGGATGCATGCCTTACTCTGTACAATCTTGTATTTCAACATCTTGAGAAATCAAAAGCACATGTGAGAATTCTTTTTATTGACTTTTCTAATGCTTTTAATACTGTTGAACCACTGATGCTTTTGCAGCGTATGATGGACTTTAATGTGAACACAAACATTATTCTGTGGGTGCGAGACTTTTTGAAGGACAGGCCACAACGTGTAAATGTACACGGCAGTCTGTCTGACCAAGTGGTGCTAAATTCAGGCTGCCCTCAAGGTTGTGTCCTCTCTCCGACATTGTTTTCTATATACACAGACCATATGTGTTGTCACACTGCCACTTCTCGTCTCTTAAAGTTCTCAGACGACATGGCCCTTGTACGCCTACTCCAAAAAGAAGACAGTCTGGCCGAGTACTTTGCACAGATAGCAGTATTAGAGTCATGGTGCAAAGATAGTTTTCTGGAAATGAATGTACAGAAAACCAAGGAACTCGTCATTAATGACAGGAAAGTTGATGATATTTTTGTACCTGTATCAATTAATAATCAACCTGTAGAGTTGGTCACTGAATTTAAGTACCTTGGCACAGTCGTGGATAGTGGGCTGTCCTTCACTGGAAACACTGATCTGATTGTGAAAAAAGCAAACCAGCATCTGTACCTTCTTAGGAAACTGAGAAGTTTTGATGTCAGTTCC
Organism: Semisulcospira habei; assembly: GCA_036245525.1. NCBI lineage: Eukaryota > Metazoa > Mollusca > Gastropoda > Semisulcospiridae > Semisulcospira > Semisulcospira habei. The sequence goes on along the minus strand of BTPG01000004.1, from coordinate 79,808,905 downwards.
AGGGTTTTAGAATCCGTTTATAGAAGCCTGATCGAAAGCATACTGACGTTTAACATCACTGCTTGGTATGGCAATCTCAGTATGAAAAACAGGGGCAGACTGTCACGTATCGTCAGAACAGCTGAGATGATCATTGGCCTAGGACAGTAGCCAGTAGATGATCTGTACCATAGAGCTGTCCGAAGGATAGCTGCTAGCATTGTCAATGATCCTAGTCACCCACTCTCTGATCAGTTTCAAATGCTACCATCAGGCAGACGTTTCAACATGCCACTTGCCAAAAGGAATGTTTTTAAGAAGTCTTTTATTCCAACTGCTGTCTCGATTTTGAACTCTCGTTTATAACGCCGCAATAAGTATGATCTACTTAACATTACCTCCCATCTTGTGACAGATTGCTTGTGATAGATTGCTGCAATGATAATTTTTCATGATATGCTTTTGCAGCGTTTGTTAATGTCTTATATTGTTGTTTCATGACGAGCCGAAAGGCAAATTTCTGTCGTGCCTGGACTCGAACAGACAATAAAGTTGTATTGTATTGTATTGTATTGTATTGTAATTCTACACGGCTGTTAAAAGTGAGCGTGTGTGTGTGATTTACACAGCCGTGTCATCGCGTGGGTATCACTGGCCTGGATGGACAGTTGTAGAGGGTGTAAGTGGAAAGTAAGACGTTAATGTGTTTGCTGATAATGTTGTTAATAATGCTCTTTAAGTTTTTTATAATGGTTTAGTAATTGTATTAGTTTAGAGATTTAATAGGTCTTAATCTTAGTATTATCAGGTACAGGTAATATCAGGTACAAATGCGATATTAGAATGTCCTGATATTAATTGATATTTATTGAATAATTTTTATTTGTTCCCCCCGTCCACACAACTGTAATTTCCCTTTAAGGGATAAATAAATTTTTTTGAATTGAATTGAATTGAATACAGTTACCGGTACCAGTATAAAATGCTCTGGATTCCAGAGCTAATTTTTTGTCCAAGTTAGGGGTCATTCAATTAGGTCACACTCATTCTTTGAAAAGTACACTGTACGCATACAATGATTCATGAACAGTACAATGCTTGATCACCGATGGATGTCTAAAATAATATTGAAGCGGAAACATAAGTTACATGCAAGTATCTGTAATGTACAAGTTTTATTTTTCTTAGATGTACGTTCATTAACCTCTTAAATGCTGCAACATTTACCTAGACCCTAAAATGCTAGATTATCTCTTGTGTTAGTGTGACGCTGTGTAGATGTGCGAATGATAATGTGATGTTGCAGGGCTTACTGTGTGATGCTCTAATGCTTTGGTGTGTGACACCACAGCATGAGAGCACCAGACAGTTAAATGCACAAGAGCACATTAACATCTATATGTGAAGTCCAGGGGTCAGTTGCGTAAGTGAGCTTAGTCCTGTGCCAGCCACCAAGTAAGGTGCTTTGTTAAAGCAGAGCACCTTGCTTATTGGCTGGCGCATGACTAAGGTCACTCATGCAACTGGCCCCTGTGCCTCAGCAGCTATATAATAGCACACATCATTGTTAGTTGCTCATGACTAGACTGTCACTAGAATAAACAAAATGCAAAGCGTTGAGTTTATTCACGACAGTCAGATGTGACCAAAAGCCATAATTTTGTCATGGATCTAAACAACAAATTTGTCTCGATTTGTTTTGAAAGAAAGAGAGGCACTTACTTGCAACAGTCAGACATGTCTTGGTGCGAGACAGCTTCACTCACACATGTATGTCATGCACATCCGCGCATTTGGAACAATTAAATCAACACCTACAACTCAACCCCCCCCCCAACCCCCACCTCACCCATTAAACTCTTCATGTACGTTTTTGTTTTTCTTTCCTCTCACTTTTGAACTGAGACACGGTTGTTTCGTAGGATGCCAGCAGAAGTGAGGCCATACTGATGATACATACTACTTGTACAGTTTGGTGTGCAAATATGACGCAGCACAGAACATGCCATACTTCAACTTTGACGTCATTCTTCCTTCAGTGTGCTGGAATGTTCCATTCACAGTGACAGGGAGGTTGGGTTATAACATGAAGATTACGTGTCTGCATTGAATGACTTGTAAGTTACATGTGTGCGTATTCACTGAGCGCACAAGTAAGATCAAAATAACCTAGTGACCGTTTGCGTCGCTCTGTTCGCTACCTCTAGAGTGAGTATTGGCTTTCTTCTTTTATTTTTTAATGATGAAAGAGAAGTAAGTCGCTTCATGGTGAACACGTAGTAGCAGATGGCATCAGTTGGTGCAAGATATATTAATAGAAAAGTAGGCCCTATATTAGTGCGCTTCTGAAAGGTCAACGGCCATTTAGGTCACATGGACAGCATGTGACCTAAAGTTTTCTCACCACTGTCTTCCTTCTTTGCGCTCATATGACGTCACGTTTGAATCAAGACAATGCCCTTTCACAGAAAAGACAAAGTGAACACTACTCAAATACAAAAAGTATAGATCTTCATGAGCCTCCGCACCTGCGGCAGCTCATGAAGATCTATACCTCTTGCCAGCATCATTAGGGTTACAAATGGTGAGTTTGTGATGGTTACAAATTATCAGAATGAACATGGGTCACTTTGCTCTGGCGATTCGAGTGAATCACATCTGGATCATGACATCATCGGCTGTTGTGGGATCATCTGCAGCCAGCACATCCTTTAACAAGACCATATCGGCCACTTTCAGAGGGATATGTATGGTGTTAATATATGCCAACAGTCTTGGCCCCATGTGATTTCTCAAAGTATCTCGACACAACACCAGCAAACTGGGCGGCTTTTTCACAAACTCCTCGATAAACTCTTTGATGTCAGTGTTAGTGGTTGGGTACATTTCATTCTCAATCCATTCTAGATCTTCTCCAATGTTGTAGCCAGATCGCAGCAGCATTTTAGCAAGATCATAGTGACCCTCCTCCAGCAACACTAAGAGACCAGATCCAAAATGACATGGTGGTGCTCGGGGGTGATCGTAATCGAGCAATGTTTTCACGGCAGCTGTTTCACCTCTCAACAATGCCAGCCACAGTGGCGTGATGTCTTCCTCTGGAGATGCTGACAGAGTTATTGACCTGCTCAAGTCACTGTTTTCTGTCAGACAGCGGGTTTTGCAGGTCAGGAGAAAGTTTTGCAGCAGTTTAACCTCTCCATGGTAGGCTGCAACATGAAGAGGGCTGATCCTCACATCACACACCGAGCAGGCACCAATGTAGGACTGCCGCCAAAAGGACCCCAAGAAAGTCTGCTGGCAGTCAGCTTGTGCTGCTAGCAAAACATCCACGATGGCGTGGCGCTTTAACATGGTTGCACACAGCAGGGGTGACACAGACTGGCCACACCCTTTGGAAAACACAAAACGATCTCTGTCCGGCTCACTCACACTGTCAAACCCTGAGTTTTCCATGCTCTGCAGGGCTAAGTCTGTGGACACTGAGGCACCAAATTTGGGCATCCCCTCATCATTGACATCCACCCCGTATCGGATCATCAGTTGTAAAACCTCCAGCCAGTCGAGTGTGATGGCGGTTACAATTGCTGAGCAGCCATCAGCATCTAAGTTAGCGTTGAAGTCCATTCCATATTTGCCCAGAACTTCAAACAGTTCAATGATTTCTGGGGGAAAGAAACGAACAATGGTTTTAAACAAAATCCCATTATGTCATGAACTGAACACAATTTGTAGAGATTAATAATAATAATAATTACGGTATTTATAATGCGCTTATCTTATAATAATTATAACTCACAACACGCATGCGCACGCTCTAGACAATGACCCCCCACCCGGGTTTGCCCTGGGGGACTTGGGTGGGGTTAGGTATTTTTTAGTTCCCAGGGTCACCCTGGTCAGCCCCACAGGGTGGGTTTTTCTCTCTATTCTGGGGCATGTGTTTCTGTCTACCCTTTGTCCATTCACCTGTATTTGCCTTTTTAAAACTCTCCCTACTGTCTGCACTGCCTGTAGCTCTTGATATTGGATGTGTGTTGCTAAATGGTCTTAGCTTTATTTAGGCCCCATGTGTTAGGTTTATTTAACGTATCTGACCGGCTGGCGACATACATTCAATGTTCTGTTTATTTATTTATTTTTTCACAAGCAGTGCAGGCACGTCCTGAGAAAGCCTTGTTGCTGTCGGGACGTTAAGCAATGTACAATCAATCAATCAATCTAGACAATGACTCACGTAACACAAATAGTGAAAATACATTACGACGGTCAGCTTGGGGTGGCGAGTGTGGTGATATAGTGCTAGAACTGTTGAAAGAGGTGAGTTTTGAGGGTGGACTGGAAGGAGGAGAGCGAGTGTTTCTGACGGAGAGAGAGTGGGACAGTGTTCCAGGTAGATGGACCGTATGCTGAGAAGGAGCGGGGGCTGAAAGTGCTGAGTTTGGTGCGGGGGATGAGGAGGCGGAGCGGGGAGGAGTGTAGGGGTGAAGTAAGTTGGAGAGATAGGCAGGAGCGTAGTTGTTCAGGGATTTGTAGCAGAGAGACAGAATCTTGTATTGGGGGATGGGGAGCCAGTGAAGGAGCTTGAGCAGGGGAGTGATGTGGTCGGATTTTTTCTTTCTGAGGATGAGCGGGCAGCATTGTTCTGGACGCGCTGGAGAGTGAGAGTGGTGGAGTGAGGAAGGCCGGAAAGGAGAGAGTTGCAGTAGTCAATGCGAGATAAGATCAGAGAGACAGCGAGTTTGGTGGCAGCTTCGGTAGTGAGGTATTTTCTGATCTGACTGATGCGGCGGAGGTGGAAATAACATGCCTGGGCCGTGGCGGAGATGAAGCTGTTCATGGAAAGAGAGGAATCGAGGATAACGCCAAGGTTCTTGACCGAGTCAGACAGGGAGATGGGGGTGCTATCGAGTTGAAGGTGGAGAGAGGGAGGGAGCTGGGAAAGTTTCTGGCGAGTGCCTACCAGCATGGCTTCCGTTTTGTCATCGTTCAGTTTGAGCTTGTTTGCTGTCATCCAGTTTTTCACGTCTTCATAGCAGTCAGCCGTGCGAGTCAGTAGTGTCTGAGTGTTGTCGAGTTTGTCTTTGTCTAGTAGTTGTGAGTCGTCAGCGTAGAGGTGGTGGTGTATGTGGTGAGACTGGATGATGTTGGACAGGGGGGAGGTGTAGAGTGTGAAAAGGACCGGGCCCAGGACGGACCCCTGTGGAACGCCGCAGGAGAGCCTGACTGGGTTGGAAGAGAAGCCGTCGATGGTGACAGACTGCTGTCTGTCGGAGAGGTAGGAGAGAAACCAGGAGTGAGCAGAGTCAGTGATGCCAAAGGAGTGGTGAAGGCAGCAGAGAGATCGAGTAGCGTAAGAAGGGAGATGTTACCCGAGTCAGTGGAGAGAAGCAGGTCGTTATGGATATGTAGAAGGGCTGTTTCAGTGCTGTGATGTTTGCGATAGGCAGACTGGAAGGGACTGAGGAGGTTGTTGTCGGCGAGGTGGAGGTTGAGTTGGTTGAGGACAACCTTCTCAAGAAGCTTGGACAGAAAAGAGAGATTGGAGACTGGGCGGTAGTTCTTGAGTTCGTTTGGGTCGAGGTTGTGTTTTTTGAGGAGAGGACGGACGATGGCGGACTTGAAGATATCGGGGATGGAGCCATTCTCTAGAGATGTGTTGATGATGTCGGTAATGAAGGGCAAAAGTTTTGGGAGGCCGTCCCGGTAGAGGGAAGCTGGGAGGGGGTCTAGTTCGCAGGTTTTGAAAGGCATGGACTTTATGGTCTTGAGGACTTCATCCTGAGAGACGGGGCGGAAGGACGAGAGGGGAGTGCCGGAAAAGGGGGGGTCAGGAAGGCAAGGCGGAGAAGGCAGAGTGTCGAGTGTGTTGCGCAGAGTTTGGATTTTGTCGGAGAAATAGGAGGAAAAAGCGGACGGAAGTTCTTCTTTGCTGTGTGTGTTGGGAAAAGGAGAGTCTTTAGAAGTGCCTAGGAGTGTGTTCATGGTAGCGTAGAGATGAACAATGGTTTTAAACGAAATCCCATTATGTCATGAACTGAACACAATTTGTAGAGATTCCAAACCTCTACATCATGCAGGAAGAAAAAGGCACTTCAATCATTTAAAATGCATGGTGCATGGCTTAACTCATTCAGCCTGACGCAAATATTTTCCAAAATTTTGGAGGCATCATAATGACTATGCACCTGTTGCAGGAGATGGATCGACCATGATAATTCAAGGCTAGTGCCAGATTAGCTTGGCGCCTGACGGCGCCAAGCTAATCTGGCACTACCCTTGAATTATCATGGGTGACCCATCTCCTGCTGTAGTGCATCAGGGCTGAACGGGTTAAAGACGTGCTCAAAGACTACTGTACACTGTGTAATAGAAAATTATAACATTTATAACCACGGAATATTATAGCATTTATAATCACTTATTACACAGTATACACACAATGCGCAAAAGGCTATCGGGCCAACGCTGCCTGCCATTGACCCGCGCACAGCCGTACCGACATCGGTCCGATGGCCTTTTGCGCATTGAACAGCAGGCTTTCAGCCACTTTGTTTCATACTATGACATATGACTTAAAACCGATACCATTTGTCATTTCCCCGTTGCCAAAAGCATGGTAGAGGACATTTCTGCTGTTCTTGTCACGTGCCATTAGATCTGCACCCTGCTGTAGCAGTGTCTTCACTTTCCTCACATTGCACACTGATGCTGCCATCATCAGACTAGTAACCCCCTCATGGTCTGCAGGTCGTGATACTCTTCTCGCCATCTGACAAATCAATGCATTTAATTTAAATCCAATTTCAGAAAAAAAAATCATACATCCTATTGTAATACATGATGTATTATTGTTTGCTTGCCTGTCATTTTAACATTTTCAGTGCTGAGGAACTTTCAACACCATCCAGCATCAAAAGGCATAGTTCATTATGAGTCCCCGCAGTTGCTGGGGCTCATAATGAGCTATGCCTTTTGATGACACCACTTTGAATCCATGTCCCTGTACAGAACTGACAACAAACAGTACTACATGTAAATTATGATTATTGTTTTCCCTTAACCCTTTTTATCCTGATACACCCATTGCTTGAAGGTCTTCAACAGGATCATCCTGGAGAGAATGAAGAGCTCCGTTGACCCCCAGCTGAGAGACCAGCAAGCAGGATTCAGAAAAAAACGATCATGTACAGACCAGATCGCCACTCTCCGCATCATCGTGGAACAGTCTCTGGAGTAGAGCTCCCCGCTGTACGTCAACTTTGTGGATTACGAGAAAGCATTTGACAGCGTGGACCGAGAGACTCTGTGGAAACTCCTACGACACCTACAAAGCTCGTCCGCCTGATCAAGAGCAGCTACGATGGCATGACATGTCGCGTGATCCACGAAGGGCAGTTCACCAGGGAGCTCCAGGTCAGAAACGGTGTCAGGCAGGGGTGTATGCTGTCTCCGTTCCTCTTCCTACTGGACATAGACTGGGTCATGAAGAGGATCACAGAGCACAGACGAAGTGGAATACAGTGGACACTGTGGACACAGCCTGACGACCTTGATTTTGCAGACGACTTGGCTTTACTGTCCCACACTCATCAACAAGTGCAGGACAAGACCACAAGGCTTGCTGACATCTCGTCCCAAGTGGGCCTCACCATCCACAAACAGAAAACAAAGACAATGAGGCTGAACGCAACCAGGGAAGAACCAGTCTTGCTTGCTGGCACCCCGTTGGAGGAGGTGGAGTCCTTCACCTATCTCGGGAGCATCATAGACAAAAAAGGCAGCACTAATGCAGATGTCAGAGCATGAAAAGAAAGCCAGAGCAGCCTTTCTCCAGTTGAAAAAAAGTGTGGATTTCCAGAAAGCTGTCACAAAACACACCAAAGTCTGGATTTTCAACTCCAACGTAAAAGCAGTTCTCCTATATGGAGCAGAGACTTAGAGATTGACAAAAACCACAGTGAACAGAGTACAGATCTTCATAAACAGTTGCCTTAGAAGAATTTTGAAAATCCACTGGCCAGAGAAGATCAGCAACGTCAGACTCTGGGAGAGAACAGAGCAGATAACAGCAGAGAATGAAATTGGGCGAAGAAGATGGGGATGGATCTGTCACAGTCTGAGAAAGCCAGCTTCCAGTATCACTAGGCAGGCATTGTCATGGAACCCCCAGGGAAAGAGGAAAAGAGGCAGGCCGAGAAACACCTGGCTTGGAGACCTCCAAGCAGACATCAAGAGACTGGAAACCACCTGGAGTAAAATCGAAGGAGAAGCACAGAACAGGAGTCACTGGAGGTCTCTCGTCGACGGCCTATACCCTGGGAGGGGTGACAGTAACCCATTGCTTGAAATAAATTTGACCCATAGGATCAAGGGTGGTGCCAAAATTGCTTTGCACCTGAGACTCCAAGCTATTCTGGCACCACCCTGGAACTAAAACGATTGATCTATCTCCTAATCTGTAATGTAGCCTTCAAAGGACAATAAGCAAATTTCATAAAATCAGCCTCAGGATGTAATGGGTTAATTTTGATGGGTGCATCGCTGCACACGGCCATTAAGACGTGGTGTCTTAATTTTTTAGTCAACCAGTTGTGTATGATATGTTAATATTATGTTTTGACTTCCTTCTGCAAAACAGTATTGCGGTTTAGTCCCTACTGAATCAGTATCGAACCTACTTACTTACTTACGCCTGTCACCCCTACCCAGGTATAGGCCGTCGACGAGAGACCTCCAGCAACTCCTGTCCTGTGCTTCTCCTTCGATTCTACTCCAGGTGGTTCCCAGTCTCTTGATGTCTGCTTGGAGGTCTCGACGCCAGGAGTTTCTCGGCCTACCTCTTTTCCTCTTTCCCTGGGGGTTCCATGACAATGCCTGCCTAGTGATACTGGAAGCTGGCTTTCTCAGACTGTGACCGATCCATCCCCATCTTCTTCGCCCAATTTCATTCTCTGCTGTTATCTGCTCTGTTCTCTCCCAGAGTCTGACGTTGCTGATCTTCTCTGGCCAGTGGATTTTCAAAATTCTTCTAAGGCAACTGTTCATGAAGGTCTGTACTCTGTTGACTGTGGTTTTTGTCAATCTCCATGTCTCTGCTCCATATAGGAGAACTGCTTTTACATTGGAGTTGAAAATCCGGATTTTGGTGTGTTGTGACAGCTCTCTGGAACTCCACACTTTTTTCAACTGGAGAAAGGCTGCTCTGGCTTTACCGATTCGTGCTCTGACATCTGCATCAGTGCCGCCTTTTTTGTCTATGATGCTCCCGAGATAGGTGAAGGACTCCACCTCCTCCAACGGGGTGCCAGCAAGCAAGACTGGTTCTTCCCTGGTTGCGTTCAGCCTCATTGTCTTTGTTTTCTGTTTGTGAATGGTGAGGCCCACTTGGGACGAGATGTCAGCAAGCCTCGTGGTCTTGTCCTGCATTTGTTGATGAGTGTGGGACAGTAATGCCAAGTCGTCTGCAAAATCGAGGTCGTCAAGCTGTGTCCACAGTGTCCACTGTATTCCACTTCGTCTGTGCTCTGTGGTCATCTTCATGACCCAGTCTATGGCCAGTAGGAAGAGGAACGGAGACAGCAGACACCCCTGCCTGACACCAGTTCTGACCTGGAGCTCTCTGGTGAACTGCCCTTCGTGGATCACGCGACATGTCATGCCATCATAGCTGCTCTTGATCAGGCGGACGAGCTTTGTGGGTACACCGTAGTGTCGTAGGAGTTTCCACAGAGTCTCTCGGTCCATGCTGTCAAATGCTTTCTCATAATCCACAAAGTTGACGTACAGCGGGGAGCTCCACTCCAGAGACTGTTCCACGATGATGCGGAGAGTGGCGATCTGGTCTGTCAGTATCGAACCTGATCAAGGTTAATTATTTCGTAAACGGCCTTGATGTCGCTAAAAGACCCATTGACCCGACACAGGAATGGTCGGAGGGGTTGTCAGCAAAACTGGGCTCAGTTTGAAACTTTGCATGTTACTGAAAACTCATTAATAAACAATGGACATTTCAACAGCAGACCAACCTTGCTATTAGTGATCACGCTGGAAAAGAAAATCACTTTCGCTTCAAGACAGCATTCAGGTCGTCGCCATATTGCTTCCTATGTAAACAGTTACTAGGGAAAAGATAACTCACATACAATTCTTGATTTACAAAACGTTATGTCCCTCTGATCTGGTTGCCGGTCAACTCGCTATTATGCCATCTCGCCCAAGATACGAGTTGACTCGGCAAAGTCGTCCAAGGTACGAGTCGCCTAAGATCGTTTGCTTGCTTGTTCCTATAATGTGCGTGTGTTTTGCATAGCGTGTGTGTGTGCATGGTGCGTGGTGGGGGGGAGGGGGGGGGGGCAGAGAGAGAGGAGAGGACATTAGGTTAACTTACATGATGTTTTGTGTGATATACTGTAGTGATATAGTTTCCCTCATTTCCACTTATCAACTTGAATAGACTTGAATAGACTCACATGCGCCCTTGACAGTCCTCCGCTCAATACAGCAATGCAGCACACACACAAACATCGACCATGCAGTCTATCGGCCAGTGGTTTCTACTCCATATGCATAGCTGATATGGCCTCTGACGAGTGGGCCGGCAAAACGGCTGTGACTGGTCACTGGCTTCAGCTGTTCTAGAATCAAGGGTGCTGTTTCGGATAAGAAGTAAACGTAACTCCTGTAACGAAATGAGGATCAGGAACTGATCAACAGATTCAAAACGTGACGCAACACACTATACACAACACACACACACACACACACACACACACACACACACACACACACACACACACACACACACACACACACACACACCTCGGGCCTTGGGCCAGATGACTGCTGTCGATAATACGCGTCAACTCGCCAAAGTAAGCAGTCAAATCATCACCGGCAGTAAAGGGTCAAGTCGCTCAAGGCAAGAGTCAACTCAATCCAGACCAAAAAGGTGACTGCCAAGCGTGTAATATGCAAAGAAGTACCCAACGGAGAAAGAAACACGCTTAGAAAAGACGGGTACAACACAATTTATTAATATTTCGGGTAAATACCCTTTGTCAAAATAGACAAACAAACAAACAGAGAGATTAGCCGCTACTTATCTTCATTGGCAGAAAGAATGTGGCAATATGCAAAGAAGTACCCAACGGAGAAAGAAACACGCTTAGAAAAGACGGGTACAACACAATTTATTAAAATAAAGAGTCAACTCGTCCAACCCTGAAGTCAAGTTAAATTAAGAGTCAACTCGTCCAACCCTGAAGTCAAGTCCCCCAGGTCGTTTGCTTGCTTGTTACTTTAGGCGTGCGTGTGTGTGTGTTTGAGTGTGAATACCACTATAAAAATGCAAAACACTGGATGGTTGGCAAATCATCTCAAGTAAACTTAACTGCTGTAATATGATTATCAGGAACTGATCAACAGATTGAAAACGTGACAAAACACGAGACACCTACGCACAGTCACAAATGGTGTATAAACCTCTCTCTCTCTCTCTCTCTCTCTCTCTCTCCTCTCTCTCTCTCTCTCTCTCTCTCTCTCAAGAACTGCGGAAAGTGACCAGAACGGTGAGAACTATGATGGGCGTGCAAATTTCTGCTTTTCAAACCAGACGGCTACGCCGGTTGACAAACGATGAACGTTTATTCGGCCAAACTACCATAACGACGATGACCGCATGGTACAGTGGCTGGATCACTCATGGACATTAATGCTAACGCTTTGTGCCGCCTTTCCCAGTGCGAAAGTTCTCGTCAGGTTGCTCAGCACATGGCCCTGGTAGTACACCCGCACTTTGTAGTCGCCATGGAAACCGAGCACGGTGAAGGTGCCACGCGACTGAGAGGGCACATGCGTCTCGTCCGTCATCCACTGGTTCTCTAGTAGGTCCAGTACGCGACGGCCAGCCTGCGTCAGCTGTAACACAGCGTGAAGAACTTAACCCATAAAGCCCTGACAAGCTACGACAGGGTATGGACCGACTACCTTTATAATTCAAGGTTGGTGTTGTAATAGTTTTTGGCGCCTACAGGCGCCAAGCTATTACGACACCACCCTTGAACTATTATGATCGATCTGTTTCTGGAACTGCGACACAGACCTTGAAGGATATCAGTCTTCTTTTTTTTTTTAAAGTTTATATTTATTATTAGAATGTCACAATGAGGTCCTTCCCTGCCGCTGGACGCTGATTGTGTTTCTGAAATCTTTGTTAAATCAACTCAAAGCCAAATTAAAGAACTTCGTCATTCGTGCTATGAAACATTGATACGAGGTGGACTGAGCAAGAGGCAACTGCAGGGGGCTCATCGGGATCTGTCTTTTAGTCAGTGCAGCTAGATTGTGTTACGTTTTTCTGGGCAGCAAATGGGTTGGTGACATTTCTACTTTCTTTCTTCTCTCTTTTTTTTTTTTTTACAAGTTCCTTCCACCACCCCACCCCCCTCCCCCAGCCAGCCAGCAACAATGTGTGAGTCGAAATTCAGTGAGGGGTCCCTAAGTTGCCTGATCGGCACAGCGCGAAGCTAAATAATCGGTCACAAAACAGACCTGACTGCCATAATGATACAAGCTGGTGCCTCTCAAGACGCCTACCAAGTGCGCAAAGGCCATCGGGCCGACTTCGGCCGCAGTTGGCCCGCGCACGACCGTGCGCGGCGGCCGACGTTGGCCCGATGGCCTTTTGCGCATTGGGTAGCTCAATCAGACAGCCACATCGCGACCAGTCCGCAGACCGAATGTCATAAAAAGCTCATGACTGAGACATTGTTGATCTGCCTTGGGAGTTGCAAAGCTAATCAGCTTCACGGACACGTTCGGCAGATGATGTTCGGCCAATGCGTTGGCCGCCCGGTTGGCCCGCGCGCACAGAATTGCGCGGGCCTACCGGGCGGCCAAAGTCAGCCCTATGTTGTTGTTTTTTTGTTTGTTTTATTTGCGCACTGGGCCGTTGCTGTCCCCCCTCCACCCCTCACCCCCACCCCCGCCCCCACCCCCACCCCCCATGCCTACTAGACACGCTATACTAACACCGTCACCCACCTGGAAGTCGTCTCCTTTGACCAGTGACGCGGGTTCGCCCCGCCAATGGCGCTGATCCCAAAATCCCCACATCAGGATGCCCTCTACCGCCGGGTGACCGTAGCGCAGCGCACGCTCGTAATAGTCAGCACGCTTGTTTTCGTCACTGGACTGCACGTCCGGCTCAGTAGCCCAGATAGGCACCCCCGCCGTAACCAGTCTGTCCAGTCTCTCCTGCAGACCACCAACTTGACAATGATATTACTGCATTTTAAGACATTCTACCCCAGCGGACCGAAATCCCTAAATTTTGAATTTGCCCTCTGCCGGAAGGACTGTATTACAATTCTAGAGGACAGGTCGAGCATGATGGTTCAAAGGTGGTGCCAGAATAGCCTCTTGGCGCCTATGGGCGCCAAGCTATTCTGGCACCACCCTTGAACTATCATGCTCGATCCCTGTCTTTCTGTGGTGTGTCGCGCCTGAATGAGTTAAACTAGGGATCTAGGCGACACTGCCCTTAGCTGCAGTCTACCTCGACTGATACCCGGCGTCCACGTTAAAGTACCATTACACGTAAAACTGAAGACAAATTTCAGCACTATTTGTGTTTGCTATGCCTTGTCGACACACCAAATGAGCTTCTATGGCAGTTTCGTCATGCAGGAAAAGCACGCACGTACTGATAGTACTTCTTTTATTCTGCGCAGCCGTTCGCGTGTCAATCTAATTTTAGCTGTTTCTCGCACTCATAACGTTGTATTTAAAGAACGGAGTGGAGTCATTGTCAGCTTACTTGATAATCAGACGACGTGTGCTGAACTGGATTGTCCTGTGTCTAAATGACCTGTGTGTAGCGAACCCATCTGCTACTGAAGTGCATCTTTGAACGGTTACGGCGGTAGTGGGCCTTCAAATCACAAAGAGACTGAAACACATGCAGCAGTGTGGGATGGTTCAAGTCAGAAGCGGTGCGAATCGAGGGAAACTAGCGAGGGAAACTAGGCTAATTAAGTTATGTTAAATAAAATTACAAGACTCCCCCCCCCCCCCCCCCACCCCCCCGCGCCGAAAAAAAAAATCAACGCTGTTTTGCTGGATTCGATACCAGCAAGAGGGAAACTAGATATGTGATCCCAAACTAGCTCTCGGATCTCAACTGAAATCCTTGCGTCGTGACTGGACAGGGCACAGGCGGCCGAGGACGACTGCGTTAACCTATTTAACACTATGGCCGCATTTTGGAGGTGTCACCGAATGACTGTAAAAGTTGCGGGTGATGGATCAATTGTGATTATTAAAGGGTAGCGTGAGATTAGCTTGGCGCCTAATGGTGCCAAGCTATTCTGGTACTGCCGTTAAATTATCACGGTCGATCCATCTCCTGCTTCGTTCGTGAGAGCTAAATGGGTTAATGCACTACTATATAAAACTAATGTTTTACACAGAAGAAATAAGGCAGTCGCTCTCGGCCGCCTTAAAAATATGCAGTAGCCTGCAGATAATTCAAAGGCGTAAAGGTAAAGTGTCACTGGTACCATACTTTGATGAGCAGAGAATTAGGCCCCGCGTGGAAGTGACACTGGACACCGATGCCGTATAGACCCACGCTGGCGTTCCTGAACTGCTTAGTATGATGAAGGTATGCCTATAACACACATGTACTATACATGCATGCAATCTGTAAATCCCACGATGTGGCGTAGGAAGAAATTATTCATTGAGGTGGGGGGTGGGGGGGGGGGGGAGGACAGCGTGCCCGCCCACTCTTACTTTTCCAGCCTTCCAAATCGAACAACGGGAGAGGAGGGCGGAGGCCGGCGGCAGTCCAACCTCCGAAAACTACAACATTCTTTGGGGAGGATGGGGATGGGGGGGAGGGGAATTGAATAAAATGCAGACATAAAATCTTCACAATTTTTTCCTTCAAAACCTTTTTTCTCCCCAAATTATTTTTTATCTCCAATTTGTCTCTGTACCCCAAATTTTTCTCTATCAAAATATCACAAAGGGGTGGGGGTGGGGGGCAGGGTATACTCTGCCCCCCTCCCGCCTACATTTTCATTGCGGAGAAGTGGGGGGTGAGGGGGGGGGGAGTCCTACGCAACTGCGATGACATCCTCCTTTAGGAACAACGTCTAAAATGGGAGACTGGAAAACACAAAACCTCAGTATTATTTTTTTTTTTTAATTTAAAAACGCACACAAGATAAAAGGAATTCTTCTTCGGAATAGATTTTGTTTCATTCTCCTTAGATCATCGAGGACAGTTCTTACTCCCATTACTCCCCTTGTCCATTTGAAAGAGGCATAAGCACACATGAGTGTCAAAACCGTAAGATCCACAACATGATCACAGATCAGCACATATTTAACTCATTCGAAACGTACAACCTCCGGATACGCGGCTTAAAGCCGCGTATCCGGAGGCGGCACGTCTCGAATGAGTTAACCCATTGGCTGTCGGTAGCGATTTTGGTCGAGGTGATTCCTACACGAATCACCTCGACCAAAACCGCCAATACTGAAAGGGTTAACCACAGCTCTACTCGCAAAACAAGCATGACTTGACATGATTTGTGTGCTGGTCTGTTATTTTGGACCTTACGGTCTGAGGCCGTAATGTCCAAAATCACAGACCAGCACACACTTGGCTGAACAGCAATACCCAGGTGTAGGATCCCGCGGAAACGACTGAAAAGTCGTTGAGGAAGAGCTTGACAGTGGGGTCGGCGTGGTGCGCGATGCGGAAAATCTCTAGGTTGTAATCTGGGTCATGTAGACGGTCCTGGTACCACGTGCCGTGAAGGTTCTCGTTGTTCACGTCCCAGTGTTCCAGTCTGGACAGTGATTTTACACACCTTCCAGTGCAGATTGACAATATATCTTTGTAATGTAATCTGATAACGATTTGCCGTTGTGTCAAATTACATAAACACTCTCCCTAGTATACATATTTTAGCGTTTTTAGAACTGGTTTTAGGGAGATTCGTGCGCGTGCGTGTGCGCGTGCATGTGTGTGTATCCCGTGCGTGCGCGCGTATGTGTATGTGTGTAGGCCTACATGTGTGTATTTGTGTGTACACCATCGACTGTGTCCTAGTGCGTCAGAGGGACCGCAGTGACGTCCTCCTCACCAGAGTGATGCCCAGCGCAGAGTGCCACACTGACCACCGCCTTGTCCGCTACAAACTCAGGCTCCACTTCAAGGCAAAACCCAAGAAAAGGAGCCCCCCCCCCCCCCCAAAAAAAAAAAAAAAAAAAAAAAAAGCTTGATGTTGCCAGCCTTCAGCGTGATGACGTGAAAGCTGACTTTCAGACAGATTTACAGCGTAAACTCGAGGACACAGCTGACCCAGCAGACTCCTCCCCTGAAACACTTTGGGAACAACTGAAAACTGCTATTGCAAAATCCTCCGCGAAAGTCCTGGGCTTTGCTAGAAAAAGGAACAAAGACTGGTTTGATGAAAACGACGTAGAGATCCAGGAACTCCTAGCAAAACAAAGAGCCGCCCATCAGGCCCACCTAGCCCAGCCTTCCTGCCCAGTGAAGAAGTCTGCCTTCCGCCTCGTCTGCAGCAGTCTCCAGCGCAAACTTAGAGAGCTCCAGAACGAGTGGTGGACCAGACTCGTACAGAGGACCCAGCTTTGCGCTGACAACGGTGACTACAGGGGCTTCTACGAAGCGCTGAAAGCAGTGTATGGCCCCAGGCACCTGGTACAAAGTCCCCTGCGAAGCGCTGATGGACAGTCACTCCTCACAGATAATATCTCAATCTTGAACCGCTGGTCGGAATATTTCAAGAACCTCTTCAGCGCTGAGCGCACTGTTCAAGAAGCAGCCATCCTCCAGATCCCACACCTCCCAGTGAAGGTTGAACTGGACGAACCGCCCACCACTGAAGAGACCCTCACAGCCATCCATCAGCTCAAGAGTGGCAAAGCAGCAGGCACTGGCGGAATCCCGCCAGAGATCTGGTAACATGGAGGCCCAGCACTGCACAACAAGCTCCGCGACCTCTTTCTCTGCTGTTGGGAGCAAGGAACACTACCAAAGGATCTCCGTGATGCAGTCGTCGTCACCCTGTACAAGAACAAAGGGGAGAAGTCTGCCTGCTCCAACTATCGTGGAATTAACCTGCTGTCCATTGCCGGGAAAATTCTCGCAAGGCTGCTCCTGAATCGGCTGGTACCTGCCTTTGCTGAAGACCACCTCCCAGAGGGCCAGTGTGGCTTCAGAGCCAACAGGAGCACCACCGACATGGTCTATGTGCTGAGACAGCTTCAGGAGAAGTGCCGCGAGCAGAACAAAGGGCTGTACGTAACATTTGTCGACCTAACAAAAGCGTTCGACACTGTGAGCAGGCAAGGCATGTGGCAGATCCTGGAGCGACTTGGCTGTCCCCCAAAGTTTCTCAACATGATCGTCTAGCTGCACGAGGATCAGCAAGGCCAGATCAGTCTCAACACTGACCTCTCAGAACCATTTCCCATTCTCAACGGCGTGAAGCAGGGCTGCGTGTTGGCACAGACCCTCTTCACCATCTTTTTTTAGCATGATGTTGAAGCAGGCCACAGAGGACCTCGACGATGACGACGCCGTGTACATCAGGCACCGTCTCGATGACAGCCTGTTTAACATCAGACGACTGCAGGCCCACACCAAAACCCTAGACTGACTGATTCGTGAGCTTCTCTTTGCTGATGATGATGCCCTCGTTGCACACACAGAGTGAGCCCTGCAGCGCATCACGTCCTGCTTCGCAGACGCCGCCCAGCTCTTCGGACTCGAGGCCATTCTGAAGAAGACAGAGGTTCTCCACCAGCCGGCACCCTAGGTAGAGCATCGCCCTCCTCACATCACTATTGGCGAGTCTGAACTGAAGTCAGTGCACCAGTTTACCTACCTTGGTTGCATCATCACGTCAGACGCCACGATTGACAAGGAGCTGGACAACAGGCTGGCAAAAGCGAACAGCGCATTCGGGCGACTATTCAAGCGGGTGTGGCACAATAAACAGCTGAAAAAAGGTACCAAGATCAGCGTGTACAGAGCTGTCGTCCTCACCACCCTGCTGTATGGTTCCGAGTCCTGGGCCCTCTACCGCAGCCAACTACGACTCCTCGAACGCTTCCACCAGCGCTGCCTGCGTACCATCCTTGGCATCCACTGGAGTGACTATGTCACCAACGTCGAGGTCCTTGAACAGGCAGAGACCGTAAGCATGAGGCCTTGCTGCTGCGGACACAGCTCCGCTGGGTGGGGCACGTCTCCAGGATGGAAGACCATCGCCTGCCCAAGATCACCCTGTACGGCGAGCTCGCCACTGGACACCGAGACAGAGGGGCGCCAAAGAAGAGATACAGACGGTCTCAAGAAGTCACTCAGTGCCTGCTACATCGACCACCGTCAGTGGTCTTCCCTTGCTGCGGACCGCGACACCTGGCGCTCCAACATTCACAAGGCAACCGTCTCCTTTGAGGACTCTCGCAGAGCTAGCCTTTTGGACAAGCGGCCCAGGAGAAAAAAACAGAGACGCCGCAGCTCACAACCCTGACCAGACCTCCTCCTGCAGCCACTGCGGTCGAAGCTGCCTATCTCGGATTGGCCTTCGCAGCCACGAGCGTGCCTGCAGACAACGTGGACAACCCCTGTAGAATCTTCGTTCGCGAAGTCAAGCCAAGAGAGACACACTATATAGGACCCATATAGTACACACTTCTGATTGCATTTGCCAGCCATCCATGAGGTCTAGATACCTCCCAATGCGCAAAGACCATCGGGCCGACGTCGGCCGACGTCGGCCCGATGGCCTTTTGCGCATTGGGCTCAGACTGGACTTTTTCTCTTAGTTAGGGCATGCCCTGTGATTCTGGTACTCTCAACCGGATGCCGCACAACTCGTCTGACACTCGCTTAGCCACTAAGGACCCCCCCCCCTATCCCCCCCACCCCCCACCTAGCAGAACAAACTGTACAGGCTTATTTAGTCACCAACTTCAAGGCCCCTCTCTTGGGCCACCTATATCAGGCTCACAGGGCCCAAACAGAACTAGCTCAAGTCGCCTGGGCCCATTTCATCCATTTTAACCCCCCCCCCCAGCTCAAGCGACACTGGTCCTGAGGAGGAAAACATACATACTCATTAAATGGCCCATAAAGTATTACACTATTCTGATGGCGATGATTTGCTAGCCATCCAAGAGTACACATACCAAGGGGAATTACTCAGCGCTGGACATACAAAAGGCTAGATCCCCTGCGCTTCCCTCTCCTAGGCACCCAATCGCCAGCCCACAGAAAAACACGCAGGTAAAAAACAAGACGATCATATACATCCCTAATATATGATGTATACGATCGTCTTGTTCTTTACCTGCGTATTTTCTTCTGTGGGCTGGCGATTGGGTGCCTGATAGGAGGGGGCAGGGGATCTAACCGTTCGTATGTCCAGCGCCGGTAATTCCCATTGGTATGAGTACCTTTCTACCAGCGCCGCTAGCTCAGTCCAAGAGGCCTCGACACCTTATAATTATTGGACTTTTTCTCTTAGTTAGGGCATCCCTTGTGCGATTCTGGCACTCTCATCCTGATGTCGCACAACCCGTCTGACACTCGCTGAGCCACTAAGGAGGCCCCAGCGGCAAAACAAACTGTACCATGACATGCGGCATTTTCACCAACTTCAAGGCCCCTCTCTTGGCCACCTATCAGGCGCACACGGCCGCCCAAACAGCGCTGGCTCACTTGACTCGCCTGGGCCCAGGCAACTCCATTCCATCCATTTTAATCCCCCAGGACCTACTAAAAATGGGGAAGGGACTGCATTTTTTCAGGTAGAGCGGAATTTCCTAGTCC
This sequence comes from Semisulcospira habei, assembly GCA_036245525.1. Classification (NCBI taxonomy): domain Eukaryota; kingdom Metazoa; phylum Mollusca; class Gastropoda; family Semisulcospiridae; genus Semisulcospira; species Semisulcospira habei. The sequence continues at coordinate 79,789,044 of BTPG01000004.1, read as the reverse complement.
TCCACTGCTCAGTTTACGCCGATGGTGTACTGAACAGATCGCCCAGACCGAAACAGCTGTCCGGCACACCGTCAATGCAGTCTGGACCCTTCCCTTGGGAGACCTAGATCTAAATTTCCATTAGTCGAGGGGCTGGGAATCCAGTCAGTAGTAATGACTAAATATGTGATACGCCCCCACTGACTTCGGGGGTGGGGGAGGGGGGGTGGAGGGGAGGGGAGGGGAGGGGGTCTTCCATTTTTAAGTTCATTCGGCTTCCAGTCCGCACTTACTAAGCGCCCCCCCCCCCCCCCTTTCCTATCTTTTTTTGTGATTTGACCAAACTAGATTTATGATCATTGGTCGATAATGCACAATTCTCTCCCCTGACAGTGCTTTTTCCTGCTTAATATGTGATACGCCCCACTGACTTCGGGGGTGGTGGGGGGGGGGGGGTCTTCCATTTTTAAGTTCATTCGGCTTCCAGTCCGCACTTACTTAGCGCACCCCCCCCCCCCACCCCACCCCCCTTTCCTATCTTTCTTGTGCTTTGACCAAACTAGATTTATGATCATTAGTCGAAATGCACAATTCTCTCCCCTGACAGTGCTTTTTCCTGCTTACTGGACAGTTTCTTCTGACTCTTTTACAAGCACGCAGTCAACCCTTCGGTCTCGATAATTACTGGAATGGAAGCTGATACTGTGACACACGCATGATTATCTTATTTTGTTGGTGTTTTTATTATTATTATTATTATTATTATTATTATTATTATTATTATTTTATTTTATTTATTTATTTATTTATTTATTTATTTATTTTGGGGGGGGGAAGAGCCGAGAGGTGGGAAGGAGGGGGGGGGGGGGGGGAGGTGTTTCTGTTCTGCTTTGTTGATGGTTTCGAATGAGGTTGGTTGGTTAGTTCGGGTTTAACGTCCACAGCACTGAGGTGATCATGGACGGCCCTAGAACGGGCGGGTTATGGGGGATAAGGAAATCTATTGCCTATGGAGTACGACCTGAACACTGATCAACTCAGGCGCACTCCAACTGTGCCACTTTGATTTACCAGGACCTTTCAACGGACATGAGTGCTGTTGAACAAATCCCGGCGTTTCTTTTCCCCCTGGATTGTGAGCACTCCAGCTACCGGGGCCGGGACTGACGGGATTCGAACTCACGACCCGGCGATTCCCTTCGCTCTCCTGCTCCGACGTTTAACCGCCTGAGCTATTTCGGACTCATAATGAGTTCGAATGAGTTTTTCAGAGAGAGGTTTTATATACAGTTATAGCGGGTTCCTGCGGGTTTGTTTGGGTAAGTAGCGTGGGGTTTGGACGGACCAGTAGCGATTATATCGCGTAGTCTCCCTTACAGCTCTTTGTTGTTTAGCGTAGTCATGTGACCACTTTCAGTAGAACTGCAGAAATTGACAATCTCGCGAAGATGATCTAAGAGTTTACAAAATGCACGACGCATTTGAGGCAGATCCAATTTTAGACAAGCTGCCATTGGGAATAGAGTCTATAGCTTGTTATGGTATGTATTTATGTGAACATTTCATTGAAGTTATGATGGAAAACACCTGTGTTTACCTCTCGGTGGGATGTAGCGTGTTCCCCAGACTTGCAGTCAAGTTATACTTAAAATTTAACTTCATAATTCCAAAGATGTAAACGGAGCTGATCGCTGCTAGCATGAAGCACAATGTTGCATGAGCCCTTGCAGCTGCAGGGACTTCTGAAAATCTTTGTGTCTTGCAGACGGAATGTGACGGCTGAAGGACTTAACTTGATCGTGAGGTAGTTTTCGTCAGGATCTGCTACTTTCTCGTTTGGTACAGGTTCCATCTTCCAACGTAGACGACCTAGCCAATCTGTATAACAGCATCGTGTTGGCGCTGCTGGATAAGTATACACCAGAAAAGACAAAACAAGCGACAGCACATTCTGCTTCTTATTGGTCCGCAGATGAGGTCCTGGCAGGAAAGAAATCATTCAAAACGTCTTGCAGAAAAGGTGTAGAGGAATACACATTTAGAGGTGCATAGACAACTGTACGAACAACTGAGGAATAAGTTCACACGTACAGCGAAGAGGGCAAAGTCACGGCAGCTTGATGCCAGCTTTTTGTTTACATCAAATGTCTGTATAGGCTTTACACCAGTCAAGAGACTCCTAGGCGAAGAAGATTCATCCCCTATTCTGCCTGGGGTTGATGAACAGACTACTGCTGCCACACTGTCAACATTCTTCTCACAAAAGATTGCCAAAATTAGTGATGTGCTACAGGTGTCTAACTCTGATGTCACACTCATCAAGCCTACTTCACCATCTTTTATGGGTTCACCTCTTCAGGAATTTACCCCTGGGACAGATGACCACATGAGAAGGCTGACAATGAAAGCAAGCAAGACTTCTGCACTAGATGCACAACCTTGATGTATTGCTGCTGGTGATTGTCATGATCGTCGGTATGTATCAACTCAGCATCTGGCACAGTTTCAACATGTTTTATGAAGGCAGTGGTCAAGCCTGTCATAAAGAAATTGGGTCTCAATCCATCACTGTAAAAAGTTCTTCCCAGTATCTGCCATTCATTTCCAAATGGCTGGAGAGAGTTGTCACAGAGCAACTGATGAAACACCTGATGTAAACAACATTCTCAACCCTTTTTAATCAGCATATGGACCTGGGCACAGCACCGAGACCACTCTGCTACAAGTATTGAATGTACCTTATGCAGTGCGGACACTCGGAAACCTTCACTGCTGGTGCTACTGGATCTCAGTGTGATGTTTGACATGATTAACCACCAGATTCTACTGTGTGTGATGTACCGCAAGGGTCAGTGCTCAGCTTTCTGCTGTTCTCTTTGTACGCTTTCCACCTAGGAAGAGTCATTAAACAGTACTCGATTAGTTGTTAATTCTTTGCTGATGACTGACAGCTTTAGTATCATACTTGATCCTGCTTCAGTCAGATCTGCTGTTGCAAATCTGGAGTGCTGTGGTGTGGCTGTGAAATGCTGGATGATGTGGAATAAGCTAAATGACAAAAAAACTGAGTTGATACTTCTTGGTTTTAAGCCTAGGCGCAATAAGACATACATCAGTGAGATTACTGTTGGCGATGCTAATATTTTCTTGCTGACTTTATCTGCGATCTTGACTTTGTCATCGATTCTGACCTGTCCATGGTTCCACACATTAACAAAGTTGTGAAGTATTGTTTCTATTTTCTGCATCTATTCCTGTCAGCATCAGCTGCCAACTCACTTACAGTGGTAATGTCTTGAGTGGACTTCTGCAATATCGAGAGGACTACTGTTCCTTGGGGCAGACTGCCTGACACACAGATCAGCTACCTCCAGTGGATCCAGAATACAACTGCATGAATTGTCTGCCATACAAAACTGTCAAAGCACATCACACCAGTTCTGAATTGAATGCATTGCTCTGGCTGCCAGTAGGTCAACGGATTGACCACCCATTTGTGTCCAAGGCATACACCGGTATCTACCAGTCAGCACCTACATGTCACATACCTCCAGGAACTCATCCTGCCCTACATCACCGCCTGTTTTCTTCGGCCCATGCCCCAGTCTCAACTCCACCTACCCAGCACAGAAGATACCAGCACACTTTCCTGGCATCTCTGAATTCAGTGGAATCTCTTCACTCTTTCCGTAGACAGCTGTAAACACACCTTTTCAGTCTGTCCTAAACTGGCAAACTGACAGCAGTTTTATTCTTTTCCCAAAAATATATTTTAAAGAAAAATACATTTTTCTTCTTCTTTCTAAATTTTGTACTTTGCTTTCTGTTCTCTTCATAACCTCTCTCTACAAAGCGCTTTGAGCATTCAGCACTGGATAAAGAAATGCACCCTTCAAATGAACATCATCAAGACATCATTGTTTGGTTTCTTAGACTTATAGAAGTAGAGATGTACTGGTAGTAGGAGTCTAAGTGACCCTGTGTATCACTGATCTACCAGTAATAGAGTTATACCTTTATGCAAAATACATACTGTCAGAATACTGTCCTGTAAGAAAATATAAAAAAATGAAACTGTTCAGATCATAGATCATAAAGTGGTAAAATTTTGTTTTCATCTTGTGAAATTGCTTGGTATCTTGTAATTGTTGCGGTATATATTAACTTTTATTTTGTATGCATTTTGAAAAGGCTTTGATTGAGTTAATGCAGCAGAAATGACTATAAAAGCCAATTTTCATTCTTTTGCCTTGCAGACAACATCTTACTTGTGGGGACAAAGCAAGGACATCTTCTACAGTACAAAATCTCTAGAAATCCACCAGGAGGTTTGTTTTGGAAAAAAAAAAATCATGGCAACATGCATTAATGCCAAAGTACTTGCATTATTTTTATATATCATTTATTTTTACTAAATTAGTGGCCTGAAGAAATAGTTAATAGGTAAATGGAAATAATATCAATTTACATAATTATGATAAGTGAGTAGCATACATGCAGTTTCATTGAACTGTTTTCTTCTAGAATCATTTATGATGACTTGATTACTGTACATTGTGAGATGGTTGCATGTATGCATAGTTCCACACATAAAACAGAGGTTATGCACATGAATAATTAATTTGTTCCGTATACATGTAACAGTATTGTCAAATTATATGGAGCTAGTTTTAAATGATGATCTCTTTTGTTCTGTTTCAGAACCCAAAAAGTACCATACAGACCTTGAGCGATCAAATAAATCATTCTCCAAAAAGCCAATTACCCAGGTACATTCTTAACACATTACATCCTGAGGCTGATTTTTTTTTAATTGCTTGTCCTTTGAAGGCTCCATGATTACAGATTAGGAGATAGATCAACCATATTAGTTCAAGGGTGGTGCCAGAATAGCTTGGCGCCTCAGGCACCAAGCTATTCTGGCACCACCCTTGAACTATCTTTGTCAAATTCTGGCACCACCCTTGAACTATCTTTGTCAAATTTATTTCAAGCAGTAGTGTGTCAGGATGAAAAGGGTTAATATAATACATCCCTCTAACTGTTTGCAATTTCTAAACCTTGATAATGAACACATTTTCACACTTTGGGGTGTGCTAGTCTTTTTTTTTTTCCATAGTGGTGACTTTCTTTTGACACTTTTTTAAAATTTATTTTGTCAGCAGTGATTCCTATAGATACTACTTTTACAAAAAGCGCTTCTGAACCAAAGAATGTTCCGAGTAGTGGGAGAACGCTAACTACATTGCACGACTTCAAGTTGAGACTAGGCTCGGCTAGCCATGAAACTCGGCTAGCTGTTACGCTTCACTGATGCTGTTTCGCTGTGAATCACATGTAATATGCAGCAAAAGTTAAGCTCAGATTGACAAAGAACAGTGAACATGCTTCTTGTTCATACAATTGTTACAATAGGATTTTGTAAAAAAAATTTATGAAACTAACGCTGAGGAGAACGATGTTTCAACAGACATTAACCCATTACATCCTGAGGGTGAACTTTTTCAAATTTGTGTATTGTCCTGTGAAGACTACATTACAGATTAGGAGGCAGATCAACCATTTTAACCCATATCATACTGAGGCTAAAAGCTTCAAATTTGTACACTGCCATATGCAAGCTACATTATAGTACAGATAGGACATAGACCAATGGCTTTAGTTCAAGGGTGGTGCCAGAATAGCTTGGCACCTAGAGGCGCCAAGCTATTCTGGCACTACCCTTGAACTATTTTAGTCAAATTTATTTCACACACTGGTGTATTCTGTATGATAAAGGTTAATTCAAGGGTGGTGCTAGAATAGTTTGGCACCAGAGGTGTCAAGCTATTTTCACTCTGCTAATAATGGATGATTTCATGGACATAATTTGTTTCTTTAAAGTTTTAACTCTTTCCCTACGTAACATTTACAGCGAGTCAGTACCCTGCACACGTAGCAGGAAAAAGGACGTGTGTTCCCTGGTGACGTACATTTTTTGGGGTAGATTGAATTCATTTTCACAGGCTCCCAAGGTAACAACCATAGATAAATTGGGTATCATTGGACAGAGCATTAAAAGTACTTTTCAAAACTGCATGTGTTTGTGCATTGGTTTAGTGGGAAATCGAACCAATTTGATTATTATGCAACAGAACAAACATGGCGGAGCAAAAAATGAGAAACATGGTTTTGGTAGCAACAGTGTAAGCACATGCAACAAAAAACCCAGATTTACTCACCAACATGGCAGGAAAATGTATTCCACAAGCAAAGAAATCGCACAAGAGAACTGTCTCTTCTTGAATCACAATATTACGACCTAAAAATCACTGTTGAAACTGCGCTCATGAGGATCGAATAAGCTCATTGTCAGAGGCGATCCACGGCACGTTGTCGGCTACTTTGGCCTTGTTCCGACACCATCCGACAAGGGCATTCACTTTCAGATAACTTAGAAATGGTTGGTGAAACATATTATAGTGGTTGCTTCCCTTAGACCGATAGCTGTGCGTCATGCGATTTTCGTACAAACACAATGCTAGAATACTAGTGACTTGTCTATAGACGGCAATGACACAATGCTATAACGTAAGTGTTTCGATGGCTAAGGGTTTGTTTGGGCTAGCACTAAACCGGGAGCGATACGTAGGGAAAGAGTTAATGGGCAATTTCATGGACATAATTTTTTTTGGTAAAGTTTTCCTGCTGGCTCTGCCGATAGTCCATAGTGACGTGCTGTCTTTGCCCACAGCCCACTGCAGTTTCTTTGCCTCTCGAGCTAAAGAGCATTCTGGTTTGGGGGAACCCAAAACCTTCATATTAGGTGTAAGCATTCCTGTGGCCTGAGCACAGTTTAGTCATGTCTCAGGACAAATTACTCCCAACATACAGCAACACTGTCAAATTTGCGATTTGGCTTTTTTAAAATTATACCAATTTTTTTATTTGTACATGATCTGCCAGGTTGTGGCTGTCCCAGAGCTGTTCATATTGATCAGTCTTTCTGGTAAGTTTACTCTCTTTCTGTTTTTTTCTCAATAAACTTATCCCACTCACTTGTAATCAAGATGCAGTGTTTCGCATTGTGAGAAATACAAGTTAGCCTCAATATATTGTAGTACCTGGGAACCATCATATAGACCACATAATTTGTGATCACATTATTATAGTGCTAAGTTACAACTAGACTTGTGAGGAAAGACCACTTGATAAGCAAAACACCCTAAGGCGAACATCAGCATTGGCTGGCTCATGCACGGCTGTGTGCTGGCCAGCTAATGCTCACATCAGCTCGAGGACCTCTTGCTCACAGGCTTCCACCCCCATTGGTGACAGTCTTCAGTTTCTGGAGACCTATTCAGTTTTTGAAAATCCCAGAAAGCTGAATTTTAGCTTTTTGGTTCAGACAGAACAGTCCTTCAGCCAGCTTGTTCCATCTGAAAAGAGGCATAAATTCTCATGAGCCCCTGCATTCGCAGGGGCTCATGAGAATGTATGCCTCTTGCTGACAATGGATCATGGGTCATAGTTAATTCATGGACCATTTTCAGTCATTTCAGTTTTGTGCACTGTCATTCATGCATCCCTATGGGGAAAAAATCCAGACCAAAAAGGTGACTGCCAAGCATGTAAAATGCAGAGAAGACCCCAACGGAGAAAGGAACACGTTTAGAAAAGACAGTTACAGCACAATTTATTAATATTTCGCTACTTGTCAGTGAAGACACAAAGTGGCAACTTTCCTTCTTCGCTGACAAGATAAGAAGCGACTGAATTCTATACTTGTTTATTTTGAAAACCCAGTCTAGAAAGAAATACACTTAGAAAAGACAGTTACAACACAATTTATTAATATTTCAGGTAAATACCCAAAATATTTATTAATTGTGTTGTAAGTGTCTTTTCTAAGCGTGTTTCTTTCTCCGTTGGGTTTTTGTCCCCATGGGAGCTAGAGACCATTGTGCTTTTACCTGATACTGTGGCATACTGGAGCGCTGAGGCTGAGATGTATTGTAAACTGTTTACCTCCTGTGTCCGCTACGGCGGATTAATCAACAATAGCTGAGGATTGGTTGACTTGAGAAAAGGTTATACACATAGGTGCCTCTTGCTGATTGAAGGGAATTGGTGAACAAGTGTCATGCAGATGGTTTCAAGTTTGTTAACCCTTTTGGTTGTCTCTAGCACTTTTTGTCGTGATGATTCCTGCAAGACTTTATCCCCCTTTAAGCCTTAACCCATGGCCAAGTTTCCTAAGTTTTGGAGGTGTCACTTAAAGATTATGAACAAGCTGCAGGAGATGGATGAACCATGATAATTCAAGGGTAGTGCCAGATTAGCTTTTTGCCTTCAGTTATCATGGTCCATCCATCTCCTGCTGTACGGTATTGGGGCTAAATGGGTTAAAGCATCCCTGTGAAACATGCCAATGTATTTTTAGTGAGTCTTAAACTTGTATGACGATTCTGAAAGTTGTGCGTTTTACAGACAATGTCATCAGTGTGCATGATCTTGTGACCTTCAATCTCATCACATGTGTGAACAAGACGAAAGGGTCAACGCTATTTGCCGTCGACTGCCAGGTGAGGTTTTATCTCGCTGAGCCATGAAGATGAAATTCACAATATACACAGCAGTTTAGGAACTAGATTGATCACAATAGTCCAAGGGTGGTGCCAAAACATTGTGGTTCCTAGTTGTGTCAAGCTGTTATGACAGGTGACGTCACCATTGAACTATCTTGGTCGATCCACATCTCATAGCCTGTGTGTGTGTGCATAGTTTTAATGTTATAAAGAGTGGGAATGTAAGTCATAATATTAAACTGTTAATCTGCATGGTTAACCCATTTAGCCCCACGACTGCATTTCTCAAATCCTGGAAGTGTTGCCTAAGATGACGTACCAGTTGCATTAGATGTATCGACCATGATAATTCAAGGGTAGAGCCAGGGGAGCTTGGCGCCTAAAGGCGCCAAGCTCATCTGGCACTATCCTTGAATTATCATGGTCAGTCCATCCCCTGCTGTTAAAAAGGTTAATGTCCCATAAGAAAATTGCCTTGTGATTTTTGTTGATTTGTTTCTTGATTGCTGCATTGCATGAAAGAAAATAATCAGTCAGTCATGGAATAAAATGCTGCTGGTTAAAATATTCCATTTGTGTTTTACGTGCTTCATATCTCAGCTGAAAGCTGGGTTTTACATTTTTTCTGTGGTGAATAGTATCTCGAAGATTAAATTGCCACTCTAATAATGTACACATGTTAATTCTTACATTAAAAATAATCTTCACAGCCCCAAGTGACACAGACTGGAGTTACACAGTTCTACCTGCGGATTGGGGTAGCATCCAAGCGAAAAATTCAGGTATCTGTTCCCTCTTGACCCTTTTGCTGTCTGTATCACTTTTTGTCACAATGATTCCTGCAGGCATCATCACAATAAAAAGAACTAGTGACAGCCAAAGGGTTAGTCTTATGGTTTGACCAAACATCTCACAGGTAGTGCCAGGCAAACACTTTGCCTATTCATAATGTTGATTGGCAAGGCAAGTTACTGAATAATAATTATTCAGGCAGTAAACTGAATCCTTCGGCTGTCAGCAGTGACTTGTTGCGATGATTTCTGCAGGAATCATCACTACAGAAGTGGCTACCGACAGCCAAAAGAGTTAAAGATTTCAAGATAAACTTTCAATTTATTGTATCTGATAGATGAATGTTATGTGACTTATATGAGTGAGTTTACTTTTAGAGGAGTAACGCAGGTTAATTGTTAAATTAAACATTTTGTATTTTTTATTTTGCAGTTGTTTTACTGGAAGAACAGAGATTTCCATGAACTGCTTGTAAGTCAGTCTTTACTTTGCATTCCACTTTTCATGCTTTTTGGCCAGCTTGTCAAGATAATTTTTGTGTGAAAATATCTGAGAACTGTAGAAGGTATGTGAAATGGTCTGTTATTTGGAATGTAAAGCCCAGGTTCTAGTTGATCAAACGTAAAGCTGAAGTTCTGGTTGAACTTTTTGGAAAAAGGTTTGTTTCCTCAAAAACATTACCGATGACATTACTGTATGGAAAAGGTCTACTAGCTTACCGAATTTTAGCCTAAGAACCTGTTGTGTTCCCACACAACCAGGGAGGCACTCAGGGATCCCTAACCAGGGTCATGAGTAGCTTCCCTTCCCTGCCCATCCACTCATGTGCCACGTGGCGTGACAACCAGTTGTTCTACTTAGCTTGCAATGAACAGATGTGTTCTAGCCTATGGGACCTGGCCTCGTTTTGGACTGTGTTGGTGTCGCCGGCTCCTTGGGCCGGTCGGCATGGTTTGCGGTTGGCTGTGCCTTACCGTTTTTGCCGGAAATTGTCCTCGTTCTCTTTGTGTGTGCTAGGCTGGTGGAGTCAATGTGTTCAGTGCTACGGTCGCCTTGAGCGCCGTTGTTTCCTCCGACATAATGGATTCGGCAGGTCTCCGTCCTTTGTGTTGCGCCGCTCGCTGCTACATTGTGTTGGAGACTGATTGACTGTATCGAGCCCACGGAACGCCGGGTGCCATGCTGGGAGTCCTCTTGGTTAGCGGGCGCTTCGTTGGCTGGGGAGGTGTTGGACCGTTCTCAGCACGTGGGACCCTTCCCTTCCGCCTCGCTGGACTTGCTACAGCTTCTTCGTAGCAGTGACCGACGGCCTTCGATCAGGTTTTTCTACCCGGTCTCTCTCGCCTCGGTTCTTATCCTCGACCGGCGCTCGGTGCGCCAGGCGGTGGTTCGCACTTGTGCCAACAAGTGTCCCAGTAGGCTTTCGCGACTGTTGTTTTCTGTTTAACGCGTCTTACTCTTGGCTCAGGCATGTGAGCGGGTAGTCAAATTGTGTTTTTAAGCAGAGACTTGCGTGCTGCTCAGTGACACAGGGGGAGCGTGTTGGGTCAGTGGACCGACACACGCTCCGCTCCATGTTAGTTAGTTAAAAAAAAAACAAAAAAACAGAGAAGGAAAAAAAACAACAACCATCTGACTCGGACTGAGGTCCGTCGGGGACGTACTAATTTTACCCTTTTTTTGTTTGGTTATAGGGGTGGCTTGTGTCATTGGCGTGGTCTGGCGGAGCAGCGCTCACGCGCCTTGCGCTTAGGCTGTCGCTGCCGTGTGCTTATGTTATAGCAGTCTAATTTTGGATACGGCGGCCATTTCCACCTGTCACAGAGAGGGTGCGAACGGTACGCTTTTGTGCTGCGTAGCAGTGTCCTTATCGTACACTCGTTCTGACTTAACCATATGGTCTCCGGCAGTCCGTCGGGTTCTTTCGCACTACCGCGTGGCGGTTATGTTTCTCTGTGTACATTAGCCTTGCTTGTACTGGGCCATGCAGCATGTGGTAGCACGAGGATGCAAATGATCATCTTGTTCTATACCTGCGTATTTTTCTGTGGGCTGGCGATTGGGTACCTGATAGGCGGGGGCAGGGGATCTAACTGTTTGTCTGTCCAGCGCTGAGTGATTCTCCTTGGTTTGTGTACAATTCTGCCAGCGCTAGCCTCACCTATCTGGTTTGTGAGCATGTGGTAGGTAAACTTGCATGAGTGAAGGTACCATCTGGGCGCGGGGTCGCTCGTTGCGTGGCTTCCCGGGCCACGGCCGCTCGCCTCTCACCTTGACTATGTTGCAGGAATGGTCCGCACCACTCGTCGGGCATGAGGCATGCGGGGTTCTCCCCCTGCTTGGGCTGCGCATCTGGCCACACCTGCGGCTCCTGCGCGCCCTGGGAGGATCAACGTGGTCGCAGTTGGGGCTCCGTTGGCGTGCACGACCGTCGCCGTCCCGGATCCACCCACCTGCTACCGCTACGGACAGGCTTAGCAGATGCTTCTCCAATGGGACGCGCCAGCCTCTTCGAGACGCCGGACATGTACCACGGCTCACACTCCGGGACGGGGTTTTCCTCTGCGCCCCTGGACATGGCCCGCTTGCTCCTACGGTAAGTCCTTAGCCAGCAGCGCCCCCGCCTCCCTGAGGCCAGCCTGCAGAGACCTTCGCTGCCTTGTCCACTGCTGTTGGTGGGCCTGATAGACTACATGACGTCAGAGGCTCTTGCACTCCACTTGGCCAGAGGAATTTGGTCGCAGCTTGAGTCCTTCGGGCGCAAGTGCCCAACACTGGTCCGTGACTGTCCGTCTGCCTTGGCGCCCCCCTCCTTGATAAGGAGAAGTCACTAATCGCGCCCACTATGCCTTGGGGAACGTATGCCACGCGACTACGGCTTGCGTGCTTGGACTGCACCATTTACGGTGTCCGCACAGTTTGTGCCCGCTGACTCCTATGGCGAGTCACTAAGCCAGCAGAGCGCCAGCCTCCCTGAGCCTGGCCTGCAGCGACCTTGTTGACCTGTCCACCTTCCTCGGGCGGTCCTGCCGTTCCCCCCACGAGTAAGCCCGCTGACTCCTACGGCGAGTCGCTTAGCCGGCAGCGTGCCGCCCCTCTCTGAGGCCCGGCCGCAGCGACCTTTATTGCCTCTTCAGTGACGTCATTGCTTGGACTACTACTTCTACGGGGACCGCACCATTGTGCCCGCTGACTCCTATGGTGAGTCACTAAGCCGGCAGAGCGCCAGCCTCACTGAGCCTGGCCTGCAACAACCTTTATCGACCCGTACACCTTCCTCTGGCGGTCCTGCCGTTCCCCCCACGAGTACGCCCGCTGACTCCTATGGCGAGTCGTCTAGCCGGCAGCGTACCGCCCCTCCCTGAGGCCCGGCCTTGGCGACCTCCGTTGCTTCTTCAGAGACATCGTGGCAGACCCGACAGACCACGCGATACCCGGAGCTCCAGACGCCCCCGCTCGCCGGAGGGCACCCCCGCCGAGGCTGACCTGCAGCGACCTTCGTCAACTTTTGTACTGTCCACTGGCGGTCCTGGTGTTCCCCTCACGAGTAAGCCCGATGACTCCTACAGCAAGTCACTTAACTGGCAGAGCGCCTGCCTCACTGAGGCTGGCCTGCAGCAACCTTCGTCGACTTGTACACTATCCCCTGGCGGTCCTGGCGTTCCCCTTCTGAGTAAGCCCGCTGACTCCTACGGCGAGTCGTCTAGCCGGCAGCGTGCCCGCCTCTCTGAGGCCCGGCCGCGGTGACCTTCATCGCCTCGTCATAGATATCTTGGCAGATCCGACACGCCGCCCCACGCCAGGAGCCCCTGTCGCCTCCGCTCTTGGAAGGCGTCTCCCCCTACGGACCGTGATGTGCAGCGCGACGACGGACTTGGCCCTCGGCACGGAATAGGTACATCTCAGCCCCGTCCTTCGCATAGAGACAGCCAGGACCATCCAGGCTGCTATGCGGCCCTTGGATTTCACCATCAGTCGCCGCGACCTGTCCGACGCGTATCTCCACGTCCCACGCCTCCCGACGGCACCTGTGCTTCGCTTTTGTCAGCGTGGTCTATCAGTTTTGGGTCCTTCTGTTGTTCTCAACCTCAGCCCATGTGCTTCACCCACAGCTGGGACGCCATCGTTGCCAAGGCCGGACAGTTGCTCTCCAGCCCGACCTCGAACTGTTTAGGCGGTCTCCTTCTGAGGAACCAGTCAGAGACCACACTAGTGTCGGACGGGATACGCTGATCATGGGGGTTGGCGCGGCTCAGCTTCCTGTTCAACGCGGGCAAGTCGGACCTCCCACCTTCCCGCCGCTTCGTTCACCTCGGGATGGACTTTTGCAATCGACCTCTACCGAGTCAGACGGCCAGGGCCCCGGATCCAGAGCTGGCTGCCCTAGCAGAGGAGGCAGTTCCTGCCTGGGTTGGCTTCAGCTTCTCGGCCTGATGGATACAGTGGCGGACCCACTATCCCTCGGTCGTCTTTACTCCTGACACTCCAGCTGCACCTCCTTCTCCATTGGCGTCCAACCTCCCGCGACATCACTGCCCCGGTGCCGGTTGCTCTGATACTTCGTCCCCATCTGCGGCGCTGGATGGACCCTTCGTGGCTCGCGTCAGGAGTTCCTCTCTCCTCACTTCCGCCTAGGCCTTCACTCTGCGTGGACGCAAGCCTCACTAGGTGGGGTGCTCACCTGCTACTGAGGTTCCTCACGTCGTTTGGCGACTGGCGCCCGGCCCAGGCGGTCAGGCACATCAACTGGTTGGAACTGAACGCGGTTTAGCAGGCGCTCTTCGCGTGGGATTCGTGCCTTTGTCACAAAGGAACTACGCGTCCTTTCGGACTACGCCATGGTGGTTTCCTACATTCAGAAGCAGGGCGGGATGCGCTCCTCCGACCTGTGCATACTCCTCCACCGCCTAATGAGCTGGCATGAAGACCGCAGCTTCTTCCTTCGAAGAAGTACCCAACGGAGAAAGAAACACGCTTAGAAAAAACGGTACAACACAATTTATTAATATTTCGGGTAAATACCCTTTGTCAAAATAGACAAACAAACAGAGATATTAGCCGCTTGCTGGATTGCTTCTTCCTTCGAGCACAACACATCCCAGGGAACGTTCTAGCCGACCCCCTCTCGCAACGCAGCCAGTTACTCCACATGGAATGGACTCTACGACCGGACATCTTCGGATGATCTGCGCCTTCCAGTTGATCTGCGCTCACGGGGAGACTCCCATGATCGACCTCTTCGCCACGAGGCGGAATCGCCAACTTCCCCTCTTCGTCTAACCTAGTCCAGACCCCTGGCCTGGGCAGTCTTCACGCTCCATCCCGTGGGACGGACTCGTCGCTTCTGCTTATCCCCGATGGCCCTCGTCCCCAAAGTCCTGCTCAAGCTCAGAGGATGCGCAGCGGTGTTGCTGCTGGTAGCCCCGTTCTCCTGGAACAGATCTTGGTCTACCGACCTGCTCACTCTCGCCTCGGGCCCCCCCCCCCCCCTCGCCCTTCTGCTGCCCAGCCCATGCGCGATGCTCAAGCGACCGCGCCAGCCGCTGTTCCACCTGTGCCCGAAGCCGCTTCTCCTTCTCGCCTGGAGATTGTGCGGCAAGCCCTCGCTGCACTAGTCTCCTCGAGTGCGGCAGTGGAAGCAATCGCTACAGCCCGCAGACCCTCGACCAGACACATCTACGAGGGAAGGTGGCAGATACTACGGTCCTGGTGCGCTTATTAGCAACTCTCCCCCACTAAACTGACTGCTTCCCAGCTCGCTGACTTCTTCCTCTGGCCCTTGGCAACCATGGATTGGCTCCCATCACGATCAGAGGTTACCTGTCCATGATTGTGGGCACTTACCGTCTCCCCGGCCGTCCTGATCCCAGCGAATGCAAGGACCTCGCCGTCTTTCGGGCGCACTTGGCCTCCAGCGCCCAGTTCCGCGTTCGCTAATTCCACGCTCGGACCTGCCCTGGGCACTGAACTGGCCGAATTCTGACCGATTGAACTGCTCCCCCTGGCCTGGTTTGCAGATGTGCCTCGGAAGACCTGCTCACGGCTGTGCAGAACGCTGGATTTTCCACTCTTTAGTTTAGCCAGCAACATGCTTGCTGCAGCCACTCCCGCAGAGAAAGATAATAGGAGACCCGTAAGACAATGAATTCAATAGAGCCGCATCCATCATTAATTTACGCCATTTTTAATATCAAAATTTTGACCCCAATTTTACCCCCCCGTTAATTCTAAATCAACCCTTTGATTTTAAAAAAGTGACGAGCATGACGGATGCGGCTCTATTGATCTGATTATCTTACGGGTCTCCTATTATCTTTCTCTCACCAAGGTCAAGGTCATGGGCCAAGGTCGTCAAGGACATCAAGGTCAAAGGTCATGGGTCAAGATCACGGGTCAAGGTCACGGGTCAAGGTCACCAATGTCATGGGTCAAGGTAACATGCCAAGGTCATCAAGGTCATGGATCAAGGTCGTGGGTCAAGGTCATGGGTCAAGGTCATCAAGGTCATGGGTCAAGGTCACCAGGGTCAAGGTCATGGGTCAAGTCGTCGAGGTCTGGAACCAAATAATGGTAAAAGTCCGACACCTCATGTCTAAGCTTGACCGGTTCTGAAAGACCTCCACCTCAATTCGGGTATGTTATGAATAAACTTAAGCAATTACCTGCTTACATAGATCGATTTAACACAACCAACACTCTGATCAAGTAGGGACCAAGTGAACTTTTAAACACACACACACACACACACACGCACACACAGACACACTAACACTCAAACAACACAGACACGCATACACAACTTAGCGGTTTACAGAGCTGACGTCATACATCTCAACCGGCTAATGGTCCAATGAATAAATTATAACAAAAACAACCGGTCATTTTGAACACTAACTGGCAAGAATAAGACGGATCCGGCAAAACCTGATCCTAAAATCGATCTTGGTCTTTCCAAAATGTTATGCATATCTAAATGCGGAACAACCTGTCTAGACTATTTTGGGGCCTGTATTGACTGAAGGGAATTTCCCCATAGCAGGATTGAAATTGAATAGCAGGTGTCAAGAGCTGTGATCGCCTTACAAAGGGCTTTCTGCTAGCGTGCGAACAGGTGGGTAAACAGGTCTTTCTATGAAAGGTAGATTTGTTAATAAGATAATTACATAGACTGTGAGGTTTGTTTGCTTTAACATAGAGACCTTCAGGTGGGACAGGGTCACTACACATGACATCACAATTGATTTGTAAGACATTTCAGGCCCACTGCCAAGTAAGTGCCAACCGGCGTTATGTCTTGACTAAAACTGTAATGTTAGTATTCACAATGGTGAGCCTAAGGTGTTCTATTAGGTTTATAACAGGGGAATGAATACAAATGAAAGCAACATGACACATTCATTGTTTTAAGGCAGTCTCTCAGCAGGTTAGAGTGACAGGGGTTGTCTCTTAATCTTTGATGCTTGCCATTTATAAGCCCACCCAAATCATTTAATAGCCCAGCAGAAATATAGCAGAAAAGCAGCAGGACAAAAAAGCATGATTTTAGCGCATGCTGAAACCACGCTTTAACCAGCAGAAATATAGCAGAAAAGCAGCAGGAAAAAAAGCATGATTTTAGCGCATGCTGAAACCACGCTTTATACCTACTGGGACAGGGTAAGTCTTGTCTGGGGTAAACTCAAAAACTATTTGGCAATATTGCTGGAGTGATGCAAACGTAAAAGGTTACTGATCAGTGTAATTTCCTAGAAAACATGATTTTGCTTGATAACAATTTATACATTTGTTTGTCCAATAAAAATGACAGACGGACAAATCATACAAGTGCTTGATATCTCACACTGTTTCAAAGATGTTATGCATTTTACTGACTTAATATTACCCAAACAGACTAACATAAGCCTTTCAGCACCATCAGAAATATATGCTACATATAGTGTGACTTTGGATTATGTTGATGAGCATCCAGATGTGGAGCGCATGACAGTTGATTTAAAGACACCTACTTTTAAAGTTGATGATACCAACTATGGTTGGTTAGGGGAAGTTTGTTATAGCATATTTAAGCAACTACGCAAACTAAATGTTTATATTGACAGTGTTACAGTTAATAAAGTGGTATTACACAAGGTGAGCCAGCAGTAATATTTTTTCATTTATTATTTTGTCGGACAAATAAAAATGACGGACAATGTTCAAAACCCTGGCTCATCTAGTTTAAGAAACGTGTTTCACACAACAAACTTACCCATAACCAATACTAATAATGTTTACGAATCAATAGAAAACTCTTTTTCTGTCATACAGCAAAATCTTATCACAGGCAGTGTTAAGATTCAGATTGTTGCAAAAATCGAATTCACTAGAATGGGCGGTGAATTAATTGTATCGTATATATCAACAAGACAACACACTGTTAACACAAGAAGAGAATTAGAGAACGTGTTTAGAGACAGACTATTACCAGACTTCCTTCAGGCGATTGACAGTGCAAGAATGAAGGGGTCTGGTTGGCACGAAGGACATGTACATGAACTGCAACTAAAGCAGTCTAGGTATCATCCTATATTAGGTAAAGCATGGTTGCCACTGCCAACAGAAGTAGTAAACAAAAAGGCTGTCGTCAACATACAGAACAATGACAACTATTGTTTCATGTGGTGTGTGCTTGCTAAACTACACTTTGTAAAATCAAAACCTGAACGTGTATCTAACTACACCAAATTTGTAAATGAACTCGATTTTAGTGGCATTGAGTTCCCTGTTAAAATAGAGGACATAGATTTGTTTGAAAAACTAAATCCTGGTATATCCGTGAATGTGTTTGTGTGGGATAATGAGTCTGAGAACAAGTTACAGCCAATTAGACTATCACCTCTGGCACCAACCTATGGGCAGTCAGAAGATAAACATGTTGACATGTTGCTAATCGGAGATGACAATAACTTTCACTACACAATTATTAGGAATATGTCACGTCTAATTCATAATCATACAACAAAACACAAGGGCAAACAGGAATTTTGTAATAGATGTTTACAGAGGTTTTCTTCTATTGCAGTGGCACACAAACACGTCCTGCATTGTAGGTCAGCTGATGACATACAAACTGTACTTAAGTACCCAGATCCTGGTAGTCAAGTGTATTTTAAGAACTATGGGAATCAGCAAAAGTTGCCGTTTGTAGTGTATGCAGATTTTGAATCATTAGTTGTTCCGTATGAAGGTCCTGTTCCAGAGTCATTACCAAAGACTATAAAGTTGAGTGACCAAGTGGTGTGTTCTTTTGGATACATTCTTGTTAGGTCAGACGGTTTGCATTCAGAGCCTGTTATCTACAGAGGTGAAAATGCAGCATGTCTGTTTTTAACAGAAATGAGACATCTGTATAGTCAGGTAGTACAGTATCTCACAACAAGCCAGATGCCTTTGATGATGACAGAAGAAGACAAACTAAAATTTGATACAGCTGAGATGTGTTGGATTTGTGAACAGCCTTTAGGTGGTGATAAAGTTCGTGACCATGATCACATAACTGGACGTTACAGAGGTGCTGCACATAACAATTGTAACTTATTATTAAAAACAGATCCCAAGACATACAAACTGCCAATCTTTTTCCACAATCTCAAAGGATATGATTCACACATTATCATGCAGGCTGTAGATGAGTCGTACAAAAACATAAGTTGTATTGCCCAGACAACTGAGAAATACTTGACTTTTAGGTTAGATAAATTAGCATTTTATGACTCCATGCAACATTTGTCTTTAGGTCTTGCTAGTCTGGCAGAAGGACTGACTGAGTATCCAATAACAAGTAAATATTTTGAGCCAGACTTGATTAAGAAAGGTGTGTATCCGTATGAGTACATTGATCACTGGGTTGTGTTTGAAGAAACAAGACTGCCACCAAAAGAGAAATTTTATTCTACACTAACTGGAAAAGGTATTTCTGACTCTGAATATCAACATGCACTTGATGCGTGGGGTAAATTAGGGTGTCAGACGATTGGTGACTACCATGACCAGTACTTGAAAGCAGACGTTTGTTTGCTAGCAGACGTATTTGAAAGTTACCGTGAAAAGGGTTTGTTACACTACAGACTTGACCCTGCTTGTTACATAACTAGTCCTGGCATGACATGGGATGCATTTTGAAATCCAGTAAGATATCTATAGACCTGTTGTCTGATCGTACGATGGGTGAAATGGTGGAACGTGGATTGAGGGGAGGCATTAGTATTGCAGCGAACAATTATGCCAAGGCCAACAACAAATATCTAGATGACCTTGGGTTTGACCCCTCAAGGTCAAGGTCATTTATTACCTATGTAGACGCTAACAATTTGTATGGCTGGGCAATGTGTGAGTTATTGCCCTTGAAAAACTTTTGTCTGTATGATTTGTCACAGTATGATGTAACAGAGTCAGGGTTAACAAACTATATTATGACTCTTGACCGAAACGACGCGAAGGGTTGGATCTTTGAAGTCGACCTGGAGTACCCACACCATCTACATGATTACCATAATGATTATCCCTTAGCCGTTGAGAAAATGAGTATGACAGGAAAAAAAGAAGACACTAAACTTGTGCCTAATCTGAATGATAAATTCAATTACGTTTGCCACTATCGCTTGTTACAGTTTTACATCAGACATGGGTTAGTACTAAAGAAAGTTCACAGAGGAATCCAATTTGATCAGAGTGCTTTCATGAAAGATTACATAATGAAGAACACAACATTGCGTGCCAGAGACGGCAACACTGCATTTGACAAAGACTTCTTTAAGCTTATGAACAATGCCTGTTTTGGCAAGACGATGGAAAATCCTCATCACCGCAAAGATGTGAGACTGGTCACAACTGAATTGGGTGCAATTAAACTTATAGGCAAGCCACAGTACACAGGGTACAAAGAGTTTCATTCATCATTGTATGCAGTGTCACTCAAAAAAAAGATTGTCAAACTGGACAAGCCAGTATTCATTGGTATGGCAATTCTTGAGTTGTCAAAACTGCTGATGCTTGAATTTTATTATGATTACTTCAAACCAAAGTATCCTGAGTGTCGATTGTTATACACTGACACTGACTCTATGATCATTGATGTGTGTACTGAAGACTTTTATGAAGACATGAAAACAGAACTACACATGTATGACACGTCTGATTACCCTAAAGACCATCCACTGTTCAGCACACAAAACAAAAAAGTGCCTGGTAAGTTTAAGGATGAACTAAATGGTGTGCCAATAGTTGAGTATGTTGGACTGAGATCAAAAATGTATTCTATACTGCACCAGAAGGGTAGTCAGTCAAAAGCCAAAGGTATCAAGAAAACAGCAATAAAAAATAAAGACATACGTCATGAACATTACAAGCAAGTGTTAGATGGTGCATTGATGCCTGATTATCCAAACAAGTCACTGAGATCAAACAAACATAATCTTGAAATGATCCAAACACATAAGAAGTCTCTGGCAGTTGGAGACACGAAACGAGTGTTTCTCACTAAGGAAAAAGCTTATGCACCTGGACATTACAGGCTCAAGTTATCTGAAGACATTTGTGATGAACTGGTTGATGAATTAATTGACGACTTAGTTACTGAAATGAGTAACGGTGTCTGGGGGAATAATCTGTAATTCTTCTCTGACAAATGCCCTCTGGGGTGCAGGGTCGAACAGGTAATATATTGTTGCGTCTGCGCCGGGAATTATTTTTTTTATATTATGAACGGATGTTGACCAGATAGGGTCTGTCGCCCTGCGCTTTATGTCATTTTCAGCCTCCCCTGGTTGATATAGATATCTCACCTGTTTAGTAAATAAACTTGTGTCGGGTGCCTGTGCTGACATTGTTTTTGACTCTGTAATTGTTTTCAATTTAATAGCATCAGCAGGTTTTGGGTGTCCTTCATTGTTCATTGCTTTTATCACATGTGGTAATCTCTTTACCCACTCGGTGTTCCGGGTGTCATGCATGAGTTCCTTAGAATACTGGTAACTGAAAAGTCTTTCTGATAACTGTTTGTTAAAGTTTTCAACAATTGCCTGTGATCTGTGCACACCTGGAATGCCTCGTCTGACCAGTACGCCGTGCTTAGCAAATAACTGATTAACAGCACCTTTGAATTCAGATCCGTCATCGACCTGCACTAGTCTGGGGTATCTTAAAGGGCCTCGACTATATATTTTTGATAAAGCATTCGCAACTGTACTGGCTGTTTTGTCAGATATGGGTTCAGCGTCTTTGTACCTTGAAGCAATGTCTACAACAGTCAGTGCATACTTGTATCGTTTCTTTCTTATTGTGTCATGTGGTAAGAACAGGAGGTCCATTTGGTGTGTGTCATTTGGGGTAGTGTTCTCAAAATGAGGTCTTGTTATTTTTCTTGGAGCAGGGAGATATATCTGCCAAATTGCCTGCCTCTGTAACCATTGCTTGACCTGATTGAGTGTTATATCTCCGCCCACAGCGGCATGTAATTTCTGAATAGCTGTTTGCCCTTTCCAATAGCCTGATGGTGAGTAATATATTTTTGTTAGTTTATTTTCGGCTGCCATTTTTTCTAGCAATGAAAACTCCTGTAAAATAAACAAATGTCATTCCCACTAGAACAAAAATTATCTCTCCGTTTCTTTGTTGTGTGCTTGGTTTGTAATAGTCACTTAGTTTTGGTTTCGGGATAGACATGTCTTCACCTGTGACAAGAAAATATTCCCTGATTGCGTCGTCTGTATTTGAAAATGTATGTTGTGCGTGGCCTTCAAGTCTGAGTTTTTCATTGATGAAATCAAGTTTCTCAATTCTATTCTTTTCATAATCCTGCTGGGCTTGAGCAAGTTTTTCAGACGCTTCATTGTGACGTTTCATTTCTTCTGCAGATTCTTCTCTACCCATTTTTGAAAAGAGATAGTTTGAACCACTGAATGCCAATGCATTAACAACTGCCCCACCAATCATAATAGCTATCGTCGCCATATTTTTATTTACATAGAAACATTTTCAGGAATAATTCCTTGCTTGACAAGAAAATCTTTTGTCGCAATCGACGCTGTGACAACTACAATTAGTTTAGCGCTGTCTTCAAAGTCAAGTCTACTGAGGTCTGCTGATTTCATTTTGAGTAGATTTTTCCCCAGCATAGAATAAGCTACTGCTAATCCACTGATTACGGCAGAGTGATACACAAGGTTCATTAAATTTTTTGAGTCGTTCATTTTTTAAGGCAAGAAAAATTAAAATAATATTTTTATTTACTGCATATAAAATGGGTCAACGGCTTTGGGTGTTACTGGTAATGTGGCGACTTCTGGTTTTGTTTTTGGAGTGTCTGATTTTTTGGTCACTGTACGAGTCTGTGGTTTGTATTTTTTGTATAATTGATAATCTACGTAACCAAATCCGACAACAAATCCGACAATTATATATTTTGTTGATTGAGGTTCGGGGTCAGGGTCAGACTTAGTTGTTTGTCTCTCACTTTGATGAAGGTGTGACGGTACTGACACAGGTCCTGACGATCCTGACGGTGGATCAGTTACATGAGTCTTTTCTGTTTGTGCCTTAAGCTGTAATTTTTTTTGCCTATTATATTCAGCTAATCTTTTTCCAGCCTCAACCCTGCCTGGACTTTTAGTCTTCGTCACAGTTTGAACCTGTGTCAAAACAGGGCCGGGGTTCAGTTGTGGAGTCGTCTGGGTTTCGTC
Organism: Semisulcospira habei; assembly: GCA_036245525.1. Classification (NCBI taxonomy): domain Eukaryota; kingdom Metazoa; phylum Mollusca; class Gastropoda; family Semisulcospiridae; genus Semisulcospira; species Semisulcospira habei. Next base: position 79,765,988 of record BTPG01000004.1, on the reverse strand, counting down.
CATTTTCTTCTGCAGTAAAATTTATTTTTGAAAATGAAAATGATGAAAATGATTTTTCAATACGACTCCCGGTAACAAGCAATGTTACGACAGGTGCAAGGTAATTTCCAAACTTGTAAAACATGACACATGCTAATTTGCCAATTGAACTTGAAACAATAGGATTGCTTTCAAGGTCGTGTGAAAGACTGTCACTATCCACAGGTAGAAAGTGACTCACTGCTTTTGTGTATAGGCAAACAAGAGATCGACTTAAATCACGAGTCATTAGTGAAGCGATGTGGTTTTCATATTTTGAATGAAGCTTGATTAGTTCGTCAGCCGTAAGAGATTCAATATCATCTGTCATGTATTGTTTCCCGAGATAAGTCTTTGATTTGCCTGAGACAATCACAGACAAAAGACGCTGTTTTTTCGAGTCTAAGTCTTTGTTCTCAACAGCATTGATATCATTCAATAGAAGGATTTCATCAGGGTTCATTTATATTGTTATTTTTAAAAAACAAAAATTAATTTACTAACCCATACCCTGTGGGCTGATCTGTCTTTAAAATGAGCTTTAGATGCTTAGTTGATTTCAGTTTATTTTTCACATCATCACGTTCATGTTTATTTGGGATGACATCGTTTTCTCTGAGACAGTCTTCAAAGCTGTCACGATCCTTACAGTAAAACAAACAGATAAACTTTAACTGTTCTCGAAAATCTTTCAGTACAGCATTATATTTCTGAGTGAGAATCCATACACTAACATTTGCGTGTCTGCCACTGAAAGCAAGTTCTGCTAGAGTGTTTCTCTTCTTGACAATGTCTTTCTCTGCAGAACAGTCATCAACAATAAACAAGGTTGGCTGTCCTTCAAATTGCTTGTAAAAATATTGTAGGTAGTCATTCAGTTTTTTCTCAGGGTTGACTAAGTAAATGTTGTTGTCAGTCCAAATAAATAAACGGTTGTGATAAGCTTTGTTGTGTTTGATCGTAGGACAAAATATGACAATGTTTTCAAAGTGGTGTATGTATCTTGTTTGTAATAGGTTAAGAACAAATTCAGTTTTACCACACCCTGTCGCACCACAAAACAATCCACAGTGTGGATCGAGTGTCATCAAGCTCCGGTTCATTTTAATACACAATATAATTTTAATATATGTGTCCACTCAGTCTACTTTCTGCAATATTGAGTTGTGCGTCATATATCAGGTACAAATATATGTTTATGGCTGCTGCAGTTTCAACCTTCTTTTGTATCTGAATTGTTATTCCATCACTACCGTTCTCGACAGTACGTCCTGACCCATGAAGGTAATCGTCATCTGTACTACGAAGGTCTAGCCACAGTGCATACTTGTTTGTAAGGTATTGTCCGATCCTAACGTCATACAGATGTAGATCTTTGCACGCAATGTTTGCTGGTTTATCTCTAATCCTTCCACCCGCAAAATACTTTGTGATCTCATCATAGTGCTGGTATGGTAACATTCCTGAAGCGTACACTTGATTAGGGCGGCCTTCGATTGTGCAGGACAAATGTGTAATCTTAGGATTGTAGAATTTTTCTGAATCCCGTTTATATGGATCTGCTGGTTCAACAAACAACATAAGAATACCTTTCAGTGACCTGGCAGGTGTGTTTAAGTTTATGTTCCACATTGGGTCACTCTTGTCTTTGGGTATTAAACTATGTCTAATCACCCTGTCATAATAAATTGGAAGTCTTGACTGGTACTGATTTTGTATGAGTCTGGCTAGATCAGTGTGTGTGACAATCTCATATTCCAAGGAAATGTTAGAGATCTTGTATGTTGCATCTGTGGCAGATGATTTAATAACTTTGGAGTAGTCATTGAAAGTTAGTTCAAAGCTCAGACGGTCATTCAGTGCCCCTTGATAATAAGGCAAATGAGCTGTGAGGATTTCAAACTCGAGTGGAATGTAAAATCTGGTTCCATATGTTTCAGCTATAATAACTTCCTTTGGTACCCCAGTAGTTGTTTTGTCTCCGGCATTAATTCGAAGTTTACAAACATTATCTGGCTGTATGCCTTGGTAAATACGGTCTTCTCGTTCTTCTCTTGTGAGCCAAAGGTCTTTGTAACAGTAGAACACATCTGAGTCGTCAAGACTAAACACTTCCTGCCCTTCAAGTTTTACTTTAATAGTTTTAACAATTGCTCTGCCAAGATTGTCAACCAGTGTTCTGTTTACATCTGCGTCTGATGATAGTTCAATATTAAATGCTAGGCGTGCAGTGCCAGGAACAATAACGTCACTGGGACCTAGGTTTGGAAATTTGACTGTAAGTGTTTGGTTCTGGTCTATGGTACTTGGATTGTTTGTGATGACGATTGATTGTCTTATGCCCTTAACACCCAGGGGCTCACGTAGTTTTCTGTATGGGTCTAACTTTGATCCGTAAGACTGTGTCATTTTTATTATGCCACAATAAAAAATAATAAATTAATAAAACAATGGCAGCGGGAGGATTTAATCATGAAGATTTTGAAATGGATGACACGTATGATTTTGGTAATACAACAGATATCACAGATATGACAGATATGACTGGTACAAGAAATATTTACAGTTTACGTCATGAACTTTTAGAAACCAAAGTGAACTCATTTTATGATCATGTTGGTGGCCGCCCAGACAACGTAGATCCTAATCAGTTTGAACTTGATGGCAAGGGTCATTTATATTTAAATACTGTTGACAAAGGAAAAGTATTATTGACTAACAAAAAAGACCCTAGTAGGTTTAGGGCTCTAAGTACAATAAAAAATGAAGGTGGTGTTGGTGCCTTGCGTCAACTTGGAATTGGAGGGTCTCCTGTCACGCCAAGACTGGTTAGTGTTCTTCAAGACACACAAACAAAGTTGCCAACAGGGCAACAAATTGAAATGGCACCAGTAACAAGCCTACCAGAAATAGCAAACACAGTGATACAAGAAACTTCATTTACTGAAGGGCAAATAAATGACGCTTTGAAAACAATAGATGACCCACCTTTGTCAATGAGGGAGATTATGGGATTGGATAAATCACTGCAGACAATAAGAGGTGAGATGGTTAATAATGTTGCCAAACTGGGAGAGCTTGATAAACACATAGAACGTGAAAAAGAGAAACTGGCTACAGCAGACAATGGAAATCTTGACACAGAAATGAAAGAAAGAATACAACACAGATTAAATGATTTGCAGATAGAAAGATCAGGACGGTTAGAAGTGATTAGTATTGGGAGACAAAAACTTAAAACCCAAGTTAACAGAATTAGAGAAACTATTCAGAAAATACTTCACGAAGACACTACTCTGGCTGAGAGACTAAAAACACTTTTCAGAGAACAGGGTATCACAATTGCTAGTTTAATTACAGCTCTTGGATTTATTATTAGTACTGTAGTGTTAGCTGTCTCCGGTGCTGGTGGACCCGGTGGTGCAGCACCGCCACCGCCAGCACCACCAACCCCGGACCCCCTACCACCAACAGATCCAAAAGACTTACAGTCATGGGTAAAGAAACAACTGTCTCATATATCAGACTTGCTTAAGAAATTGGCTGTGAAAGCAGTGGACGCTTTGCCTGGCATAATTGGCACTGTTGTCAGTTGGCTTATCACTACTACAGCAAAGGCAGTAGGGTTTATGGCAGAGCATGTGTGGATCTTTCTGGTTACAGTAGGTGGGTTGATGGTGGGTTATTTAATGAAACAGATAAAGAAGTAATACTCCTAATCCTGTTAGACCTATTACCAATGCAGTTCTTTCTGACTCATGTGTGTCAGGGGTTGGTGTAGGGGTTACCGCTTGTATGAGTGCCGGTGTTGGGGCCGGGGTCGGGGCTGGGGCCGGGGCCGGGGGTGTTACCGTCTGTAATGATTTTAACGGCTGTACATGTGTGGTTGTGGCCCCCAAGTTTACAGATTGATTGAGACCGAGTTTTTGACCAACACCTGCAACAATGATTTCATTATTATAATTTGTTATTGTCCCCATTTGGAGTTGAAGGTCAGATGGTAACATGTATAACCCGATGCCAACTACAAAGTCAACTTTTGATCTGGCATATCTGAGTACGTCTTGATAGCGTTGTATGCTTGATGGGAGATCGACTGTTGAATTAATTGAATCTTCTAGATTTGCAAGAAACTGTTTTTGTGCTTCAAATTTACCACTTCCATTCAAAATGTTTGATTTTGTTAGTGATTGTGCTCCTAGTAAACACCAGACATATGTTCTGATAGACTCATTGACGCGCTCGACTCCCGCTTGAGTAAACCCGTCAGATTTATCTAAAATAAATGTACCCCACCCGGGTCTGCCCTGGGGGACTTGGGTGGGGTTAGGTACTTTTTAGTTCCCAGGGTCACCCTGGTCAGCCCACAGGGTGAGTTTTTCTCTCTATTCTGGGGCATGTGTTTCTGTCTACCCGAGGTCCATTCACCTGTATTTGCCTTTTTAAAACTCTCCCTACTGTCTGCGCTGCCTGTAGCTCTTGATATTGGATGTGTGTTGCTAAATGGTCTTAGCTTTATTTAGGCCCCATGTGTTAGGTTTATTTAATGTATTTGACCGGCTGGCGACATACATTCAATGTTCTGTTTAGTTGTTTTTTTTCACAAGCAGTGCAGGCACGTCCTGAGAAAGCCTTGTTGCTGTCGGGACGTTAAGCAATGTACAATCAATCAATCTAAAATAAATGTGGTCCAGGCGTTAGACTGTTTCTGTTCAATGGAACCTATCCAGACTTGTGATTTTGATGAGAATGAAGTGTACCCAGGGTAGTAATCTTGAGGGTATTGTCTGTGACTCATAGCGTAATACAATGTGCCCATGCCGTGGTGATCATCAAGTTTTTGTGTGAAGTCATACTTAGTGCTTATGTTAAATTCATTACAAATGCGTTCAAACGCTTTCATATCCATGGGGTTGTTATACCTGTTGAAACTGGATTCAGTGGGCAGTGGTGTATGAAGTTCTGACAGAATACGTCTAAGCTGGTAATAAACATGGAAATGATACACAGATCTAATCAGTTTGTTTGAGTGATTCAAATGGTCTGTGAATGAAACACCACAGCCTGTAGTAGAACACAGTATAGCAAAATTGAGTTGGTTTTGAAATATCTGTAGTGGACTTGAAGACCACTTTCTTGCAGTAGAGTCATCTGTTATTGGAGGGTTTAGGTAATGGTCAAACAGATTCGGTACTTTGACTTGGAATAGATCTTGTTCAGACATAGCTATGTCAAGCTGATTTAGTTGAATTATTTTCTGTTCATAAGTAGGTGCGACATTGTATTTGGCATCCACATTAAATTGAAATGCGTTTGTAGTGGTAATGGTTGGTGATTTAAATTCCATCCTTTTTTATATGAGATAATAAAAATGTTTATTACCTTAACAAATCTTGACACAAGCAAACCAGTGTGGTTAACTAATGGGATTGATAATCGTGATGGTAGCAAGTCTGTAGCTATCCATGAAATGTTCTACACAGTAAAATGGTTTAATGTAAAAGATGATATATATAATAAAGTAATTTTTGGTGGTAAGACGGAAGCTTTACCGCCTGGGTATTATGACTTTTGTACTATAGCTGAATGGTTTCAAAGTAATTTTAAAATTAAAGCAACTTTAAATCCAGCTAACCTACTTGTTACATTAGAATCTCCGACACAAGATTGGTTAAAAATTTCAGATATATTTGCATATTTACTTGGATTTTGTATTGACGAAGATTGGTATAGAACAGATGATTTAGATGAAGCTATGTTTGGTATTATAACAATGAAGACAAAAAAACTTAAAATAACTGGAAAACGTCCTGTCAATTTGTCAGTACACACAGTGCTAAATGTTTATTTGAAAGAACTAAACACATCTGAGAATGTTCACAATGGAAAGCCTTCAACTTTGTTGAGATGCTTACCTACTGGAACTGCTCCGTATTGTGAAAGTGTGGTTGTTAGATTTCCTAATTTGCAGTTTAAGAAATTAGGTTCTAGTTTCTTTGAGTCACTGAGTATATCTGTAACTAATCAGGATGACAAACCAGTTCTTATGCATGATTTTAGTGTAGTGTTAGAAGTTAAATAATTTTATTTTTGTTTATAAAAAATGAGTGGTCTTGGTCCAAAGCGAACAATCATACCAGTTGCGTGTCCGGTTACAGAGTTGAAAGATTTGGCAGACGTCCAGGATTTTGAGAAGGAAGGGGATGTTGGAGAAATATATGGTTTTGAACTTGATTCAAATGGCATGTACAAGAGGAAAGTAATTGTTGACATGAAAGACGGTGAAAAACAGATTCCTAAACTTGGTCAGCTTCGTGATGTTACTGTACCTACTCCACCTGTAAATAATGCGCCTTACAACTTAATACATGTGGGTAATAAGTGGGTGGTTTCACCTGTGCCTGTTCCACCACCCACAATTGACTGGGACATAAAGTTGGAATTTATTAGTCCTTATGTATACACTGATGATGAAGGCGCCTTAGTGTTTAGGAAAGTTGTTAATTCTGGGCCGCTTATTGTAAGCCTTGTTCCAAGCTTTGCTTCAGACGACAATAGCAGAGAAAAACTGAAAGTTGAAAATTATGAGAGACGGAGATATCTTCTTACACACAGGAAGGGTAGGTCTGATGCGAAGGTCGTGTTTGCACCAATAAACTTTCCCATCGCAAGAGAAGCGACAATAGTATTTGAAATTATCATGAGATCAGTAACTACTGCTAAAGAGGCTCAAATTGCACAAGGAATTAAACTTACATGGAATGACACAGTAACAGAATCATCAAAGGTCTTTATTGCTATTACAAAAAATAATGATGTTATTAATGTTTCGAGCAGTGTTCCAGCTGTCAAGGTGGTGGTAGATAAAGCAACTTTTGTTCGTCTAACTTACATAAACCTTGAACACATTGATCTTGTTGCATTTTATTATGCTAACAAATTGTATACTTTTGAAGAGTTGCAAAATGTAATTGCTGATTAAATAAAAAAAAATATTTGTCAATAAAAAAAATGGTAAACTTCTATCCGCAACTACCAACGCTTGAGACTGTGTCATCATTTGTGCCTGATCCGCATATGCCAATTGCATCAGATAAAACATTACAGGCAGACGCATTCAGATTAAATAATATTACAGAAGCTTTGAAATATTTGGAAGGAGAAGAAGCGAAATATTCACGGTGCAAAAGACGGTATAAGACCATTTTCAATTCTGTACAAAACACATCTATGGCTATTGGTGCAGTTTCAGCTTCATGTTCTGTAGGGGGTATAGTTTTGTTCGCCACGGGAATTGGAAGTTTGGCTGGAATAGCAGTTGAGGGTGTTAGCGTTGCTACATGTCTGGCTTGCTTTGGTTTGGAGGCCTTGAACAAGAGGTTTCACACAAAATTACAGAAACATGAAGCATTGAGTACGCTTGCTGGTGCAAAGCTGAGCAGTATGAAACTTATTATCAGTAAGGCATTGAATGATAATTTTATTGATGATGAAGAATTTAAGCGGGTCCAGGATGATTTAAATAACTACAAGAAACAAAAATCTGAAATACAGAATAAGATGCGTAGTCAATCTCCTGTGAATGTTGAAGAGCTAAAAGCCAGTTTTTTAGAAATGGGGAAACAGATCGGTGTTCAGGAAACCACAGAAAAACTACACAATCTTTTAAACAAATAAAAATCAGATTTGGTAATCAATCAATATTTTTGTCATATGCTTCGCAGAGAGATGACACGTCATTTACACCACTTGTGCCTGATTGTTTAACCCCATCTGCACCACCGCCAGAGTACTACTGAGAAAAAAAAGTTTTTTTATTGTCCTTGTATCTTGACAAATCTGACCGAGTAAGTTGTGACTTAAGTCAAGTTGTTGTAAGAACTTAGGGTAAGTACTTGTAAGAACTTAGGGTAAGTACTTGTAAGAACTTAGGGTAAGTAATTAATAAGTTCTTATGACAACACACTTAAAGGTTACCTCTGCAGGTTCCTAAAAGTTAGTTGCAACTTGTTAATAAGTATTAAGTTTCACTTGGCATCACTTGATCAGGTAAATGATTAGGTATTGGCAGAGACAATAGTTATAGAGAAAGGAAGTATGAGTCCCGATAGATAATCAGATCAATAAGGCCGCATCAGTCATGCTTGTCAGTTTCTTAAAATCAAAGGGTTGATTCAGAATTAACGGGGGTAAAATTGGGGTCAAAATTTTGATATTAAAAAATGATGTAAATTAATGACTGATGCGGCTCTATTGAATTCATTGTCTATCGGGGCTCATACTTCCTTTCTCTCCCGCAGACAGCAGGCTTAAGTAGGTCACAGTCTGATATCAGCTATTCCTTCTCTAATCTCTGTAACGGACTGCTGATGTGTGGTGGTTATGCCTGTGTTTAATGTTCTCTATCTCCTCTATAAAGATTTTCTACATAGAACCGTTTGACACACTTGTGAACTGTTGTGTGCTGGTTCCTGTGTTGGTGGTATTATTCCAATTACGTTTTTTTTAAAGAGTGCAATCTGAGGATAAAGACAGGTACCGTGTTTGTGTGTGACTGAACATGGCTGGTAAGTTATCTGAGCCTCACAGTACCGAGTTGGTTTGAACATTCATTCTCTGTTCTGGAATACTGTTGTGTATTGTGTAATCCCTGTGCTTTATGCTCTGCTCATAGCCTCCAATATAGATGTGATACTGTTTAGTAGTATCATGTACTAACTGTTGTCTGCTCATCCATATTATCCTCGTTCCTTTGTTCCAAATGGTGTAGTCTAAGGAGTAGACAGTACAGTTATGGCGGGAACAAAACATACACAAGAAACATTTGCACACACAGAAGCCTTTCACTTTAAAAGGTTAAATTCTCTGTGTAGAGTATGTGGAGGAAGGTCAAAACGAACACTTGATCAAAATCCAATCAAACTGTGTGAAATGTATGTAGCTGAACTTCAGGAAATACATGGAATCACTGTAGATGAAACTAGTGGACTGCGTTACTCAAAGTTCGTTTTGTGTAAAATGTTACCAAAGACTAATGAAACTGAAAAGAAAATCATCTGCTCGCACTTTTGAGTCTGCCAACAATGCAATTGAACAAGCTAACAAAATATGGACAACTTATGATCCATCACTCAACAGCTCTGACTGCACTGTGTGCAACCGGACAAAGGAGGCGTAATTCATTTGAATTACAAAAACTGTATTCATCCCTGTAAGGGAAATTCTAAAAACTGTTCATATAAAGAAACCACCAGTATGATATGCTTAAGACCCGTTACTTGTGTTCGTGTCGATATAAGGCCCAGTGTGATGTGCTTCAGACCTGTTATTTGTGTTAGTTATAATATAAAGGAACCAGTGTGATGTGCTTAAGACCTGTTGTGTTAGTGGTTATAAATTTACTGTGTAAACCCAAGTGTACTGCATAAACACTGCTGGGATCAGCATGTTTGTGTTGATCGTCTTGATGGACCTAACCAGCATTCCAGCTTCTCAGCAGTGGAGTGCTTTCTGACGCTAGTGTTGCTCTAGCAGGAAAGAAACAAGAATTCAAGTAAGTGATAACAGTAGAGGCTAGAATGCTGCGTAGATACATCAAATTTTCATCCCACGGAAAACTTAGATGCACAACAGATTGAGCTTGAAAGTTAGTGCTTTTTTGTGTCAGTGCATGTTCATTGTATTGCAAATCTGAAATGTAACTGCTCTTGCAGGTGTGCTGGTAGTAAGCAGCATGGGCATGTTTAGTATGAAAAGAAAGCAAATTTTATCAGCTACAAATCTGCACTCATGTTATAATGATATTCTTGCGAAAAAAAAAGCATTTTGTGAATGTTCAGTTACTAACACTTTTCAGCATTTCCGCTGCCGAGCGCCGGAATGCGGCTGTCGGCACGTACACATAGCGTAGCATAATGAAAGAGCACTCCTTTCTAGGACCATGAACAGCTCTGTCACTCTGCCTGAAGAGGCGCGCGCTAACGACTAATTGCCTCCACGCCGGCCTTGCCACAGATGGCTTATCTTGCACTCAGTGGCCCCCGGCCGCTCCTAACTAAAAGTGTGGTTCTGCACAGCCGTGTGCTTCCTGTTGGCCCTAGCCACGGTGGCCCGAGTAAGCGAGCTACATGCACTTAGCGCGCCCTGCCTGCCTGCAGTTTCGGATGAGTGGCTCCGTGCGGCGACTCACTGACCCTTCCTTCCTCGTCAAGACTAGGTCTCCCTTGACTGTGCCCCAGGTGATCACCATTCGGCCGCGGAAGAGAGTACTCTTCCCTGGGAGTCCAGGCTACACGATCCAGTGTGCGCCCTGCGAGTCTACCTACGCAGTTCCAAGCCCGTCCCGAGGGGACGGTCACGCCTCTTTTGCCATGGGCCCCAGGCAGAACTGACTTAACAGCCCAGACGATATCTGCCTGGCTACGCTGGGTCATACGGTCCACATGCAGGACCTCTCCCCAGAGGGAGCGAAGAGGCTACAGATCCGCGCACACGAGTTTAGTGCCTTTGCCATGCGCGTCGCCTTCGACCGCAACTGTGCCGGCCTAGACATCGTGGCACCAGTGAGCTGACAGGCAGATGCCACCTTCGCCCGCATCAACCTCCTGGATATGGCAGTCCAGCGAGACAACCTTGCACTGGTGGGGGACATCACCGCGACACTCCCTCCCGGCGCTGGAGGCGCAGCGGTTATACTTAGCTAAAATTGTCGGGAGTGTGCGATCAGGAGTGAGGGGCTGGCTGTGTCCCTTCGGGGTGTTCTTGACAGGTTTTTAAGCGGCACCCTCCTCCTTTTCGCAATTCTTCCATACAGTAATGTCATCGTTAATGTTTTTGAGGAAACAAATGAATTTTCTCTAAAATGTATTTTTTTAAAAAATACTTACCGATGACCTTACTCGGAGGACCCTCCCGCTTGCCGCTGGTAAGCTAAGTATTCCAACTCGTTGTCACGCCGCGTGGCACGTGAGTGAATGGGCAGGGAAGGGAAGCTACTCACGACCCTTCTTAACACTTCTCTCTCTTCCTCTTTCTCTCTTTACACTTTTTCCCTTACCCTTTTTTTTTTTTTTTTTTTTATTTTTTTTTATTTTTTTTAGTTGCCCTTGAAGATGGTTTCACAACTACCTACTCTCCACTTATACCAATATTCTCTTACTGAATTTGATTATTTGCTTTGTTTCAATGATATTACTTGTGTATCATGCTAAATGCTGGTTTTTTTCCCCTGGGGTCCTCCCGTTTTCCCTGAGGTAGTCCTCAACTTGAAGGTGATATAAAGTTTGCCTTCAGGTTGGTGTTTAGCAGGCTTTGTGTATTAGACACTCAGTCTACTTCGTGCCCATGGGTACTCCCCGTTCGTTCTCTCTCTCTCTCTCTCTCTGTGTCTCTCCCTCTCTCTCTCTGTCTCTCTCTCTCTCTCTCTGGCCTCACACACACGCATTTACTTTTGCTCGCTCCTGCGCGCGCTTACACACACTCTTGTCTCTCGTGTTCAGTTTCTCTCTGAGTCTCTCTCTTATGATTTTTTCGTTGACGTCATTTTTACTTTTTCCGCACTTTTGTTTGTTTTTTCAAAATACATTACCGATGGCATTACTATATGGAATGCACTCTATAGCCTATCGATTTCAGCCCAAAGTTGTGTCCCCTACACAACTGGGGAGGAGACACCGGGGATCCAGACATAGGGGCCCCGGGTGGCCTCCCCTTACTACCCTATCCCGGCAAGCATAGGGCGAACTCTTGTCAGTTTCACTCTTAGCTCAACCGTGGACAGTCGGATTTTTGCCTTGCTACGGTTTTTGACCGGTGTCTTCTGTGGTTATTACTACAAACGTTTGGCTTTTTGCCTTGGATTAGACTTCTCCTCGGACTCAGTGTACTTCGTTGGTGTGTTCTACACTTCAACGTTTTACTATGTGGACTTAGCGCTGACCGGTTCCAACCGGTTTGACTTTCAGTGAACTTCATCTTGTGACTTTACTCATGGCTTTGTGCCTCGTGGTGTGAGTTCGGCGCTTGAGTGTGTTCCTTCCTGTGGACAGTGTGCAACGAATGCTATGGCGGCTTCTGTTTGAAGGCTTGCCTCCTTTTGTGAGGATTTTCTGTGGCCCTCGGACGCCCTCGTCATCTGCCGGCCGTGCTCAGGCTGCTCTTCCAACAGGAGGTGTGACGTGTGTGCCGACGGGAGTGAGGACCGGTGGTCTCAGATGTGGGATTTCTACAGACGTGTCCTTCCTTCCTGGTCTCGACAGTCTCCCCAGACTTCTCCGCAGGATGGCGTCACTCTGTCGGCTCCTCGGGCCCCACTTCGCTCCAGCGTCCGGGCCATCCGGCCCGCAGGTAAGTCTCCTTCTTTTACCGCTGTCTACACGGAAGGCGTACGAAGGCAGGTGGAGGGTCTTCAGTCCTGGTGCGCCACCCTGCGGCTACCCCCCACGATTAACTTCCCCCCTACTGGCGGAATTCTTCCTGCGGCTCTTCGACGATCAAGGCTTAGCCTCTGTTTCCATCAAGGGTTACCGCACCATGTTCGCAGATACTTACCGCCGCCTGGGCCTTCCGGATCCAGGCCCTTGCAATGACCTTTCGGACCTGTTGGCCCACTGGAGCTCCGACGTCCGATCTCCCGTTCCCTCAGTGGGTCCTCGCCTGGGTACTGACGTGGCTAAATACGGACTGCTTCGAACCCCTGCCTTTGGCACGGTTCTCCGACATGACCCGGAAATATGTTTCCTTCTGGCTCTCGCCACAGCGTTTTGCGTGAGCGAGCTTCACGCGCTCTCGGTACGACCCGCATGTCTGCAGTTTCTTTCCGACGGCTCTGCGCAGCTTCTTGCCGACCCGTCCTTTCTGACCAAGTACCGCCTTCCCTCGGCTGCGCCCCAGATGCTGACCTTACGTCCGCTCAGTGGGACGAACCTAGCCCGCGAGTCGCGTCAACAGGACCCGGCTCGGGCTTCGGTGGGGGATTCGGTCGGCCTAACAGGAACTCTCCCCTGACAGGAATAGGCCTTTGCTGATCCGGGCGCATGAAGGGAGAGCAGTAGCCACCAGCGTGATCCTGGCCCGCAACTGCTCGGTTAAGGACATTATTACAGCAGTCGGCGGGCGTGCAGACTCCACCTTCGCCCGCTTCTTCCTCCGAGACCTATCCGGCCAGCATGACTCCCTGGTCCAGGTGGACGACTTCTCAGCGGCCCAGCACTCCCTCCGTGCGCCACCGGCGCCTTAGGCATGTCCTAGCTGAAATCGTCGGGAGTGCTCCTGCATGGTCCGGCGGGGGGATTAAGTTCTGGGCTTAGGGTCGGCACCCTCCTCCTCTTCGTTATTCTTCCATATAGTAATGCCATCGGTAATGTATTTTGAAAAAACAAATGAATTTTTTTTTTTTAATATATTTTTTTGAAAAATACTTACCGATGGCATTACTCGGACAGCCCTCCCTCCTGCCCCGCTTGCCTCTTTTTGGCTAAGTGTGAAACTGACAGGAGTTCGCCGTATGCTTTCCGGGATAGGGTAGTAAGGGGAGGCCACCTGGGGCCCCTATGTCTGGATCCCCGGTGTCTCCTCCCCAGTTGTGTAGGGGACACAACTTTGGGCTGAAATCGATAGGCTATAGAGTGTATTCCATATAGTAATGCCATCGGTAAGTATTTTTCCAAAAAATACATTTTAGAAAAGAAATTCTTTTTTCCTTTTATTTTACGTCACCACCTTCAGTTGCCAAATTCCTTCTGCGAATGAAAATAAGTAGCGGCCAATCTCTCTGTTTGTTTGTCTATTTTGACAAAGGGTATTTACCTGAAATATTAATAAATTGTGTTGTACCCGTCTTTTCTAAGCGTGTTTCTTTCTCCGTTGGGTACTTCTTAGCATTTTACATGCTTGGCAGTCACCTTTTTGGTCTGGATTACTCACGACCCTGGTTAGGGATCCCTGAGTGCCTCCCTGGTTGTGTGGGAACACAACAGGTTCTTAGGCTAAAATTGGGTAAGCTAGTAGACCTTTTCCATACAGTAATATCATCGGTAAATATTTTTCGAAAAAAATACATTTTAGAGAAAAATTAATTTTTCGAAAAAATACATTTTAGAGAAAAATTCATTTTAATTATAAATTTGATGGTCTTGTTAGCAAAATAAAAAACTGTGTTTCACATTTGTGTAATAGTGTTCACGGGTGACAGTCTTCAGTCTTGGAGGCTGATTCAGCTTTTTCAGAATTGAGGAAAGCCGAATCTCAGCTTTTAAAGTTTATTTATTTATTTATTTATTTACTTTTTAAATGGAAGAAGCAGCATATATGCCATTTTTCACGTTGACCTTTTTGGTTCATACAGAACATCCCTTCAGACATCTTCTGTCTGCAAGAGGCATAAATTCTCACAAGCCCCTGCATCCGCAGGGGCTCATGAGAGTTTTTGTCTCTTGCTGGCTCTGCCGCGGACATTTTCCAGTCTTTTCAGTTTTTCGAACTGTCATCTATGAGTTTTGTTTGTGCAGGTAATGCCATCTGTCTGATTTTCTTTTTCCAGAGTGATCTGAGTTTATATGACTACCCTCATGCCCTGTCATGGAGCAAGGACTCCCTATGCGTAGGCTTCAAAAGGGACTACTATATCATCAATGTAAGTTGCAGTCAAGGTTAACCCATTTAACCTCACAGCTGCTTTTCCCAATTTTGAAAGTGTCAGCTAAAGACTAGGTACCTGTTGCATGAGATGGATTGACCATGATAAGGGTAGTGCCAGATTAGCTTGGTGCCATCGGGCGCCAAGCTGATCTGGCACTACCCTTGAATTATCATGGTCGATCCATCTCCTGCCGTCAGGCGGGGCTAAATCGGTTAAGATTCATTTTCAGGGCTGAAATGACAACAGCATATGAATCGGCCATATGAGTTAGAGGGTGGTGCTTGAATAACTTGGTTTATCTAGTTGCCAAGCTATTATGGCACTACCTTTTAACTAAAACAATTGATCTGACCAGTTTTGAATTTTCATCCTTTTGGTTCATTGTGTTAGTGAATAATTCAACTCTATGGTTGATGTATCTTCTGAACTGTGATGTAAAGCTCGGGGGGACAGCTCCTAAATTTAACCCTAGGTTTAAATGACTTAACACATTCTACCCGAGAACCGAAATCCCCAGATTTTGATGTTGCCCTCTGAAGGACTATTACAATTCTATAGACATTCACATAATTATCGAGCGTGATAGTTCAAGGGTGGTTCCAGAATAGCTTGGCGCCTATGGGTGCCAAGGTATTTTGGCACCACCATTGAAATATCATGCTCGATCCATGTCTTGTTGTGGTGTGTCGGGGCTGAATGAGTTAAATGGTTGCCAATTTCTTCACCAGGATGAGCTAATAGATAACTATTTACATTTTTTTTACACATCGTAATCGCCAGGCCATGACAGGGGACTTGAAAGAGCTGTTTCCTGTGGGCACACAGCAGCCAGACCCCCTGGTGACGCGGCTGAAAGACCAGCGACTGGTGCTGCAGCGAGACAAAATGTCCATCTTCATCAATGCAGAGGGGGAACCCACGCAGCGAGAACCCATTGTCTGGTCTGATATTCCTGTTGCAATAGGTGTGTTGATGGTCAGTCCAGATTTTAGCTCATTCAGCGCTGACAGGCTACAAAAAGACCTGGGGCTTACCATGATAATTCTGGTCTTGTGCCAAGCTATCCTTTCACCACCCTTGAACTATCATGGTCAGTGTCGTCTCCTGGACTGTAATGTAGATTTCAAAGCAGAACTCTCGAACACCTGAGGGCTTATTGGGTTATAATGTGTTATTCGCTTTTTTGTATCAGTTGAACCCTTTATTCTGAAAGTGTTCAACCTTTAGCACTCTGCTTTCCGCTGGCAGTTCTTTTTCCTGCAACTGCATTCTTTTGAGTGGGCTGAAGCCAACGCTACCCTACTTACTTCAAAAGCCTACAACTTTTTCATTTTTATATGTACGATTGTGGAATTTGACATGTATGTAAATAAATGAATCAAGATTATGTCACAATTCTTCAAAAACTGTGTTATCCGCGTTACCCTAACAAAAAATAAATAATGCTTATTACGCACCGTTTCCGCGTTCACTAGCACTTGATTCAGAATCACTCCCCTGTCCATCACCACCATCTCCCACCCCCCTTGATCTCAAGTCTTCTGGCAAAAAGCCAAGAAAGTCTTCATCATCAGAATCTGACTCCATAAAGTGTTCCTTGATAAATGCTTCTAACTCCTCATCGGCCATCTTTTGTCAAAATGAAGCCGTCGGAACAAACTCTCGCTTAGAAAATTTGAATCGCTTGAACACATTCGAAGGTAGCAAGATGGCCAATAGAAAACGGAAGCAAGCCTAGATACAATCACCCATAATCCTTTGCAAAGGCTGTCATAGCAATCCTGTGTGTTTACCATAGCCGATTCCAGCAGACCTCGCGGTGGCGACATGTCGCCATCCATAAATCAAGCAAGATGGCGGCTGGCGACAAATGTCGCTACCAGCGCGCTAAAGGTTAAATCAAGATGGCATGGTTTTTCTATTACTTAACCCATTTAACACCAACCCCGCATTTTCCCAATTTTAGAAGTGTCTCCTAAAGACTCTGTACCAGTTGCAAGAGATGGATTGACCATGATAATTCAAGGGTAGTGCCAGATGAGCTTGTCGCCTTCATGCACCAAGCTCATCTGGCACTACCTTTGAATTATCATGGTTAATCCATCTCCTGCTTTAGAGTCTTGGCACTAAATGCATTCAGTAATGACACAGTGAATGAATGATGAGCCTTTCTCATATTTGTTTTCTCAAAACTCTTACCGATGGCATTACTAATAGGAAGGTACACTTAGCTTACCGATTTCAGCCTAAGCATCCGTTGTGTCCACTACACAACAAGGGAGGTGACTCTAGGGAGTCGTTTCCAAGAAACCCTGAGTGGCCTCCCCTGCCTCCCTATCCGGTCACGCGCTTGGCAGTATCCCGCCAGTCTTTACGCTTAGCTCATCGTCAACAGTTGTGTTCAGCCTTCATCTCTTCGGCTGTGTATGGTTGGATTACCGGTGGACTTGGCGTTTTGCTTGGTGTTGTGTGTGGTTGGATTACCTTGGTGGGCGGTCACTGGTGGGATTACCTGGGCATGTGGGTGATGACAAGGTACCGGCGACCTTTCCTGGGTGGCGGCATTGGCGGAAGATTCGGTTAGCGACTGGTCGTGGACACATGTCCTTTCCCAAGAGGTCCGGCGCTCCTGCGGGGGCATATGTCTGCTTTCTGTTACAATGCACAGGTGAAGACCTGCACCGGGGTCGATATTTCCAGTGGCCCAGTGACTCCCACGATGTTGGACCGTGTTTGGGTTGCTCCTCTGGGCAGACGTATAGTGCCAGTGCTACGTGGGTCGAGGAGCGGTGGTCGCAACTGGGGGCCTTCTACACTAGAGATAGGCCGACCCGCTCTGTCACGACACGGGTTTTTTTCGTCTATTTTTGTAGGGGAGGTAAATTTAGAAGCGAGTCATATGGTGACGTGTAAATATGCTTTTGATTGAGTGTGAATTTATTGTTGTGGGGGAGAGGTGAAGGGATGTAAAAATTGGCAGTTAAAGTTGTGGGAAGGGTGATGTGATTGCCTTTTTGTTAGTTATTCATATGCGTACTTTGCACCTGTGTTGTAGTGTATCCAAATCCTGTTTCAAAGCCAGAATTAACCAGCTAAGTCCGCCGCCGCGTTGTGCGGAAAGCCTTCGTTGTGAGAGTGGAGGCTGGCTGTGTCTTTCCACTTGCGGGTCTACGACGCCATACCTGGGCGCTGTCAAGAGCATCGCTGCACGCCCGTGTTTAGCCAGGTCGGGTCGCCCCATTTAGTTATTTCTAACTCATCTAATGTATCTTGTTTATTTGTAAACTGGTAGAGGACGTTGTGTTAACTTCATCTCCTCGTAGTGACAGTGTTGCGAGGAGAGCTTTGATGCAGTGACAGTGGCATTCTGAAATATTGTATTGTTTAAACGTAGCCTTGTGTTACGGAAGACCATGTCGCGGAAGCAAGAGCTTAGAGCTAAGCTGAGCTCGACGGTTGTGCTTCCGTCGAGAAGGTCTAGTAACTTTTGAACTATTAAGTTTGCTCAACTTTTGGTTGTGTTGTATTGAGGATGTTAGTTCCAGTATATAGTCGCCTTTGTGTTCGAAATACTGTTATTTAAAGGCAGTCTTGTGCTGTGAAAAAGCTTATCACGGAGGCAAGAGCGTTAAGCTGAACTGAGCTCGACGGTTGTGCCTCCGGCGAAAAGGTCCAGTTACCGGTGAACGGTATTAAGGTTGTTCCACTTTTGCTTGTGCGTCAGTAAGCATATTCACTTCATTATATTTGATATTGTGCTATTTGAAATATCGTTACGTTAGGAGCCACGTGCTGTGAGGGACGCTTTGCGGAAGCAAAGTCGTAGGTCTATTGGCGTTAGCGCGTGATGCGTGTGCCTCTGTCCAGGTCCAGTGGCATGTGAATTAAGCTTTTCAGTTTCAGTTTTTGTTTGTATTATTAAGGATATTTGTTTTAGTATATATTTATTTGTTATCTTGTATTAGGTATAATGGTTATCCGGGTCGGGGAGTTTGGACGTGTGTGCGTGTGAATGTGATGCATGAGTGCGTGGTTAGGATTGAGTGAGAATAGTTGGATTGTTGTTAGGGTTATATGTAATAAATGTCGTTGTCATTGTTCCTTTGATGTTTGTGTTAGTGTGGGTCGGGTGTGTCTCGAGTGGTAGCACTCATAGCTTGCGCCCCGGGAAGCGTTGGACGTGACACGCTCCAAGGAACCTACCACACCACCCGAAGCCGCCGCCGTTCCAGGACCGCATAGGCGTGCCTTCCCGGATACTGTGGGAGTTTCGATGCGTCGGGCCCTGCTCCCCCCCGGTCCCCTGGACTGGGCCTCTCTGCTTGGAGAGAGAAACCTGTCAGCCGCCAACGGAACGTACTTCGTCTGGTCCAGGCCTCAGGAGCCCTGACCCGCCACTCTGAGAGAGTGTTCCGGTCAGCCGCCGACGGGACATGCTTCCCCGTCAGGACCAGGCATCAGGTGCCCTGACCTGCCGTTCAGAGAGAGAGAGCCTTCTGCTGCTGACGGGACGGGCTTCCCCGTCAGGAACAGGCATCAGGTGCCCTGGCCCGCTCTGAGAGAGGGAAGCCTGTCGGCTGCCGACAGAATGTGCCTCCTGTCTGGTCCAGGCATCAGGAGCCCTGACCCACCGCTCTGAGAGAGAGAAGCCTGTCAGCCGCCGACGGGACATGCTTCCCCGTCAGAGACAGGTCTCAGGAGCCCTGCCCCCCGCTCTGGTAGAACTGAGAGGGGCACACAGCGACCTCGGTCGCCATCCTATGCGGTGAAGGAAGCTCCTCTACCGGTTGTGCCCAGCCACTCCGTGAGAGAGGAGCTGGTCGGGCATCAACGGGACATGCTTCCTCGTCGGGACCAGGCATCAGGTGCCCTGACCTGCCGTTCAGAGAGAGAGAGCCTTCTGCTGCTGACGGGACGGGCTTCCCCGTCAGGAACAGGCATCAGGTGCCCTGGCCCGCTCTGAGAGAGGGAAGCCTGTCAGCTGCCGACAGGATGTGCCTCCCGTCTGGTCCAGGCATCAGGAGCCCTGACCCACCACTCTGAGAAAGAGAAGCCTGCCAGCCGCCGACGGGACATGCTTCCCTGTCAGACAGGCCTCAGGAGCCCTGCCCCCCGCTCTGGTAGAACTGAGAGGGGCACACAGCGACCTCGGTCGCCATCCTACGCGGTGAAGGAAGCTCCTCTACCGGTTGTGCCCAGCCACTCCATGAGAGAGGAGCTGGTCAGGCATCAACGGGACATGCTTCCTCGTCGGGACCAGGCATCAGGTGCCCTGACCTGCCGTTCAGAGAGAGAGAGCCTTCTGCTGCTGACGGGACGGGCTTCCCCGTCAGGAACAGGCATCAGGTGCCCTGGCCCGCTCTGAGAGAGGGAAGCCTGTCAGCTGCCGACAGGATGTGCCTCCCGTCTGGTCCAGGCATCAGGAGCCCTGACCCACCACTCTGAGAAAGAGAAGCCTGCCAGCCGCCGACGGGACATGCTTCCCTGTCAGACAGGCCTCAGGAGCCCTGCCCCCCGCTCTGGTAGAACTGAGAGGGGCACACAGCGACCTCGGTCGCCATCCTACGCGGTGAAGGAAGCTCCTCTACCGGTTGTGCCCAGCCACTCCATGAGAGAGGAGCTGGTCAGGCATCAACGGGACATGCTTCCCCGTCGGGATCAGGATGCAGGAGCCCGGCCCCACAGCTCCATAGGACCTCACGCCTTTACCACAGCTGACACTTAGTTCGCTTCAGGCTGCCAGAGAGATAAGGCGCGGCGAGGTCACATTCCACTGTCGCTCGCTCATTCTATTTATATCGCTCTTGCAACTGAGCAGTATACAGCGTGTCCGGCGCTCTGCGCTATAACAACTACCTACACGTTTGTATTCATAACACATCTCAGCCTAAAGTGACTGTTGTGAAAGCAACATCGTTCAAAAGATGAAGATTTCACCTACACACTGATACCAAACATGACAACATTACGACTTACACTTGTGTAGCAGATTATGGTGAAAATAAAGAGAACGAGAATTTGTTGATGTATGATGCCGGTGTTTGTTGTGAAATTGACAAAGTTCCCACAGCTATAACAGGAAGACGTAACTTTTCCCAATGAAACACACTTGCACGCATAAGGGTCAGCATGCCTACAGTAAGTATCACTTACCAGATTTTCGCTACGCGCTGGGGGATGGAAGCAGGAGGGTGGTTAATGAGGTCACTGACAAGTGTCGACAGACAAGTACCAGGCGCCTGCCTTAGTACACTCCCGGCCGAATCGGGGAAAGTGAGGGCTTAGTTACACGGATACTATTGAGGAGATAGTCACGTTTCTTTCTCGGGAAATAGTGTAACACTAACAGTGAACCGTGTACATGTACTTTTGATTTAACTTTTGATCATGATGGAGTCTGATGAAACGCATACAGTCTGTGTACACACAGGTGTGTTCCATGCACTGCGACTAAATGCATTGTGCAGAATATGTGGCGGGAGATCACAAAAGAAACACAGTGATAAAAAGTCATATCTTTGTATCAAATATGAACACTTAATCCACAAGTGTTATGGAATTAATATCCAGGAAGACAAAGACCTGATGCACTCCAAAACACTGTGTAGTAGTTGCTATAGTCGGATGAAACGGATAGACTCTGAAACACGTGTGTCTGCGGAGACAACGCGAAATGCGGCGTCTGATATTGCCTCATCACAACACATTTGGACCATGTTCGATCCAAATACGAGTGTTGAAGAATGTGTCGCGTGTGTTCATTTCATGCAGCTAGGTAAAGGAGGACGACCAGCGAAGGGTGCACATGGGAAGAAACGACCGTTTCGATCTGTGGAATGTCACAGTGACACTCATAACACTGACACTAATAACAGCACTAATGAAGGTGATAGTGGTATACAAGTTTTCATTCCCGCGATGTCTACTCCCCGTAAAACGCCATGCAAAGTCGATGCTCAAACGTCGCCGTTACAAAGAGTGTGGACCCCATCTCCACCAGCCAAGCGGACGCATGAAATAGCCATTTCACCCATTGAAAAAACGGGTGTCGATATAGCCACATCTCCACATATCAAACGACCCAGCCTTCGACCTGTCCAGGAACTGCAGATGCCATTGACAAAGGAGGAAGAAAAATATCAGACGGCACTAAACCGCACAATGCTTAATGAATCAGCTGATGCCACAATCCGTTGCAAGACTGGAGGACAGCCTTTGTATTTTATGCACATACCAAAACCAAGAAAACCAACAACAGGGGCATCATCAGCCGTAATACGAAGAAGGTCTAAGGTATTAGCCCGTGCTAGAGCAAATATGTCTGGCGGATCAGAAGTGGATGAAGCTGAACAAATAACTGACGAGTTAAGACGAGAAAGAAATGAAAAAATGACTGCAATATTAGACAGAGCAGGCCATAGGCGATCCGTGTATGTCTGTAGAAAACAGGGTATTGCTCTGAGAACCAATCTAGGATTAAGCTGGTCCAAGTACAGAACATACAAACGCTTCATGAGAAGTATTGGTGTCAAACTTGAAAGTGAAAGAAAGGAAAGACAGACCCAGAAAGAAGCGCTCTGTGGCACAGTGACCATTGAACAAAAGAATCTGACTTTTGAAAACAAAGTAACAAACAAGAAAGAAAGCCAGAAAACGCCTGTCGCCTACATAGAGGATCTCACACATTTTGTTCCTGAACTGCTTGACAAGTTTGAAGCTGCAAATCTTCTTGAATGGCATGAACAAATACCAAATGATGAAATTTGGATAAAACTAGGAGGAGATCATGGCGGTAACAGTTATAAAACAATGCTTCAAGTTGCTAATCTCCAAAACCCTAACTCTAAACACAATACGTTTTTGGTGTGTATGGCTAACTGTAAAGACAGTCATGAAAATCTTCAAACAATTTTGCAGCCGTTTAAAGAGCAGGTGTCACTTCTCCAAACCATGAAATGGAAAGAAAAACAGATACGTGTATTTCTGTTTGGCGATTACGATTTTCTCGTCAAACTCTTTGGTGCTTTTGTCTAGTGTGTCAGCAAATGTGCTGAACCGCAAGGTATATTTAAAAACACTGTTGAATACTGTGACCTGTGATGGACTAATCGGATTTTAGTACACGGAGGGCATTAGCAGTCTGTGGAATACCGGGACTACAGGCGAGAAATGCCAGAACGCGACCTGTCAGTGACCTCATTAACCACCCTCCTGCTTCCGTCCCCCAGCGCGTAGCGAAAATCCGGTAAGTGATACTTACTGTAGGCATGCTGACCCTTATGCGTGCAAGTGTGTTTCGTTGGGAAAAGTTACGTCTTCGTGTTATGGCTGTGGGAACTTTGTCAATTTCACAACAAACACCGACATCATACATCAACAAATTCTCGTTCTCTTTATTTTCACCATAATCTGCTACACAAGTGTAAGTCGTAATGTTGTCATGTTTGGTATCGGTATGTAGGTAAGAATTTCAACTTTTGAACGATGCTACTTTCACAACAGTCACTTTAGGCTGAGATGTGTTATGAATACAAACGTGTAGGTAGTTGTTATAGCGCAGAGCTCCGGACACGCTGTATACAGCTCAGTTGCAAGTGCGATATAAATAGAATGAGCGAGCGAGAGGGTAATTTGACCTCGCTGCGCCTTATCTCTCTGGCCGCCTGAAGCGAACTAAGTGCTACGCGCAAGCACTGGCTGGTAAAGCCGTGACCTGGCAGGGGCCGATAGCATCCTAGGGCGTCCCGCTTTGCGGAGGTTTCAGCCCTGGGCTCGATGCATTCACTGGGCCCTCACATTCGACGAGACGCAGTCGGTGGCGGTTTTCACCCCTCGACGAGGTTTCGAGGAATCGCTGGATGCTCTGGCGACTACGGCTTGGTGAACCGGCTAGACGGCAGCTGAGGTCACCTCTTTCGCCTGCCAGTGGGCACGCCAGAAAGGATCTCCGACCCAGCTCTCAGGAACCACGTGACCAGGAGGTACGTCGCGGAGAAGGATACAGACACCGGTCTCATTGAGACCTACCTCTAAACATTCCAACCCCGCCTCCCCGAGGCGCAGGATGGACCCTCGTTCATCACAGCGTTCTTCCCCTTCCCGGCACCAGCTTTCCGCTTCAACTTCTCGGAGTGGCCATGCATCATGTTGGGTCTCCAAGGATCTTTCTTCCTCTCAGGCGAGTCTCCCGGGCCCTCGGCGTCGGAGCCCCCTGGGAAGTAGCCGTTCTGCGGTGCAGCGGAGTTGTCCCCTCGACCTCATCCCCGGTCCTCTACTCATCGTGGGAGCGGGCGCTTGGGTAAGCCACGGCGGTGGTAGATGCGCCTCAGCATTCCAAGCGACACAAGTCTCTCCCTCAGCCACCCGGGTTTCGAGACCTCTCGGAGGCATTTTCAGCACACCTCCTGCAGGACAACTTCGGAGACAGGGTCTTCCTTCAGACCCCAGATGGTCGGCCGGAATGGACATCAGTTTCCGCCAACAGTGGTACGCAGTCTCTCCCAAGCTTTCTCCTGTCCCCTGCCTACACTGGACAAGGCAGCGTTGTTGCAGGCAGGAGCCCTGGGGGCCTGCGCGCACGGTGGCCCCACGGACTGGACAAGACGGCGACCCTGGTACACAACTCCATGGCAGCTGGCGACGCAGTCCACGGTGCTCCTCGGCTCCTCTACGCGGCATACACTCTGTGCTAGTGGCGGCGAATTGGGCGGCATATCACACCTTGGCCAACACCATGGCGGTGGCCTCCTACTGCGTCCTGATGCATCGGGACACCCTGCTTGGGCTCTGCTCCTGCTGGCTTCAGTAGAGGCACAGCTCCGCCAGGCGCCATTCGGGGGTCCTCTGCTGTTGGACACCTGGCAGTCAGTCAAGGGGTCGTCTAGGTTCTCGGGCCCAGAACCACCATCCCCTCATCCTCATGCTTGCAGGTCCCCAGCGGTTCTTCAGACCCTCCTCCGGCTTCCCCCCCCCCACCCCACCCCCCTCCCACGCCTTCGCGCGCCTCCCCCACCCCTGCCTATCCAGAAGCACCTGGAGGACCGGGCGTGGTTAGGCCGCTGATGTGGCTTCCGCAGACCTGCCTACCATCACGGAATTTGCGTGATTTTGTTTTTTCAAAATACATTACCGATGGCATTACTATCTGGGAATACACTCTATTGCCTATAGATTTCAGCAAAAGTTGTGTGTAGCACACAACTGGGGAGGAGACACCGGGGATCCAAGCACTATGACCCCGGGTGGCCTCCCCTTACCACCCTATCCCGGCGAGCACAGGGCGACCTCGTCAGTTTCACTCATAGCTCGACCGGGGACGGTCGAGTTTTGCCTTTCTCCGTTCAACGGGTTTCAGTGGTTTTTGACTTGGGCCTGAATTGGAGTCTTCGATTCAGCCCTGGACTCACTACATTCGTGGCTTTTCCTTTTGACAATTGGACTCATTGTGAACTGTGCGCCGACCGGTTTTACCGGCTCTGACTTTGTGAGTTCACCCTTGGCTTGGCCTTGGGGTTCAACGACGCACGTGACTTGTGCCCTGCTGTTTTGTGCACGGTTGACTTTCTTCGCCGGCGTAGTTGGCTTAGGGCCTTATGGCTTCTTCGGTGTCGAAGACTTGCCGCCTTTGCGGGGACTTCCAGTGGCCGGATGATGCACACGACTCTTGCTTGCCGTGTTCGGGCTGTGCTTCGGACGGAACGTGTGACGGTTGCGCCGCTTGGACGGAAGACCGGTGTTCGCGCAGGTGGGACTTCTACAGGCGTGACCGGGCCCCTCGCCCGCTTCTGTCTCCCCGGGATCCTCCACGGGTGGACGTACTTCCCTCGGCGCTTCGGGCTCCTCTCCGCTCCGTCGTTCGGGCTGTCCGCCCCACAGGTAAGTCCCCTTCTTGTACCGTTACCTCGCAGGTTCTCCCTCCCCTCTCCGAGTCTTCGGAGCAGGGTAGGCGAGTTTCGGAGTCACGCTCCCCACGCTCTGCTTCGTTAGCGCGTGGCTTGAGCCCCATTTTGTTTCCCACCCCCCGCTCTGCTTCGGGCGAGCGGTCTGGGTGAGATGAGCGTTCGTCGGCCACCCCCGGCTCTAGGTCTCCGGAGCGGGGGCGGGTGACGGAACGCAAGCATAAGAAAGAGAGTAAACGTGATAAGAAATGCTCTCGCTCACGCACCGAGGCTTCGGAACGTGACTCGAGACCGTTAGTAATGCTGCCTCCCCGCTCTGTATTTTCCGAACGGGCACGGCATGCTTCGCTTTCTTCCCCCTCCCCCGCCCGCCCCGTCTCGCCTGGGCGGGCCCGGGGTGTGGTTGACTCTCGCCCCCCACGCTCCGAGGCGTCGGAGCGGGGGTCGCGTTCACATAAATTGTCCCCTCCCCGCTTCGCTTTGCCTGAGCGGGCTTGGCGTGACCTTAGACTGTCCCCCCCCCCCCCCCCCCCCCCCCGTCTCGTATTGACCAGACGGGCCCGGTGTGACTTGGACCCTCGCCCCCCTCGCTCCGAGGCTTCGGAGCTGGGGCAGCGGGCTCATAAATCGTCCCCTCCCCGCTCCGCCTTTCCTGAGCGGGCTTGGCGTGACCCTAGACTGTCCCCCCCCCCCCGCCTCGTATCGACCAGGCGGGCCCAGTGTGACATCATCGCGCGTCCTCCACGGTCCGAAACATCGGACGGGGGGCCGCGTGCCCGGTATTCGTCCCCTCCCCGCTCCACCTTTCCTGAGCGGGCTAGGAGAGACACTTTGCGGTCCCCCCCCCCCCCGCACCGGTTCTCCCGGGCGGGCCAGGGGTGACCAGGCCACTTCCTCAGTATTCCGATCGCGGATTTGTCACTCACGTCGGCTTCCTCGTGCGGATCCCGACTTCGAGGTGGACCGTCGCTTAGCCACCATCCCTCCGTCGCCGCGGCGCCCCTCTTTGCGTGCGTCGCGGGCGGCTGCGTCTACCTCGTGCGCGGCGGTGCGGCGCTCTCGTAGCCGCTCGCCCCTTTCGTCTTTGCCGCGAGAAGATCAGTTTTGGAACCGGACGTCCTCAGCCTTCATCCGACGGACTCGGCCTCGGCGATCTTCTTGCAGGACTCGGCGGCTGGTTCTCCTTCCCGCCTTTCCGCTGTCTCGTCGGCCTCCGCCTCGTCAGACGTTGCCGGCCCATCGCTCGGATCACAGACGGTCCACGCTCTGGGTGAGGCTTCAAGGCTTATCGCCAAGTCCCTACCGCCCGACTTCTGTCCGCCTTCGCCTCCTCCGAAGAGACAGGCTTCGGCCGTGGTCGACGCGCAGAGGCAAGTCAAGCGCCGCAAGTCCCTCCCGCAGCCAGCCGGCTTCCGGGACCTCACCGATGCTTCTCCGCCCAGCTGCGTAACGATGCTTTCGGCGACACGGGATACTCTACCGCCGCTCGATCGCCGGTGGGAATCAACTTAAGCTTCCGCCAGGCCTGGTACGCTGGACACTGCCAAGCCTTCGCCATACCTCTTCCAGCGGTGGATGCGGCGGCCTTAGTACAGGCGGGCGGCCGCAGGCTCGTCCAGAACTCGTGGCCTCGGCCTCTCGACAGGATCGCCTCCTTAGCGCGGAACTCGCTGGCGTGCTCGGGTTTTGGAACTGGCTACCCAGGCAGCCCTGCAGTGCCTACAGGATACGTGGGACCTGGAGGTTCAGTAACCGCTTCGTGACGTGCTGTCCATCCTGATAGCGGCCATCCGGGCCGCCTACCATTCTTCCGCCAACGCCATGGCAGCAGCTGCCAATTGCGACCTCTGGAGGAGGGATACCCTTCTGCGCCTCTGCTCGGACCTTCCCTTGTCAGTGAAGACCCAGCTCCGTCAAGCCCCCTTAGGTGGTCCTCAGCTGTTCGGCGACACTTGGCACTCCGTTAAGGAATCTTCCAAGGACTTGTGGCCCAAGCCTGCATCTAACCCAGCCTCGACCCGCTTTCGTGCCCCCCGCCCGGCCGGGGGTCGTGCCCGGCGGTCTTTCAGGCCCTCCGTTCCTACAGTCGGATCTTCACGAGGTCGGGCCCGTCCATTCCAGGCTACTCAGGCCGGCCCCGCCCCTCGCCCTGCTTGGCCCCGCGGTGCCCGTAGATC
The DNA here is from genome assembly GCA_036245525.1 of Semisulcospira habei. Lineage (NCBI taxonomy): Eukaryota > Metazoa > Mollusca > Gastropoda > Semisulcospiridae > Semisulcospira > Semisulcospira habei. The sequence goes on along the minus strand of BTPG01000004.1, from coordinate 79,738,257 downwards.
GGGCCGCGGTCGGGCTCATTGACTCGCCCCCGCCTCCGCCCCCGCCCTCAGTACTCGGGTCTCCCGTCGGCGGGCGGCTGTCGCTCTTCAGTGATCTTGGAGATCGCTGTTACCGGACGACCCCTGGATTCTTCCACCGTTACCGCAGGCCTGCACCTTTCGTTCCTGTCGCCTCCGCCTCATCGCAGATCACCCATGTGGACCCAGGAACCGCGCGACGGCACACAGGCGGACGCTCTGCGCGGGGAAGTGGCGACCCTCCTCACCAAAGCGGCGACAGAGGTGGTTTCGCGGCAGGACTCTCCGGCGTTCTACAGCCGGCTCTTCTAGTTCCCAAACCAGGCGGCAAGTGGCGTCCAGTTATCGACTCAGCGCTAAACAAGTTCTTATCAGCGCTAAACAAGTTCATTTGGCCCCTCGCTTCAGGATGGAGACGGCCAGGACACTCCGTGCGGCCCTCCGGCCGATGGACCTTGCGATCAGTCTCGATCTGTCAGACGCCTATCTGCACGTCCCGATTCATCCATCGTTTCGCCGGTACCTTCGGTTGACTTGGGGGGATCGTCTACCAGTTCGGCGCCCTTCCTTTCGGCCTCAACATCAGTCCGTGGGTATTTACAAGACTGCTCGACGCCGTGATAGCCTACTTCCGTCAGCGCTCCTTGAGCCCGGCTTCCAATTACTTGGACGACCTTCTACTGCGCAACTTGGTTTCCGCAGCCCTCCAGACGGACAGGGATGCCCTGCTTTCCCTTCTGCATCGTCTAGGTTTCCTACTCAATCTGGGGAAATCCGATCTTCTCCCTCTCGACGGTTTCTACATCGGGGGATGGAATTCCTGACCGACCTCAACCTTGTCCGCCTGCCTCTGGCCAGGCGACAGAAGATCGTCGACTTAGCGACTTCGATGGGGATGGGATCCTCCTTCACCGCCAGGGTCTGGCTTGAACTCCTGGGCCTCCTCAGTGCGGCTGCGGACCTGCTTCCCTTGGGCAGACTTTATGCTCGGCCTCTCCAGCTACATCTCCTTCTTCACTGGCGACCCGCGGGCGCTCTGTTGGATCTAGTACCAGTCACGCCTCTGGCTCGTCCTCACCTCGAGAGGTGGGCGGACCTCGCTTGGCTGGCTTCGGGGGTGCCCCTACACTCCCCGCCGCCTCGGTGGTCTCTCTGTACAGATGCGAGCCAGGCCGGCTGGGGCGCGCACCTGTTACCGGATTTCTCCCGGCCTCGGGCGTTGGCTTCGGGAACTGTTAGGGAATCACATCAACTGGTTGGAGCTGAAGGCAGTTGGGTTGGCATTCGACGTTTGGCAGGAGACCTTGGCCAATCAGGAAGTCCTCGTGCTCTCCGACAACTCAACGGTGGTGACTTACATACAGAATCAGGGGGGCACTCACTCGCCCTCCCTTTGCATTCTTCTGTACCACCTTCTCCTCTGGTGCAGGGATCGAGGCATGGCCCTACGAGCCCGCCACATCCCTGGCCACCTCAACGTGATTGCGGACGCCCTGTCTCATCGCGGACAGTTGCTCCACACGGAGTGGTCCCTGCGCCCGGATATTTTCGCCTGATCTGCTCTCACTGGGAAACGCCGCTGGTGGATCTGTTTGCCACCAGATGGAACAACCAGCTCCCGGTCTACGTCTCTCCAGTCCCGGATCCACTCGGTTGGGCAGTGGACGCGCTTGCCATTCCTTGGGTCGGCCTGCTTGCTTACGCCTACCCCCCGTCAGTCCTCGTTCCGAAGGTACTGCGGAAGCTTCTGGGATGCTCGGCGGTCCTCCTGCTGGTGGCCCCCTTCAACTGGACCAAGAGCTGGACCACGGACCTCCTCGCGCTTGCGACGGACCCTTCCCTGGAGCTTCCTACCCCTCCCACGATGCTCAAGCGGCCCCGTCAGCAGCTTTTCCATCCGTGCCCCGAACGCCTCCGCCTACACGCTTGGAGGTTGTCCGGCACGCCCTCGTCGCTAGAGGTTTCTCGGATGCTGCAGTGGCGGCAATTGCAGCAGCCCGCAGACTCTCTACAAGGAAGGTGTACGAAGGCACGTGGAGGGTCTTTCAGACCTGGTGCACCTCCCAGGGGCTCCCTCCCACTAACCTAGCCTCCCACCAACTGGCGGAGTTCTTCCTGTGGCTCTTCGACGACCGGGGCTTAGCCCCAGTCACCATCAAGGGCTACCGCGCTATGATCGCGGACACCTACCGTCACCTGTGTCTTCCGGACCCAGGCGCCTGCAAGGATCTGTCGGATTACTGGCTCACTTTGAACTCCGACGTCCGGTCTCACGTTCCCTAGTACCCCGGTGGGATCTTGCCTGGGTACTGACGTGGTTGAATACGGACCGGTTTGAGCCCCTCCCCTTGGCTCGGTTCTCAGACTTGACCCGGAAAACCTGTTCCTTCTGGCTCTCGCTACAGTGTCCCGAGTCAGCGAGCTTCACGCGCTCTCGATGCTCCCAGCCTGTTCGCAGTTTCGTTCCGACGGCTCTGCGCAGCTGCTCCCCGATCCGTCCTTCCTGGCCAAGAACCGCCGCCCCGCGGCGGCTCCTCAGGTGCTAACGATACGGCCCCTCCGTGGAGCGGACCTCTCCCCTGGATCGCGGTAACAGGACCCAGTGCGGGCGCTAAAGATTTACCTGCGCCGCTCTAAGCCGCAACGCCGGGGGCGCTCGCGCCTCTTCTTACCTTGTCCGCGGGCAGACACGACATCTCGGCCCAGACCGTGTCATCCTGGCTGCGGTGGGTGATTAGGTCAGCCTACCTAGACCTCTCCCCACGCGGCGCTGAGCCTTTACAAATCCGGGCGCATGAAGTGAGAGCAGTAGCCACCAGTCTAGCCCTGGACCACAACTGCTTGGTCAAAGATATTGTGACAGCGGGTGGCTGGCGCTCAGGCTCCACTTTCGCACGCTTCTACCTTAGAGACCTATCCGGCCAACGTGCCTCCCTGGCACGGGTGGGCGACATCTCCGCGGCCCAGCACTCCCTCCGAGCGCCGCTGGCGTCTTAGGCACATCATAGCTGAAATCGTCGGGAGTTCTCTCTCGATGGGGCCGGCGGAGTGGTTGGGTTATGGTTAGATACGGCACCCTCCGCCTGTTCGCCATTCTCACAGATAGTAATGCCATCGGTAATGTATTTTGAAAAAACAAATGAATTTTTTTTCTAAAATGTATTTTTTTGAAAAATACTTACCGATGGCATTACTCGGATGTCCCTCCCACCTGCCCCGCTTGCCTCTTGTGGCTAAGTGTGAAACTGACGAGGTCGCCCTGTGCTCGCCGGGATAGGGTGGTAAGGGGAGGCCACCCGGGGTCATAGTGCTTGGATCCCCGGTGTCTCCTCCCCAGTTGTGTGCTACACACAACTTTTGCTGAAATCTATAGGCAATAGAGTGTATTCCCAGATAGTAATGCCATCGGTAAGTATTTTTCAAAAAAATACATTTTAGAAAAAAAATTCATTTTTCCCCCATTTCAGACCCGATTCACGCATTCCCCCATTTTGATTCCGATTCATGCATTGTGACAAGTCAAAATCCCGCAAAATCGCCGAGATGTGTTTTGCGCTTTATAATTATTCAGTCTTCGCGGTCTTTCCTCGGTGTTCTCAGTCTTCAAGTGAGACAACGCGAGACTTCCGGCTGACAAATTTACTTGTACATGTTTTCGCTCAGCCTCATGTTGCGTGCTCTGCCGGCATCATGTCTAAGCGGAAAGACACAACAACTGACGATGGAAAGAAGAAAAGGCCGAAGCTAATGCAGGGCTTCCGTTTTATTGCGTCTGTGCTTCTATGACGCATTAAAACTCAAAATCACGTACTGAAAATGTAACGAGGGGTACGCACTAAAATTGATTGCATCTGTGTCCGAGACACATCATCCTTGCGCCACCATGCGTAACCTAAAGGAGGTAGGTGACAGTCATTCTAATTTTTAGTGACGAGTAGTTGGTTCGTTTAGCCGCTCGCTTGATTGCGGCTGCGTTCAGAATCGCCCCGACTCGGGGATCTGTGCGAGTGTAACTGGACGGGCAAAGTGTTAGCTTACATGTGGTGTCAGCATGTTATTACAAAATGCGCACATGTTGAACGCGTTACTTGCTGTTATGTCACCATTCATACTATTATGGGATAGTATACCGCATTTTGCGTTTCACTTTCGATCTTGAACGAAGTTGTACTGGTGGAGAAAAAGCAAAGGAAGCTAAAATGCTTCGGATTCTTTAATCCGGCACCGTCTGATCGTGATAACCGCTTAGAATAAAATTGCACTTCGACACTGCCGTCTCCATTGATAAGCGACAGTACCAGAAATGATACTCCTCAGGCCTGGGCTGTGTGTGGCACCGCCACTGCGACTCGCAGTTTTCAGTTCAGAGTTTATGGCTGCGTGTATTTCCATGGCTAAAGCACGATGGCACACGGATGACATTCCCAATGTGCATGGAGGCGAAATCAAAAAGCAAGTCCAGAAATTTGAACAGAAATAAGTTTGTCAGTTTTTTAATCGTGGTCAATCCATCGTTTGGTTCAAAGCTCTAAAATTGGAGAAATTCGTCTTCGGGTTAAATGGTTTAAAACCAACTTTTAAGTACATCACACACACACACGAGTTTAGACAAGTCAGACTTTGGTTTGCATTCAGCAGAAAAGGCTATATTCTCTGTTACAATACATTATCAAATGATCATACAGATAAATACATATATGTGTTTTTCTGTGTGAAAGAGAGAGGGAGACAGGCTTTTGCATGATAGCTCAACAGTTAAAAAATCAGTATCATGGAAAAGACACACACACACACACACTGTAACAACAAATTTAAAGAGGAGAGAGCGAAATAAATTAATTTTTTTTTTTTAAACATACAGATGATTCATTTTTTCTTAAATAAATTTGTGGACCCTCTATTATGCTAATATGGGGGTCTGTGTACCCTCTAATATTTATACCTGGGGGTCTACAGACCCTTTAACCTGTTGTGAAAACAGAAGCCCTGAACATGACTTGCTTTAGTTCATCGTACACGGAGCGATGGTCGTTAATTATTGCAACCACCATTTCCACTGCGAACATAGTGGCCCTACGATGTGCAACGGGTTTCTTCTTTGTGCGATTGGTGAATTCCCCCATTTTGATGTCAAATCCCACATTTGGGCCTTGGTGGTCCCCCAAATTTGCAAAAAGGGGGTAGGCAGGTCTGCTTCCGTGCTATTGCCGATGCCTGCAGGGTCTCCAGTCTGCGGAAGGCTAGCTCGACTAGGTGGCGCGTGGCGCTCGCAGTTGGCAGGATGGTCTCTCGACACGACTCCCAGGTCTTCTACAGCCTCCTCTTTGTCGTTCCCTAAGCCCAGAGGCAAGTGGCGGCCCGTCATAGTCCTCTCGGCGCTAATCAGGTGCAGGTTATGCAATGGGGTTGTCTCCAGGTTCAGACAGACGGCATCGAGCATGACTTTCCACTACCTGGACGATCTGCTCCTCAGGAACCAGGTTGCGGCAGCCCTGGAAGAAGCTCGGATTCCGGGTCAACGGAGGCAAGTCGGACCTCACGCCGTCCCGCAGGTTTCTCCTCCTAGGCACGGAGTTCCTGACCGACCTTAACTGGAGGCTCGGATTCAGAAGTTGGCAGGGCAGGCGCTTGCGGTGTCGCGCGCAGGAACATTACTGGCCAAGGTCTGGCTATGACTTCTGGGACTCTTGCATGCATTGGTGGGCCTCCGGCCCCTCGGCAGGCTCTACGCTTGACTGATCCCATTGCTTTTGCTGCTCCACTGGCTCCATCCTCTGGCGATCTGGCAGCCCTGATCCCAGTGTCTCCTATGGTCAGGCCTCTCCTCCAGCGGTGGTCGGACCTGTTCTGGCTAGCGTCGGGGGTTCCCCTCTCCTCCCCTCCGTCCCACCTGTCCATCTGCACGGACATGAGCCTCTCCGGCTGGGGTGCACTCCTGCTTCCGGAGTTCGTCACAGCCTCAGATGGCTGGCCAGAGACCAGGCAGACAGACATCAGCTAGAGAGTGGAAGGCCTGTGGCTCGCCCTCGCTGCGTGGGAGCATCGCTTCTGTCATCAGGAGATCCTGGTTCTCTCTGACAATGCGACGGTAGTGGCCTGCTTACATAACCAGGACGGGACGTGCTCACCGTCCCTCTGCATCCCCTTGTTTCAAGTCCTCCTGTGGGGCAGAGATCGCGGCGTCACTTTTGAGCGTGGCTCATCCCAGGACACCTCTATGTCCTCGCGAACTCCCTCGCGCGTCGCAGCCTACTTCTCCACTCAGGGTGGGCGCTACGCCCAGTCATCTACAGACAACTCTGCACCTGCTGGGAATCTCTCATGATCGCCCCCTTTGCCACAAGGTGGAACAGACAGCTCGCTCTCTTGTCTCACCCATTCCGGATCCACTGGCCTGGCCAGTAGATGTGCTCTCCTTCCCTTTGGACGGCCTGCTAGTGTACGCGTATCTGCCTGCTGTCCTAGTACCCAAGGTACTCCAGAAGCTCGCGGGCTGCAACATGGTTCTGCCCTTAGTGGCGTCGTGCAGTTGGAGGAGCAGGTCCACCGACCTCCTGAGCCCTCGGACCCTCCCTCAGGCTTCCCACCCTTCGCACGTTGCTCAGGCAGTCCAGGCAGAGTCCTTATCACCCGTTCCCGGAGCGGCGGCTACTGCACTCTGGGAGATGGTGCGGCTGGCCCTCGCCGCAAGCAGCTTCTCAAGTGCAGCGGTGGAAGCTATTGCACCGGCACGCAGAGCTTCTACCCGAAATGTCTACCAGGGAAAGGGGCGGGTCCCCCAGTCCGGGTGCTCCGCCGAGCGGCTCTTCCCCACGGATCTGACTACTTCCCTACTGGCTGAGTTCGGTCAGTGGCTCTTCTTCCAGCAGAGCCCCCCATCGCCATCAGAGGTTACCTGGCCATGTTCGCAGACTCTTATCGCCACTTGGGTTGGCTAGTCCCGGGTGTCTGCAAGGACCTCTCTGATCGGATGGCACTCCTGGATCTTCAGCGGCTGATATCCCGCTCGCTGATCCCATGCTGGGACTTGTCGTGGGGGGCTGACAGGGCGCAATTCGGACCATTTGTACCTCTTCCTTTGGCATGGTTTGGAGAGCTGACCAGGAAGGCCTGCTTCCTGCTAGCTCTCGCCACAGCGTCCAGGGTGGGCGAGACCCACGCTTCTCGGTGCGACCCGCCTGTCTCCAATTTAGGGTCGATGGATCAGTGCAGCTCCTCACCGACCCGACATTCCTGGCCAAGATCGGCCACCTGCTGCCGCACCCCAGATGTTAAGGGGACGGACCAGTCCTGGGAGTCCCGTCATAGGACCCTGTCCGGGCGTGGAGAATATACCTGCGCAGGACAACGCCCCTCAGTCAAAGGCACTTCTGCCTATTCCTACCCTTGGCTCCAGGCAGACGTGACAGCTTCGCTTAGGTGAGCTCATCCTGGCTATGCGGGATCATCCGGTCTGTGTACAGAACTCCCCCCAGAGGGAGCAAAGAAGGTGAACAACTGGGCACACGGGGTCAGAGCAGTGGCAGCGAGCATCGCCTTGAACCGCAACTGCACGGTGAGAGACATGGTGGCTGCCATGTGCTGGCGGGCTGAATCCACCTTCGCTCTCTTCTACCTATGGGACCTATCCGGCCAGCGTAGCAACCTGGCTCTAGTGGGGGAAATCTCGGCGGCGCAGCACTCCCTTCCGGCGCCACTGGTGCTGTAGGTAAAGCCTAGCTGAAATCGTCGGGAGTGGGCGCATGAGGAGGCCTCGATAACTTAATGCATGGGGGGTGCTCTTTTTCCTTGCGAAATTAGTGCTTGGAGATTGCATGACGGGCAGCACCCTCCTCCTATTCGCTATTCTTCCTATTAGTAATGCCATCGGTAAGAGTTCTGAGCAAACAAATGTATTTTTTGGAAAAAATACTTTCCGATTGTATTACTCGGAGGACCCTCCCTCCTGCCCCGCTTGCCACTTGTGAACTAAGGCAAAGACTGGCAGAATACTGCCAGGCACGTGACTGGATAGGGAGGCAGGGGAGGCCACTCAGGGTTTCTTGGTAACGACTCACTAGAGTCACCTCCGTGGTTGTGTAGTGTACACAATGGATGCTTAGGCTGAAATCGGTAAGCTAAGTGTACCTTCCTATTAGTAATGCCATCGGTAAGTATTTTTTCGAAAAAAATACATTTTAGAGAAAAATGCATTTTTCTCTGACTGCTTTTTTTCCCTCCAAGGTTTGCCATCCTAAATGTACCATGCTTACAGACTGTGATAGATACAGCTCTTTCCTACCAATAACATTCAAACAGTACACACTGCATTTGTAAAGTTTATTCACAAATAAGTTGTTATATCTGACACATGAGATAGGCACTGAACCTGTAAGTCAGTTGTTACTTGAGTGTTATTGTTATTTGCACTGTTTCATTTTGTTTTTCAACAGAGCATTATCCACCTTACCTGATTGCGGTGCTGCCAAAATACATCGAGGTTCGAACCATTGACCCCAAGCTGATGATCCAAAACTTGCAGTTGGCAAAGGCACGCTTGATCTGCCAGGGAAGGTATGTGCTTGCTTTCTTTCAAACTTATTTATGTCATCAGTACCAGTCCTGAATCCATATTTTATGTGAGCTCAACTATGAGCGGATGGTCGATCCACCTCCCACAGCTGGTAGAGTCTTATAGAAACTTACAAAAGTTATTTTAATACAAGTGGAATGTGCCCCACATCAATAGCTACGAAAGTGTCAAAATAGTGTTGCTGGTGTCAATGCTGTGCGACACCTACGCTGCTATCAATGCTCAATGCCTTGGATGAGATATCTCTCCTTACAAGAAAAGTGTTGCTGAACATTACAATACATCGACATATTTTGTTTGGTTATTTAACAGTGGTGTGATGTATGTGGCATCCCAAAGCAACTTGTGGCGATTACAACCAGTGCCTGCCTCAGCACAGATTCGTGATCTCCTGGAGAGTAAGCAGTTTGAACTGGCTCTCAAACTAGCTGTAAGTGTTCCAATACTTCTATGATTCATTGAACTATGTGTAACTATATGCAAATATGCTACCTGGAAGTGTGTGATTTTCCATATCTCCTCTGGAACTGTTGGAAGGATGTACTTGCCGGCTTGTAGGTGATACCCTTACAAGCCCATGTTAGGAAAAATATTTCTGTGAAAAGAGTGTTTTGGAAGGGTTTTCTTATCGAAGATCGCTTTAGCCTTTTTGAGCATTATCAGAGTGGTAACCTGTGTGCTGAGGAATAATCTACAGATGTGTGTACTTGAGGGGTAGGAAAAGGAATTGTTATAATACCTAAAGAGCAGAATTGTGCCCGGCATGTGTTAAGCTATCTATCTATCTATCTATATCCCGTAGTCTTGCCGACCGTTGGGGCACCACTGATGACTTGGCAACCAGCTCCCTCCATTCCTCTCTGTTCTCTGCCATTCTTAGCGTATCGCACAGCTTCAGTCCTGTCCACTCTGAGATACTGTCCTCCCATATTTTCCTCTGTCTTCCTCTCCTTCGCCCTCCTTACACAGTGCCTTGCAGGATTGTTTTGGCAAGCCCTGCTGAACGCGTGACATGCCCATACCACTTGAGTTTGCGTTTTTTCATAATGGCTAATAGGTCTTTATAGGGCCCGATGGCTAGTGTTAAGCTAGTTTTATATAATATCCGATAACAGAGACGCTACTTGCAGTATATGCTGGACTTAAAAGTAGTTATATCGCATGCCTTTTTTTTTTTTTTACACATTGAGCCCAAATTTGGGAAGTCTCCTCTGAACATTGCAATCCAGTTTGGAAGATACTCACAAACCAAATGTGTGTATGTGTACTAGTTCAGAAGATACCGGTAGACTGACCTTGATCGTTCAGTGGGTGGTCGCAGAATACTTTGACGCTTGGAGGCCAAGTTGTTTGGGCACCACCCGGGAACAATCTTGGTGAACTGCAATGTAGTTATTAGAATTAATTCAAAAGTGTTTACTGTTAACCCATTTAGCCCCAACACCCTACAGCAGGAGACTGATTGACCATGATAATTCAAGGGTAGTGCCAGATTAGCTTGGCGCCTTCAGGTGCCAAGCTAATCTGGCACTACCCTTGAATTATCATGGTCAATCCACCTCCTGCAACTGGTACATAGTCATTCTGTAACACTTCCAAAATTTGGGAAAAGCACCCGTGGGGCTAAAAGGGTTAACCCTCTGGCTGTAGGTAGCACTTTTTGTCACAATGATTCTTTACAGAAATGGTTTTGATAGAAAGTTCTAACAACAGGCAGAGGGTTAACACACTAAGCCCAAAGGCCAATTTCGGGAATTGCCCTGTAAAGATGATATGGTGGTTCAAGAGACAGGTGGACCACAGCCGATCAATAGCCTGATTTATAGCAAAGCTTGAGTGATGCATTCGCTAGCAACTTATGCTTGACACTTTAGCGTATGTAATTGTGCAGGAACAAGCTGATGAACCTCCTCAGGAGCGAGAGAAACGGATACGAAACATCAACAACCTGTATGCCTTCCAGCTTTTCTGCCAGCACCGCTTTGAGGAGTCCCTCAAACTCTTCGCCAAACTTGGAACAGGTATCACTATCATATTTCTTCCTGTAGCTCTACTGTAAATCAGCGCTGTTTAAGTAACCATGGTCTTTGGGAAAACAAAATTCTGATGAAAGTTAGGGTCCAGACAAAGCTGTTTGTGTTTTCAGTCATGACAGTCACATATCAGCCCTTTCCTTGCCAGTGGATGCAGATTGTGTTTCTGAAATCTTTGTTAAATCAACACCAAAGATCCCCAAGCATCTAATCAACATGGATACAAAGAGCAAGAGGCATAGATCCTCATGAGCCCCTGCAACTGCAGGGGCTCATGAGGATCTATGTCTCTTGCAGTTGGCTTTTGTTCCTTTTTTTTGGTAGGGAAGGGGTTAAGCCGAAGGGCACAAGGCTTTATTTGCTGGACTGTAATCATATTATTAATATTAATAAATTGTGTTGTACCCGTCTTTTCTAAGCGTGTTTCTTTCCCCGTTGGGTACTTCTTAACATTCCAGTTTTGCAAATGTTTCATAAATGATCTGTAATTTTATGGAGGGTGATATTTGTAAGACGGCGGCCTGGTTGATTTAACATTTGCTTGAGAATGATTTCTGCTGCACTGCAGAATGTTTTAGTTGACCTATTTTGAGGCTGTACGGGAGCTCCAAGTGTGTATTTGTTTCCTCAAAACACATTACCGATGATATCACTGTTAGAAATAGTGTCTTAGCTAGACTAATTTCAGCCAAAATTGTTGTGTACCTACATGGCACAGGAGGCAACAAGGGGCGCTATAACCTAGCCAGTAACCCGAGTAGCCTCCCTTCCAACCCCATCCGTGGCACACGCTCACCGGATTCCCGCCAGTCTGTTTCTTGGCTAGACTGTGGATGGTTGTGTACCTAGACGTCTCTCTACGGCTGTGTATGGTGTGACCGGTCATCGTGTGACTTGGACTCTCTTCACGTATCTGTGCTAGCTACTGTGTGCTCTGTGATAGCTACTGTGTGCTCTGTGCTAAGCTTGGAAGCTTTTACCTGTGGGATTTACCTTCCTGAAGTTTCTTGTGGAGTTGCACTGGACTTCGGCGAGCCTGCGGCGGACTTGGTGGGGCCTATGCCGGTGGTTGGGGCTGGGCGTCACCGCTGTGACTTGGTTGGTCCCCTCCGACCTTCGTTGGTTCACTGGTCTCTCCGTAATGGCAAGGTAAAACCTCGGTTATTGCCCGCGACCGGCGCTCAGGGGAGAGGGAAAGGGGCGTCGGCATATGCCATGCACTTGGCTTGGTTTCATACTCGTCTTCCCACCCCACACACGATGCTCAAGCAACCACGGCAGGCGCTGTACCATCCGTGCCCCGAACGACTCCTCCTCCATGCCTGGAGGTTGTGCGTCAAGCCCTCGCCACTAGAGGCTTCTCAAGTCCAGCAGCGGAAGCTATCGCTACAGCCCGCAGACCCTCGACCAGACGAGTTTACGAGGGCAAGTGGTGAGTCCTGTGCAACTGGTGTGACGACAAGCGCCTCTCCCCCACGGATCTGACGGTTCCCCAGCTGGTGGAGTTCTTCCTCTGGCTCTTCACCGACCAGCTTTTGGCGCCAATCACCATTCGGGGCTACCTGGCCATGATCGCTGACACGTACTGGCATTTGGGACGACCTGACCCTGGTAATTGCAAAGACCTCGCCGACCTTATGGCTCATTTCGGTCTACAACGTTTTGCCCTTCGCTCGCTGGTGCCGCGATGGGACCTACCCTGGTTACTAACGTGGCTTAACTCAAACCGCTTTGAACCACTCCAGTTGGCACGGTTGCCTGACGTGACGCGGAAGACCTGCTTCCTACTGGCACTCGCCACTGCTTCCAGGGTCAGCGAGCTGCACGCTCTATCAGCACATCTCTCATGCTTGCAGTTTCGAACGGACGGCTCTGTACAACTGCTACCCGACCCGGCTTTCCTAGCCAAGACCCGGTCTCCATTGGCCACCCCACAGATGGTCACCGTTCAACCCTTGAGAGATTCAGGCTCTACCCGAGAGACCAGACAGCAGGACCCGGTGAGAGTCTTATGTGTGTACCTGCGCCAGACCAAGCCGCTACGCAGGGGACACACCCGCCTATTCCTCCCTCTGTCCCCAGGTAGAAATGACATCTCGGCCCAGACGATATCCTCCTGGCTCCAATGAGTAATAGGACCTCTCCCCTGATGCAGCCAAACGAATGAACATCAGGGTGCACAAGGTCAGAGCTATGGCCGCAAGCCTCGCATTCGACCGCAACTGCGCTGTCAAAGACATTGTGGCGGCCGTGGACTGGTGAGTAGAGTCGACTTTTGCCCGTTTCTTCCTGAGGGACCTCTCCAGCCAGCGCGAGAACCTATTGCTGGTGGGAGACATCGCAGCGGCGCAACACTCCCTCCCGGTAATTCTTAGCTGAAATTATCGGGAGGTTGCTCCAGGGATGGTGGGTCTCGTTGGCAGTATTTAGGGGTTAGGGGCGTTATAAGTGGCACCCACCTCCTCTTCGCTATTCTTCCTAACAGTAATGTCATCGGTAATGTGTTTTGAGGAAACAAATGAATTTTTCTCTAAAATGTATTTTTTCAAAAAATACTTACCGATGACATTACTCGGATGACCCTCCCACCAGCCCCGCTTGCAGCTGGTCCGCTAAGCAAACAGACTGGCGGGAATCCGGTGGGTGCGTGCCCGGATGGGGTTGGAAGGGAGGCTACTCGGGTTACTGGCTAGGTTATAGTGCCCCTTGTTGCCTCCCTTGCCATGTAGGTACACAACAATTTTGGCTAAAATTAGTCTAGCTAAGACACTATTCCTAACAGTAATGTCATCGGTAAGTATTTTTCAAAAAAATACATTTTAGAGAAAAATTCATTTTTCTAACACTTCGGATAGACAGTTTAAAAATACACATGTACAATAATGTGTTTCTCTATTACAAGTACTGATGTTAATTACTCAGTACCGGTATACAGGTATTTTCTTTTTTGGGCTCACGTGCAATAGCAAAGTAATGGCCAGTGTTCATCCGTCCATTGGCCGTCATAGAACTTTAACTTATTCGAGATGTGCCGCATACAAATATGCAGCGAAAGCCACGTATCCGTAGGCAGCACATCTTAAATGAGTTAATGTTGGCATTTTCTTGGAAGCTATTCAAGCTACAAATTCGGCCGCAGTGTACTTTGTGGCAAGATCTATCTAAACATACCAATTTCAGTGACCTTCCTCAAAGATCAAGGTCGCAAGGGGTCCAGAAATAAGTCAAGAGCCATATTTTGACATAAACTGTTTGACAAATACAGTTTTCAACTTCAAACCCAGACTTGGTACAGAGATATCTGATGGTAAGACCTTTCTATGCATACTAATTTGGCTGACCCCTTGAAAGGTCAAGGGTCACAGGAGTTCCAAAAATAGGTAAAACAAATAGTGATATTTTCACCAAAAATTGGTTTTTGTCAAATACTATTTTTAACTTCAAACTGAAACTTGGTACAGAGATGCCTGATGCATGCTAATTTGGCTGAACCCTCGGTATGGTCAAGGGTCACAGGAGGTCCAGAAATAGGTAAAACATAGCTATATTTTCTGACAGAATTTAGTTTTAGATCGGTCTTACACGTGAGCCATAAGGGTGTTGTCAATATTGGTTTTTTTTTTTTTTTTTTTTTTTTAAACTGGAATTGTGATTGTGAAGTCATATTGCTTCAAACCCCTAGATACATGGCAGTACTGACTAAAGACAGCTCTTAAAGCTGACATACTGCCACTCAGCCAGTATAGTGTTGGGTGTTTCATCATATCAAATTTGTGAAATAGCATGTTGCTGTGTTTGTAAACAGATCCGTCACACGTAATAGGTCTGTACCCGAATCTACTGCCTCAGGACTATCGCAGCAAATTGGAGTACCCAGAAAAAGTGCCAGAGCTGGAGGGTCAGGAGATTGAGAGAGGTCTGCTTGCTCTCATAGAATACCTCACACAGGTAGAGATTAATGCTGTTTTAGAATTAACACATCATCTCATATTGGTCTTTGTGGTCAAAACGCCCTTCCTCTCTCTGAAGATTTCATTACACAACAGTTCAGGAGATACTGGGTAGATCAGCCATGATAGTTCAAGGGTGCTGCCAGAACAAGCTATTCTGGCACCACCTTTGAACTATTATGGTTGAACCATGTCTTGTTGCAGTGTGAGGGCCATCTGGTTCGTTATGGAAACAGTGTAAAGTTGGCACCAGTCTGTTTGTCATTGCTGTGTCATTTGTGAGTCTTATTCTTTTTCTGCATTTCAGTGTTTGGCTTTCAGATTTTGCAGCCCCTTCACTCCTGGCAGTGTTTACTTTTAGATATTTATCTTTTTTCCCTTTCTCTCCTTTGACGTGGCGAACAATACCCAGATACAACAGGCGTAGATCCTAGTGGGTTAACCCATATCATACTGAGGCTAAAAGCATCAAATTTGTACACAGCCATATGTAAGCTACATTATAGTACTTACAGATAAGGATATAGACCAATGGCTTTAGTTTAAGGGTGGTGCCAGAATAGCTTGGCGTCTAGAGGTGCCAAGCTATTCTGGCACTACCCTTGAACTATTTTAGTCAAACTTATTTCACACACTGGTGTATTTGAATGATAAGGGTTAAGCCAATTACATCTGCGATCTTTGGTCTATGAAAGTACATGTGTAGTTTTCTCCTTTACCAGCACATATTCCTACCCACCTTTTAGAGTACATTGGATTCAAGTGCAAGCAGTCGTCTCAAACCCTTGATGTTTAATGTTGGGACAGAAACGTAATGAGGTGATGAAGAAAGATGAGGTGGTGACAACAGCGATCATGGAGGGCAACACTACCATCCGCTCCAAGAAACAGCTGAGTCAGATCATCGACACCACACTACTCAAGTGTTATTTACAGGTTGGTAAACACATGGGAGTTTGGAGGGGTTGGAAGGGGGCGGGGTGGGGGTGGGTGGGTGGTTACTTTGCCTGCGTGTCTGTCTTTTGCTTGTGGGGACAGCAGTTGTATTATGACCACTGTCTGCACAAGAAAATGGAAGTCGGGTGGTTGCTGATAGTCTCCCAGTACTGTGTCTGTTGGGACCTAAGGATTATTGACTACAGGTTAGAACTGCTATCAGTATTACTATTAGCATTGGTGTGTGGGGACAAGAACCTTAAAACCATAAAACAAGCAGAAACAACCAACCAACCAATCAAACAGACATATTAACCCTTTGGGTGTCGGTGGCAGTTTCAGTCGCTTTGATTCCTGCAGGGTCATGTACTTTGTGTCCTGGGCTTGCAATTAGGGGGCCATAAGGAAAGGGATCTAATTATTTTATTATTTTCCCAGCTTTGATGGAGTCCCCTTGGTATGCATGTTTTATCTGTCCACACACTTGCTTGTTCTGTGGTCTTTAATTGTCATTGAGTGTGTCTTTGGTCTGATTTTCTTCACTTCAGACCAATGAAGCTCTGGTGGCCCCACTACTGCGACTGAAAGACAACAATTGCCACATTGAAGAGAGCGAGCGGGTGCTGAAGAAAAAAGAAAAATTCAGTGAACTCATTA
This sequence comes from Semisulcospira habei, assembly GCA_036245525.1. Lineage (NCBI taxonomy): Eukaryota > Metazoa > Mollusca > Gastropoda > Semisulcospiridae > Semisulcospira > Semisulcospira habei. The sequence goes on along the minus strand of BTPG01000004.1, from coordinate 79,722,091 downwards.
TTCTCTATGAGACAAAAGGCATGCATCAGAAAGGTAAATACTTCTTTTGCTTGAGACCAAAGACAGGTAAACTGAGTAACTGCTAGGATTGTAAAAAAACAAGCACACAAAAAACAGCTGTGGTTTATAGTTTTATGCTTGTTATTCTAAAGCATGTTTCTTTTTTTATTGTTGTTTTTTTAACGTGTGGCTGTCGGTAGTGACTTGTCATAATCAATGATGCCTACAGAAATCATGACAAAAGTCACTACTGACAGCCAAAGGGTTAACCCACTGGTACATGCAGCCACTGTTGTTGTTTACAGAAGTGGTGGTTGTGTGCAAACAGGGATTATAAACGCAACATTGTTTTTACAGCAGTGTGGAACATACAGCCTCAGTATGTATGTGGAATAAATCAGATAGTTCTTGTTTTCTTTCCGCTGACAGCATTGGGTCTGCTGATGAAGCAAGCAATGAGGCCGGACTCGCCCCTCAAAGGCCATGAGAGGACTGTGCAATATCTACAACATCTTGGTAAGATTGGATGTTGAACAGTGCAGCTCTGACACACAACAACACAAGATGTATCTACCATAATTCAAAGATGGTGCCAGAATAACAATGTTTGCAGTGACAAGCCATTTTGGCACCTCCTTTGAACTATCATGGTGGATGCAAAAATGTGCCAAGCTACTCACGCTCCTCCCTTGAACTATGGCAGTCAATTTATAATTTGATAATAACCATTTGGCTGTTGGTGGCACTTTTTTTAATCCAACAGGAATCATCGCGATAAATAATGCTACCAATAGACAAAGGCTTAATTTCAGTTGAGTTATTATGGTCAAATTATCTTCTGAACTGGCGTGCAGTCCGCAGTGGACAATTTCCAATATTCTGAAATTTTCAGCCATAGGGCTAATTGTGGTTGTTATTTGACTATGTGGTCATGTGATGATTTCTTGGAGAAAGTGCAGTTTTTAAAATTTCATCGATATGAATTGTTGCGAGATGATGCTCAGAGTGATAGAATGCTTTTACAGAAAAAAAACGTGGGTCTAAAAATTTGAATAAATCTAAGGTTGTTTGATTAACCCTTATCATTCGGAATACACCAGTGTGTGAAATAAGTTTGACTAATATAGTTCAAGGGTAGTGCCAGAATAGCTTGACCAAGCTATTCTGGCACCACCCTTGAACTAAAGCCATTGGTCTATATCCTTATCTGTAAGTACTACAATGTAGCTTGCATATGGCATTGTGCAAATTTGAAGCTTTTACCCGCAGTATGATATGGGTTAAACATTTGTGTAGGTGCTGATCATTTAGACCTGATATTCGAATATGCTGAATGGGTGCTGAAGAAACATCCTGAGGATGGGTTGAAGGTAAGGATGTGTTTGGAAGCTCGCATAATACGCTTTGAGGTTCTCGGGCTGGTGCCGACCTGAGTGACTGGGCACATATGTGCACAGGTAAATTCAGGCTGGCCTCAGCCCAAGGACCTTTTTGTCATCAGGACTACATGTATATATATATATATATATATATAGAGAGAGAGAGAGAGAGAGAGAGGTGGTGTTTATCCCCAATGCACTGATGTTTGAGATGGAACGACCATGATAATTCAAGGGTAGTTCCAGATCAGCTTGGTGCCATCAGACACCATGCTCATCTGGCACTACCCTTGAATTATCATGGTCGATCCATCTCGTGCCACTAGTGTGTAGTCATCAGTTGACACCTCCAAAATTTGGGAGATACAGCTGTGGGGTTAAATAGAATAAATATGTGCACTACTGATGGTTTTATCGATGGCAGTGGCAGTCTTGTCACTCAGAAAGAAATACTGACCAAAGAATGATTCCATGTTAGCAAGAAATACTGACAAAAGAATAATGGCATGTGGCATCTCAGTTAGCCCATTCATTCCTGGCACAGGTCAGCCTCAGTATTATACACATCAGAATATCACAAAATTGGATATAATGTGGTCAGGTCTGTAGGCACTGAATGAGGAAAAGGTCCTCTGGCCAACTTCAGCCTTAGTTGGCCCACTGTGCGCGGGCCAGCTAAGGCTGGAGTCAGCCAGAGTACCTTTTGCTCAATGGGTGTCCTTCGCACGGCTGTGCCTGGATCAACTAGGGCTAGTTAGCCAGAAGATGTTTTGATTGCTGTGTTTTATCTTCATAAACCTATGTAGCATTAACATGACCGCAAATAGTGCAGTCTGACTTTATGGCTGCCGGTATCACAGTACATGTATAATGAGGCTGACTGGTCTTGCAGATTTTTGTCGAGGACCTGCCTGAGGTGGATTCACTTCCCCGCCAGAAAGTGATGGACTATTTGGCGAAGATTGACCCTGCTCTGGCTGTCCCTTACCTTGTAAGCGCAGGATTTTGAATTTGTGGCTCACTAATTTTGAATACAGTGTTAACCTGTATACTGAGTCGTTTGTTGTCTGTTGTCTGTCATATGTCTTTTTTTGCCTATGACAAACGTTTAACGTTGGTAATTTCATGGGAAACTATTTATTTAAAGGCTTAACTGGTGCATACAAACAGCACACAGGCCTAGCACAGCATTCGATGCCTCGCTGTCACCATGCAAGCACCGTGTTGCCAGCACTTTGTGTTTACCTGGACGGTTGTCTGTTGCTTGTTGTGCCTGTCACAGACTTCAAACTTGGCCTTAGGATACTTTGTACATGCTTCTTTCTCATTCTGTGTATTTCTTATTGTGTGTCACTGTATTTGTTTCCTCAAAAACATTACCGATGACATGACTACTAGGAAGTGTCTACTACTAGGTAGTGGCAGCCTCGCCAGTAGGCTACCATCAAGCATAAAATCGCTGCATTTTGTGCCAACTTCAACTCAAATTTATCATGCATCTACTGCACCGATTGTTTTCATTCTTATGTCAAAATAATATACGTCCTTTCCTCTTTCCAATGATGATAATATGATATATGTTTTGTTTGTGTGAAAAAACTGAAAAAATAAACTTTAAAGCATGTGTTTCGGCTTGCGCGAGCCGCAAGCTGACTTCCCGGCGTTTGCTTCGCGTAAGCGCCTACACGATCCCTCCATTCAACAAGCCAGCAGATTTACCACACACACGCTACACAGCTATATTTAGTATCAAAATGTGGGTCATGATGTCAGCTTCAAACTGGTATAAGGTGTTTGGTGATTTTTGTATACACACATGAAATATTGTAGTTTTTCCACAAAAATAAGAACAAATTTTCGTTTTTTTAGCAAAACAGAACGTATAAAAACACACATCTGGGTACCATTTTGTAGAGGAACGTCAAATCTATCGAATGGTGTTAGAGGCTAAATTATGCAAATGTGGTGGAAAATCTGCTTGAGGAATTTCCCACTCACGTTGCGCGCGACTTCTTCTGACCGCAATTCAAAATGGCGACGACTGAAGACGAACCGGTACTTCCACTTTCGAGGAAATTGCAAGAAAACTACGTAAGTAAAAGCTTAATCGCTTTGCAGATTTATGCTATATTGTCATTTGTATGGTTTAGAAACTATTTCGTTTATTATTCTTCGGAATTCGTGCATACACATCCTTCTATCACTGCGTTCAGCCTCATTGATCATCGCATCTTTCTTTGGATGGAAAGTGCCATTGAATATAGGAAAATACTTCACTACAGAAGTCAGTTAGCTTTATTAGCTGCTTAGTAATGTATTTGTAAATGCATTTATCACTTTCCTATTTAATTTCAAACGTCGATGCTCATCTGTTATGGTTATATTCAAGTTTAACTGTCGGGCATCGAAGCGAGTGATAACAGCCAGGGGCAGATAATTTGATGAGCGACTATGCGACATTGACAAAATAGGTCTCAGAGCGGCCAGTATTTCATCATTTCTCTTCGTTTTTTTTTGTTGAGATAAATAATTAGTCACACTCAGCATGATCAAAATACCCTGCTTTTTATTTTTCTTTACTCTAGGCCTAATTAAATCTTCCTCCTCAAAGCTCCCACCCGGGTCTGCCCTGGGGGACTTGGGTGGGGTTAGGTACTTTTTAGTTCCCAGGGTCACCCTGGTCAGCCCCACAGGGTGAGTTTTCCTCTCTATTCTGGGGCATGTGTTTCTGTCTACCCGAGGTCCATTCACCTGTATTTGCCTTTTTTCAAATCTCCCTACTGTCTGCACTGCATGTAGCTCTTGATATTGGATGTGTGTTGCTAAATGGTCTTAGCTTTATTTAGGCCCCATGTGTTAGGTTTATTTAACGTATTTGACCGGCTGGCGACATACATTCAATGTTCTGTTTATTTTTTTTTTTCACAAGCAGTGCAGGCACATCCTGAGAAAGCCTTGTTGCTGTCGGGACGTTAAGCAATGTACAATTAATTAATTAATTCCTCCTCAAAAGATGTTTAAGGTAAACAATGACAATAGTACTGTTTGTGTAAAGAGCCATACTCAGTCATCATGATGTTGATAGTGAACCGCCAGTATTATTTAACTGATTAACATTATATTTAACAAAACAACCTCCAGTATTTTTAAACTGATTAACATTATATTTAACTAAACAACCTCCTTTGTTTTAGGTGGTGATGAGGCGTACACTGTACTCAAGAAAGTCTTCCTAGCCAAAGGGAGGGGGAGGCGCCCTGACCTGCCCACCTTCAGTGCACTGGATAACTCACTTCTTCAAGTTTATCTTCTGAATGAAGAGTGTGACAAGACTTTTGATAACGCACCAGCATTTTTTTGGAACCTTTTTCCGGACTTGACAGAGAGTCGTCTGAGATGTTTGGTGCCTGAGACAAAGCTAAACTGGGAAAAGCAGAACACTATACAACTGCAAGAGGATTTTATGAAGAAGCGTCATGACACGACGTGTAGGACCACACCTACACCAACTTGGCATCACCAGACAGCAACTTTTGACAGGCGATTGCCACCTGGCATCACTACAGTCGCCAACAAAAGGCTTACTTCTTGACCTGGAGTCATTTAGAAAATGCGAAGGCTCTAAATTCGAAATGATGTGTAGGTGGTGGTTCAGATTGACCCAGCAGACTGTGACCGCTGCAGCAATGAGGAGGAGGGTTGTAAAAGTGTGCAACTTTAAGAATCGACTCATTCGCTGAAAAAGGGGAATGTAGATTCGTTTTGGGTGGAAACACTGGATTCTAGCATTGTGGCAGCGTTTAATCCAGCAGAACTAGGTAACACCACCACGACATTGGATTCTGAAAGAAAAGGCATGACACTGACCATTCAGCAGTTGGGGAAGGAGCTGACCAGTGTGCGGCATCGCATTAAAGAAGTGGAGCAGGAAAATCAAACACTTAATATCAAGTTTCAGGCTGAAATGAGGACTTTGCAGCAAGTTTTAACCAAAAGGACACATCAGCTGAGTCTTGTTAAAGTGAGATTAGAGGGACTCCAGATCAACCACGACAGCATCACAGCTCGCTTGAGACAGTATACGAAAGGGACACTTTCCAGAAACTAAACCATACGGCAAACAAAGTGATGAAGCTTCAAGAAAGTGTCGATGATGCAACTACTTTTGCCGCAAACATCGGAGACCATTACCAACATTTCAAAAACACTCTGCTGTAGTGTGCATTTTTGTTCAGTGCTGATTGCATTGCTCAAGCAGTGAGCTGGTTTCATTGGTCCTTACATCTGTCCTTTGACTGTGCAGACTGTCTCGCAAGGTTCAGATCAAGCCGAGCTGCTATTTTAGACATATATATTCATCAATATAATTATGACGTACATTATTTCCAGGTGTCTCTTTACATCTTTTTTTCTGTTCATAATCATAACTGAATATCCTTTTTTTCCTCTGTGCTAAATGGCCTCAAAATCTGCATACTGGTTAAAGTTTTTCAGTCATATTTGTGCTTTCAACATGTTGTCGATGATACTTTTATTTTATTTGTAGCATGTTCAACATGAATGACATGATGTATGAAAGTGATTTTCTCTAATATTGCAGCAGAATATATATTCTGACTTGTGTCCAAACCGCATAAAAATCCATCAAGGCGTTCAAAAGTTATGCTAATTTTTGTGTTGCGCGTCGTTGCTCATGTCCGCGGCATGTCATTTTGAGCATTTTCTGGACTTTGGCACATTCTATCAGAACGGTTTATGTATATTACAGTCTGAAAAAAAATAGGCTTACTTTTTGTATATATATTTGTTAAAATCATCTCACAAAAGGTTATTTTAAGCGAAAGATTGTTCACAATATGGTCACAAAGTTGGACTTCTGTGCAATGTCAACTCGGCTCCGATTTATTTTTTTCCATTTTTAGCAACTCGTTGCACATCATTGTACGGCATTATGGTTTTCATATTTGTTTCTGATACTTTCCTGATAATACAGATTGTGAAATAAAAAGATGAAGCCTGTATCTTCTTAAGTGTCTCTGTATCCCTTGTCTGAAAATGGCTTTTCATTAGGTTGGCGGGCCACGGACGAAAGCCTAAAAGTTTAAAATGTCGTATCTCAGGAACTAATCAACATATTTACAAAATCTTTTTTGCTGTTTGTTTGTTTCTTAATGCTCTATTAATAAAACAATGTAAGGAAGGTCTCAAGTTATAATGAAATTTTGGCTGCCACTACCTACTACTACTTGCTCAATTTTAGCCTAAGAACCCGTTGTGTTACAACACAACCAGGGAGGCACTCAGGGAACCCCCAGAGGGGCTGAGAGTTGTCTCCCGTACCTGCCCTACCGGTTCCGGGTCACGTGGTAGACCAACCAGTCGTCCTACTTAGCTCGCGTGAAGACGTGTTCAGCGTTAGCCTGGGACTCTACCTGTGTTGCTTTGATCGGTGACTGGTCGTCCTGTTTACACGACTTTGGACTTCGTGTTCTCCTCTGGCTGTCCTGCAGTGCTTCTCCCCTGCAGGTTCCTGCTGAGGGGGCTTCGTTTGCCTCGGCTACCGTTGCCTCTTCTGCGCCTGCCTGGTGTGGCCCGCTTCCCGCCTTGCGCCGGGCCGGTGTTATGGAGGTTCCCCCTGTCCCCGCTTTGTCTGAGAGGTAAGGTAGCGGTAACAGCCCTCGGCTGGGCCCCAAGCCGGGCCCCAGCTGCACCTGGGGCGCCTTGTTTTCTCTTTTCATACGTCGTATTTTCTGACACCCGACGCTCGTCTTAGCTTGGCGGGGCCCCTCGTGCCCACGCCGTTAGCGGGTGGTTAGCGACAATTGTTCAGCGGCGCTACGTTTTGCTTGTACTTTGTTGTACCACTGCGCGCCCGACGCTCGTCTTAGCTTGGCAGGGCCCCTCGTGCCCTCGCCGTTAGCGAGTGGCTAGCACCAATTGTTCAACGGCACTATGTTTTGCTTGTACTTTGTTGTATCATTGCGCGCCTGACGCTCGTCTTAGCTTGGCGGGGCCCCTCGTGCCCTCGCCGTTTATGGGTGGTTAGCCCCACCGTTAGTCAGTGGCGCTTCATTTCATTTGTACTTTGTTGTACCATTGTGCCCCCGACGATCGTCTTAGCTTGGCATGGCCCCTTGTGCCCTCGCCTTTTAGCGTGTTGTGTCAAACGTGTCACTGTTGATTCGACCAGAGGCACCTCTTGTCGCTGGTATTATGCTCTCAGGTGCCCACGTTTGGTCGCCTAGCATGCCTGATGTGTGTTGCAGCTCCCAGGTGCTTACATGCTCTCTGTGTGGCGATTCCCAGTGGCCGACGGATGACCATGCGGTCTGCCTCCCCTGTGCTGGCTGCTCCTCGGACCACCTCTGTGATGTCTGCTCGTCCTGGTCCGAGCTACGTGGTCTCACCTTGGAGTTCTACCGGCGCGAGCGCCCTATGCCAGCTAGCGAATGACCGACTCCTTTGCTGCCCCCATCCGCTTCTGGAGAAGTGACCGCTCCTACCCGACCCGGCCTTTTTGGAATGGCTGACACGTCGGACACACGCCAAAGGTACTTACCACAGGACTGCGTCCACTGCCAAGCCCGCTGACCCTTCCGAGGGGTCTAAATGCCGGCAGAGTGCCCGCCTCTCTGAGCCCGGCCTGCAGCATCGCGCCTTGCGCCATGCCTTAGAAACTGGCAGTCCTCGTATGTCTTTCCTCGAAAAGCCCACTGACTCCTCCGAGGGGTCTAAATGCTGGCAGAGCGCCCGCCTCATTGAGCTCGGCCAGCAGAGACTTGCGCCCCGGCGTTCGAAGTCCAGCCACGGACCCGACACCTCCCGTTCCACCACCAGCTCCAGACACTCTCACTCGCCCGATGGGCTCTGTCGGAAGGACAGGACCATACACCACGATCACGGCCGCAGCCCCTGACCATCCTCGTCCTCTTCGCGCGCCGCTTCGTCGCGCGCTCCCTCCCAACGTTCAGTTCCCTCGCCCGGCGCCCTCGGCGCCGTTCGTCTTCTCCCCGGAGGCGACCACCAGGAGTTCGCCTGTGAAGGATCGTCGTCCCCGCTCCCGGCATCGCAGTTGCTCTCCCCGTGTCAGACGCTCACCGCGCTCCAGCCCCCCGTTGCCTTGCCGCGACTCGCTGCGTTCGTCGTCCTCTCGCCGTCAACACTTCTTGTCCCTGGAGAGCCGTGGGCCGCAGGATAGCCGTTTTTACGTCTCGTCGGGCCCCTGCTACTGAGGGCTCCTCCCACGTACCCACCCGCCCCGTGGACGACGAGACCCTGAGTCTACTCCCCGAGGACTCCATCTCGGCCCTGTGCGATGTTGACAGCCGCTCGCCCTCGCCCCGCTCCCGCGATGACCCGGACTCCCCTAGGCTTCCATCGGCTTCTCGTGTGGAGACACTGCTGGCCCTCGACAAGACCGCTCGGTTTTTCGCTGCGACCTTTCCAGCAGACGCCTGCCCCGCGCCCCCCCCTCAGAGGAAGGTCTCCGCCTTCGTCGACGCGGCCCGTCAAGTGCAGGAGTTCAGGCCTCCAACAAGCCGCTGGTTGCGATGCCGATTCTTCGGACCGTAGGTGACCAGCCGGACTTGACGTCTCCTTCCACCACGACTGGTACGCGGGCCATTCCCAGTCATTCTCCGCCACTCTCCCTCCGGTGGATCCTCCGGCCTTGACACAGCGGGTGGCCCCACTCTGCTCAGACTTCCTTCCGCGCGGGTTGGATAGGACAGCTACCCTCGTCCATAACACCCTGGCTTGTTCGGGTTTCCTGGAGCTCCTGTCCCAAGCCTTCGTTCGCCGCGTTGAGGACCCCTGGCGTCCTTCGCTCACGCCCCGACTTGGAGACCTCCTCGCTCTTGCGGTAGTGGCCAACCGGGCGACATACCATCCTTCGGTCAACGCCATGGCAGCCGCCGCCTTTTGCGTCTTAATGCGTCGGGATTCCTTGCTTCAAGCCTGCCATGGGATGCCTGCCGATCTGCGTACTCAGCTGCGTAGCGTCCCCCCTTGGAGGTACTCTGCTCTTCGGTGACTCGTGGCAATCGGTGAAGGACGCCCTCTCTGACTGCTGGCCCAGCTACGCTGCGGCCTCCGGATCGTCTTTCTCTCGCCATCACAGCTACGACGCTTCCCACCTTGGACCGAGTTTCCGATCGTGCACCTCAAGGCCTCCGCCCTGCGCGGAGAGGTGACCTCCCTTCTGCAGAAGGCTGCCACAGAGTAGTCTTTCCGATGATCTGCGATCATTGGGAGGCCTCTATGATCGACCTGTTCACTACGAGTTGGAATCACCAGCTTCCCTTCTTCATCTCCCCGATCCCCGACCCCCTTGCCTGGGCGGTCGATGCGCTCTCCATTCCCTGGGACGGTCTCATTGTGTACGCTTACCCCCTGACGGTTCTCGTCCCCAAGTCCTCCTCAAGCTTTAAGGATGCAATGCGGTCATCTTGTTGGTTGCCCCGTTCTCATGGAACCGCTCTTGGACCATCGACCTCCTCAGCCTCGCCACGCCCCCCCCCCCCCCCCCCCCCCCCCCGCCCCCCTGCTGCTACCTACGCCGAGCACCATGCTCAAGCAACCCCGCCAGCTGCTGTTCCACCCGTGCCCGGAGCGGCTCCTCCTTCACGCTTGGAGATTGTGCGGCAAGCCCTCACCTCTAGAGGCTTCTCAAGTGCAGCAGTGGAGGCGATCGCTACTGCCCGCAGACCCTCGACCAGACGCGTCTACGAGGAAAAATGGTGAGTCCTATGCTCGTGGTGCGACAACCAGTGCCTCGCCCCCACCGAACTGACGAATCCCCAGCTCGCAGACTTCTTCCTCTGGCTCTTTGGAGACCAAGGGTTGGCCCCTATCACCATCAGGGGGTACCTGTCCATGATTGCTGACACTTACCGGCACCTCGGCCACCCGAATCCCGGCGACTGCAAAGACCTCGCCGACCCTATGACTCACTTCGGCCTGCAGTGGCCAGTTCCCCACTCGCTCATTCCTCGCTGGGTCCTACCCTGGATACCGACGTAGCTTAACGCTGCCAGGTTTGAACCGCTGCCCTTGACCTGCTTCGCGGATTTGATTCATAACACATGCTTCCTGTTGGCCTTGCCACCGCGGCTCGAGTTAGCGAGCTACACGCGCTGTCAGCGCGCCCTGCCTGCCTGCACTTAAAGCGGATGGTTCCGTGCAGCTCCTCACGGACCCTGCCTCCCTTGCCTAGTCTAGGTCTCCTCTGACCGCGCCACAGGTGTTCACCTTACGGCTGCTGAGAAACGTGAACTCTCCCCGGGAAACCAGGCAACAGGATCCTGTGCGCGCCCGACGCGTTATCTGCGACTATCCAAAGCCGTCCGGAGAGGACGCTCATGCCTCTTCCTACCATTCAAACCCAGCAGATCTGACATAACAGATCAGACGATGTCTTCCTGGCTATGCTGGGTCACACGGTTCACCTACCTGGACCTCTCCCCGCAGGGAGCAAAGAGGCTTCACATACGCGCACACGCCCAAGCCTTTGCGCCGCAGTGCAGCCTATGGACTTGGCCGTCAACCTGGACCTGTCGGATGCGTTCTGCTCGTGCCCAGGCACCCCGTCTCCAGACATTACCTCCGCTTCCCCTTCGACGGCGTGGTCTACCAGTGTCGTGCGCTTCCCTTCAGTGTCAACCGCAGCCACTGGGTGTTCACCCGCATCATGGGCGCTGTACTAGACAAGGCCAGGCGGACGTCTTCGTCGACGTCGACCTACCTAGACAATCTTTTCTTGCGGAACCGGTCAGAGGCATCCTTGGAGAAGAACCGAGGTGAGGTGTACTTCTAGATCTCCTTGACAGGCTCAGCTTTCTGGTCAACGTGGGCAAGTCCGACCTCACGCCATCGCGCCGCTTATCCACCTAGGGATGAAATTCGCACCAACCTCAACAAAGTGCGGCTTCTGGAGCAGCGAATTCAGAAGTTGGCGAATCTAGCGCGGCAGGTGTCTCAAGAGGGAGCGATCCCCAACAGAGGGTGACTTCAGCTTCTGGGCCTGGTGAGTACAGCAGCGGACCTACTTCCCCTAGGACATCTCTACTGCCCCCGCTTCAGCTGCTTCGACGGACGACCTCGAGTCTCAGGTTCGGGGGCTGCCGATGCTCCGTCCTCACTGCGGTTGACGCTCTCTCTCTCTCCCTTCCATGGGACGGTCTCCTCGCTTTCGCCTACCCACTTACGGTGTGCGTCCCAAAGGTCCTGCTCAAGCTCAAGGTTGCAACGCGGTCCTGTTCCTGGTGGATCCATGCTGCTGGACATGCTCGTGGACCACTGACCTCCTGAACCTCGCCGTGGGCCCCCCTCTGTGGCTCTCCACCCCACGCACGATGCTTCAGCAGACACGGTGGGCGTGGTACCTTCCGTGCCCTGAGCAACTCTTCCCCCATGCTTAGAGGTGGTGCGGCAAGCCCTCGCCGCTAGGGGCTTCTCAGGTGCAGCGGTGGGAGCTATCTCTACAGTCCGCAGAGACTTGACCAGGCGAGTCTACTAGGGAAAGTGGTGAGTCCTGTACAACTGATGTGACGACGAGCGCCTCTCCCCCATGGACCTGATGGTCCCCCAGCGGGTGGAGTTCTTCCTCTGGCTCTTTACCGACCAGCTTGGCACCAATCACCATTAGGGACTAACTGGCCATGATCGCTGACGCGTACCGCCATTTGGGCCGACCGACCCCGGTGACTGCAAAGACCTCGCCGACCTTATGGCCCACTTTGGTCTACACATTCTGCCCTTTGCTCGCTGGTGCCGCGATGGGACCTAACCTGGGGGCTAACGTGGCTTGACTCGGAACGCTTTGAACCACTCCAGTTGGCGCGGACGGCCGACATGACGCAGAAAACCTACTTCCGACTGACTTTCGCCACTGCTGCCAGGCTCAGCGAACTGCACGCTCTATCAGCACGCCCCTCAGGCTTACAGTTCCGTACGGATGGCTCTGTGCAACTGCTGACCTACCCGGCTTCCTAGCCAAGACCCGGTCTCCATTGGTCACCCCACAGATGGTCACCATTCGGCCCTTGGGGGATTCAGACCCTGTCCGGGAGACCAGACAGCAGGACCCGGTGAGAGCCTTACGTGTGTACCTGCGCCGGACCAAGCCACTACGCAAGGGACGCGCATGCCTATTCCTCCCTCTGTCCCCAGGTAGAAATGGCATCTCAGCCCAGACGGTATCCTCCTGGCTCCGATGGGTGATACGCGCCACCTATCAGGACCTCTCCCCTGATGCAGCCAAGGGAATGAACATCAGGGCGCATGAGGTCAGAGCCATGGCCGCAAGCCTCGCATTCAACCGCTACTGCGCCGTCAAAGACATTGTGGCGGCCGTGGGCTGGCGAGTGGAGTCAACTTTCACCCGATTCTACCTGAGGGACCTCTCCAGCCAACTCGAGAACCTATCGGGTCCTCTCCTGCCAGCGGGAAAACATGGCGCTGGTGGGAGACATCACCGCGGCGCAACACTCCCTCCTGGCACCCTCGGTACCGTAGGCAATTCTTAGCTGAAATTATCGGGAGGTTGCTCCAGGGAGGGCGGGTCTCGTTGGCAGTTTTGGGAGGTTAGGGGCGTTATAAGCGGCACCCACCTCCTCTTTGCAATTCTTCCTAACAGTAATGTCATCGGTAATGTGTTTTAAGGAAACAAATTAATTTTTCTCTAAAATGTATTTTTTTTTAAAATACTTACCGATGACATTACTCGAATGACCCTGGAGCCTGCCCCACTTGCCACTTGTCAGCTAAGCAAACAGACTGGCGGGAATACGGTGGGCATGTGCCCGGATGGGGATGGAAGGGAGGCTACTCAGGATACTGGCTAGGTTATGGCGCCCCTTGTTGCCTCCCCTGCCATATAGGTACACAACCAATTTTGGCTGAAATTAGGCTAGCTAAGACACTATTCCTAACAGAAATGTCATCGGTAAGTATTTTTCGAAAAAATACATTTTAGAGAAAAATTTATTTTTCAGTGGTTTTAAGACTCAAATTTTGTTTTCATTTGTTTCAGGAGCATATAGTGTTAGATTGTGATGATGAAACTCCGGAGTTCCATAATCGCCTGGTGATGTTGCTGAAAGACCGAGTTCAAGGGCTTATGGACTCCTACATCCATTCTCTACCTGAAGGTAAGCTCTCCACAAGTCTCTTGCAAAAGGAATAGAATCTTTCATTATCAATAAGCTTACATTTTCCATGAGCCCCTGCAACTGCTCATGAAAAATGTAAGTCTCTTGATATTGAAAGTCCACCCTGTTTATGTTCAAAGAATATACAGAATCCTTGTTATGTCAGGCTTTGATTATTAATCTGAAAACACTTTCCATTTTGATCTTTATTAGCTACCGCCTTGTGCATGTCACAATCAATGAATAATTATAACCTCTTGTGCTTGCTGCATGCACAGGGGGTGAAAGAAATGCTTTTTTTCCACTGCAAGGTTGTCTAGCAAGTTGTTATCGTGTGTGTCTGTCTAGCAGGTCATTTGCCGAACAAAGCTGGCAAAGAACCAGGGGAGCTAGGTGAAAACCGCGCCAAACTGATCAAGTTTCTCCACGATTCCAAATACTACATTCCTGAACGGCTCCTCACCCGCTTTCCGCTGGATGGTAAGTAACTTTGATGTTTAACCTTTTGGCTGTAGTGCTTTTTGTCGTGATGATTCCTGTAGGAATCTTGGGACAAAAAACTCTTTTGACGGCCAGAGAATTAATTTGTTTTTTCTCAAACACTATTCAAAGGCCAAGGGTCACAAGAGATCGGCAAATGATCTGAAAAGGTAGAATGTTAGCTTTCATCAGCACGTTTTTGCACAACTTTTCAACCCAATTTAGCAGAAAAATAGATGTAGCTGATAAGACCTTTCTATGCATACTATTTTGTTTTACTACTCGCAGAGGTCAAGGGTCATGGGAGATTGACCAAAGTGTAAAAAGTGCACACATTCTGAGAAAACATTGTAGGTACAAAAGCCAACCCTTTACTTGCGTTAGAATGGTCGACCTAGCTGAAATTGTCTTGTCCTGCTGCCGTGTGGTGTCGCTGCTCTTATAATGGGAAAAGTCTCTATTCTCGGTGTCTTAGGTGATAGCTGTTCGTGTGCATAGGCTTCAGTACTCGCACTACACTACAGGCCGCAGGTATATAGCTCCCAAACTTGGTGCCCTATTGAATGACATAGAATCCGGACACGTTAAGCGCAGTAAATTACATTAACTAATCCTACTGTGCGATATACCAGATGAAAATGAAAGCTTGTGAACAGAAAAACGACATATATGTGGCATGCAGTATGTTGCGAGGACCAAAGATACTGTTCACGGACAGGGATCAACTAAAACACTGAGAATGTCGAGTTTAGTCCCTACTGTGTTTACGCCACCTAGTCGCAGCAGCAGTGAGCTAAGTCGCTCATTGGATCGTTCATACACGTGAGAGGCTTTGCTATTCTGGTTTTCTTGGCAATCTCATCAAGATGGATTGATGCCGACATATACTCCACCCAGAGCAAGGTGAATAAGCAGGTCATTAACCTCTTCACTGCCAAGAAAAACTTAAACCCACCCAAATGCAAGAGGTATAGATCAGCCTGCGTCCCCAAAACCATGTTGCGTGGGCCCACGAGGATCTATGTATCTTGCTGACACTGCTTTGTATCCATGTTCCTTTCCCGGATGTGGATCTTTGGTGTTGAATTTACAATGATTTCAAATATACAGCCTGTGTCCACTGATAGTGAAGTGGTTAAACTCATTCAGCCCCATCACACCACAGCAAGACATGGATCGAGCATGATAGTTCAAGGGTGGTGCCAGAATAGCTTGGCACCCTTAGGTGCCAAGCTATTCTGGCACCACCCTTGAACTGTCATGCTCAATCTGTCTCTAAAAGTACCCAACGGAGAAAGAAACACGCTTAGGAAAGACAGTTACAACACAGTTGATTAATATTTCGGGTATTTACTCTTCATTTGCCACATTCCGTCTGCAATAAATGAAGATAAGTAGCTACTGATCTCTATATTAGCTTGTTTGTCTATTTTGAAAAAGGGTATTTACGCGAAATATTAATAAATTGTGTTGTAACTGTCTTTTCTAGGAGTGTTTCTTTCTCTGTTGGGTTTTTCGTTGCATTTTACACGCTTGGCAGTCACCTTTTTGGTCTGGATTGCATATTGTCTCTAGAATTGTAATAGTCTTTCAGATTGCAACTTCAAAATTTGGGGGTTTTGTTCCTGGGGCAGAATGTGTTAACTGAATGTATTGAATATTTCAGGTTTCCATGAAGAGAGAGCGATACTGTTGGGCCGGCTGGGGCGTCACGAGCAGGCCCTGGCTATTTACATCCACTTGTTACAAGACATGCAACTGGCCGAGGAGTGAGTAATTTTCATGGCGTTCAGGAATGAGCACCTTTTGTTGGTGGCTTATACGAAGAGTGCTGCCAGTCTGATTGTGAATGTTTTTAACCCTTTGCGTGACAGTAGCGGTTTTTGTTGCGATGATTCCGATAGGAATCATCGCGACAAAAACCGCTACTGACCCGCAAACGATTAAAAGTTGGAAGTGAGCTCATGCAGTAGATTTTGGGATGAAATCTTCATCCTGATTTCAAAATGTTTTCGTATTTTTCTACACTGGTCTGTGATGGTGGACCTTATGGCTCAATATAATAAGGCCCAAATTCACAAACCAACACATGATTTTAGTGTTTATTTAATTTGTATTTGTCACGATGATGCCCCTCACTGTTTTTTTCCTCTTTATTTCTGCAGATATTGCAATGCGCATTATGACAGAGACAAGGAAGAAAACAAAGATGTGAGTAAACGATACTGGGCATTTGTTGTGGTTTATTTTTTTAGTTTTCTTTCTGAAATGATTCAGTGAATGTGCGTAGATGTGTAAACACTGCTCTGTCTCATTTTTCACTGTTCATGCAACACCTACCCATTTCTCTTCAAACTACCACAGATTACAAATGTGTTGTTATGTTACTATTCACAAGTCAGTCATGAGACTAAAACAGTATGGATTAACTCATTCGAGACGTGCTGCCTCCGGATACGTGGCATCAGCCGTGTATCCGGAGGCAGCACGTCTCAAATGAGTTAACCATGATACATACCGTAATGCATGGTCATACCAGACTGGTTTGGCTCCTAGGTGCGCCAAGCTATTTTGGCTCTGCCTTTGAAATGTCATGGTCGATCTATCCTCATGACTGCAGATCTCTATTGGCAATTCTTTCAGCCCAAAGCAAGACTGTAATGCAGTCTTCAGAGGACTTACGGCTCAAGGTGTTAACCAATTTAACCCCAAGGCCGAATTTCCCAAGGATTGGAGGTGTCATCTGATGTCTGTGTACCAATTGCAGGAGATGACTGGACCATGATAATTCAAGGTAGTGCCGGATTAGCTTTGCGCCTGATAGTGCCAAGCTAATCTGGCACAACCCTCAAATTGATCTTCTGCTGTAGTGCATCAGAGCTAAGTGTGTTGATGTTCGTTAAAGTACCTGGCGACACCATAGCAACTGAAGTCTGATGTCAGTCTTTTATTTTGCCATGTTTTATCCCACTTTATACTTTCACAGTACACCTGTTAAAGTACATTTGTACCTCTGTGTGTGTGCAGGTGTACCTGTACTTGCTGAAGATGTACCTGCAGCCACCTGACATGTCTGTGCTGGGTATGGCACCAGGAGACACAGCCACAGCCAAACCCAGTCAGACAGCTGCTCTCAAACTTCTAGAGGATCATGCACACAAAATTGATTTGGCAAAGGTGAGCAAAAAGTTGAATTTGATATGCCTGGGTGAACGTTGGCAGATGAAAAGACAGAAATCTGTAATTTCAAAATCTCTCATTAAAAAAGAAATTAATCCCTTAACTGCTAACACTACCCAGCTGCTAGAGACAAAGCGAACGCTACCCAGCTGCTAGAGACAAAGCGAACGCTACCCAGCTGCTAGAGACAAAAACCCTCACGAGTCCCCGAAGTCATGAGGCCTCATGAGGATTTATGTCTCTCGTTAGTCCTGTGTTCTTTCTGCCTATTTTGTCCCATTTACATCTGTGTTCTTCACGCGAATGTCACTCGGTGTGCACGTGTCAGACGCACAATTTATGATCACTGGCAGAGAATAGGTTAAATTACAATGATAGTATTGATAATAGTAATAATTACTATTTATAGTGCACTTATTCTAAAAATTAATAAGCTCTTATGTAATTTTAGTGCTTTACAAATCAAGTCGAAGGGGGGGTGAGGAGGAGGGGGAGGGGGGGGGGAGGGAGGAAGGAGGAGGAGATGGGGGGTGGGGGGGGGGGGAGGGGGGGCATAAAGCAAGAGAAACAGGTTTCTAAAAGACAATACAGCCATGTCTAATTACGGTATTTATAATGCGCTTATCTTATAATAATTATAACTCTAAGCGCACACTCACAACTCGCGCACGCATGCGCACGCTTTAGACAATGACTCACGTACCACAAACAGTGAAATACATTACGACGGTCAGCTTGGGGTGGGGAGTGCGGTGATATAGTGCTAAAACTGTTGAAAGAGGTGAGTTTTGAGGGCGGACTGGAAGGAGGAGAGAGAGTGTTTCTGACGGAGAGAGAGTGGGAGAGTGTTCCAGATGGATGGACCGTAGACGGAGAAGGAGCGGGGACCGAAAGTGTTAAGTTTGGTGCGAGGGATGTGGAGGCGGAGAGGGTCGGAGGCAGAGCGGAGGGAGCGGGAATGTGTGTAGGGGTGAAGTAAGTTGGAGAGATAGGCAGGAGCGCAGTTGTTCAGGGATTTGTAGCAGAGAGACAGAACTTTGTATTGGATGCGTTGGGGGATGGGGAGCCAGTGAAGGAGTTTGAGCAGGGGTGTGATGTGGTCGGATTTTTTCTTTCTGAGGACGAGGCGGGCAGCATTGTTCTGGACGCGTTGGAGAGTGAAGATGGTGGAGTGAGGGAGACCGGAAAGGAGAGAGTTGCAATAGTCAATGCGAGATAAGATGAGAGAGACAGCAAGTTTGGTGGCAGCTTCGGTAGTGAGGTATTTTCTGATCTGACTGATGCGGCGAAGGTGGAAATAGCATGCCTGGGTCGTGGCGGAGACGAAGTTGGTCATGGACAGAGAGGAATCGAGGATGACGCCGAGGTTCTTGGCCGAGTCAGAGAGGGAGATGGGGGTGCTATCGAGTTGAAGGTGGAGAGAGGGAGGGAGCTGGCAGAGTTTTTGGCGAGTGCCCACCAGCATGGCTTCCGTTTTGTCGTCGTTCAGTCTCACACACATACGCGCACACACACACACACACACACACACACACACACACACACACACACACACACACACACACACACATAATCATGGAGAACTATGNAGCTACATTGAGGTATTGAACAGGTGATTCTGGAGGGCAGATTTAAAGGCAGTAAATGAGGAAGAATGTCTGAAGTCCATGGGTAGAGAATTCCAGACAGCAGTTCCAATGTGCGCAAAAGAGCTGTTGCCTCTGGTTTCATATTTGCAGAGGAGGACTCTGAGAAGTCGTGCGTCACATATGAACAGAGGTAACTAATGGCAAAAATAGGAAAAGATGGAATCACCCTTGAGCTCTCACATAAGTTCTGTCTTTTAAACTGGTGTGTAATGCAGTGTTGGAGGACAGTTGCAAATTTAAGATTGTTTTCTCAAAACACATTACCGATGGTATTACATTGTGGGAAAAGCCCTTAGCTAGCCTAATTTTAGCCAAAATTTGGTTGTGTCCGTATAAGGGAGTGTTGGCAGGAGTGGGGCGCCATAGACAGGTCATGACCCGAATAGCCTCCCCTTAGTTGCTACCTGAACCATCCTTCCTGGCCAAGACACGATCGCCTTTGACGAACCCACAGATGATGACCATTCATCCATTACGTACGACAGACTCCACCCGGGAGACCAGACAACAGGACCCGGTGAGAGCCTTACGTGTTTACCTGCGCAGGACCAAGCCGCTGCGCCGAGGACGTACCCACCCCTTCTCCCTTTGTCTCCAGGTAGACTCGACATCTCAGCACAGACCATCTCCTCCTGGATCCGTTGGGTGATCCGCTCCGCCTATCAGGACCTCGCCCCAGGTGCAGCCCAAATTATGAACATCAGGGCACATGAGGTCAGAGCCATGGCCGCCAGTCTCGCCTTCGACCGCAACTGTGCAGTCAAGGACATTGTGGCGGCAGTGGGATGGCGAGCTGAGAACACGTTTGCTAGATTCTACCTGAGGGATCTCTCCGCCCAGAGGCAAAACCTCGCGCTGGTGGGAGACATCGCGGCGGCGCAACACTCCCTCCCGGCGCCATAGGCGCCGTATAAGTATCTTAACTAAAATTATCGGGAGTTTGCTCCGGGAGGGCGGGTCTGAGGGTTGGTCTGTTGGCAGTAGGGGCGTTATAACGGCACCCACCTCCTCTTCGGAATTCCACAATGTAATACCATCGGTAATGTGTTTTGAGAAAACAAATGAATTTTTCATTAAAATGCATTTTTAAAAAAAATACTTACCGATGGTATTACTCGAAGGTCCCTCCCACTTACCCCGCTTGCCTCAAGTACGCTAAGGAACTAAACTGAGGGATGACGGGTAGTCTCGTACCGGGTGGGAATAAGGGGAGGCTATTCGGGTCATGACCTGGTCTGTGGCGCCCCACTCCTGCCAACACTCCCTTATACGGACACAACCAAATTTTGGCTAAAATGAGGCTATTAAGGGCTTTTTCCACAATGTAATACCATCGGTAAGTATTTTTTTTTAAATGCATTTTAATGAAAAATTCATATTTTGACATTAACCCCGCAATGAGAAAAAGTGAACATGATCCAATTGCTAGAGACACAGATCTTCATGAGCCCCTGCTAGTGTAGGGGCTCATGAGTATATATGCCTCTTGCCTACACCACTTTGTATATATGGATCTTGGACGGATAGGGCCGTCTGGCATTGAATAAACAAAGATTTCACAAACACAATCTGCGTCCACTAGCAGTAAAGGGGTTAAGGCTCAATATGTTAATATTTTCTAAACCAGTTCAAGTATTCTGCATCATAAAATGTGGGCGCCCTCTTTCTCAACATGTTAACACATTCAGTACTGACGCTCTACAGCAAGAGATATATCGACTATGCTAGTTCAAGGGCGGTACCTTTGAACTAGCACGGCCGATCAGTCTTCGAAATTACTTTGTAGTCTTTAAAGGACAACTCCCAACTTTTGGAATTTCAGACCTTAGTGTAGAATGTGTTAACTCATTCAGCCCTGACGCACTGCAGCAGGAGATGGGTTGACCATGATAATTCAAGGTTAGTGCCAGATTAGCTTGGCACCTGTTGGCGCCAAGCTAATTTGGCACTACCCTTGAAGTATCATTGTTGATCCGTTTCCTGCAACAGGTGCATAGTCGTTAGATGACGCCTCCAAAATTTGGGAAATACATGCGCCGGGCTGAATGAGTTAACTCAAGACATGCTGTATATGGATACTCTACGATTTGTGGCAAGTCCATATGCAATCTCGTCTAGAAGTATTCAGTTGTTATTTACAAGTGCAAGCCGATTCTAGTCCAGTGTGTATGCTGTATTTAATCTCCAAAGGCCCTGGAGCTGCTGCCCAGCACAATACGTATACGTGACATCGTGACATTTCTGGAGAACGTTCTGGAGAACATGGCCTCAGAACGCCGACACAACCAGGTCCTGAAAAGTCTGATGTTCAGCGAAAATCTGGCGGTAAGTATGCATACATAAACTGCACTCTGCAAATGTAAACTGTCTTACACACAGCAGTAAAAGGTGTGTGTGTTTACTGATTTATTGTCAAAACCTCTTTGATTTGTGTGTGTTTTTTTGGTCTTTATTGTCACAATTAGACTTATACTGTTTGGTTGCCGAATCCAGCCCAAAAGGGTGACTGCCAAGCAATGCAAGGAAATTCCACAGAAAGGAACTAAAAAGAAACATGTTTGGAAAGGACAACTACAACACAATTGATGAATCAACCCATTTAGTCGCATCACCTGATGGTGCCAAGCTAATCTGGCACTACCCTTGAATTATCATGGTCAATCCAGCTCCTGAAGCTGGTGCGTAATCGTCGGTCAGCACCTCCAAAATTGGGAAACTGGCCCTGGCGTTAAAAGGGTGAATAACATTGCATAGGATTTGTTCTGTCCAAGTTCGGTTTGTTTCTTTCTTGAGAATTTTGTTGTTTAACTATCAGAACATGGCGAACAAAAGCTAAGTGCAAAGGACATAGGTCCTCATGAGCCCCTGCAAATGCAGAGCCTCATGAGCAGTGCCTCTTGTCATACTGACTGTATTCACATCCGTGTTCCTCAGACAGAGGTGGTATTTGATAGTGAGTCTGCATGCATTTTAGAAACGTTTTGTCTCGGCAGAAAACAGGACGTGTACACATGTGCAAGTATTCTGCTTTATGCCGAGACATCAAGTTCTGAACTCTTTCGAGACGTGCCGCATCCGGATTCAGCACATCTCGAAAGAGTGAACCCCTTTACTGCCAGTGGACGCAGATTGTGTTTCTGAAAGTCTTGTTAGTTTAACGTCAAAGAACCCCATTCATCCAAGGAACATGGATACAAAGTGGGGTCAGGAAAAGGCATAGATCCTCATGAGCCCCTGTACTGTGGGGACTCATGAGAATCTATGTCTCTTGCAGTTGGATGATGAAGTGAAGGGGTTAATGCAGCCACCAGTGTACTGTGAACGGTACCAGTGGCTACATGCACAAGGGGGTTAATGTGATAAGGTTAGCTTACACATACGTTGTATCATGCCTATTGACCTTCTCGTCTGACCTCAGCACCATGGTTGTCTCCCTTATGAAGACTCCCCATATGCCAGTGGAACTCCTCTCTGTAAAAGGTCAGCCATACAGCATTCCCTGGTTGTGCGTATTAGCTGACCACTTCACCCACATTTTATAGGGCAATGGGCCTTATTTGGTGTCCCGTACTCACATTGAGTCTTGGCTCCTACACGGCCAGAAACTGCATGACAGTTGAAGGGTACACGGCATCCAAGTGAAGTGATGAAAATAAGTCTGTTTACAACATTTTAGCCTTTAAACTCATTCAGCCCGCCGCACGTATTTCCCAGATTTGGGAGGCATCATCTAACGATTATGCACCTGTTGCAGGAGATGGATCGACCATGATAATTCAAGGGCAGTGCCAGATTAGCTTGGTACCGACAGGCGCCAAGCTAATTTGGCCCTACCCTTTAATTATCATGGTTGACCCATCTCCTGCTGTAGTGCGCATGGGCTGAATGGGTTAAACTATATATTTTTTAAAAGTTATGTTTGTTTTGCTTTTCTGAGAGATGACAGGTACAAAACTGGCTTTTTGTTTTGTTTGTTTATTTCTTCCTTCAAAGTGTGTTTTTGTCTGGCTTCATGTGTTTTGTTTGCTGTTTTATCATGGATTATTTGAATAAAATATTAGATTACACTAATGGGTTTGCTAACTGCTCTGTGTGCTCGATCGCATTACAAAATACAAATTCTTATAGCATGGCATTGTTTTGCGGCTGCTAAGACTGCTGGCTTTTCATTTCATGTACATGTTCACTGATATCCTCCATGGTGCAAAGGTATTTATTCCCAGATGGACATTTACAAGCATTCACTCATATCTTGTGTGACTTGTACTTCACCCATCCCATTCCTTCTACAAGAGGTGTAGATTCTCATGAGCCCCTGCATCCGCAGAGGCTCATAAAAATCTACGCCTCCTGCCATTTTCAGTTGGTGCCATTTATGTACTCAAACGTAGTATGTGTTGAAAGATACAGTTGTAGGCGCAAACCCTTGAGGTCTACAACTGTATCTTTCTTACAGAGAGGGGAGGGGATGGATGTAAGTGACAAGATGAAAGCAGGACTTGTTTGTGTTCATAAGCTGTTGGCCTTTTGTAATGGCCAGGAAACAATAGTACATTAGCATTCCAGCCATTCCTTCTTGCCTGTACTCTGCCAGACGCTCATATTTTCCAGTCTGCTGTGAGTGTAAGAGATAAAGTTAGGGGGGGGAAAATAAGTAAGCTATGTGCACCAGAATGCTTCTTGGGGTAATCTCCAGGCACTGGTACTAAAAATAATGTCAAACATGGATGTTCTTTTCTGCCCGTTCGTTTGTTTGTTGCAGCATGTGCACAGTGCGAGTCATTACAGTTGAACCCATTTAACCCTTTGTGTGTCGGTGGTTTTTGTCGTGATGATTCCTACAGGAACCATCACAACTAAAGCCACTACCGACACGCAAAGGGTTAACCCTTATCATTCGGAATACACCAGTGTGTGAAATAAGTTTGACTAAAATAGTTCAAGGATAGTGGCAGAATAGCTTGGCGCCTCTAGGCGCCAAGCTATTCTGGCACCACCCTTGAACTAAAGCTATTGGTCTATATCCTTATCTGTAAGTACTATAATGTAGCTTGCATATATGGCAGTGTACAAATTTGAAGCTTTTAGCCTTGGTATGATATGGGTTAAGACAAACTCTGATAACACTAAATTCTAGTTAACACAAACAGTGCTTGGTTTCCCTGTAATCATTTTCCTTCATTTCCCAGTCGGCTTTAATCAAACTCCTGTTAATAATAAGTGATTTTGGGCATCCCTTGGGGCTTGATTTTTATTCTTTTTCTTCCATTAGTTCATCGTTTGTCATGAGAGTCTAGATGTGCTCTCTCACTCAAATTAGGGATGGAATAACGCCCACCACTGAAGAGCCTTATCAGTATAAGGCCATACTGCAGTTTTTATATACATGTAGGTTGATACATTCACCATGTGTTGTTTTGATAATATTGTCTACACATAGTTTGTTCCACATTTGTGGATGTTATTATTAGCAGAGGAAGTCGGTTGTTGCATTTTTCAGAGCCAAGTGTTTAGATCGCAACATTTTGAAGAAACACACCCATGATCCCCTTCTCAGTAAACAGAAGGGACTTGTCCCGACGGCGGCCACTCAGTGTTGGCACATGAAGTAACTGTGGTTGGTGTCGGTCCGAGGACCTTGTGTTTACTGGGCTGGCAGGCCGTGAAAAAAAAATGAAACAGGTGTAGCGTGCAACCGCTGATGTGTTTACCTGGCCTGAAATGAACCATTGTGCTCAGGGGGGAAAAAATGCCTCATTATTGGCAAGAATCGCGTGTATCAAACAGCAGCAGTGAACGGCATTTGCTGCCAGAGGTATAGATCCTCATAAGCCCTCACACCTTGAGAATCATGTAATAAAAACAATAAGCGGGTAACCGTTTTAACCTCAAGGCCGCATAGTCCCAATTTTGAAGGTGTCCCCTATCGACTTTGTCACAACATTTGCAGGAAACGGATCAACCATGATAATTCAAGGGTAGTGCCAGATTAGCTTGGCGCCATCAGGCGCCAAGCTAATCTGGCACAATCCTTGAATTATCATGGTCGATCCATTCTCTTCTGTAGTGCGTTCGGGCTGTAGTGCTTTCGATAGCACTTTTTGTCGCTATGATTCGCAACAAAAAGCGCCACCGACAACCAAATTGCGGATATCAGGCCTTACAAAACCGGCCTTGCGAGGCGTATAATGAAACTGTAATAAAAACAGTAAGCCTGAACATAACTCGTTGATCATGACTCCTCCCCACACCATGAGGAATGTGCTGAAAATGTAATGAAACCGGGGGCATAGATCCTCATAAGGATCGGTGTCCCACAATGTTTTCTTTGGCATATCTTTTGGGTTTGGGTCTTCAGGCTTCCCCTCTGAAACACGTCCCTCCCTTCCCTGGCGGCATTTGCTGTTGATTTGGTTGCTACAAAGACTGTGAGTGTACTGGTATGAGAGACTGAAAAGAGATTATATTGTGAGGGAAGAAAAGGCGAAGAGGATAGGTCTATCTCTTGTCTTAGTCTCAAGTGTTTTGCTTAGATTGTAAGATTGTGGCCGGGTGGCATCTCTGCAAACAATACTGCTGTATTCTTTCTTTTTAAGTCGTACCCAGGTATTTGTACAGTATTTGCAGAAGTTAAAGGGGGGGGGGGGGCGGAAGTGGGTGTGAGCGCCAGGTTTCTAAAATTCTATTAGGTATTTGTCGTAAAACTGACTCATTACTAACTCAGTGGCTGTCGGTAGCGGTTTTTGTCGCGATGGGGCGGTCCGTGGCGCAGCGGTAAAAGCGCCTGCCACCAATGCAAGAGGTGCGAGGTTTGATACCCGGTTCCGGCGTCAAATTTTTCTTCTCTGGTAAGTGTCACCATTAATTCAGGCGGACCGTCGGGGGTTCTTTCTCCGGGTACTCCGGCTCTTTCCTCCCCCACGAATTCGGTATTAATTTCAGTCCACTTAATCAAATTTCAAAAATATAAAAAACGATTTAAAATTTTCAAAACTTCAGTAGCTCGCTTGAGCTTGCCCTTAGCACCACGTGAATGTTCTGTCACAGTGTTTATGTACCGTGTGTGAGTGAATGCGCGAGATTCACGTGAGCGTGCTTGTTGGGTTCAGTTCGCGGTTATGTCCTGCGCATTGAGTTATATTATAAATATGAAAAATGCGCCAAATAAATACTATGTATTATTATTCTGGCAGGAATCATAGTCATCGCGACGAAACCCGCTACCGACAGGCAAAGGGTCAATAGTGTTGACAACTTTGACAAACACACACTAGGTCTTATTCTGTCCTCGTGTCCTCATCACTGATCAGCCTTTTTTCCGACTCGCAGCCCTTTACGATGTCGTTGAGAAAGCATTCTTCTCCCCCGCCCCCTCCCCCCCCCCCCCCCAAGGCCCCCAGCCTCCCCCCTTGTCTAATACTCAGCAATAGTCGGCACTTCTTTTGTTTGTTTGTTTGTTTGTTTGTTTGTTTGTTTGTTTTACGGATCTGAACTCATCAGTTTCGGATATCGTTCATTGATATAGATAAGCTGTTTTCTTCTGATTCACATCGCAGGCCACTTTATGGGAAGATAAACAACGATTTCAGGGAATAAACGGTGGCTTGTTCATTGTTCTTAAAACACCAGCTGCGGTGTATCTGCACACCAGTGCGACGCCAGAGGGAACAGGTTGAGGCTAACACATCAGCATCCCCCTTTAAGTAAGGAACAAGGCCTGAGATGTTGCTTGAGCCTTCTTAGTAAGAGGCATAGATCCTGTTGAGACCCTGCTTGCTGCAGGGCCTCAATAAGATCTATGCCTCTTATAGATAAGGTGTTTTTTTTCCCCTCGGGAACACAGACTGAATTGGTAGCTGACGCTTTTCAGAAATAGGCTTATAATTATAGTGAGCCTCTGCAGACAGCGGGGGCTTTATAGTAACTATGCTTCTTACAGATGAGAGGGATTCTGCCAAAGAAAATTCATTTTGCTTCAGGAATGCAGACTGAAATGCTAGCGAATTTTTGTAAATGAAGTTAACTCATTCTACCCCAGACACACCACAGCAGGATAAGGATCGACCATGATAGTTCAAAGGTGATGCCAGAATAGCTTGGCGCCTACGGGCGCCAAGCTATTCTGGCATCACCCTTGAACTATCATGGTCGATCTGTGTCCTGCGCTGCAATGCGGTCTTGAGAGGACACTTTTCAGGGGCAAAATTTAAGGATTTTGGTGTTGGGGTAGAATGAGTTAAGCAAAGCGGGTTAAATTGTATTAGCCACTGCGTCAGTGCTGCAGGGGCCCAATAGGATCTATACCTCTTTCCGATCGGAGGGGTTCTTTGGAGGAGAATTCCTGCTTGTTCCTACGTCTCAGGCACACACACGTTAAAACCGGCCGCATTTTCCCAGCAAGATGTATAGAGCCTATTGAACCCCAGCGGCTGCAGGGGTTCAATAGCTCCGCGATGCGTTTTGCAAATGGAATGTGTTCGTACGACTTGGAGTGGGAATGACTTCTTTGGTGTTGGGCGCGCACACTCAGGCTGACCGCAGATCGTCTGATCCTGTGGGAAAACAAATAAACATAAAAAAGACAGACACAGCATTAGTGGTAGTGTATTTGCCGATTATGTGGCGTTTGTCCTAGAGGTCTTGGGTTTAGAACAGTTACGCCGTTCTTCTTGCAGTGCCGAATAGCACCTGACTTATTAGCCCGCATACGGCTGTCACAGCCGATAAAAACTGCACCTGTGGAACTAGCTTTAGCTCCGCAGGTGCAGTTATAATTCGTGCAGACTGAACCTCCCTGTGGCCCGGGCACAGCTTTTGGGGTGGCAGAACACACGCGCACGCACACATACACGCAAGCACACGCACGCACACACACTGACACAAGTGGGAAACCTCATGGTTTGCAAATAGTGTGTCCTGCGCATCCATACATTGTTGTGCGTGCACACACACGTCAGTACAGTCTGCACGCACGCACGCACGCGTGAACACATACACTGACTCCGAGCTGGCTTGAAACTTGTAAAGATTGTAAGTCAGTGGTTGGGCGGCGCAGTCTCGGTTCCCATATGCAAAGTCAGACTGAAGAAAAAAAAAAAAGACGTAAAGAGAAGCTACCCACTTTGATCCTATGCCAGGAGCTAATTTTGTTAATTGAAAATGAAGTGGTGGCACGCACCCACTAACTTCCTTTCTAGTCTTGGCCGTAGATGGATCTGCCACGCTAGCTCAAGGGTGTAGCTTGATTAACTATTTTGGTTTCTCCAAACAGACTTTATTCGGAACTTGAATATGAAGTAGGTCAAGACCCCAAGTGACCCCATTTCTCAGTTTTTGGAGTTGTCACCTGACAACTATGTATCAGTTGCAGGAGATGGACGGACCGTGATAGTTGTCACCTGACAACTATGTATCAGTTGCAGGAGAAGGACGGACCGTGATAGTTGTCACCTGACAACTATGTATCAGTTGCAGGAGATGGACGGACCGTGATAGTTGTCACCTGACAACTATGTATCAGTTGCAGGAGATGGACGGACCGTGATAACTCAAGGGTAATGCCAGGTTAACTTGGCGCCTTCAGGCGCCAAGCTAATCTGGCACTACCCTTGAATTATCATCACTGAGGGTCCATCCATCTCCTGCGGTAGGTCTTGGGGCCAAATGGGTTACTGAACAGCCCGGACAAAAACATGCGATATCATGCTGTGAGTTTTGACCGACTACTGTACATACCTGATTTTCGGAAATCGTCTGTTCTAGTGTAGACTGCCGTGGGAAATGGTTCAGTCGATCATGCTAGCTCAGGGATTAGCTTGGCGCCTCCAGATCAGACTCTACCTTTGAGCAGCTGGGCATGGTCGATAAGGTGCCAAGCTATTCGGGCTGTGACGGTGGAGCTAGCATGGTCGATCCATCTCCCCGCAACACGTTGAAGTATTTCAGTAGTAAGCTAGTGATTTCAACCCATCTAACCCGAAAGCCGCGTTTCCCAAATTTTAGATATGTCATTCAGCATCCGTGTACCAGTTCCGGGAGATGGATCGACCATGATAATTCAAGGGTAGTGCCAGATTAGTCGGTCCATCATCTGCTGTAGGGCGTCGGGGCTGACTGGGTTAAAGCGTGAACTGTCATCACACTTTGGCTGTGGTCCGTAACGAAGTGGTGAGGTAATCAGGGCAGACGCTTATGGGTTTTTTACGTCCTAGACGGCGCAAGATTGAGGACTGCATGCCGCTCAATTCGTACTTGACTTTTTCTCTCACTTCTCCTTCCTCCCCCCCCCCCCCCCTTTTTTTTTGGGGGGGGGGGGGGGGGGGGTGCTGCATTTATATAGTTTGTCTGAAATCGATCCCTAACCACGCACTTTGTCTTTCTTGGAAGGCCCACTACCGCCGTAACTGTTCAAAGATACACTTCTGTAACAAACGGTTACGAAACGCTACACACAGTTCTTATGGTTCATCATTAGACACAGGAGAATACAGTTCAGCACACGTCGTCTTAATATCAAGTAACCTGACAATGACTCCACTCCGTTCTATAAATACAGTGCTATCAGTACGAGAAACAGCTAAGAATAGTTAAAACGCTAGGGGCTGCACAAAATAAATAAGTGTGATTACGCATGTGCTGTTGCTGGGCTGTCCAAACTGCTGTTCAAAAGTTGATTAGGTGTGTCGACAAGACGTAACAAATACGAATGGTGCAGAAACGTGTCTTCACTCAGATTTATGCATAATGGTACGTTAAACTCTTTTTATGTCCCGGGCTTCACTACCATTGGGCGCAGACTGTGTTTTTGAAATCATTGCCGCACTGAAATTCAACGTCGAGGATCCCCAGCCGTCAAAGGAACACGGGCACAAAGTGGATTTCAGCAAGAGGCGAATGCGGGGGCTCATGTGGATCTATGCCTCTTGCAGTTGGGCGGTGTTGAGTGTTCCACGGCAGTGAAAGGGTATAAGTTTCAAAAAGAAGTATGTTCAGCACTGAACTGATCACTAGTAAGGTGGGGTTTGCTGTTTTAGCGTCTAGTGTTCTAATTTCACGAGGAGGTGCTGTCGCAGTCGATCGGAAGGCACACATTTTGTATGACCTGGACGGAATTGGAAGGTACGGGGAGGTAATTGAAGAGAGGGTTCTTGTATGATCTGATACATATGGGAAGAGAGAGAGAGAGAGACGCCTGAACTCAGGTAACGAAGCATCTTTGGGTCAGTTGCATGAGTGAGGTTACTCTTACGCAGACCACTAAGCAAGGTGCTCCGTTGTGGTCAGTTGCGTGAGTGAGTTTAGTCATTCCTGCGCAGACCACTAACTAAAGCAAGGTGCTTCGTTGTGAGCAGTTGCGTGAGTGAGTTTAGTCCTGCACACAAGCCACTCAGCAAGGTGATCCGCTATAGCGGAGCATCGTGTTGAGCAGCTTGCGCAGGACTAAGTTCACTCATGCAGCTGGCCCCAGGTAGGGCCGATTACTTTCAGCAAGTCAGATTGTCATCAGCCTCTGCGGCTGCAGTGCACAAAAGACTTTATACTTCACGCATATGGGCTAGCCTCACCCGAGAACGGTCCTGTATGTTCCAGTGCACCTGGGGAAAGAGGAAGCAGAGAGAGAGACTGGTCTTAAAACATTGATAACTTCTTCCTGGTATGTTGCACCCCTGACAGCAAGAGGCATAGACTCTCATGAGCCCCTGCGACTGCAGGGGCTCATGAGAATCTACGCCTCTTGCACTAGTTGAGAGGAGGAGAAGCTGGTTGCATAGGGTGACGATGACGGGTATTACATTTCACCTCTCAATCGCAGACATTCCTTGACGATGCAGGGCGCTTGTGTTCGTTTGTCTGCAGGGAGATAATGGATTGCATGTACACGTTGCGCAGGTCGTGTCAGGATGCCCCGTCGATGCCTCTGGCATTTGGTGTTAAATTGCACAAGTAGGGCCATGCAGCCTTTGGTGGGTTTTTTTTTCCCCCCCGTTTTAAAACGATCTGCTTTGATTACAAACAATTTTCTGATGCAACGGGTTATCAGTGTTGTCTAGCATCAAATAAGACTTTTGTGCCCTTCTTTTCACAAGCCACGCGAGTCAGTAGGCACTGACACGTATTAGAGGTTGTCCATGCCTTTTGAGCGTAACGGAAGGAACTCTCCAGTGTAGTACAACGGAGAGGAAGAGCAGACACGTCTTTAATTTCACGACATTCAAACTGAAGTTGGCCCTTTTGTCCAGCACATTTGTAAGACACACTAAGAACATTTATTCTATACAGGGGATATTGCAGACTATTAACTCATTCAGCCCAACGGCCGTTTTGGAGGCGTCATCTAATGACTATGCGCCAGTTGCAGGAGATGCCGGATCGACCATGATAATTCAAGGGCAGTGCCAGATTAGCTCGGCGCCAACCGCTAATCTGGCACTACCCTTGAATTATCATGGTCGACCCATCTCCTGCTGTAGTACGTCAGGACTGCATGGATTAACCCTTTACTGCCTGGAGTAGGTCGCTTTAAACTTTCGCCCTGACACACACTACACTAAGTATGGATCGACCAAGAAAAGCCGGGGGGGGGGGGGGGGGGGTTGAGTGTGGTGCCAGAACAGACTGGTGTCGCCAAGCCAAACTTATCTGGCACCAACCATGACGGACCGGTACCGTCTGTAACTAGTTAGAGCCAGACAGCTCGCAAAAAGTTGGCATTTTGAAACTTAGGACCAGCATAGTCTAGCAGCTGCCCTTCATAGACGATCAGCCGTTTACGAGATAGTGATTTTCTAGAGAGTAACAAAGGTTTGGGTATATCAAAATGAAGTCTAGTATGAATAAAAGCAGTGCTCACTCGTTTTAAACCGCCGGAGGATGGAGACATTTTTCTGTAGCACATTTTGTTTCCAGTATGGCTGCAGACGAAACCAGTACCGTAGCGGCCATGTTTACAGGGGATCAGTAGTTTACACGGGTCTCATTGTTCCTGTATTCAGTGGTAGTATGCACTATATGTCACTTTAAAGGATTTCATTTTTTAAAGTAATATTTTCACACTTAGATATATTAAGAGAAGAAACAATTACGAAAACGCTTGCCTTAAACACAAAATTAATATCGTTTCGCAACAATAAGGTATCCCAAAATCACGTGATCAAAACATCACGTGACGCCACGACCTCTCTGCGGACGTGAATTTCTGTGTGCCGACGGGTTCTTTTTTATTTGTTCTACATAAGCTTGTTTGTTTAAAAAAAAGCAAACATGTCAAGTTGCTGTGTGCATTTTTACGGCTTGATAAAGGTTTGTCACGTTTATTTCCATTCACTTTACCATCGCTTTGCCCGTTTCATTTCGACAATACAGCACCAAAACAAAACGTAACCCACAACACAAACGCTATCTTCAAAACCTATGCTGCATTCTGTAAAAGAAAAAGAGTGCCACACCACTTGGTTTTAACTGTCATGGCTGAGCAAAGTTTCGGAACTTGATTAATTACTTTATGCAGCAGTAACATTTATTTTAATCAGTTGCACTGACAAGCTATGTTGTGATGTGCGATCACTGCCAGTGCCAATTTTGCAGTCTCAGTGATCACTGATGGTACAGTACACTTCACACTGAAAAAAAAAATACACAGTACAATATGAACACGCTTGGAAGTTCATGCAATGCTTTGTTTAAAATTGAACCCTATCTTGCTAGCAGTAGCCTACTGCACAAAAGAGGAACTTATTTTGCTGCTGTGTTATTTGCAGTTTGTCTGCATATAGACATTTGCAGTTCGCTGCAAGGATTCTTAGCAGCTGACATTAGCACTGACATATTGGGATTAAAACGACAAAGAAAACGGAGAAAGGTGACACAGAGATGATTTAATAAATCAGTCAAGTGATCAAATGAATGAGATATCTATGTTTTATGATAAACAGCTAGTTATGGGGGGGGGGGGGGGGGGGGGTTGAAGGAGGCACATACTTTATAATGTACACGTACTATTTTTTTTTCAGTGTTTCCATCACCCATTCCTCCCCACCCGGGTCTGCCCTGGGGGACTTGGGTGGGGTTAGGTATTTTTTAGTTCCCAGGGTCACCCTGGTCAGCCTCACAGGGTGGGTTTTTCTCTCTATTCTGGGGCATGTGTTTCTGTCTATCCTTTGTCCATTCACCTGTATTTGCCTTTTTAAAATTCTCCCTACTGTCTGCACTGCCTGTAGCTCTTGATATTGGATGTGTGTTGCTAAATGGTCTTAGCTTTATTTAGGCCCCATGTTGTAGGTCTATTTAACGTATTTGACCGGCTGGCGACATACATTCAATTTTCTGTTTAGTTTTTTTTTTCACAAGCAGTGCAGGCACGTCCTGAGAAAGCCTTGTTGCTGTCGGGACGTTAAGCAATGTACAATCAATCAATCAATCCATCACCCATTCATAACACCATTAGACTCGATGAGTTGTCATGTTTTGAGTGGTTTACAAAATACATGTACTTGTTGCTGTTACATTATCTTCTTACTGGTTTTGACATTTCGCTGTAAGATTTACAGTCACATACTTTAAGCGTGTTCCCCCTAACGCACACAGAGGTTGACGGTATCATTGATATGTGTGTGTAGGTAGCGTTTGGTTTTGTTTGAGGTGGCAGTTTTGGCCTCACCTTTAAGTTTGGTGCCGCTGTGCATGTGGCCACCAGTACTATTTACAGAACTGATGACTGCATGTGCAGGCTAGTTCACAGTATCAAAATGTGAACTGGGCAGCCTATTGTTTGAAGTGATCAGTGGTAGCAACATCCATGATGTATGTGTGCATTTGGCCACTGGTACTGTTTACAAAGGTGCTGTTTACAGAACTAGTGGCTGAGTAGGCATATTATTATTAGTACTGTTATTGTTATCAGGTGTGGCCTTATCTCTAAGTTTTGGTGCCCCTGTGCATGAGGCCAACAGTACTTTTCACAGAACTGATGGCTGCATGTGCAGTGTGGTTAACTGGACACATGAAATTTGTAGGTGGGCAGCTAAAATACAGGCAGTCAATACAAGCCACTTGCTTAACCTGAAGTCTCTATATATAGATTTTACAGTCCACTAATGCCCATCAGTATACAATTGTGCATGTCTTTTGTGGGTATTCTGTGGTTTTGTATATGGGCTGGGGTTGAAAGTGGGGCGGTATGGCACCTATTACCGTGTATGTACAAAACCTTCATTACAAACAAACATAAATTAATAATTTTAATAAATAGTTATTTGGGTTTAACGCTGCGCGGTAGACTACGGCCATCTCATGGCAGTTAAATAAATAAGATAAAGTAAGTCAAAGATACCTGGGACATAAGAATGCTAAGTAAAGTATAGATTATGATCATGCACAGATGTACATTGGTGGATGTTCTGCGGTTTTGTGTGTGTAACTGGATTGGGGTTGGGAGCGAGTGATACTGCACCTATTACCATGTACGTGTATAAGACATAAGACATTTATTCACCAAGTAAAACGTTACAAGGATTTTTGTGTGGCATGGCGACAGTAAAATATGTCCTCACTTGTAGGGCATTCATCATGTCATACACTTAGTTGGCGATCATCCTATATACAGCACTAAAAGATAGATAAACACAATATTAAACACAAATCAGTCATATGTCACAAATCATGGAATCACGTTGTTCCGTGCATGGTGATGTATTGAGGACAGCTTCTGGAAAAAAAATGCATCTGAATCGAGAGGTTCTGGCTTTAAAAGCACGAAACCGCCGGCCAGAGGGCAGAAGCTCGAAGAGATGATTGGCTGGGTGTGACAGATCTGACAGAATAGTACTGGTGGCCACATGCACAGGGGCACCATGGTGTATGTTCTTGAGCTGTATGCTGATGTGTATGTACAAAACCTACATTACAAACAAACAAAACAAAACAAACAAACAAAATAAATAAATCATTTAATAAATAAGATTAAGTAAGTCTAAGGTACCTGGGACATATGCATGCTAGGTAAAGGATAGATTAAAAATTATGAACATACACAGATGTGTATGTCCTTTTGGTAGGTGTTCTGCGGTGTTATGTGTGTATTTAGGTAAGGGTTGGGAGCAGGCAGTATGGCACCTATTACCATCTATATATGTGTATATTTTCTTGTTTGCTGATGCCCCCACCCGGGTCTGCCCTGGGGGACTTGGGTGGGGTTAGGTACTTTTTAGTTCCCAGGGTCACCCTGGTCAGCCCCACAGGGTGGGTTTCCTTTCTATTCTGGGGCATGTGTTTCTGTCTACCCTTGGTCCATTCACCTGTATTTGTCTTTTTAAAACTCTCCCAACTGTCTGCACTGCCTGTAGCTCTTGATGTTGGATGTGTGTTGCTAGACAGTCTTAGCTTTATTTAGGCCCCATGTTGTAGGTTTATTTAACGTATTTGATCGGCTGGCGACATACATTCAATTTTCTGTTTAGTTTTTTTTTTCACAAGCAGTGCAGGCACGTCCTGAGAAAGCCTTGTTGCTGTCGGGACGTTAAGCAATGTACAATCAATCAATCATTGTTTGCTGATGTGTATGTACAAAACCTTCATTACAAGCAAACAAAATAAATAAATAATTTAAATATATACTTATTTGGGTTTAATGTCGAGCAGGCGACCAATGCCATCTCATGGCGGTTAAATAAAAAAGATAAAGTAAGTCAAGATACCTGGGACATATGAATGCTCAGTAAAGGATAGATTATGAACATGCAGCACAGATGTAAGTGTCGTTTGGTGGGTGTTCTCTGGTTGTGGAGTGGGGTTGGGAGTGGGCAGTATTACCATATATGTGTATGTGAACATCAGCATATGAACAAAACCTACTTTTCAAACAAATAAAAATAAATAATAAATTTAAATAACTAGGACATATGAATACCAAGTAAAGGATATATTATGAACATGCACAGATGTTTGTTCTGTGGTTTTGTATGTGGGGTGGGGAGCGGGTGGTATGCACCTATTACCATATGTGTACATGTTATGTTCACATCATATATGTGTATATGTATGTTCTCATACCCACCCAGGTCTACCCTGGGGGACTTGGGCGGGGTTAACTACTTTTTAGTTCCCAGGGTGATCCTGGTCAGCCCCACAGGGTGGGTTTTCCCCTCTATTCATGGGCGTGTGTTTCTGTCTACCCTTGGTACATTCACCAGTATTTACCTTTTTTAAACTCTTCCTACTGTCTGCACTGCTTGTAGCTCTTGATATTGGATGTGTGTTGCTAAAGGGTCTAGTTAGGTTTATTTAGTGTATTAGACCAGCTGGCGACATACATTCAATATTCTGTTTAGTTTGGGTTTTTTCACAAGCAGTGCAGGCACGTCCTGAGAAAGTCTTGTTGCTGTCGGGACGTTAAACAATGTACAATCAATCATTTTATGCTGATGTGTATGTGCAAACATACATCACAAACAAACAAACAAACAAAAAAATAATAAATTAATAAAATAAGTTGGGGATACCTGGGACCTATAAATATGCATGTTAAGTAAAGGATAGATTATGAATATGCACAGATGTATGCATATTGAAAACAAATTTCCTCTCCTTGGTGACCACTACCATACCACTATAGTGATCATGTGCATCAAGGAATTCCTTCCATCCATAATTAAAAGGATAAATAATAAATAAATATGTAAGTGAATACATACATGAATCAATAAAAATAAATAAATAAAACATGTAATATAATAGAGAGGGCTACTATCTGTATTGTGTCTCATGCAGTCCTGATAAAGCTTAATCATAAGAGTCCTTGTGAGTACTTGAGTGCGGATTGGTTAAATTGGTTGCAAAAACTAAAATTTTATATTTAGGTGTTTAGCTGAACATGGTGATTTTGATGGAAACGGTTCGGAGATAGATTTCACTCTGCCTGGCTTGTGCTTAAGACCAGTCGGATACGAGTGTGCTTGACCAGTTAAAAATCCCATCTCCACTAATAAAATAAATAAAAAAAGAGCAGACCTGCACTTAGAGCCGTTAGGCTGAAAAACAGACGAACAACATGCATGTTGTATCCGGCCAAAGAATGTTGAAGATGGTCGGCAGACACATTGCACAACATGCACAAAGGGCGTTTACTTTCGATATGCTTTCCTCCCACAAAAGACCGAGTTCTGTGGAAAAGGCTGTTTTCAAGACCAGGAAAAATAACGTATTTGACGTTGATAAGATGTTCAAATCGATAATAATCTCTGTTTCAATTCAGGAGCAAAGTAAAGCTTCATCAACCGTGCGCGTCTGATTGACTTCTTTAGAAGGCTTCTCGCTGACCGCCATTTTGAAACTAGCGACGCGACTATGCTTACCGCATTAAAAATAATACTTTTAAACTTATTTTATCGTATATATGTATGCATG
Source organism: Semisulcospira habei (assembly GCA_036245525.1). Lineage (NCBI taxonomy): Eukaryota > Metazoa > Mollusca > Gastropoda > Semisulcospiridae > Semisulcospira > Semisulcospira habei. The sequence goes on along the minus strand of BTPG01000004.1, from coordinate 79,684,855 downwards.
TTTACTTGCTGATGATTTTAATTTACTCACTGGAATAAACTTGTAACTTGTATGCTTGAAATTTTCAATGTTATGCACAAAAAATGTCTTGCACCTTATCCGGGCGGTGTACGAGGACTGGTTCCCTCACATCGAAAAATAGCTTTCGAAAAACACTTCTACAAAAATGTCTCCATCCTAAGGACAAATATTGTTGCCATGCATAAACTATATGGCATTAGTACTTTCGTTTCGTACCTGCAAACCATTGTTACTCTTTTGACGAACTACTTAGTCTGCAGAAATTGCGAAAAGCTGCTGGACTAGCAATAACCCCCGTCACTGCCGAGGAACCTCGCGCTGGGACCATATGGCGTTGAGGCGCGTCCCCTGGGTGGTGGATAGGGGGGCCCTCGTGAGAGGGGTGCACCGAATGAAATAAGGTGCCGTGAACCAACATGGTCTAAGGGAAGGTGACCCCGACAGAAAACCCCTGGTCCTCCTAGTAAGGGGGTTGGGCGTGGGGGTAGCTTCCCACTCTGCAAAAAAGGAAATAGCTACAAAAACGCCGACGAAAAGACTAACAGTAATTCCTTTCCTGGAGGAGGAAGGTTCTTCTACCAGAAGACTTAACTCTTGGCGTCGAGACCTCCAAGCAGACATCAAGAGACTGGGAACCACCTGGAGTAGAATCGAAGGAGAAGCACAGGACAGGAGTTGCTGGAGGTCTCTCGTCGACGGCCTATACCCGGGTAGGGGTGACAGGCATAAGTAAGTAAGTAACTGCCGAGGAAAATCAGTGGACACGACTCAGCAGCAAGTGGCATAGATCCTCATGAGCCCCCGCAGTTGCGGGGACTCATGAGGATCTATGCCTCTTGCTGACATGCACTGGGAATCCGTGTTCTTTGGGCGGCTCGGGCTTTTGGCGTTTAACCCTTTTAGCCCCAAGGTCCCATTTCTCAAATTTTGGAGGTGTACCAGTTGCATGGGATGGCGTGACCATGATAATTCAAGGGTAGTGTCAGATTAGCTAATCTGGCACTACCCTTGAAATTATCATGGTCAAGCCATCTCCTGCTGTAGGGATCCGGGGCTAAAAGGGTTAACCAAGATGTTTACTCATAGTACCCGTCCCGCACTGGCATCGAAGAGGTTAAATGGCTGAAATTTATCCATTCCAGTTCATCGGCTTGCTTGGTCGTGGTTTTTCCTCTGTGAATCTTTGACTTGAAGTGTTATTATGTTTTTCGTTTGGTACGGAGATCGGCCTCTGCACAAACGACGCACGGTTTTCACTTGTAATAAGTTCATGTACTGTAACTGTATATTCGGCGCCTCCACCCCAACGCGGCCACAGTCCACAGATTTTAGTGTTGTTATAACCCTATTCCCCTTCCCAACGCCTATGGGGAGAGAGAGAGAGAGAGAGAGCGAGAAAGAGAGAGGGGTGGGGGGGTTGGGGTGGAGGGGGGTGCTGACAAGATATGCCTGTATTCGGTTGGGACTTGGTTTGATTCACACAAAAACGACTGAAGTCTTCTCTAGATAAAATTAAAATGCATTCACACTTCAGTGGTACCGAGCGGTGTCCGTGTGTACTCTGTGCGTGCTCACATGCTTACATGTGTGCGCACATAACTTTGGTGTTTAAAAAATGTCAGTCGGCGTGTTGGCTGGTCGAGGTCCTGCAGGACTTAAGTCGCCTCGACCAAACACGCTACCGACAGCCAGATGGTTAACTCAGTCATTCGAGACGTGCCGCCTCCGGATACGCGGCTTACTGAGCCGCTTCAGTATCGTAGGCGGCACGTCTCGAATGAGTTAACACCCCTTGTGCATGCAGCCAATTGTGACTGTGTACGGTACCGATGGCTGAAGGCATTAGGAGGTTAAGTTCATTCCTGCAATGCACATTACAGTATTACGCTCCCAGCTCATCCGAATGGTGTAGTAGCAGACTTGCCCTAGATGCCGCAATAATACTGAATAACGCCAGCTTGCAGCCTAGGCTGGGCTGTCTGACGAGTTCACATTCTTTGCGGCGTTGGCACACGCCCAACCAGAGCGCCCGAAAATGCGCAAATCGTGTAGAGTTAGTCGAGAATGTTTAGCCGTCACACTTACAACGCTCTCACCGCGTGTGCCCATCTCTCCACACCTCATCTCTCTCTCTCTCTCTCGCTCCTCCCCCCCCCCCCCTTCTCTCTCTCTCTCCCGGTTTTACGGACCACACCTCCCTCTTGCACGAGAGAGCTTAAATTCTACGCAAGCCACTACACAAGTTGCTCCGCTACAGCGGAGGAACTTAAGTTGTGACTTGTACAGTATTTAACCCGTTACACCGGGCCCTGACTGAGGCTGATTTTTGTAAAAAGAATTTGCCAATCGTCCTGTGAAGGTTACATTATAGATTAGAAGATAGATCAAGCATCTTTGTTCAAGGGCGGTGCCAGAATAGCTTGGCGCCTCAGGCGCCAAGCTATTCTGGCACCGCCCTTTAACCGTTTGTCATATAGTCACATTAAGTTCAGTGTATCAGGATGAAAAGGATTAAGCTCACTCAGTCATGCAACTGACCCTTACATATTAGAGACCCAAAAAGTCACAGATTTACATGAGAGAAAAAAAAAAACACAAGCAGTAAAGTCAGTTTTTGCCGTTTGTCTTAGCATCCTTTTTTGGCTGGCATCAAAGCCGCGGCCAGACCGCTTTGAAAGTCTAGCCAGAGGGTCACAGTCGGTCACGGTGTTTTGGGTGCATGTCAGTGTTACATTCGTAATGGGATGGCTGAGATATGGCCACTTGTAAACCTGGGGCAAAGCATTGCACATGATCCGTAATTATGATTACATTCCCGGCGATACTGTAAGTAGTTTGTGAACAGTACCGTCGGCACCAGGCGTGGAGCGTAGGCTCCAGTTTCAGTGCGTCTACATGATGACGCACTAGAATTCAAAATCACGTTCTGAAAATATGAACAAGGGGTTGGCAGTATCACTAAAATCAGCGCCTCCCCCCCCCCCCCCCCCACCCTCTCTCTCTCTCTCTCTCACACACACACACACACACACACACACACACACACACACACACACACACACACACACACACACACACACACACACACACACACTCCTGCCGAATACTAGGCCAGATTGCAACATGTAATAAAGAAACAGTAAGGTGTTTGACTGACATGATATTTAAGGAATGACACCACCCTTTATACATCAGTAAATATGCGACACTCACTGACCTATTACTTCACATAGACACTCTATGTGATTAATGTGTACACATAAATAGATATGCTAATGTTCCGAGCATTACCGGTCCAATTTTGTTTAGACGGTATGCGTAACCTGTAAACCTTCCACCTTGAGATATTCAGACACTTTAAACTGCTGCAAAAACGGGAGCCCTGAACTATTAGGAATTTTTTTCCGGATAGTAAGGTGTCGTTTGATAAACTGTAGGAATATAACCATCATGTGATTGTAACGGCCACCCAGGATTTGTCATGTCATGTCGTGTCACGCTGACTGGACTCTTTTCTATGTCGGTCACGTCCGGTTTGCCCCATTCAGCCCGGAGTCGGACGCGCAACGTATATATGGATCGAACATGATAGTTCAAGGGTGGTGCCTGAATAGCTTCGCGCCACTACCCTTGAACTATCATGGTCGATGTGTCTTATGATCTGATACATAGTCTGCAGAGGCGGACACGTTCCAAATTGCGGCGATCATTGTTGACTTGACTCAAAGTATCAACCCGGTCTTGAGCCGGAAGAGAGGCTGGTATGGTATGGTATGGTGTCTCCGAGGCGCACATATCCATCTAATTAAAGCCGCTTCCAACCCTACGGCGCCTTCAGTATCCATCTAATTAAAGATGCTGAAGGCGCCGTAGGGTTGGAAGCCTGCAACTACCAAGCGCTACTTTATGTGCAAACCTCCACCCTACTATTAACTTCGGTGCATGTGATATATTTCTGTTTCGATTTCACCGGCTCTACACGGGGCCTTCTCTTTTCGAATATTCCGCAGTGGTACTGGGATTTTTAACGTGCGCACATGATTATGCGTGCTGTACACACGAAGGCGAGACAGGCAACCGTAAGCCGAGTCTGTACGTAAATTTGACTCGAGTATGGGAATGGAGGAAAAGTCCACATCCCATTCCTGCCTACCAGGGGATTCGAACCTGGGATCTTACGACTGCCAGCGCAGTGTCTTATCCCTAAGCTACGTCCCCATGTCCATGACCGCGAAGCCGAGCTGTAGACAAATTGTTATCATGAGTCAATAGGGACACATTTGAGTTTGAGTCTATGTCTTTTTGCAGTTTGGAAACTGACGTGCGGAGTGGGAGTGTACTCATTATCATTATCACTAACTCTTGTTCAGTGATACATTAATAATATGCGGTGCCCACGCAATGCTTGAGTGAGTGTCGCATATTTATTGCTGTCAAGTATAAGCCGCGGTGGTGTCTATCCTTAATGTCATGTCAAACACTTGCCGTGACTGCTTCTTAATATGTTGTAGTGTGGCTAAGTATTCATGAGCAGTGTGTGTGTGGGGGGGGGGGGGAGGGAGAGGGGGGGGGGGCTGTGTGTGTGTGTGTGTGTGTGTGCGCGCGCGCAAAAGCGAGAGAGAGAGAGAGAGATAGCGAGAGACGCACATTAATGAGACTCGTAAGGAGTAATGTCGCTTGCCAGTGTATGCACTAAGCGGCTTTTAGCCGCAAGGGGGTTGGATCGTCACTCCCACAGCCAAACATCATCACTCACTTTTAGCTTATACACCAAGCACTACTTCAAGCGCTCGGGAGATGGATCGACCGTGATAGCCCAAGGGTGGCGTCTGATGAGCTTGTCGCCTCGAGCGCCAAGCTTATCAGGCGCCACCCTTGTACTATCACGGTCGATCCATCGCCCGCAGTTGACCCTGGAAGGGATAGAGGTGAGGGGTAGGGCTGACACTATCGCGCGATCGTCAGCCATCCGTAGTAAACTCACTCGGCAACATTTTCAGATTTTGACTGATTTAAAATCTTTCGTTGTTGCACATTGCTCTTAAAACTTGTTGGCTGTCTTGTTGTTGTTGTTGTTGGGGTTTTTTTGTGTGTGTTTTTTTTTTTTTTTTTTTTTGGGTTTTTTTTTTTTTTTTTTTTTTTTTGGGGGGGGGGGGGGGGGGGCGAGGCAGTGATTCCGCCTGTACTGGCAATCACCTCGACATGCATCGCTACTGACACCCAAATAGTTAACAGTGAAAATTGAATGTCAGTATAGCCTGTCAAGCGTAGCCTTTGTTTTCTTTGGTCTTCTTGGCTTGACTTCGCGAACGAAGATTCTATAGGGCTTGCCCACGTCGTCTGCAGGCATTTTCGTGGCTGCGGAGGCCAATCCGGGACAGGCAGGTTCGACCGCAGTGGCTGCAGGGGAAGGTCTGGTCAGGGTTCTGAGTTACGACAACTCTGTTTTTTCTTAGTTCTGAGCCGCTTGTCCTTAAGGTTAGCTCTGCGAGAGTCCTCAAAGGAGACGGCTAATGGTGGAGCGCCAGGTGTCACGGTCCGCAGCAAGCGAAGACCACTGGCGGTGGTCGATTTGGCAGGCACTAAGTGACTTCTTGAGACCGTCTTTGTATCTCTTCTTTGATGCCCCTCTGTCTCGGTGTCCAGTGGCGAGCTCGCCGAACAGAGTGATCTTGGGTAGGCGATGATCCTCCATCCTGGAGACGTGCCCCGCCCAGCGAAGCTGTGTCCGCAGCAGCAAAGCCTCGATGCTCACAGTTTCCGCCTGTTCAAGGACCTCGACGTTGGTGACATAGTCACTCCAGTGAATGCTGAGGATGGTACGCAGGCAGCGCTGGTGAAAGCGTTCGAGGAGTCGTAGTTGGCTGCGGTAGAGGGCCCAGGACTCGGAACCGTACAGCAGGGTGGTGAGGACCACAGCTCTGTACACGCTGATCTTGGTGCCTTTTTTCAGCTGTTGATTGTGCCACACCCGCTTGAATAGTCGCCCGAAAGCACTATTTGCTTTTGCCAGCCTGTTGTCCAGCTCCTTGTCCAGCTTGGCGTCTGACGTGATGATGCAGCCAAGGTAGGTAAACTGGTGTACAGACTTAAGTTCGGACTCGCCGATGGTGATGTGGGGAGGGCGATGCTCTTCCTTGGGTGCCGGCTGATGAAGGACCTCTGTCTTTTTCAGACTGACCTCAAGTCCAAAGAGCTGGGCGGCATCTGCGAAGCAGGACATAATGCGCTGCAAGGCTCTCTCTGTGTGTGCAACGAGGGCAGCGTCATCAGCAAAGAGCAGCTCACGAATCAGTTGGTCTAGGGTTTTCGTGTGGGCCTGCAGTCGTCTGAGGTTGAACAGGCTGCCATCGAGACGATACCTGATGTACACTGCGTCGTCATCGTCGAGGTCCACTGTGGCCTGCTTCAACATCATGCTGAAGAAGATGGTGAAGAGGGTCGGTGCTAGCACGCAGCCTTGCTTCATGCCGTTGCGAATGGGGAATGGTTCTGAGAGGTCACTGTTTAGTCTGACCTGGCCTTGCTGGTCCTCGTGGAGCTGGACGATCATATTGAGGAACTTTGGGGGACAACCTAGTCGCTCCAGGATCTGCCACATACCTTGCCTGCTCACAGTGTCAAACGCTTTTGTTAGGTCGACAAACGTTACGTACAGCCCTTTGTTCTGCTCGTGGCACTTCTCCTGAAGCTGTCTCAGCACAAAGACCATGTCGGTGGTACTCCTGTTGGCTCTGAAGCCACACTGGCCCTCTGGGAGGTGGTCTTCAGCGATGGCAGGTACCAGCCGATTCAGGAGCAACCTTGCGAGAATTTTCCCGGCAATGGACAGCAGGGTAATTCCACGATAATTAGAGCAGGCAGACTTCTCTCCTTTGTTCTTGTACAGGGTGATGATGACTGCATCACGGAGATCCTTTGGTAGTGTTCCTTTTTCCCAGCAGCAGAGAAAGAGGTTGTGGAGCTTGTTGTGCAGTGCTGGGCCTCCATGTTTCCAGATCTCTGGCGGGATTCCGTCAATGCCTGCTGCTTTGCCACTCTTGAGCTGGTGGATGGCTGTGAGGGTCTCTTCGGCGGTGGGCGGTTCGTCCAATTCAACCTTTAGTGGAAGGTGTGGGATTTGGAGGATGACTCTTTCTTGAACAGTGCGCTCAGCGCCGAAGAGGTCCTGAAAGTATTCCGACCAGCGGTTCAAGATGGAGGTATTATCTGTGAGGAGTGCCTGTCCATCAGCGCTTCGCAGGGGATTTTGTACCAGTTGCCTAGGGCCATACACTGCTTTCAGTGCTTCGTAGAAGCCCCTGTAGTCACCGTTGTCAGCGCAGAGCTGGGTCCTCTGTGCGAGTCTGGACCACCACTCGTTCTGGAGCTCTCTAAGCTTGAGCTGGAGACTGCTGCAGATGAGGCGGAAGGCAGACTTCTTCACAGGGCAGGAAGGCTGGGCTAGGTGGGCCTGGTGGGCGGCTCTTTTTTTTTTTTTTGCTAGAAGTTCCTGGATCTCTACGTCGTTTTCGTCAAACCAGTCTTTGTTCCTCTTTCTAGCAAAGCCCAAGACTTCCACAGAGGATTTTACAATAACAGTTTTCAGTTGTTCCCAGAGTGTTCCTTTGGTACAGCTGACTAAAAGGGACATCCACGAAACTCATCCTTAGTCAAAGGCTCAGTTTTGGCGTATGTGTCAGTCGGTTTTGGATGTTTTAACTTGGCTAGTGATAAAGTGCGGACTGAAGTCAGTAAATGAACCGTGCATGAAATAATCTGATTTTCCAGCGGTAGGAGATGTCGCGGTCAGCTGATCAGATTGACGAGGAGAGAAAGAGGTTATGACGCATAGTTCAAGTACATATGTTTTAACCAATTAGCTACAGTGCAATGATACTGACGACATGTTACCGTTCGGCGGCGGAAGAGACGCCGCGCGGTTTCAGTCCCGCCCAACGGTATCGCCACTAGAATAGCAGTCACCGCGGGTCAACCCATACAGCCTTGACATGCTGCGACAGGAGGTGGATCGACCATAATAGTTCAAGGGTGGTGTCAGAATAGCTTGGCGCCCGTAGGCGCCAAGCTGTTCTGACACCACCCTTGAACTATCATGGGTCGACCTGTCCCCAAAAGTTGTGATGTAAACCCGCGGCTTCAAGAAAGGAGTGATATACTGACACGTACATAAAGCACACTGAGTATAGCCACCGGGGGGAGGGAGGAGAGAGAGAGAGAGAGAGAGAGAGGTGCAATATTGACGATAAATGACACAGATGTAAATGTTTATGACGATAGCAGTGCACACATAGATCCTCGTCAGTGAGCTCACACACAGTCAGATCTGTCCCTAATGCCGCAGAGTATGGGCTGAGGGAGCACATTCGGGGCCTAGTTTCAATTCAAATTAGACTGCCTCGCACAAAGAAGAAGTCAGTTCAGCATGTACTGAAGGGGAATCCGGTTTACATGCTGTGTCGGGTCTCCGCGGGGTTGCTTTTTGTATATTGATGGATTACCTTAGCATGGGAACTATGCACGATCTGCCGCTAATTCTTGAACTGCCGCACAAGCATGGCCACACTGGTTGTCTCGGCACCAGATTCGCTACCGCTGTCGCGGTAGCGAATCGGGAGAGACAACCAGTGTGATTGGTGTATCCACAGCTACGCTTCGCAAGACCCACACAATAACCCTTTCGCTGCTAGTGGCCCATGTAGTTACCGAGTCAAAGAACGCAACCTGCGCGAGGACTGAACACACGCACAGCAAGACTGAGGCACATGTCCTCACGACAGGGGTTTATGAGGATCTATGCATCTTGTACATGTAGCACGGTGTTGTACACGTGAGTGTATTCAATATTCACATTATGATAACGACTCCATCAGCTTTACAACACGAGGTGTCGTCTAGACAAACCTTGTCATTACTGACACCAGCTGTGGAGGATGATTCGGCCATGATAGTTCTAGGGTGTTTCCAGATGAGCTTGACGCATAGAAAGGCGCCATCCGATCAGGCACCACCCTTGAACTGTCATGGTCGAATTATTTCGCGGTGATGTCTGAAAAGTAAATGTGTGAGCGTTGCATTGTACGCCGGGCGGACATGGCCATTTCAGTACCCCATAAAACTGTCTCCTTGCCGCGTTGTATACAGGGGCCGTTCCCTTTCAGCTGATCACCCGGATCGACATGACGACTGACCCATTTGCACTTGCGTTTTATTTCACAGCCTCACCCACCCCCTTTCACCCAGGCAAAAAAACAAAAGAAACAAAACAAAAAAACAAACACACCTTATAACCACACACACACACACACACACACACACACACACACACACACACACACACACACACCGACACACACCCGCCCACTCTCTCTCTCTCTCGTCCCCTGATGATATGGGGTGTTGAGTTTCGCACATGAACTTTGTATTGCCATTACTACATTTTGCATCACAGCCGTGTCCATAACACGTAGCGTATTGGTGCTGATCGATCGCTTGCAGAAAGGTTTGTAATAATGTCGTTATTTTCTGACTGTGCATAGCTGCTGTTTGTCAACAGCTGCGACCTGGCGCGGTGCGACAGCCGACCGAGCGATATGAATGTGATAACGTGACTGTGCTGATCTGTGATTTTGGACCTTACGGCTGTGACCGTAAGGTGCAGAATCACAAACCAGCATGCGTATGTTAATGTGGTACATGTATCTTATTGTACCGCTGGGCGACGGCTGTTTGTATACAGCTTCTCTTATATTTTCTGCTACTGAACGCAGATCTTGTTTTTGAAACCTTTGTTAGCTCAACGCCAAAGAGCTCCAGCCAGCCTAAGAACATGAATACGAAGTGGCTTAGCAAGAGGCATAGATCCTGATGAGCCCCCGCTGTTGCGGGGGCTCATGAGGATCTATACCTCTTGCAGTTGGGGGGTGTTCGGCATTTTTTCTCGGGGTAAAATCAGTGTGAATCAGTTTTGTTTATGCCTCAGTTGAGGATTTTGATTATGTACTGCCGACCTCTGTTGTGGGTTTCCAGCGACCTTTTGCAGACAGTTAAAGTTAATTAATAGTTTATATAGTTCCCTTATAAAGGGCAGTAACGAAACCTCCCTCACTTGCAATTCAAAGGTATACCACGTTTAGTTCAGATCGTTGATTTGGCGATTTTACTACGCTGACGGAAGCGGGTGGGACAATGGGGCCCTCACTGGATAGTGCGGAAACACGACTCAACGTCCTTTTCAGTTGGGGGATCCACGCGTACGACACCCCCCCCCCCTCCCCCTTCCACACACACCCCCACCCCAACACACGCACACACACCTCCCCCTTCCCTCACCCCTGGGGAAAAAAAAGTTCAGTCATACGATACAATAACTGCATATAGTAAGTGTTATGGAGGTTGTACTTCACAGGATACAGCTTTTGGAGTTTACTTACTTACGCCTGTCACCCCTACCCGGGTATAGGCCGTCGGCGAGAGACCTCCAGAAACTCCTGTCCTGTGCTTCTCCTTCGATTCTACTCCAGGTGGTTCCCAGTCTCTTGATGTCTGCTTGGAGGTCTCGAAGCTTTTGGAGTAACGAAGTGATAAAACTATACGACTTTTCGTTAAAATAAGTAGGGAGAAATTGGATGAGTGAAATGTCTTCCATTCTTTCAGCATTAGCGCCTGCCGCATGTTACCGATGTTAGTGCTACCAGAGGAGTGCTTCCGATTCCGACCCTTTATCCATCAGCATGAGGCATGTATCTTCATGAGCCCCCGCAGTCGCGGGGGCTCATGAAGATATATGCCTCATGCTGAAATAACTATTTATACGTTTCCCATCTCGAATTGAGGGAAATCATCGGGTGTTCAGCTAAGAAGGGATTCCAATTAGCACGTCTGTTTCCCGTGAGTGAGAGTCGAACGTGGTGGGTAACTGTCGGCCAGGCACAGCTATTGTACCATTTTCGCTGAACTCGTTCGGCAGTGCCATCTGGCGCAGGTTGTGCGAGTTTTTGCGACCTTCATCAATTCAACACCCAAACCCCCAGCTGCCCCAGTAACATAGATCCAAAGTGGTGTCAGCAAGAGGCACATAGCCTCATGAGCCCCCACAACCGCGGGGGCTCATGAGGATCTATACGGCCTCTAGTACCCCACCCGGGTCTGCCCCGGGTTGGGGTACTTGGATGGGGTTAACTACTTTTTAGTTCCCAGGGTCACCCTGGCCAGCCCCACAGGGTGGGTTTTCCCCTCTATTCTGGGGCATGTGTTTCTGTCTACCCTTGGGCCATTCACCTGTATTTTCCTTTTTTAAACTCTCCCTACTGTCTGCGCTGACTGTAGCTCTTGATATTGGATGTGTGTTGCTAAATGGCCTTAGGTTTATTTAGCGTATTAGACCGGCTGGCGACATACATTCAATATTCTGTTTAGTTGGGTTTTTTTTTCACAAGCAGTGCAGACACGTCCTGAGAAAGTCTTTTTGCTGTCGGGACGTTAAGCAATGTACAACCAACCAACCTTCTATACCTCTAGCAGTTGGGTGGCGTTCAAATGTTCTCGGCACTGAACGGTTAAAAAAATGTTTCATTGAACAAGACCTGAATTATGAAATACTCGTAAAACGAGCCCAAGGATGCCAAATTCAAGTTGCCCTTTGGAAAGGCTACACTGTATTTCAGGGGACAGATCGACCGTGATGCTTACAAGGATCCAAGCCGCAGTGACCTCAGCGGCGGCGGAACGAAAATCTCCCTCAATTTTTTACTGTGGGGCGTCACTGCCTACTGCCTTTGGCCTGATTCTGATCTAGTTTTAAACTCCTTTCGGCCGCAGGTGAACAGGTAGACCAAAGCCACTGGTTCCGTTTGCCCCAGACCGTGCACGGCATACTTCAGTTCTGACGTTGCTTCCTTTGTCTCGCCGGAATCGGTTTGTGGGAAGACTTTTGTCTGGCACGGCTGGCTGGATCCCGGTCTGTCTTCCACTCGTCAGCCGCAAGAGTACGCTCGGGCCGATAGTGGCGGTCGCAGTGGGCCCGCGCACGGAACGTGCACGTGCCCACTGCGGCCGACGGTCTGCCCGAGGTTCTCTTGCTCACTGGTTCTTCCATCTGAATGGTTGTCAGTCAGACAAAGGGTCGATGCATCGAAACACCTGCTTCAGTTGACGTGTGAGTGGCGCCCGAACAGCGCAGCGCGGTCTTGTGATGAAGAGCCCTGTATTATCTTTTGTTACAGGTCTTCAGGCAGACTTCCAGTGCCGGCAGTTAGGCATGGCTCGTTGTTGTTGCTGACTGCGATCCTGGGATATACACCAGTTTTAAGATATATATTTATTGTATGCACATATTTTTGTTGAACGGTTGTGAATGTGTGTTTGAGTTCAGCACCAGGCCACAATCCTAACTGGCATTGTCACTGAATAGGGTAAATAAACGGATCTTGTGTCTTTGTGATGAGGTATGACTCAACCGTTGGCTCATTTGGATTGCAAAGGTGTTTGAAACCGCAGCGGGTCTAAAATATGTCGTGGCTCTTTTCGGCTCCCCCCTCCCACACTCTCTCTCACCACCTCCACAGGACCCCCACCTGGGTCTGCCCTGGGGGACTTGGGTGGGGTTAACTACTTTATAGTTCCCAGGGTCACAGGGTGGGTTTTCTCCTCTATTCTGGGGCATGTGTTTCTGTCTACCCTTGGTCCATTCACCTGTATTTTCCTTTTTTAAACTCTCCCTACTGTCTGCGCTGCCTGTAGCCCTTGATATTGGATGTGTGTTGCTAAATGGTCTTAGCTTTATTTAGGCCCCATGTCGTAGGCTTATTTAACGTATTGGACCGGCTGGCGACATAATTCAATATTCTGTTTGTTTGTTTTTTCCACAAGCAGTGCAGGCACGTCCTGAGAAAGCCTTGTTGCTGTCGGGACGTTAAGCAATGTACAATCAATCAATCAATCACTTCCACAGGTACAGCATGAACGCCCGATAACTGAGCTTCTGAGAATGCGGGGGCTCACGGTATCTGTGAATGAACGTCCTAAGTCTTCTGCTGACATGCCCGTCATTCTTATAGTGTCCATATACTGTAGCTACGCAGTTACAGTACCTGTCGAGTGTCGAGTTTGATCCATTGAGATGTATAGCCGGGTTAAAAGCTTGCGCCGGGTCCGCGGCTGCCAGTGCCGCCATGGCATGGCCGCTACAGTGTTTACGTTCAAATTGTCCTTGGGTCAGTTGTACGAGGGAGCTTCGTCTTGCGCCAGCCACTAAGCAAGATGCTACGCTGCAGCGGAGTACCTTGCTTAGTGACTGGCGCAGGACTAAGCTCACTTATGCGACTGGCCCTTTGCCAGTGGAAGGCGTGCGTCTCGGTGTCCCCAGAAGACCTTGTACGTAGCGAGGCCGCTCATGAATCTCTTTCAGCCGTAAGTCCGACTGGATTTGCTGGGACGCCATTATGGAGGCCGACAGGGTTTAGCGAGCTAGACAGTGTCCGTGTCTTTACTGGAGAAACCACCAGGGGTTGTCAAGAAGCATAGATTCTCACGAGCAAGAGGCATTAGATTCTCATGAGCCCCCGCAGCCGCGGGGGCTCACGAGAATATGTGCCTCTTGCAGATGGATAGCTCTTGGCTTTCTGACCGGGGTCTGCCGGGGTCCGTGGATTAACTATAACGTAAATGCTTGTCCTCAGATGACCCGTGTCTGGAGCGCGACCGCCGTTCCCTTTCAGTTTTCCCAGCCTTTCCTCTGAACCCTTTCCAACCTGATTCGCTACTGCTTGAAATTAATTTGACTATGATAGTTCGAGGGTAGTGCCAGAATGGCTTGGCGCCTGAGGCGCCGAGCTATTCTGGCACCACCATTGAACTAAAATAGTTGATCTATCTCATAATCTGTAATGTAGCCTTCACAGGACAATAAGCCGATTTGAAATATTTCAGCCTCAGGATGTAATGGGTTAATGTACCGTTCTTTTAAACTGGAATACTAGTTTCAGCACCATTTGTGTTTTGTTATGCCAAGTCGACACACCTTGAGTTTCTGCGGCATTTTAGACACACTTGTTTATTTTGCGCAGCGGCCGCCGTTGGTGCGTCAATCTGTATTTAGCCGCTGCTCGCACAGATGGTGTAACGGAGCGGGGTCATTGTCAAGTTACTTACTTACACATGTATAAGAATGAACCGTAACTAGACCTGTGTAACCGCCGTCTGTTGCAGAAGTGTATCTTTAAACAGTTACGGCGGTAGTGGGCCTTTGATAGAACCCCCACCCGGGTCTGCCCTGGGGGGGGGGGGGGGGAACTTGGTTGGGGTTAACTACTTTTAGTTCCCAGCACCCGGGTCAGCCCCACAGGGTGGGTTTTCCCCTCTATTCTGGGGCGTAACTTTGGTCCACTCACCTGTATTTTCCTTTTTTTAAACTCTCCCTACTGTCTGCGCTGCCTGTAGCTCTTGATGTTGGATGTGTGTTGCTAAATGGTCTTAGGTGTATTCAGCGTATTAGACCGGCTGGCGACATACATTCAATATTCTGTATGGATTTTTGTTGTTTTTTTTTGTTTGTTTTTTTCCACAAGCAGTGCAGACACGTCCTGAGAAAGTCTTGTTGCTGTCCGGACGTTAAGCAATGTACAACCTACCTTTGATAGAATTGAGGAGTCCAAGAGAAAAACTGCCAATGGAATACAATTCAAGGATACAACCAATAAAGTACAAAGGCAACTCTTTTGTCCTTGATTGATTTCCTAGAGTAGCGGCGTTTTCCTTCTTTGCTGGTTCAGGTATATCCGTGATCAGAAAGCAACATAGTTGAAGGCAAGTAGAACTATATGGTCAAACTGAATTGTGTACTCATTCTTTCCGGTGTTCCCGCATCATGTGTGCGCCTAGTGCAGGCGCCAATCACTCTTGAGCTGTAGTAGACGTTGTTCGAGAGTCAGAAGTAGGTCAGACTGATTGCGCATGTTTGTCCGGGCTTTTAACCCATTGCATCATGAGGCCGACTCTGGAAGTTACTTATGCCTATGGGGGTACATTGCAGATTAGGGGATAGGTCAACTTTTTTAGTTCAAGGGTCACCTGGTCAGCCCAACAGGGTGGGGTTTCTCTCTATCGGGGCATGTGTTTCAGTCTACCGAGTCCATTGAACTGTAGTTGCCTTTTTTAAACTCTCCATACTGTCTGCACTGCCTGTAGCTCTTGATATTGGATGTGTGTTGCTAAATGGTCTTAGCTTTATTTAGGCCCATGTGTTAGGTTTATTTAATGTATTTGACCGGCTGGCGACATTGCATCGTCATGTTCTGTCTAGTGGTTATCCCTTCACAAGCAGTGCAGGCACGTCCTGAGAAAGCCTTGTTGCTGTCGGGACGTTAAGCAATGTACAATCAATCAACCATTGCATCATGAGGCTGATTTTGTAAATTTACTTATTGTCCTATGATGGCTACATTACAGATTAGGAGATAGGTCAACTGTTTTAGTTCAAGGGTGGTGCCAGAATAGCTTTGCGCCTGAGGCGCCAAGCTATTCAGGCACCACCCGTGAACTGTAGGTCAAATTTTATTTCAAGCCAATGGGTTAATCAGGATGAAAAGGGTTAACCCACTGTTTTAGTCGAATCACGTGCAATTTTGGTCCATGGGCTCAGTTTGTTGAACTGCCACGGCGCGCATTGCTCGTCAGTCGTCCGTGGGTAACCCCTTCAATGGCGATGAAACCTGAACACGACCCACTGATTGCGCTTGTTTGTCCGGGCTTTTAACCCATTGCATGATAAGGCTGATTTTGTAAATTTACTTATTGTCCTATGATGGCTACATTACAGATTAGGAGATAGGTCAACTGTTTTAGTTCAAGAGTGGTGCCAGAATAGCTTGGCGCCTGAGGCGCCAAGCTATTCAGGCACCACCCGTGAACTGTAGGTCAAATTTTATTTCAAGCCAATGGGTTAATCAGGATGAAAAGGGTTAACCCACTGTTTTAGTCGAATCACGTGCAATTTTGGTCTATGGGCTCAGTGTGTTGAACTGCCACGGCGCGCATTGCTCGTCAGTCGTCCGTGGGTAACCCCTTCAATGGCGATGAAACCTGAACACGACCCAGCTGCAAGAGTCATAGATCCTCACGAAGTTGCGGGGGCTCATGAGGATCTATGCCTCTTGCAGACCGCTTTGTTGTATGCCTGTTCCTGAGACGGATTGGGTTCTCTCGGCGTTGAATTAACGAAGATTTCAGAAGCACAATTTGCGTCCGCTGGTAGGGAAGGGGTTAAAATGTAGAGTGCTGTGTACGGGGAGGGGGGTGGGGGGTGAAGGCTGCTGTGGTGGGTGTGGGAACATAGTGACATTTGGGTCCTTGCGGAATACGGGCGCCAGTACTGTGCCAGATCGCACGCCATTACCTGTCTGAGGCAGCATGATTAACTAGCTGTGTGTGTGTGTGTGTGTGTGTGTGTGTGTGTGTGTGTGTGTGTGTGTGTGTGTGCGTGTGTGCGTGCGTGCGTGGGTGCGTGCGTGCGTGCGCGCGCGCGCGCGCGCGCGTTAGAGAGAGAGAGAGACTGTGAGAGGACTGAAGTGGGACTGTTCCTTCGAGAAACACAATGCTGTAGTGTCTAAATATAGTAGTTAACCCTTTCGCCGCCTGGGAAAATGCGGCGAATACTACCCTAAAGCCGCAAGAGGCAAAGAACCTCGTGAGCCCCCGCTGATGCGGGGGCTCACGACGTTCTTTGCCTCTTGCTTTGACTAACCGTGTTTCTTGGATTGATGGGATCATTCGGCGTTGAATTTGCGTCCACTGGCAGTGAAGGGATTAAACCTTTGGCGGGTAGCGACTTCAGTCAAAGTGATTCCTGCAGGAGTCATCGCGACAAAAGTCGCCGCTACCGACAGGCAAAGGGTTAATGCGTTAATGTATTTGTACGGCGGTCTTGGACGTTAGTAGACACCAAAGAGTTTGGCTAGGCTACGCTTTCTTTAGCATAGCGTCTATACTCTTTGTAGGCCCTAAGCGGCGGCACTACTGACAGGATGGACTTGTCGGAGGCAAGTCTGACATCATTGCTGCCAGCACCACCAACTCATCCTTTAGCGTGCTGCGTCGCCGTTAGCCCTCGCGCTGGGACCATATGGCGTTGAGGCGCGTCCCCTGGGTGGTGGATAGGGGGTCCCTCGTGAGAGGGGTGCACCGAATGAAATAAGGTGCCGTGAACCAACATGGTCTAAGGGAAGGTGACCCCGACAGAAAACCCCTGGTCCTCCTAGTAAGGGGGTTGGGCGTGGGGGTAGCTTCCCCACCCTGCAAAAAAGAAAATAGCTACAAAAACGCCGACGAAAAGACTAACAGTAATTCCTTTCCTGGAGGAGGAAGGTTCTTCTACCAGAAGACTTATGACGTCCTGTGGTGAAAGCCGGAAGTCTTCGGAAGCCACAGGACCGAGCCGCCTCTCTCTATCCAGGGATACAACCATGGGCACATGGAACGTCAAGACCATGTACCAGAGCGGCAAGGCCGCCCAGATAGCAGCGGAAATGCAAAAGTACAACCTTTCCCTGCTAGGTATCAGTGAAGCCAGATGGACGCAGTCTGGCCAGAAAAGGCTGTCAAGTGGGGAGATGATTCTGAATTCAGGTCATGAAGAAGGTGTAGCATTCATGCTGTCATCAGTGGCACAGAGAGCGCTGATGGGCTGGGAACCTCTGGGGCCAAGAATTATCACAGCAGCCTTTAGAACCAAGAAAAAGCTCAAGCTGAACGTCATCCAGTGTTATGCGCCCACTAATGACAGTGACGAGGAAGAGAAACAAGAGTTCTACGACCGACTCCAGAGTGCCTTGGACAAATGTGCGGAGAGAGACATCACCATCGTCATGGGCGATTTTAATGCCAAAATAGGGGAGGACAACACCGGATACGAAGAGGTGATGGGGAGACAGGGACTAGGCTCGGAGATGAGTGAGAACGGGGAGAGGTTTGTAGACTTTTGTGCTCTAAACGGACTTGTCATTGGAGGCAGCATCTTCCCACACAGAAGAATACACAAAGCAACTTGGGTCTCACCTGACCATACAACAGAGAACCAAATAGACCATATCTGCATTAGCAAGAAATTTAGAAGATCCCTTCAAGATGTTCGAGTGAGGAGGGGAGCAGATGTCGCCTCAGACCACCATCTGCTTACCTTAAGAATGAAGCTCAAGCTAAAGAAAAGCCGCACATAGACGACAAGAAGACAGCGCTATAATGTAGGCCTCCTGAGAGAAACTGGAGTTAGAGAAGAGTTCAAACTGGTGCTGTCCAACCGGTTTCAAGCGCTACAGGAGCTAGTAAATGAAGAGGAGGCGGTCACCACAGAGCAGCAGTGGAAGGCAGTTAGAGAGGTGCTGAACTCAACCTGCAAAGACACTGTAGGGTTCAGGAAACACCATCACAAGGACTGGCTGTCGGCACAGACCTTGAAGAAGATAGAAGTGAGGAAGCAGAAGAAAGCAGTTGTCAACAACAGTCGCACGAGAGCAGCCAAAGTAAGGGCACAGGGGGAATACTCAGAAGCCAACCGCGAGGTGAAGAGGAGTATCAGGGCAGACAAGAGGGCCTACACAGACAGCCTGGCAGCAGAGGCAGAAAAGGCAGCAGGCAGCGGCAACATGAAACAGCTCTACGACATTACCAGAAGATTGTCAGGCAAGTATGGCCATACAGAAAGACCAGTAAAAGACAAAGAAGGCAAGCCTATTGCAGACAGAGCAGACCAACTCGACAGATGGGCCGAGTATTTTAAAGAGTTACTGAACAGACCTAGCCCACCCGACCCCCCCAGACATCCAGCCGGCAGAGACCGACCTACCCATCAGCTGTGACAGACCCAGCCGGGAAGAGATCAGAAGAGCTGTGGCATTTTTGAAGAACGGCAAAGCAGCAGGCCCAGATGGCATCCCAGCGGAGTCTCTGACAGCAGACCTAGAGACAACAGTGGAGATGCTGTACCCACTGTTTGGAAAGATCTGGGAAGAGGAGGTGATGCCGGCTGACTGGAAGGAGGGGTACCTAATCAAGCTTCCCAAGAAAGGCGACCTCAGCAAGTGTTCCAACTACAGAGGAATCACCTTGCTGTCAGTACCAGGAAAGGTCTTCAACAGGATCATCCTGGAGAGAATGAAGAGCTCCGTTGACCCCCAGCTGAGAGACCAGCAAGCAGGATTCAGGAAGAACCGATCATGTACAGACCAGATCGCCACTCTCCGCATCATCGTGGAACAGTCTCTGGAGTGGAGCTCCCCGCTGTACGTCAACTTTGTGGATTATGAGAAAGCATTTGACAGTGTGGACCGAGAGACTCTGTGGAAACTCCTACGACACTATGGTGTACCCGCAAAGCTCGTCCGCCTGATCAAGAGCAGCTACGATGGCATGACATGTCGCGTGATCCACGAACGGCAGTTCACCAGGGAGCTCCAGGTCAGAACTGGTGTCAGGCAGGGGTGTCTGCTGTCTCCGTTCCTCTTCCTACTGGCCATAGACTGGGTCATGAAGATGAGCACAGAGCACAGACGAAGTGGAATACAGTGGACACTGTGGACACAGCTTGATGACCTCGATTTTGCAGACGACGTGGCATTACTCTCCCACACTCATCAACAAATGCAGGACAAGACCACGAGGCTTGCTGACATCTGGTCCCAAGTGGGCCTCACCATTCACAAACAGAAAACAAAGACAATGAGGCTGAACGCAACCAGGGAAGAACCAGTCTTGCTTGCTGGCATCCCGTTGGAGGAGGTGGAGTCCTTCACCTATCTCGGGAGCATCATAGACAAAAAAGGCGGCACTGATGCAGATGTCAGAGCACGAATCGGTAAAACCAGAGCAGCCTTTCTCCAGTTGAAAAAAAGTGTGGAGTTCCAGAGAGCTGTCACAACACACCAAAGTCCGGATTTTCAACTCCAAAGTAAAAGCAATTCTCCTATATGGAGCAGAGACTTGGAGATTGACAAAAACCACAGTCAACAGAGTACAGACCTTCATGAACAGTTGCCTTAGAAGAATTTTGAACATCCACTGGCCAGAGAAGATCAGCAACGTCAGACTCTGGGAGAGAACAGAGCAGATAACAGCAGAGAATGAGATTGGGCGAAGAAGATGGGGATGGATCGGTCACAGTCTGAGAAAGCCAGAGCTTCCAGTATCACTAGGCAGGCATTGTCATGGAACCCCCAGGGAAAGAGGAAAAGAGGTAGGCCGAGAAACTCCTGGCGTCGAGACCTCCAAGCAGACATCAAGAGACTGGGAACCACCTGGAGTAGAATCGAAGGAGAAGCACAGGACAGGAGTTGCTGGAGGTCTCTCGTCGACGGCCTATACCCGGGTAGGGGTGACA
Source organism: Semisulcospira habei (assembly GCA_036245525.1). Classification (NCBI taxonomy): domain Eukaryota; kingdom Metazoa; phylum Mollusca; class Gastropoda; family Semisulcospiridae; genus Semisulcospira; species Semisulcospira habei. The sequence continues at coordinate 79,664,466 of BTPG01000004.1, read as the reverse complement.
GGCGTAAGTAGGTAAGTATGTCGCCGTTAGCATCGTTGTTGTTGTTGGCTGACATCACCCCGTAACCATTTTTTTGTTTTGTTGTTGTTTTCTTATTTTGTTACCGTTCATTCACCACATCTGGTGCTTTTTATTTTCTGCCTCAGCAGGATTCGATTTTGGCACTCTCAAATGCTGTTCGCAAGACACAGAAAATAGGTATATAACGCAAATTAGGGATTGGTTTGCTACTGAGCGAAAGCAGCAAAGAGAGTGGCGGAGAGACTGAGGCAAAAGATAAATGTGTTCAGTGTTTAGACAATCACCTGACCTCTGGGGAATGTCCCTTAATCCATTTAACCCTGGCGCACTACAGCAGGAGATGGATCGGCCATGATAATTCAAGGGTAGTGCCATATGAGGTTGGGGGTTCTTTCTCCGGGTACTCCGGCTCTTCCTCCCCCTCCACTTTGGTATCAATTGCAGCCCATATCAAATTTCAAAGCATAAAACGATTTGAATTTCCAAAACTTCAGTAGCTCGCTTGAACTTGCCCTTAGCACCACGTGAATGTTCTGTGTTTATGTACAGTGTGTGGGTGAATGCGCGTGATTCACGTGAGCGTGCTTGTTGGGTTCAGTTCGCGGCGGCGCTTTGAGCCGATATTTAATTGGGTAAAGCGCCTATTTAATGCTCTGATTTATTTATTATTATTATTTATTTACCCTTGAATTATCATGGTCGATCCATCCCATGCAACTGGTACATAGTAGTTAGGTGATACGTACAAAAAAATTTGGGAAATGCGGCCGTCGGGATAAATGGGTTAACTTATCCCCCCACCCTCCCGCCTTCTCTGTACACACACAACAACTCTGGGATTAGAAGGCTTGTTGAAAACACGTAAAACACTTTGTTTCTTAACCCTATCTCTATCGTTAGCGCTTATGGAAGGCGATGATTCCTGCCGGAATCATCGCAACAAAAAGCGCAACCGACACTGAGCCAAAGGGTGATCCATGCAACAGTGTTTTCTACTAATAAGCTATTTTAGTCCGAAATAGCTCAGGCGGTTAAGCGTCGAAACAAGAGAGCGAAGGGAATCGCCGTGTCGTGGGTTCGAGTCCCCGTTCCGGCCCCGGTAGCTGGACTCGCAATCCAGGGAAAAAAGACGGACTTGTTCAACAGCATGTCCGTTAAGGTCCTGGTAAATCAAAGCGGCACAGTTGCAGTGCGCCTGAATTGATCAGTGTTCAGGTCGTACTCCATACTTCCCTGCCCCCCATAACCCGCCTGTCAGGGCCGTCCATTATCACTTCGGTGCCGTGGATGTTAAACCCCGAACTAACCTAACCTAATAAGCTGGGCTTTCGCGATATGGATAGGTTTTGAGGTGGGGACGTGTCCGATATAAACAAATAACAAATTGACTTTTAGGCCATAGTGCCACACGCGGGCGAAAACAGTCATTTTGCCGACTACCAAACCGATACTGGTCGACGCCCGTTCTGGTACAACGCAGCCGAAAGCAACTCTGTTTTGTGGTCGATTTAGCTTTCCCCGAAACCTGACATTACCGCTGTCAAACAACCCATCTGGCAGTCACTTTAATCCCGGTGCCCTCCTTCGTCCAAGGTAGATCTGAAGCCGATTCAGTCCAGCAGGAGCCGTAGATTCTCATGCGTACCTGCAGCCGCGGCATATGATCATCTGTGTCGCATATGACCATCTGTGTCTCTCTCAGATGCCGAAGAGGTTCCTCGATTGACGTCAGTTTTGAAACAAATTGGTGAACAAAATCGATTTTCAAAGGCGGCTGCGCAGGTCTCGCAGAAAGACTGCAATTTGGTAGACTGCAATTTCAACAAATTGTGTTGTAGGAGACATATCGATCATGATACTTCAAGGGTGGTGCCAGAATAGCTTGGCGCCAAGCTATTCTGGCACCACCCTTGAAGTATCACGGTCGATTCATATCTTTCTGCTGTGTGTCGGGTCTGAGTAGGCGAAATCAGCGTAAATGCAATGCAAGTTCGACGCAGCCAGTTAGTCATCCTGTAACACATTGCCGGATAACCAAATTTGCCGACTAAAGACAGCCGGCGGATATGGATTTAGTGGGAACGGAACCACATGAAGGCTATGTCCAAACACAGGCAAACAAACATAACCTGATTGTTGTGTGTGACGAGATTCTGTATCGTTTTGATCTTCCTCTCAGAAGGGAAGTCAACTTTTGTCAGTCTGCCCTGTAGTTTGAACTCATTTAGTCTTACGTGAAAATCCCGATCGTCCCCGCCCTCCGTTAACAAGAGGCGTAGATTCTCACGGGCCCGGCGCAACTGCACAGGGCATCATGAGAATCTTTGCATCTTGCTGACGGATTGAAAGACCCGATAAAAAGGGTACGAGGAAGTGGGTTTGCACGTCGGTACCGGTTCTCATGCCCCGGATTTCTCAGTCACGGGCGCTGTGTTCTGACATTGTGCCTTGTGTCGTAAGAAAACAAACCTGACGCCCCAGAATAATTGGATCGTCCCGATGCCTCCCGCAGCATTACATGCTTTCTGTTGCAGTTTCTTATCTAAAGCATCTGCGGGAGTGTTGCTAGGAATCCATTAGGACCTCCAAAACCTGGGCAGACAGTCGTTTAGAAGCTGGTATCAGTTGTGATACGTCCAGATTGAATTTCATACATGTATGCCGCTCTGGAACGACAGGGCGTCGCTGTCGTGTCAAACACGTCGACGCGAAGGTCGACATGCCTTATTTGGGAGTTGTCTACGGTACAGTTCAGGGCTCAGTTGCATGTGTGAGCTTAGTCCTGCGCAAACCACTAACATGCAACTGGGCCCAATAGAGAAATTGACTCTGATAGTTCGTTCGGAACGAGATCCAAGACGCCGTAGCGATAGCTGCCATTTTTTATAGGGTGTCCCACCTTGGTTGCCTTCCTCGATTCGCTGAGCGATCGAGGGTGACAACCAGTGTGAGTGCGGTGATCTTGCCGAGGGGGAGCGGCGCCAGTCGGTGCTAACCCATTCCAGACCCCATCACTTGTTTTATGTCGACGCTGTTTGGGTCACCAGTCTGCCAATGCTGAACTGGATCATATCCTCAGATTGAGAAACACAGCTGTAGACCATCATATCTTGAGCTGGAGGATGCGTCCGCTTGAGGTCATGCAGTTGCAGGGACGCATCAGAATCTAGGCCGCTGTTCGTGGGAAGGCTGTTGGAAGGGTTTTGCTGAGGAATTGGAAAATGGGACTGAGTGGGGATCGCAGACTGTTTGACAAGCCAGCTGTAGTTGGCGATCGATAATGGTAATGAACCCAGTAGACAGAAGGTCCTGGGGCCGTCGGCCGCAGTGGGCCCGCGCACAGCCATTCGCGGCCGGCTCCCCACCCGGGTCTGCCCTGGGGGACTTGGGTGGGGTTAGGTATTTTTTAGTTCCCAGGGTCACCCTGGTCAGCCCCACAGGGTGGGTTTTTCTCTCTATTCTGGGGCATGTGTTTCTGTCTACCCTTTGTCCATTCACCTGTATTTGCCTTTTTAAAACTCTCCCTACTGTCTGCACTGCCTGTAGCTCTTGATATTGGATGTGTGTTGCTAAATGGTCTTAGCTTTATTTAGGCCCCATGTGTTAGGTTTATTTAATGTATTTGACCGGCTGGCAACATACATTCAATGTTCTGTTTATTTTTTTTCACAAGCAGTGCAGGCACGTCCTGAGAAAGCCTTGTTGCTGTCGGGATGTTAAGCAATGTACAATCAATCATTCGCGGCCGGCGTCGGCCCCATGCGCCCGGAAGGGGTGGCTCAGTTGTGCAGGGGTGTGCAGTCATTCTGTGACAGAATTTAATTCTGCAGCCTCCCCCCTGGACGGCGGGCACAGAGCAACATCAACGCCGACAAGTGCGCTTTGTTGACAGTTAACGAAATTTATCCGCACCGGCACTGACGCCTCTCTTCATGAAACGAAGAACTAAGCCATCTAGCCCAGATACAGCCTACAGTAGGGGAAAGATAGACCGTTATAGTTCAAGGGGAGTGCCAGATTAGCTTGGCGCCTTTAGGCGCCAAGCTAATCTGGCACTGTCCTTAAACAATAATGATCAGGTTGTCTCACGAAGCATCGACAGAGGATAGCTTAGAAATTGTGGGCACACCGACCATAGAGCTCAGTTGAAGCGCCCCCCCCCCCCCCTCCCCAATCCCCCTTACACCGATGTCTGCCAGGGTAGGGCTTTAACCCTTTGGCTGTCAGTAGCGTGGTTTTTGTTTGTTTTTGTTTTGTCACGATGATTCCTGTAGGAGGTTAAAAGGTTAAGCACATGGGTTCTCGTGTCCATCCGCACACTACTGTGTTTTTCGTAGGGCGAGGTGGCAGGGTTTGCTCGACAATACGTATTAGCATGAAATCGTTCAGCAAGGGTCGATCGAAGGCAGAATGGCGCTGGCGCTTTATCACCAGTCCTCTACGTCCTGCGCCTTGTCGCGCTTGGTGATTTGCTGTGAGAGTCTCACTGCACCGTGATGCTTTGAAAGTCAGGCTTCATAGGCCGCTAGTGCCCCCGTCTGATATTGTTCGTTGCCTCTCCCATTCACTTGGGCAGTACTGGCACAGCAGCAGCAGCATCTGTCAGTGGTTCACAAGGGACCATGTGATGATAGCGTCCGGTTTTTAGTAAGTGCAATTGGTAACCACTGTTTCAGTTCACTGGTAACCACTGTTTTAAGTTCAGTTAGTGGTAACCACTGTTTTTGTGTCCCATTCAGGGTCCGTTGATGCCTGAGTTCATGTAGTGGGTACTGCATAGCCCCGTTGGCACCGACCCCATTAACCCCTTCTCAGCCAGTGGACGCCGCAGATCGTATTTCTGCAGTCTTCGTCAGTTCTGAGCCAAGCCCCAGCCGTCCAAGAAACAAGGATACAAAGTGGTGTCAGCAAGAGGCATAGATCCTCATGAGCCCCCGCGACTGCGGGGGCTCATGAGGATCTGTGTCTCTTGCAGATGAATCGTGTTCACCTGTCACCGGCAGCGAAGAAGTTGAGATCGATGACAAGCTTAGTGACGAACAGTCTGTCACCGTACGGCAGGAACTATGAAACTTTGGTCCGAAGACAAACCCCGACGCAGGGGACAAAACAAAGCCGGCAGAAACATAGAGAGGTCGGTCGGTCTAGATAAGAGCGACCAGCTTCCAGGCCCGCCTTCACCTCCGTGTGCGTGCCCCCGGGGTCTGTGATGCTGGACCTTATAGATGGACCTCGTTAGACCAAAAAATCACAGACCACATATTTGCATAGCGCGAGGTCAGCGCTTTTTCATCGCTGCATGTTGCAGCATAATCATTCCACAGAATTCGGTCACACGGTCGTCGATATCATGTTTGTCCTGCAGCTTGCATTGCGGCTAATGCCCGGCATTACAATGTACATTCATTCTCCAGAGTACTTTAGCGGATTGATGCTGTTTGCTTCCAAAACGGGGCCCAATCTGTCGTAGGAGATGGATGGACCGCGACCGGCCGCGTTTGAACGGTAGTGCCTGAACAGCTTGACACCTCTCCAGGCGACAAGCTCATCTGGCGCCACCCTTGAGCTTGCCGCCACGCTAGATCCGATTTGCGTGACACGTGCATTTTGCGGACGAAGCCACACTGGAAATGTGTGGCTCTAACCCCACGAGGACGCATGTGAGTGTGTGCCCGTGTGTGTGTGAAATGCGACAGGCTTCATCACTTTATGCTGTGGTGCACGGCATTTCACCAGCAATAGGACTAACACCCGCCACACGCTTGTAGTGCAAGAGGCCTAGACCCACCGCCATGAGCCCTCCGGGGTTGAGGGGGTGGGGTGGGGGGGGGGGGGGTATATCGTAAAATGAGATATTGACCCATGTCGTTTCACTGACTCACCGCGCTTCCAGCTTGGCCGCAGGTTCTCCTGATAGCTAGTATAATGCATTTCATGCTGTTTATGATGTTGCTGTTATTTTTGCCACCGTCGTGGAGTTTACAAAAGTTTAAGTTACTACACTGACAGAGAATATCAGTGATTGAAATGCGGTCCATGAAAAGCACGGAATGCGTCGATTTCTGTTTATCATGACAGTTATCTTGAGTCCAAAATGCGTTCGCTTGAATAAATAAAAGAATTGAGGCTTCACGTTGTGACGTTTGGCAACAGAGCTCATGAGAAAGTTTTTGTTTAAAAATGAAATTTGCGCAGTTTGCACAGTTTACATCGGAAATGACATTTTGCGCATAATACATCGAAGTCGAAATTGCAAAACTGTGCATTCGACCATGAGAGTTCAAGGGTGGCACCACCCTTGAACTCACAAGGTTGATGTGTTCATATCCTGGTGTATGTATTACGTCAGGTCTGAATGAGATAAATATAGGCCACTTCAGTATTGTCAGGAAATAGTCACTTAGCTTCGTGTGATTGTTGTAGTTGGCGCCCATTAATGAATACGTCAATCCGCCATACTCTTCCATCTGCAAGAGGCATAGATTCTCATGAACTCCTGCAGCCACAAGAGCTCATGAGAATCTATGTCTCTTGCTGTGAGGCAAAGATAGTCGCCAATCAGTACGTCTGTTGTCATCGGGTGAGGATGGCAGAAGGCTAGCTGAAGCACTGGATGCACAGCGCCCCTCGTGCTCAGCCGCAACAACCTTCCACTGCAAGGACCTAGTCTCACGAGCCCTGCAGTCTCTTGCTTGCAAGCATGGGTTAGTCGGGTTTACGTCTGTAAAGGTTTAGCTTGTGGACTGGGTGTACCGCGCCCCTCTGACTCAACCACAGCAATAATAGACATGACGGCTTCATGTGCAGAGAGAAATCATATGGTGTAGTTGTTCCAAAACAAAGATACGCGCACGCACACACACGCATGCATACACACAGGCATACACACACACACACACACATGCATGCACACACACGGACACACACACACTCGCACACAATCCATTGCACATGTCAGTAAAGAAGAAAATCATGTCTCTTGGTGCAGTTGGTTCCAAACACTGACACGGACGGACACGCACACGTACGCATGCGCACACATTACATACACACACCCTATACAAACACACACAAACACCCCACTTACGCACGCACGCACGCACACACACACACACACACACACACACACACACACACTCTCTCTCTCTCTCTCTCTCTCTCTCTCTCTCACACTCGTGCACTCACACACGTACCGTTGACAGTTTTGTGCTGCTTCAGTACATGCCTTCTTGCCTCTTGACACTTTTCCTGCTATGTTTAGTCACCACGAGTTACGGCCAGGTCGACCAGTGTGTGTGTGTATGTTTTAATTGTAGCTTCTCACAAGCGGTAGCAGTAATCCTTCAATGTCATGCTCACGTGATTATATTCTGGCGTAATGAGAAATTGAATTTGACACCGTGCACGTATTTCGTTGTTCCGGCCTCTGACCTGCTGTTTAGTTGTTAATCCCATGTAGCCCCAAGACTTCATTTATCCACAGGCATTGGATGATCGTTGATAATTGGTCACAAGTATCAGCACCTTGCTACTACTTATTATTACTACCCGTGTCAAAGAAGTGACCAACCACGCAAAGATCTTCCCATGCCTGTGGCATTTCCCAATTGTTGGAGGTGTCATCTAACGACTGTGCACCCGTTTCAGGGCCCCCCACCCGGGTCTGCCCTGGGGGACTTGGGTGGGGTTAGGTATTTTTTAGTTCCCAGGGTCACCCTGGTCAGCCCCACAGGGTGGGTTTTTCTCTCTATTCTGGGGCATGTGTTTCTGTCTACCCTTTGTCCATTCACCTGTATTTGCCTTTTTAAAACTCTTCCTACTGTCTGCACTGCCTGTAGCTCTTGATATTGGATGTGTGTTGCCAAATGGTTTTAGCTTTATTTAGGCCCCATGTTGTAGGTTTATTTAATGTATTGGACCGGCTGGCGACATACATTCAATATTCTGTTTTGTTTTTTTCACAAGCAGTGCAGGCACGTCCTGAGAAAGCCTTGTTGCTGTCGGGACGTTAAGCAATGTACAATCAATCAACGTTTCAGGGCAAGGATCGACCATGATAATTCAAGGGTAGTGTCAGATTAGCTTTGAATCATGGTTGATCCATCTCCTGCTGTAGTGCGTCGAGGCGAAATGGTTAAGTTGGTTTTATATTTCTGTAAGCGTAAGCCAAAGGAAAAGTTTATTCAATTCAGCTAAATTCAAATTTGGCCTTCGTGTTCATATCAGTCGTCAGTGTAACTGGAAAACGCGTCTCACACAATTGTACGTCAAAGACGAGGTTTTCCAGTTACACAGACTATATGCGGTATTCAAGTTGCAACACACAGAATTTCATTCGGTTCAGAGACACAACAAGAGGAGACAGAAAGCCGTGATAGTTTAAGGGTGTGGTGCTAATATAGCATTTAAGAGAATTGAGTGGTATTGGTTGCGTGTTGATTGTACTGTTTCATTTTGTGTGAAGTTGGTATTTCATGGGTATTAAAATCTACCACAGGTTCAGGAATCCTAAAAGAAGGAAGTCTTCAGATTGCAGCTGTCTTGGGGGAATACTTATTTACGTCCCATGACAGCAGTTCTTCTGTGTCGGGAAATAAATATTCCTGTCAGTAGGTCTCCTGGACCTTTAATGCACACTGGGGTTTTTTTTTTTCACAGAGGACCCGAACTTTGTTTTGCTTGTTGGATTCCAGGAACTTTGGTGTCAGTAGCACCAGTCTGTGTACCCGCGTTTGTGTCGGCAAAGCATCGAGACCTGACTTTCTCTCGATCTGTTTATTCATAAACTTAGAACTGTGACTCATCCGTCGCATTTCTCACCTGTTGCACGTGTAAACTATTGCCACGGTGTTACCTGGAAACTGGTGGCTGGTGAACTGACACAGGTACACATTCGTAGAACAGTCTCTGTCAGTTTGAGGTACAGCCGCTGGAGCCAGGCTTGGTCGGCAAGAGGCGTAGTGATTCTCATAAGCCCTTGCAATCGCAGGGGCTCATGAGAATATACGCTTCTTGCAGATGGTAGGGTCAGTCCTTATGAGCCTATAATAAGCATGTTGGCCCTGCCTGGATTAGAGGTGTTGGTAAGCTTTTGTGGCGCTGGGGTTATCTTACAGCGAATTGAAGTACTTGTGCAGTTGAACAGTGGTGTGATTGGGTCGGGAAGGGTAAGAGGGTCCCTAGGAAGCAGAGGTCTTCGGGCCGGGCCGGGCCCGGCAGCAGTTAGCCCCATGACCCTTTGCCTTGCGGCTTAGTCAGTGTTGGGATCTTTCGGCATATGCCACACGCACGTACGCACGTGCTAAGAATCGGACAGTCATGCATACGCGAAAACCTCCCTCTCAGTCAGACGCTTCACACACACACACACACACACACACACACACACACACACACACAGAGCTGCCAACAGGCACCCAGACAAGTATGTGTCAGTGCATGAGTCATCCACCCTCTGACGGATTTCCCTGCCCCGGCCCGAGAGTCAGTTTTCACAGTTTATCAATCGATGATCAATGCCGGGAGGCTGTCCGGCCATAGGTTCAGCTTTCTCCCTTTTTGGGTCCGAGGATATACTGAAATAGAGCTTGATATTCCAGCGGGAGGCGTAGATTTTCATGAGCCCCTGCAGCCTGCATGAGAATCTGTGTCACTTGGAGACAGGAGTCTCGGAAAGCCGCAGATAGGCGTTGGTTTCGCTCGTGACAGAGCGAGTGTCCGATGACCTCGCCTTCCTGCCTGAGGAACACACCATCGGTGTCACTGGGAAACTTTGAATCTGACACACATTTGTGTGTCGCCTACAAGGTTTTCCAGTGACACCGACTTACAAGTGTGTGTCAAATGCTTACAAGTGTGTGTCAAATGCGAGTTTTTACAGTGACACTGACGACGACAGTCAAATGATATTTAGTAAATGCAAACCTGCCGTTATTGGCAAAAGCTTGATTGTCCATTTAAACCAAACAAAAAAATTGTTTTTTACATTTTCAGAAAAGAGAGATTTCGTTTTTATACAATGAAAATCGCGCTTTTTTTAAAAATTGCACAAACGTCAGAAACCAGTCTTCAGCCTCTGCACCTGAAACTCTTGAAGATCTGGGCGTTTTGCAAATACTGAAGTGTTGTTCGGTGAATCAGTGTTTCCTAAAACGCTCAAATTAATATCTGACCCTGTCTCGCTCCCAGGGCGGTGGTAGTTGAATGCGATTGGATGCCGTGCACGTCTAAACTAACGAACATGAATTCATGTTAATGTTTGCCTGCTGTTTTTTTTTTTTAAATATTCATTCATTCATTCATTCATTCATTCATTCGTTCGTTCTTTGGACTATTATATTTTGCCTGTTTGTGTCTCCAACGATTTGGGCGGGGCTCCCGGAGTCATAAATGGTAGGCCGATGTCAGTCTGTGGCACCAGTTTGCATCGATCGGCCGGCCACAGGAGCCGACAGGAAACTATATGTTCGCATGCAGCTATATCCGTTTATTTGCAAGTTCCACATATCTTCGTGAGCGCCCCCCCCCCCCCCCCCCCCCCCTTGTTCTGTGCCTCTTGCTGGTTTCATTGTGTACTTCGGCGAAGGGTATCGGTTTTCGGGCCACCAGCCGTATTTCAACGTTTTGTGTTGGCATTTGCTGGGGTTTTATTGGAAGCTCCTCGTCCTTTTCTCTTTCATCTTGATAGCCTTCCCCACCGCGAGGTTAGGGTAGCGCGCATTTGGCACTCAGACAAGTCCCAAGTTTGTTTTCGCCCCGATGGTTGGATGAGACGCGCGTTGTCATCTGAGACCTTTGCGGAATGAGACTTGTAATCTTGCTCTTCATGCATTTTACATTACCTGTAACTGTTGGCTGTCTGCAGACTACGTAACGGGGCTCCTGTCGCCTTTCATACATACCATAAGACCATGTCACTGCCAAATTTGACAGTTATTTCTTTTGAGGGTTATATTTCAGTTCAGGAAACATGTCGACCATCACAGTTCAAGGGTGGTGCCAGAACAGTTTTGCGTCCGAAGACTGCCTAACAGTTCAACAGACATATTGACCTTTAGTTCGAGGTGCTGCCAGAATAGCTTGGCGCCAAGCTATTCTGGCACCATCCTTATACTATCCCGGTCGATCTGAGTGTCCTTTGTTGTGGTGTGTCAAGATGGACTGGTTTAAGGGCGTTTACCTCCCCCCACCCCCCCCACCCCTCCCCGCCTCCCACCCCAACATTGCTTTTGAAGGTTCTGAGTAAATTTCATGCCCTGTATCTCATCTTCTTTTGGCTGTGGTCCTAGCACCATCGGTAAAGCCATTCATATATACATACATACATGATCTCGTTATCCACATCAGAGGACTTGTGCCAAGTTCGCATGAAAGTGTGGGCAGTAATGTTAATGACTCTCTCCATGCCCCTAAACACCCTCCTCTTTACCACCTATCGCACTGCGGTCTGATATAAAGCAGGGAGCTAGCTAGGCCTATGGATTAATTAATTACATCGCATTAACCCCTTCCCTGCCACTGTACGTACATTTTTGTTTCTGAAACCTTTGTTCATTTTAACGATCGAGTGCCAAAACCGTCCAAGAAACATGGACACAAATCGGTCCCAGCAAGAGACATAGATCATCATGAGCCCCCGCAGTCGCGGGGGCTCATGAGGCTTTATGTCTTTTGCAGTTGGATCGTGTTCACTATTTCTCGGCAGTAAAGGGGTTAATTTTGTCGCATTCCGGACAGTAAGCTGTCTTTGCCTCTGTGCCACTGCGTCAAACCGACGAACCAGACAGCAGGCTCGTAATTCTTTGTACTGATTGGCATTACTATCGGGTTACTCCATCAAACTAATACCCATCATACGCTGTTCTGTCACCATCCGTGAACCATCATGGACGATCCACTTTCTTGTTGCAGTGTGTCGGACTGATGGATAAAGTATCGTGCGCGTACAATGAGACATATTCAGCATTTGTGTTTCACCCACCGGTCTGCCTGGGGACTTGGTGGGTTAGGTATTTTTTAGTTCCAGGGTCACCTGGTCAGCCCACAGGGGGTTTTCTCTCTATCTGGGCATGTGTTCTGTCTACCTTGTCATTCGCCTGTATTTGCCTTTTAAAACTCCCTACTGTCTGCATGCCTGTAGCTTGATATTGATGTGTGTTGCTAATGGTCTAGCTTATTTAGGCCCATGTGTTAGGTTTATTACGTATTGACCGCTGGCGACATACATTCAATGTCTGTTCTTTTTATTTTCACAGCAGTGCAGGCACGTCGAGAAGCCTGTTGCTGTCGGGACGTTAAGCAATGTACAATCAAACTATTTGTGTTTGTTATGCCTGGCCGACACACATAATGTACTCTTACTGCAGTTTGGACACGCAGTAAATGCACACGCGTAATCACACTTGTGTATTCTGCGCAGCCGTTACCGCGTCCATCTATTTTTTAGCACTGAGCTGCTCGTACAAATACTGTTGTGGTGGAGCGGTGTCACTGTCTAATTATTCATGATACGAAGACGACTTGTGCCGAACGAGACTTTCCTGTGTCAACTGAACCATGACGACACGTGTGAGTAGCGTTTCGTAAGCATCTGTAGCAGAAGGTATCCGAACGATTACGTCGGTAGTGGGCCTGGAAAGTTCTACTGGGGGCCCGGTTGACTTGGGTGGTAGAGCGTCGGGCTCCCGATCAGTCGTGGGGTCGTGGTTTCGAACCCCGATGGGGTCAACATTTGTACAGACCCGCTGCCCCGTCTTTTAACTCATTCTACCCCAACACCGAAATCCCCAAATTTTGCCGTTTTCCTCTGAAGACTGCAATGGAGTGCAGGACACAGATCGACCATGATTGTTCAAGGGTGATGCCCAAATAGCTTGGCGCCCATAGGCGCCAAGCTATTCTGGCATCACCCTTGAACTTTTATGGTCGATCCATATATTGCTTTGGTGTGTCTGGGATAGAATGAGTTAAATCACCTTCGTGGTGGCAGAAGACGAGAAGCCCTAAATGTATAACGTCCAGGTTGTTTTTTTTTTAGAAGAAAAAAAAATCTGATTGTTTTTACTGTACGTCCCGAAAAGATGTGTTGTGATGGCGTGACTGATCGCTGTCGCCGTTAAACGATTACCATCTTTTCCTGTAGGCTAGTCTGTCATTCTGAACCATACGGCGCTAGCTGGCTAGCGCCGTATGGTGCAGAATCATAAACCAGCCTACATTACGAACACTTCAACGATCGATTTCTTCCGCAACTTGGAGAATACAGATGTCAGAAAGTTGTTTTCTTCAGTCCCGCGACCGCCGCGGGTACCTCATGAGGGGTCAACAAGAGGCATAGATTCTCATGAGTCCCTGCGACTGCAGGGACTCATGAGAATCTATGCCTCTTGCAGATGGATGCCGGTGTTTGTGTTGCAGCACTGATTGATGTCGGTAATACGAGATACATTCGTGTGCACGCGGCCGTGCGTTGTTACGTCCACACAAATGTCCGGTGTTTGCATAACATTTAGTAATGTCAGTCTGTAATTCTGGTAATGACTTCTACGCACGCAGCTTTTTGTCCGCATCTGAATGATTGAACTCGCGTTGTTTTGCTTGTTGGACCGACTGGCGACACATATTCAATGTAGGCCTACTGTTTTGTTTTGATGTAGCGCAGGCACGTAAGTCTGTCTTGTAGCCAGGATGTGAAAGTCATGCGCAGCTAATCGCTCAGTCTGTCTCTGTCTCCTGTCTGTGACCATAAGCATGTGGAGACACGAGTTACTAGCTTATTGGTGACCCATTTCATGCCATTTTTTTCTCTCTCATCAGACATCACGAGTGCAGAGGCCGGAGAGGGGCGGGGGGGGGGGGGGGGGGGGGGGGCGGGCGGGCGGACGTATGTATATCAGTCCAAGCTCCAAGAAATCAAGCATAATATCGAAATATTTACATTTCTTTTCTCCAAAAATACTTTTTTCCAAATAATATGAATAATATGAAAAATGCAATCATGATCTTTGGGTAAAATTTTCTTTTCTTTTCGGAGGGGGGGGGGGGGGGGAGCTAAATCATTGGGGAAGGGGCGGGGGAGGGCCTCCACGGTCCTTATGCCACTGGAGTGATAAAGTGATGTACTTGGAAATCATACATATTTCTGAGTTTCGCTTTTTCTCTTTAACGCCCACCCATCCTACGCTGTTTACCACCCACACGCATCCTTTTTTTGAAGGACGTTCAGAGCCAGCTAGACTCACGTCCGACCGATAGCTAGTAAAGCAACAAGGCCTTCAGGCCGGCCGACATCAGCCGCAGTTGGCCCGCGCACGGCTGTCTGTCCGCGGGCTAACTGCGACCGATGCCGGCCCGAGGAGCTTTCAGTTGCTGGGTAGAGCTAAATATGATTAGTCTAGCATCGGGTTCCCCCGCTTTCTCGTGGTCATACCTTATCGTATCTGGATCCATCTAGCTATTGATTTTTTGTAGGAACGGTCTACCGCCGGTTTGGTTTGGTTGGCAGTTCATGCAGCCGCCTCTTGCACGGCCTTTCCTCGTAGATAGTCCAAGTACTACACGTCGCATCTATTACATGTTTAACCCATGTAGCCCCAAGGCTGCATTTGCACAATTTTGGGTGTGTCACTCAACGACTCAATAATCAGTTGCAGGAGATGGATCGACCATGATAATTCAAGGGTAGTGCTAGATTAGCTTGGCGCCTTCAGGCGCTAAGCTAATCTGGCACAACCCTTGAATTATCATGGTCGATCCGCCTCCTGCTATGTGCCGCTAGGGCTGAATGGGTTAAATTGGCGTGGCTGGCCGGCTCCGGCGAAGTGCTGACCTCATCCGTTTTCGTGGAAATCTTTGGAGTCAAGCCATTGTACAGGTCCTACAGGCAAAAAGACGCGGCTTGTTTAGATAGCATGTCCGTGGCAAGGTCCCGGTAAATCAAAGTGGTGCAGTGGCAGTTGCAGTGTGCCTGAATGTATCAGCGTTCAGGTCGTACTTAGTAGGCAGTAGCTGCCTCTGTCCCCTATACTACCCGCCCACTAGGGCCGTCTATTATCACTCCGGTGCCGTGGACGTCAAACCCTGAACTAACCAACCATTCTGCGAGAAGAATTATATGACGACCGTGATAGGCTCGGGGGGTGGTGCCTAGGGTGGCCAAACTGTTCTGGCACAACCTTGAACTATCGCTGTCGATCCGTCTGTTGTAATGCATCTCCAGAGGATTCTTCTGAGGGCTGGCTGTGTTAAGCCTTTGGCTGTCGGTAGCGGTTTATGTCGCGATGATTCCTGCAGGAATCATCGCGACATAAAGCGCTACCGTCAGCCATAGGGTTAATCCTGCTATCTTCAAGAGGCGTAAACACCCAGCTAACCTCAGAATAGTTCTTTGTTCTCTGACAATGCTCAGTTTACTGATGGTAGTAATGTGTTCAGACTATACTACCATCATGTATTATGTATGTGTTTCTAAGCGCACGCGTGTACTCTGTCGTAGTCTTCACCCACAGTATCTGGAGCCAATTTGTAACTGCAAATGGCATAATTATATGTCCTCCCCCTTCTCAGGGGCCCAGCGACTGCATGGGCTCATGTGAATCTATAATTATGCCATTCGTAGATGGAACGCAGCGCATCATGGGCGCATGAGGCTCTATGTTATTTGCAGCCGAAAGCCGATGGATAAGGTGATAGGTAAATGCCGCTCCCGATCAGACTGGCCGGTATTATACCATCATCCATTGTCCTTTGGTCCGTTTTGTGAGGGTTAGTGGGGGGGGGGGGGTGGGCGGGGGGGGGGGGGGGGGAAGGAGACGGTTAACCTCTTCTCTGCCAGCGGACGAAGATGGTGTTGCTGTTCGGCGTCAAAGATCCCCAGCTGTCAAAAGGAACCGGCGTGGACGCAAAATCATTTCTGCAAGAGGCATAGATCCTCATGAGCCCCCGCAACTGCGGGGGCTCATGAGGATCTATACCTCTTGTATTTGGGTGGTGGTGTCCTTTTCCCCCGGCGGTGAACGGGTTAACTTAACTACCGAACCAGAAGACGAGTTTGAGACCAGCGTAATGGACCATTATCGGGGGGTCACTCACGGCTAATGGATGGAAGATGACCTGGGCATTGATCAGTACAGGCTAATGCAGCAGAGTCAATTTAAATTATGTACATGACTAGTATACATAATCTAATGTGGCTCTGTTGCTCTAATGCTGCAGTCAGTTCTGCTACATATACGTTGTGCCTAATGGGTCTGTGTGCAACTACCAGATTTTTAAAATGGGAAGTCAGTAGCCGCAAATTTCTGTAAGCTTGTGTGTGTGTTGTGTGTGTGTGTGTGTGTGTGTGTGTGTGTGTGTGTGTGTGTGTGTGTGTGTGTGTGTGTGTGTGCATATTCATGTATGCAATTTTAGAGGTTATTTCAGACCTGATATACATTTCATCAACCCCTTCATGGCCAGTGGAAACACGTGTTTTTGAAATCATTATAAATTCAATGTGAAAGGTCCTCGCTTGTCAAAAAAACGTTGATACCTAGTGGTTTCGGCAAGATGCATAGATCGGGGGCTCATGAGGATCGATGTCTCTTGCAGTTGGTTTGTGTTTAAGTTTTTCTCAATGGTTAAGTGGTTAATTTCGTCACCGGTGTAATACGGCACCCTTGATGACATGCCAGATCAGTCAACCCGGAGTCACTTTGGCATACACCAGTGTGACCCCGTTGTGATCTGTCATGACGGAGGGTCCCCTCACAAAACTTGCCATGCCAAAGTCACACCGGGTCGACTTTGCCGTACAGTGACTCGAGGTCAGACAGTCCACTGAATCGTAGGCCAAAGTGACCCCGAAGTGAGAGTGTGTTTACGTGGCATGTTAACTCCCCCTCACAAAACTTGCAATGCCAAAGTCACCCGGGTCGATCTGTCGAGGTCGATTTAGCGTATGAGTCATGCTGGCTTGGTGCACCGTGTAGGAGGGCTGATGAGGATCTATCCTTCGTGCCATGCCATTCGCAAGTAAGCGGTCATCAGTCAACATCACTTACACCTGCGTTTCTGAAGCGGAACCAAGGTCGCTTAGTGTCCACTCTGCCACGGAGGGGGTGTCCTTATCCCCCCACAGTGTATCGTGTGTCACCGGCGGGAACCTATACCATTTACGGGATTTAAACTCACGCTGGTGTATGGAGTCTTTGCCAGTGTGCTTGTTGTTAGATGTTAGCTGTGTGCGTGTGCCTACAGAATCTTCCCGGCTTTATACGAGACACTAATGGTCGATATCAGAAAGACATTCCGGCTTCTCTTGTTATTAAGTCCGGCCATGAGATAGAGATCTTCTTGGTTTGGCTGCGTCCTCCAAAGACTGCCCAGTGAAGGAAAGGTTATCGGGTCGACGTCGGCCGCTGTAGGCCCGCGCACGTACGTCCGCACGTACGTGCGCGGGCCTACAGCGGCTGATATCGGCCCGATGACCTTTTAAGCACTGGGTGGCGATGGGATTCAGGAAAGTGGTTCAGGAAAGTTTAAAAAGTGGCTGAGGAGTAAACGGTGGGGGTTGTCGTAACGTGAGTGTTCTGTGATTTGGGGCTTCACGGTTTAAGGGTTGAACAGTCCAAACTCACATATCAGCACATATTTTGGTACAGAACATGGCACATATCTGGTACAGAAGAGCACACACATTTGGTACAGAACAGTGCACATATTTGTTAAAGAACAGCACACACATTTAGTACAAAACTTCACGCACATTTGGTACAGAACAGCACACACGTTTGGTACAGAACAGCACACACATTATAGTACAAAAGGTCACTCTTATTTGGTACAGAACAGCACACACATTATAGTACAAAAGGTCACACTTATTTGGTACAGAACATCACACACGTGTTAGTACAAAACGTCACACATTTGGTACAGAACAGCACACGTGTGATGCAGTACAGCACACACATTCCGTACAAAACGTCACACACATTTGGTACAGTACAGCACACACATTTGGTACAGAACTGCACACACATTTGGTACAAAACTTGACACACATTCAGTATAGAACAGCACACGCATTTAGTACGAATTAACGTCACACTTATTTGGTACAGAACAGCACACGCATTTGGTACAGACCAGCACACGCATTTTGTACAAAACGTCACACACTTATTTGGTACAGAACAGCACACACATTTGGTACAAAACAGCACACGCATTTAGTACAAAAGGTCACACACATTTGGTATAGAACAGCACACACATTTAGTACAAAAGGTCACACACATTTGGTACAGAACAGCACACACATTTGATACAGAGCAACATATACATTTAGTACAAAAGATCACACACATTTGGTACAGAACAGTACACACATTTGGCACAAAAGGTCACACACATTTGTTACAGAACAGCACACATATGTGGTACAGAACAACTCGGACAATTGGTACAGAAGTGAATCGGTATTGAAGACTGTCCTAGAAAAGGCATTTCCCAGATGGTCATCGCTTCCCTGTTTAACGCAGCTTCGGGATATGGATTGACTCACATTGGTTGTCTCCCTCGATTCAGTGTACCGCTGATCAGCAGTCGCAAATCGAGGGAGACAACAAGTGTGGGACTGACTGTGATAGCTCAAATACAGCGCCTAGTTGAGTTAATTTCCAACGACATGTGTATTGATATATCGTAAGTATTGGAATAGACTATTTTCAGATATCAGAAGTAGGTCAGAACTGCGTTTCTTGTGACGCAAACAGCGGGTTAACCCTTTTCATCCTAATACGCCCATTGCTAGAAATAAATTTGACCATGATAGTTCAAGGATCGTGCCAGAATAGCTTGGCGCCTCAGGCGTCAAGCTATTCTGGCACCACCCTTGAACTAACACTGTTTATCTCTCTCCTAATCAGTAATGTAGGCTTCGTAGGACAATAAGCATTTTTTTAAATCAGCCTCAGGATGTAATAGGTTAAAAGCCCGAACAAACGTGCGATATCGCATATCCAGGTTTTCAACCCACTGTTTACGCCTAAAGATTTCCGGTACTGGCTCCGAGGACTGATAAAACAAGTTTTCGCTCTCTGGTAACGTTCCCCGTTAAACAAAAGGCCATCGGGCGCACATCTGTTGCCGCATTAGGCCCGACAACTTACTGTGCGTTGGTTTGTGTAGCACCATTCTACTGTAGTAACCAGTCTGGCAAGTTCAACTCCGCTGTTCCAAAATCGATTTGCCCTGTCTGGCATCGTTTGGCTGCTGTCCATTGTCCGTAGCGAGCAAGGTTCCAATAAATTTAATCTCTCGAACTCTAGTTGGCTGCCTGGATTTCCAGAGGCGTGATAGCGCCTGCAGTTGTTCTTCTGCTCGTGTTCCCTGATGTCGAGTAACTCCATCACTGATATTGATGTACTAGATTAGTGTCTGTTATTTAGTGCTTACAATATTCTTCTGTTTTACAGTCATGATGTTACAACTTTTTTGCTGATTTATTTCTGTGCCGGGTCGTTTTAGCATGTATCATTTTTCATTTAGTATGGTCTATAAACCAACTAAAGGCTGTCCATCTCGTGCAGCCGCTGTAACTTGATTCCGCGAGTCTTATTCTATTTTCTTCAAGTCGGGGGAAAACGGGAAAGAGGGGGAGGGGGGGGGGATAGAGTGGGGAGGGGGGGGGGGGTAGGGCGGCCCAAACCGACCAGTATAACTGTCTGGTCAGACTAACATTCATGTGCACTGTCAGCGGTCTATGCATGGCTGGGGACCGTGGGCAGATACAACGGGGTCATGATAACTGGATGATTTTAGCCGACTGCGCGGATCTATGAAGTGTTTATGGATTGATTCGGCAGTGGTGTGGTGAGGGGGGGGGGGGGGGGGGAGGAGGTGCAGTTTTTATGCTGTGTGTTGATCTGTGATTTTGGACCTTACGGCTAGAAGCCGTAAGGTCCAAAATCACACAATGATCTAGCACACACAGACCGGCACACTAAGTCTGTTCCGCCCCATTCCGGCCCGTCCCTGTCCACAGTAACCCCACGCAGCGACTCGCGCGGCTGTAACATCCCGCCAGGATGGACATGTCATTTGCTTGACTAGAAATGCAACTAGATGAAATGTAATGAAATTAACCCCTCTTTTCCTGCCAGCTGCAAGGAACGATCAGACTCTTTGAGACTCATCGGGCCTGCGCGCGCGTGTATTGTATGGGCCGGCCGCCAGTTAACCCTCTCAGCCACCGGAAAAGCATACAAATGCGAATGAGACCAGCAAAATAACGTAGATCCCCGCCCCCCCCCCCCCCCCCCCCCCCGCCCCGAGTGAGCCCCCGCACGTGTGCCCACTCGAGATGGTCTGTATCTTTGGCATTTATTTTGTTGTTCGCTGTGCTACGGCAGTGAAGCCGTCAAGTCGAGGGATGTCTTAGAGGTCCTGCGAAAGCTGTTTAATGTGACGACTACCCGGTAAGCAAAGGACTCTCGGGCCGACGTTGGCCCGAGAGTTTTTTTGCCCTGACCCTTTCACCCCTGACGCCCACAGCCCGGCCAAGATTCTGGTCGACCACAATACATTGTAGTTCAGGGATGATGGCAGAATCGTTAACCGTTGGCGCTAGAGGCGGCAAGCTATTCCGGCACCACCCTCGAACTGTCATGGTCAGTCCAACTCCTTATCTGTCATACGATCTTCAGAGGGCAACTCTCAAATGAGGGGGATGTAGATTTAGGGCTCAGTGTGTTAACCCTTATCATTCGGAATACGCCAGTGTGTGAAATAAGTTTGACTAAAATAGTTCAAGGGTAGTGCCAGAATAGTTTGGCGCCTCTAGGCGCCAAGCTATTCTGGCACCAACCTTGAACTAAAGCCATTGGTCTCTATCCTCATCTGTAAGTATTATAATGGAGCTTGCATATGGCTGTGTACAAATTTGAAGCTTTTAGCCTCAGTATGATATGGGTTAAAGGCACCGCCTGATAAATGCTTATGTCGGCGTGTTGTTTGTCGTGCAGGTGACAGAGCAGCGCATCTACTTGCAGCGGCATCGCGTGGACGTCACTGATGAGACACTCTGCCCCACTTGCAAGAAGAGGATAGGAGAAAGGTGAGCTGTCGCACGCACGCACGCACGCACGCACACACACACACACACACACACACACACACACACACACACATGCATGCACTCACCCACGCGCAAGCAAGCACGAGGCAGTCTTGCTATACAAGAGTAAGCACAACCATTTCGGCTCTGTTCACCGGAGATGGCTGTTGCCAGAATAAACCAAAGAAAGGGTTTAGATTAACCCTTTGGCTGTCGGTAGCGCTTTTTTTTTGTCGCGATGATTCAGGAATCATCGCGACAAAAAAAGCGCTAGCGACAGCCAGCGAGTTAAAGGAGACTGGGAGAAGAAGAAAAAGAGATCGGAGAGTTGATATTGCGATGGGAACAGAATATAGCAGTTTTAAGATTAGAGATTCAATACCCTTTTATAAGGCTTTGGGAAAATAACAGAACGAACAACGAAAGAAGGCATTTAGCAAGAGAAATGTCTGTCAAAGGATTTGGAATAATAAAAGCTTGAACAAGAAATGAAGAAAGGGCCGTAGAAAAAAAAAATGACTGTCAAAGCTACAGAAGGAAAAAATAGAGCTTGAACAGGAAACGAAAGAATGGCTTTAAAAAGGGAAGTCCTGTCAGTGGCATTGGGGGTAAAGAGCTTGAACAAGAAACGGGAGTCCGTAGAAATAGAAAAGCCTGTCAAACTCACTCAAAGGCTGTGGAAAAATAAGAGCATTGAAGAAGAAGAAAAAAAGCCAAAAGGGCTATACAAAAGAAAGGTCTGTTATAGGGCTTGGAAATTTAGAGATTAAACGAGAATGGAGAGCTTTAGAAAGAGAAAGGCTGTAGATTGAACATTAATGGAGGGCTTTAGAAAGAGAAAGGTGACCAGGTCTGACCAGAAACGGTTCAGGCTGTTACCAGAAAAGCAAATCTCTCTTGTCTTGCGTGGATACGATAGCGGCGACAGGGTTACTTGTGACAGATGGGTTTACACCTGAGAGGTCCACATGGTCGTACAATGGCCTCGTAGGTCAGGTGTCGCATACCTTCCGACGTGGCGAGACCATTACGTACATGGCGTGTGTGTATTTGAGCTCGGTTGATCTAGTTCACGACAAAAAGATGGGATCAGAAGACCGTAGAACATAATAATCCCGTAACATCGCGATGCGCAAAGGCCATCGTCAGCCCGATGTCCTTTTGAGCATTGGGATATTTTTTGTAACCTTTGGCTATCGGTAACGCTTTTTGTCGCAACGATTCCGGCAGGAAACCGATATTCGACAGCCAACAGGGTCAAATGAGTGCTCTGCTCAGGTGTGACAGTTTGCTTGGGCTCATGAAGATCTGTTCATCATCATCTCTCTCTCTCTCTCTCTCTCTCTCTCTCTCTCTCTCTGTGTGTGTGTGTGTGTGTGTGTGTGTGTGTGTGTGTGTGTGTGTGTGTGTGTGTGTGTGTGTGTGTGTGTGTGTGTGTGTTTTCTTCGGAGCTCCACTTGACGAAGGCGCCCATGGGTTTATTACACACTATTGAAATGTTATTTGAAGCGCCATTTACACATGAAGTACTCTTGTAGTGGCAACTTTGGGGCATGCCTACCAAACATGTTTTCCTTAAATTCATTTTAGTTTGCCTTTGACAATAGCTAACACTTCTGTCCAGGGCCTCTGGGCTAATATTGCTTATGTCTGTTTACTCTTCTTTTAATATTTCGCTGAAAATAGTGACAGTGGACGAAACCCGCGCATTAGGCGTTGTGGGTGCGCTGAAACCGAGGTATGGGAAAAAAAAAAAACAGGCTCCCCAATAATACCAATAATAATAGTAAAAAAATAAATTAAAAAAAAATAATTGCAGATTCCTTCGCGTACCATCAAGCATTTGTCAACACGTCGTGTCTATTATCCTGGTGACACAACGCTATACCGACACCCTCTGTCAGGTGATGTTCATGGGCGCAAGTAAGTTGCAACAGCCAGAAGCACAGATCTTCATGCGCCCCCGCAGAATGCGGGGGCACATGAGGATATGTGCCTCTGGCAGATGTGGCGTTTGTTGCAGTTGTTTGCGTGTTTGTCCACATCGTGTAACGTTACATACATACCTGCCAAAACCACCCATACCATGGACAAGAGACACACAGCGGTCGACATAGCTCCTTTTAGTGTTATGCTTTATGCTGGCGACTTTACGCCCGTGTTACTCGAAAGATTGAGACGTGGCGAGACCGTTACGTCCTCGCGCTGGGACCATATATGGCGTTGAGGCGCGTCCCCTGGGTGGTGGATAGGGGGTCCCTCGTGAGAGGGGTGCACCGAATGAAATAAGGTGCCGTGAACCAACATGGTCTAAGGGAAGGTGACCCCGACAGAAAACCCCTGGTCCTAGTAAGGGGGGTGGGCGTGGGGGTAGCTTCCCCACCCTGCAAAAAAGGAAATAGCTACAAAAACGCCGACGAAAAGACTAACAGTAATTCCTTTCCTGGAGGAGGAAGGTTCTTCTACCAGAAGACTTATGACGTCCTGTGGTGAAAGCCGGAAGTCTCCGGAAGCCACAGGACCGAGCCGCCTCTCTCTATCCAGGGATACAACCATGGGCACATGGAACGTCAAGACCATGTACCAGAGCGGCAAGGCCGCCCAGATAGCAGCGGAAATGCAAAAGTACAACCTTTCCCTGCTAGGTATCAGTGAAGCCAGATGGACGCAGTCTGGCCAGAAAAGGCTGTTAAGTGGGGAGATGATTCTGTATTCAGGTCATGAAGAGGAGAATGCCCCCCTTACAGAAGGTGTAGCATTCATGCTGTCACCAGTGGCACAGAGAGCGCTGATGGGCTGGGAACCTCTTGGGCCAAGAATCATCACAGCAGCCTTTAGAACCAAGAAAAAGCTCAAGCTGAACGTCATCCAGTGTTATGCGCCCACTAATGACAGTGAGGAGGAAGAGAAACAAGAGTTCTACGACCGACTCCAGAGTGCCTTGGACAAATGTGCGGAGCGAGACATCACCATCGTCATGGGCGATTTTAACGCCAAAATAGGGGAGGACAACACCGGATACGAAGAGGTGATGGGGAGACAGGGACTAGGCTCGGAGATGAGTGAGAACGGGGAGAGGTTTGTAGAATTTTGTGCTCTAAACCGATGTGTCATTGGAGGCAGCATCTTCCCACACAGAAGAATACACAAAGCAACTTGGGTCTCACCTGACCATACAACAGAGAACCAAATAGACCATATCTGCATTAGCAAGAAATTTAGAAGATCCCTTCAAGATGTTCGAGTGAGGAGGGGAGCAGATGTCGTCTCCGACCACCATCTGCTTACCTTAAGAATGAAGCTCAAGCTAAAGAAAAGCCGCACAGAGACAACAAGAAGACAGCGCTATAATGTAGGCATCCTGAGAGAAACTGGAGTTAGAGAAGAGTTCAAACTGGTGCTGTCCAACCGGTTTCAAGCGCTACAGGAGCTAGTAAATGAAGAGGAGGCGGTCACCACAGAGCAGCAGTGGAAGGCAGTTAGAGAGGCGCTGAACTCGACCTGCAAAGACACTGTAGGGTTCAGGAAATACCATCACAAGGACTGGCTGTCGGCACAGACCTTGAAGAAGATAGAAGTGAGGAAACAGAAGAAAGCAGTTGTCAACAACAGTCGCACGAGAGCAGCCAAAGTAAGGGCACAGGGGGAATACTCAAAATCCAACCGCGAGGTGAAGAGGAGTATCAGGGCAGACAAGAGGGCCTACACAGACAGCCTGGCAGCAGAGGCAGAAAAGGCAGCAGGCAGCGGCAACATGAAACAGCTCTACTATATTACCAGAAGATTGTCAGGCAAGTATGGCCATACAGAAAGACCAGTAAAAGACAAAGAAGGCAAGCCTATTGCAGACAGAGCAGACCAACTCGACAGATGGGCCGAGTATTTTGAAGAGTTCCTGAACAGACCTAGCCCACCCGACCCCCCAGACATCCAGCCAGCAGAGACCGACCTACCCATCAGCTGTGACAGACCCAGCCGGGAAGAGATCAGAAGAGCTGTGGCATTTTTGAAGAACGGCAAAGCAGCAGGCCCAGATGGCATCCCAGCGGAGTCTCTGAAAGCAGACCTAGAGACAACAGTGGAGATGCTGTACCCACTGTTTGGAAAGATCTGGGAAGAGGAGGTGATGCCGGCTGACTGGAAGGAGGGGTACCTAATCAAGCTTCCCAAGAAAGGCGACCTCAGCAAGTGTTCCAACTACAGAGGAATCACCTTGCTGTCAGTACCAGGAAAGGCCTTGAACAGGATCATCCTGGAGAGAATGAAGAGCTCCGTTGACCCCCAGCTAGAGACCAGCAAGCAGGATTCAGGAAGAACCGATCATGTACAGACCAGATCGCCACTCTCCGCATCATCGTGGAACAGTCTCTGGAGTGGAGCTCCCCGCTGTACGTCAACTTTGTGGATTATGAGAAAGCATTTGACAGTGTGGACCGAGAGACTCTGTGGAAACTCCTACGACACTACGGTGTACCCACAAAGCTCGTCCGCCTGATCAAGAGCAGCTACGATGGCATGACATATCGCGTGATCCACGAAGGGCAGTTCACCAGGGAGCTCCAGGTCAGAACTGGTGTCAGGCAGGGGTGTCTGCTGTCTCCGTTCCTCTTCCTACTGGCCATAGACTGGGTCATGAAGATGACCACAGAGCACAGACGAAGTGGAATACAGTGGACACTGTGGACACAGCTTGACGACCTCGATTTTGCAGACGACTTGGCATTACTGTCCCACACTCATCAACAAATGCAGGACAAGACCACGAGGCTTGCTGACATCTCGTCCCAAGTGGGCCTCACCATTCACAAACAGAAAACAAAGACAATGAGGCTGAACGCAACCAGGGAAGAACCAGTCTTGCTTGCTGGCACCCGGTTGGAGGAGGTGGAGTCCTTCACCTATCTCGGGAGCATCATAGACAAAAAAGGCGGCACTGATGCAGATGTCAGAGCACGAATCGGTAAAGCCAGAGCAGCCTTTCTCCAGTTGAAAAAAGTGTGGAGTTCCAGAGAGCTGTCACAACACACCAAAGTCCGGATTTTCAACTCCAATGTAAAAGCAGTTCTCCTATATGGAGCAGAGACTTGGAGATTGACAAAAACCACAGTCAACAGAGTACAGACCTTCATGAACAGTTGCCTTAGAAGAATTTTGAAAATCCACTGGCCAGAGAAGATCAGCAACGTCAGACTCTGGGAGAGAACAGAGCAGATAACAGCAGAGAATGAAATTGGGCGAAGAAGATGGGGATGGATCGGTCACAGTCTGAGAAAGCCAGCTTCCAGTATCACTAGGCAGGCATTGTCATGGAACCCCCAGGGAAAGAGGAAAAGAGGTAGGCCGAGAAACTCCTGGCGTCGAGACCTCCAAGCAGACATCAAGAGACTGGGAACCACCTGGAGTAGAATCGAAGGAGAAGCACAGGACAGGAGTTGCTGGAGGTCTCTCGTCGACGGCCTATACCCGGGTAGGGGTGACAGGCGTAAGTAAGTAAGTAAGAGACCATTACGTACATGGCGTGTGTGTATTTGAGCTCGGTTGATCTATTTCACGACAAAAAGATGGGATCAGAAGTCAAGACAGAACATAATAATCCCGTAACATCGCGATGCGCAATGGCCATCGTCAGCCCGATGTCCTTTTGAGCATTGGGATATTTTTTGTAACCTTTGATTATCGGTAACGCTTTTTGTCGCGACGAACGTGGCGAGACCGTTACGTACATGGCGTACGTATACGAAGAAACATAACACTTGACACGTTAGCTAGTTCGGCAATGGAGCGTGAAGAGTCCCATGCAGTCTAAAGGCGAACCCCTTACCACCTGCCACAGATTCTCAAAAGTCCGTCTAGACTGCGGGGGCAAATACAGATTCATACGAGTTTTAGGCCAGAGCGAATCTTTTTTATATCTGTGTTCCATCTTTGACGGCGGTTTTAGTCTTAGTTTTATACAGCCACTCGTCTAGCTAGACCCCTCAGCAAGAGGCATAGATTCTCACGAACCCCTGCAGGCAGCAAGGGCTTATGAGAATCTACGCCTCTTGCTGCGCGAAATTGGCTGTTGCATCCCTGGATTGAGTGAAATCATCTATGTTAAGTCTACCACTGAGTATGCAACTGTGTGGGAACCCATTTTTAATACCACACAGGTTCATTCATTTTTTCCATTTACTTGGCCGTCCCACAGTCGGTGGCCTGCTTCATTCAGTGTTGGCGGATGGAAATTTCAGTCAGTCACACACATTTAAGCTTACTCTTAGGCGACCTTTTTTCCCCCAAGTCTATTTTATTCTCGTTGCTCGTCTGCCCATTAAACTTTATAGCCCTGAACTGACAGTCCCAAATAAATTTGCTGGGTACGGTTTTCAGTGGCTGTTTTGAGTTCAGTCTTCTCATTATTCTCGTTGCTTGTCTGTGCATTAATCTGTAAACAAATTCGGATGTACACTTTCGGGTAGTAACTGTTGGTGACTATTTTCGGGCCGGTGGTGGGGATTTGGAAAGGTGGATTTATTGAGCCAGCTCACGTAGCAGGAATTTTGCTGTGCTTGGAGTTTTTGGCTTGATGACATTGCATAGGTTTTACGACTGATGTTGTCCTCTGCCAGTTTAGAGGGTATGTATAAGGACATATGTGAATTAACTACTCGGCTAAGACACCACCATGACAGATCGGGACACCACCGGAAGACAGATCGACCATGATAGTTCAACGGTAGTGCCAGATTAGCGTGGCGCCTTCCTAGGCGCCAAGCTAATGTGGCAATACCCTTGAACTGTCATGACCGATCCATTTCTATCAGATGGATCAGCATTCATTAACGCCTTCCAAAGTTGAGACAGTCATGAACACATTAGGCCCGACACACCAAGCAATCGACCATGATTGTTCAAGGGTGGTGCCAGAATATCTTGGCGCCCATAGGGCGCCAAGCTATTCTGGCACCACCCTTGAACAATCATGGTCGATCTGTCTCCCGGCTGAATTGTAATGCGGTCTTCAGAATCCAAAATCTGGGGACAATGAACTAAGTGTCAGTGAATGACTTAAACTGTCTTTGAGAAGGGGATGGGAGCGCGGTGTTGGTGGAAAGGGGGGGGAGGGGCGGCAGTGCTGTCACGATCGGCGCTGGAAATACGGTATGTGCTGGTCTGCAGGAAGCCTAAGATCCAAAATTACATAACAGCACGCAGTAAGAAACTTACGTCATCATTCTTTTTTATTATTTATTTTTGAACAGTTTTCAAACAGTGTCAAGAACACAAAAGAACCGTAAACAATACAAATAAAACATGAATATGAAATGAAAGGAGACAAAAGACACACAAACTGGCAATAAACCTGTTTGACATGTTTAAAGTGACGTGTAAAGATCCAAAATTACATAACAGCACGCAGTAAGAAACTAACGTCATCATTCTTTTTTATTATTTATTTTTGAACAGTTTTCAAACAGTGTCAAGAACACAAAAGAACCGTAAACAATACAAATAAAACATGAATATGAAATGAAAGGAGACAAAAGACACACAAACTGGCAATAAACCTGTTTGACATGTTTAAAGTGACGTGTAAAGATCCAAAATTACATAACAGCACGCAGTAAGAAACTAACGTCATCATTCTTTTTTATTATTTATTTTTGAACAGTTTTTAAACAGTGTCAAGAACACAAAACAACCGTATACAATACAAATAAAACATGAATATGAAATGAAACTAGACAAAAGACACACAAACTGACAATAAACCTGTTTGACATGTTTAAAGTGACGTGTGTTTGTGGTGAGGGAGAGGGGGAGGGGGGGGGACAGAGAGAGACAGAGAGAGAGAGACAGAGAGAGAGAGAGACAGAGAGACACAGAGAGACACAGAGAGAGACACAGAGAGACACAGAGAGAGTGGTTGTTTGTTCTTCCAACTTTATTTTGTGAGTGGGGTCTGCGTGCATGTATCGTTAACACGTTCAGTGCCGAGAAAGTCTGAACACCACCCAACTGCAAGAGGTGCAGATCCTAATGAACCCCCGCAGTTGGGGCATTTGTGGGCCTCTTGGTGGGTATTTTTCAGTACTCAGCTAAATGAAAGTTAGGGATATATCGGATACAGTCCACGTAATCATTCTTTGTCATTGTGTATATGTTCCAGTGCCTTCTACTACACGCCACAGGGGGCCATCTACCACTACTCCTGCTACCGACCAAAATGACGTCAACACACCCATTGACCGTGATGTCATATCAGAATGGACCGTCACATCGTCAGATTAAGTCAAAGTCTCAGTCCCTGGACAATCTCGACCTCATTATTTTGCTATTGCCATTTCTCGTATGTAAGGATACGTTTAGACTGATTGCTTAGCACACTGCACTGTTGTGTCTCGACAGTTTTTAACTCACAGAAGGCGCCCGCATCAATAGCTGCGGAAGTGTCCTATAGCGTTGCCTCTGGCAACGCGACATGGCGGCCATTTTCGCAGCAATTGATGCGGGGTGCTTTGAGCAAGTTAACCTGCTTATGCATTCAGCCACCGGTACTGTAAACAGTACCAGTGGCTGCAAACACAAGGGGTTAATTTATAAGACTTTAGGTATATGAGATATTGCCAGAGCAGTGCAATTACTGAAGGTGTGTCTGTGTGGATTGTGTTACTTTGCATGGAAAAGTTTAAACTCATTACCAAGCAAATGAGATGTACAGTAGTGTGGTTTAAAAGGGAAAAAACGCAACAATACGTCTGCAATTCTTTGCCTTCCATTTTGGATGCATGTCCTTATCGTGGGCGCTTATTTCCATGACGTCTTTAAAGTATCATCAGACACAGCAAAAAGGCGTATTTTCTGGCCCATTTAAAACATTTCCGACGGTATGCTTGATAGAATTTGGCCATCATTGTTTATCTGTCTGATGTCGAGGATGGCATTCAGTGTACAATCAATTGGCGCATAACAAAATCTGCGTGACCATGAAGACAACTAGTAAACTGATACGCGTGTTCTTGTCTTTTGCGAGCCCTTCGACTTCGCTTTTTGTCGCGATGATCTCTTTCTCAGCAGATGCGGGTCATAAGGATGTATGCCTCTGCTCCGTACTGCTAAAGCTACTGAATCCTTATCATTCTGAATAGTGTGTGAAATAAGTTTGACTAAAATAGTTCAAGGGTGGTGCCAGAATAGGCGCCAAGCTATTCTGGCACCACCCTTGAACGAAAGCCGTTGGTCTATATCCTTATCCTTGTAGGAATTATCGCAACAAAAAAGAACTTACCGACAGCCAAAGGGTTATTTGTCTTTGTGGTAATGCAGATTCTCGTGGTTATGTATACTGACAAGCAAAAAAAATGCGACATGTTTGGAATTGTCGGAAACATTGAAGTGCGTCCGATGATTCCAAAAATGTCGCATTTCTTTTGCTCTTCAGTATACCATCATAGATGGCGACCCAAAAAAAAAAAACAACGCAACCGACAGACAAAGGGATAGTCGTCCTTATGATTTCTGATGATTGTGTACAGTCATAGACTGAATACTCGACAACAGTCATAGATTGAATACTCGACGTCTTATCCGGCATGGGGACAATGCAAATCATGGCCAGGAAGTCGCATGGATTCCCGCGAGCTTCTGCTTTCGCGTGGGCCGGCTCAGGAGGATCGATGCCCCAGCAGATCAACGGCGTTCACTGTTGAGTGTGTGTGTGGACTTGTGCATGCTGTGTAATGATGTGTAGAGTTTTTGTTACATCTTGTAGACATTCCTCAAAGGGTGAGCTTGTCATAATGTATCAGTCTAACTCGTTGTACAACAAACCAAGGGGAATTACAATTCTGCCAGCGCTAGCCTCACCTATCTGGTTTGTGAGAGTCTAACTCGTTGTTTTACAAAATAAGATGAATCGTCACTATATGTTCAGACGTGTGTGGACGCATGAAATCTAAATGTTTTTAACACGGTCGGTAACGCATTTTGTCGAGGTGACTGATTCCTACAGAAATCGCCTCGACAAAAAGCGCTACCCAGACCCCCAAGAGTCCACGCTGTGCTGGTGTTTACAGATTTGTTAGTTTGATGATCACACGTAACTCGTTTAATGTAATAGTGACTAATCGTTAGTATGAATGGTCATAACTTGTTGATGTTAATTCCTGTTACACTTCTGGTGTACACTAAATATGGAGAGAACGATGTTTGTAATATTGTCACGGCTACATTTTTATGTAGCTCTTATATCTTGTGATCAACCGATTTGATTCATTCATTTGCTTTTACTTGTATTTCTTACCAAACTGAATGTGCTATCGTTCGGCAAATTTGTTCGGCTTCAGTCAGACTTGTCAAATACTGCAATTAAACATAAATCATGAACCTGAAGCAACTAAACGAAATGACGCGTGTGAGTATGTGTTTGTGTGGCAGTGAGAGAGAGAGAGAGAGAGTGTGTGTGTGTTTGGAGGGTGGGATGTGTGCATTAACCCATTCAACCCTGACGCACTACAGCAGGAGATGATCGGCCATGATAATTCAAGGGTAGTGCCAGATTAGCTTGGTGCCGACAGAATTATCATGGTTGATCCATCTCCTGCAACTGGTACATAGTCGCTAGATGACGCCTCCAAAATTTTGAAAATGTGGCCATGCATGGGGTTAAATGTGTTAACTGATCCTATTGTGCGCTTCGGTGTACGTATATGCGCATCTCTCTCTCTCTCTCTCTCTCTCTCTCTCTCTCTCTGTGTATGTGTGTGTGTCTGTCACTAACACACACACACACACACATAAAATGATACGCTTACCGTGGGCGTTAGTCGGTTTAATATAATCTCCCATGGCTTGTTTATGCTGCGCTTCAAAGCCGGTGTTGTGCATGTGTCAAACGAGGCCGTTTTCAACGCTTGAGAGCGGCTTTTGATCAGTGACGGTCACCTTTTTTTCCCCCAGTCCCTCTATTTCGTCTGTTTCTTATTTTTGCAAGAGGCAACGATCCTTACGAGGCCCTGCAGCCGCAGGGGCTCATGAGAATATGTGCCTCTTGCTTGTTTGAAATTCGCCTTTAATATCCTTGCTCTCAGCCCCTGGAGAAAGTCGCGAAGATTTAATATGATAGTCGACTGCGTTTCAATCCGGCAAGTCAGTCACTCTTTTTAACGCTCGTTTTGCAGTCCAAATTTAAAAAAATAATAGGGTCAGTGTAAGCCTGTGAAGACTCTAGTACATTTTGGAGGCTGGTCGACCGTGATAGTTCAAGGGTGGTGCCAGAACAGTTTGGCGCCTCTAGGCGCCAAGCTGTTCTGGCACCACCCTTGAACTATCATGGTCGATCGAAGGCGCCAAGCTGTTCTGGCACCACCCTTGAACTATCATGGTCGATCGAAGGCGCCAAGCTGTTCTGGCACCCTTGAACTGTCATGATCGACCCCGTACCATGTTGTAGTGTGTCGGGTCTAAAATGGGTTAAATTGTTTATTGGACACTACTGAAAACCTGGCTGTAGCCGTGCTGTTACGCCATGGATACTACATTTACTGGATGTCTGACTGAGCGCGTGTACCTTCTCAAAGCCTATTGCGAAGTTCGCTTCGGGTTTGTGCGCATGCGCCGGCTTGCGATTTTGCTTAGGTTTTTCCGGTTGCATTTCGACTATCATGGAAGACAGAGAAAGGAATGCGTGTATCCCGTTTGAAACGGACATGTTTGATTCAATCGTCGAGGTAAGGTCTTCAGGCTTTAGAAAAGAGTTGGCTTTTTGTGGATTATGTCATTATAGTAAGAAAAAGATAATCAAGATATTTTTTGTTGTTGCTTAAAGTGTCATGGTGTCACACGTTACAGCTTACAGGAAAATAGTTAACAAAATAAAAGACTAAACATAGGCTCAAGCATACTATGTTAGGTGGTGTGCTATTATTTTATATATTTACCATTACAGTATGCATGTGTCTTGTTTGCAATTATAATCAACATCCTCACCATTACAATCCATATTATTATCGCCGTCATCATCATAATCAGCACAGCATTTATAATCACCATCTTCACAACACGTAGCTCTGTGGTCAGAGCGCACGACTTGTGTGAGTGCATCTTGGGCGACGTGGGTTCGAATCCCGACTTCAGCAAACTATTTTGTGATTGCTGGATATTTCGGGCCAGCGCCTTGAGAAGCTCTCTGAGCTTATAAGTGCGCTATATAATAGAAACCTCTTTTTTTTTTTTTTTTAACGATTATTACTGTCACCGACACAACATATCAAAACATCAAAGCGGTTAACATCACTATTACCATCACCCAAAAAACAAACAGCAATATCAGTAGTATTTGTAATTTCTTCATCAATACCTACAAAAACTGAATGTTCACTCTCGTTCGGAATCAACTGATAACATTCACCATACTGCACACTTTGCAGAAAATTAGCATAATCTAGCCCATCAGTGCCTGCTTTTGAAGTGTTATGACTCTCACATATCAATACACTCAACACACCTTAGACTATTTACTGATTTAGTTCACTAAAAACACCACACCCACAACTGATCATTTTAGGTACCATAGGCATAGGCAGAACATTTCCTTTTATGGACTTCATGCAGTGTCCTGGTCTCCCTTCTTTGCAATCTCTGCTGAAGTAGTTTTTCAGTTGCAGAGCACTGCTTACACAGACAGCTACCATGAATGAGAAGGTCGCAGTCTCTTGCCCTAACACATGATTTTTGACAAAAGTTGGAGTCCTTGTCAATATCATTGGTCACATGTCGAAAGTACTGTCTTGTATTTGATGCATCCGGTAGAGCTGCCAACTCTTGAAAATCTGAACCTGTGACTCCTCCACACACCCACATGTCACTCAGGTTCGAAAGGAACCTTACAAGAGTCTGGTCAAGAAATGTCGTGGTCAGCTTTGGAGCTGGAATGCTCAGAATCTTTACAGATGCTTTTACTCTCCCTTGTGAATCATTCTCTACCACTACCTCCCTCTCAACATTACCGTTCCTAACAATAGCAAGCTTAACTGTGCAGATACTGTTCAGAATCACACACCAAGGTTTTGGTATCAGCTGAAAGTCCTCCTGAAGGCTGGCTAGACTGCTGTAAGTGTAGTTGTCTGCATGTGGCAAATCTGATGCAGCTTTCTCCCCTTCAGGATCAGACGCATCTTCTTGCACCCTTCTGCATTTGTCCAACTGCAAAATACACAAAAGACGCACATAAATTGTGCATGCTTAATTCTCCAAACTATCACTGGAATTGTAAAATAAACCTTGGTACATGAGAACAGCCATGCATATATCACATGTAATCCTTTACCAAAGGGCGATTAACGCTTTTTTTTTGTTGCTTAAATTACGCATTTTTGGAAACTTTGCATTCGCAGTATTGCATCGGCCTTACAAAGTATCCCAATACCAATTTTCACATTTCTGCTGTGAACAGTATGTGAGATATATTTTTTTAAAAGTTGGTTTCCGATTATTGTGATACCCAGTTAACACGTTTTCCTGGGGATAAGCAAATTTGACTGCGTTAACCAGATTTCCTTGTTAACCAACATGGCCAATATAGTAAAATCCTCTTGGTTGTGTTAAGCAGAAAAACATGTTATCCCTAATTGCGTTAACAGTGTTCCACTGCATATTTATGACCACAAAAAAATCCCAGGTAGCACAGATTATTCGCCCTTTCAATGGCCCACTATTGAGCCAATGCTGTGCCAGTACAGCCAATCAGGATCCATCAATGGACCGATTAAGGCCCAATGAACTGTGCTAGGAGGGAAATTAGGGTAGGTAGGTTAGGAACAATATATATATATATATATATATATATATATATATATATATATATATATATATATATATATATATATATATATATATATATATATATATATATATATATATATATATATATATATATATATTCTGTGTTTTTGCGAAACAAGACAGTAAGCACAACGCACTAAATACTTGCACTAGGAAGACGAAATGTCTTCTTGTTCAGTTTGGCCGGATTAAGTTATTTCTCTTGACGATGACAAACTTTCAGTTTTTTTTCTTACTCCAAAAACCAAACAAATTTGGTAAAATATAGGGTCGGTCGGGTGATCTGAAACCAACTTTTTGTTTTGTTTTGCCCATAAATAATAAAATTTAAAAAAGAAAGAAAAAGTACATACTGCATTGGTGCGTCTGTGCTTTGGGATGCTAGCAAACTCCTTTGGAAGATACAAGGTTGGTACCGCCCCACGTTTCAGTCGACGGCCTCTGAATTCTTCCTTTGTTTCTGCAACACAAATTGTATATTTAAATCTATTGTCGTATTGAAAACATGTGAAATTCCATTAGTTAGAAAGAAAAATAAAAACAGCTTCTTTTATGTGGTACAGTGTTAGCGCTTAGAACATAGTAATCAAAACAATGTTCACTGAGCTGAAAAGAAAATATGAGGGCTATATGTGTATATCTCCAGATATCTGGGGAAATATGAACGTACAGGTCAGAAATTTAGAATAATATGTTTGTACATCTCCGAAACTGGAAAAATGTGGGCTTAAAAAAGGGGAAAAAAAACCTTTCCAGCCCACTGCACAAAAAGGCGTAGGGACCACAATAAAAATATGGTGGGTTGAATAACCTCAAACAAGCTTTTTGGGGCCAAATCATCTAACCTTAGCTTTAAATTAGGAATGAAAAGGAAAACAATTAACAAAACCCCTAAACAAACACATTCAAATACCAAAGTACCCAAAATTGTCTTGACATAATAGCTGTAAGTTGTAACAAACACTTAATTTTGTATTTTCCTTGGAGATTTGCCATCCAGGAAAATATTCATTATTGAGATACAGTCAGGGGCAGATTATGGAGGGTTTCCCAATTGCACAAAAAAAAAAAAAACCTGGGCTGTCAACAAAAAAATTGTTAATGGAAAAGGATATTCTTCATGTTATTATTCGATACAAACAACGTTCGTAGATCTAAAATTCAAGAAAGTGTGTCACCACCGTCACTGTGACTACATTACATACCGCACAGCTGTAATCAGGAATTGGCACTAACTTGATGCATTTTTTTATTATTAAGATCTGATGGAGTGTGTACGTGTTGAAAAAGAATATATTTTATTTTTAATGAAGGAAATTACGTGCATTTATTTTAGCAGATAATATATTTCAACATTCCATTACACCACTTAAAAATTAAGATATTCTTTTTTAATAGTATTAGTAATAAAAATAATATACATGCATTAGTTTCTAAATGGTGCAATGGAAAATTAAAATATATTATCTGCTAAACTAATTGCTTACAATTTCCTTCATTAAAAAATAAATTTTAAAGCATCAATGAAAGCGCAAACTATTTTATAAAATTTAATTCATAATCTTCTGAGAATGCTTCAAGCCACATATGCAAATAAATACACTTCTCTTTCAATTTGATAGCTATTTCTTCTCTTCTTTTAGTCAGCTGTCTCATTATTTTAACTTCTTTTGATTCTATAAACATAGTAACAAAGATTTGCATTTTCAATGTACTAAAAAGTCAACAGGTTAACATGTCTCTCTTTATTTGAGTGTTAGCATGTGAGTTATTTTATTAATTAATTTTAAATATTATTTTTACGTTATCTGATATTATGTAGATTACAGTTCACGATCGAGGCCGGATCCAGATCGGCTTGTTTACGCTATATATTATTGCCGCGTTGGAAAACACACAGTCACACATGGCTCTGAGAGAACTGACATAACACACAACACAAAGACTTACGCTTTCCCATGTATTCGAAGCAATCGTCAGTGAAATGTCGCGAACAAATCTTCGCTGCGTTCGGATTGAAACCTTTGTCGGTCCTGCTTGCGAGGTAGATCAACCGGTTTCTCCATGCATCTTGCTCCTCGCTCACACCTGCTTTCGGGTAGCCGTGAAAAGACACACCACGACAAAAAAGACTGTCCGTGTCACACTTGCTAAAACTGCAACGACTCCCACCGTGTTGTCGCTTCGACATCGTGCCGAAATAGTCAAAACAGTCCAAATAACTTCGTATGCACTCGTACTTCGACGTGTCTTTTCACATTGGTACCGGAAAGGGCAATGCAAAAGTGCGCGGCTAAGATGCGCGAAGGAACTCAAAGCGAAAATTGTCTTAGTCAGAGGTCAAGTAAATATAAGTCAGTGGTTACGCAGTGTCCTCGGTCTAAAGAACACCATGGCACTGCGTGCCCGTAACCAGTTCAGCTTTACACGGACGCAAGTATCAGTTCTGAACAGAGTCCTGCATGTTATGTGTTGAGCTTCTTTCTGTTCACAGTCATGGCATTGCGCATAAGCAGGTTTTTATACCGCTGTGCTGCAGCTCTATGCATGTTTGTCACCTTTTTTTTTTTTTTTTTAAACGAGTTTTTATGTCTTCGTTCAACTTCTTTCTATTCGGACACAACCGGTCTATTCACCGACAAGCCATTGCGCATTAACAGGGTTTTATTTTACTGCAGAAGATGCATGTATGGTGTTACACTTTAACGAGTTTAATCCACGTAGCCCCGACGCACTACAGCAGGAGATGGATCGACCATGATCATTCAAGGGTAGTGCCAGATTAGCTTGGCGCCATCAGGCGCCAAGCTAATCTGGCACTACCCTTGAATGATCATGATCAGTCCATCACCTCTAACTGGTACATCAGTCGTCAAGGGACACCTCCAAAATGTGGCCTTGGGGTTAAATGGGTTAATGTTCGGGGGGTTTTTTTGGGTGAGAGGGGACAACGGGACAGAAAGGAAGAATCTTAGTTTTTCCTACACTACATATGTATACACGGATGTTATGTATGTATTTTGCCAGTTGTGATAGTGCATAATACATAAGGCAGAACAAAATTAGTGAGACATTGGACTGAAATGTATCTTTTAGCGATCTACGTGTGTGTGTTGTTTGTGTGTGTCAGTGACGTAGGAAGAATTGTTTCACTGGGAGGGCAGGGTGGGGGGGAGGGTATAAGGGGCTGCAGCGTGCCTGCATGTCACATTCCAGCCTAAACAAATAAAAATCGGATAACGCGGGTGGAAGTTGGGGTGGAAAGGAACATGACAATCTAAATATTGTAATTTTTTTCTCCTCCCTCCCCCCCCCCAAAAAAAAAAAATAAATAAATAAATAAAATATAAATAAATAAACAAAAGTTCTCTTAATAAAAGAATATTCTACAAAATATTGGTGGGATCAGCGGATACTCTGCCCTCCCCCCACTTCCCACACACACATTGTCGTTTTGGGTTCCAGGCTCCCCCGGTTCCGACGCTACATTCTGTGTGTGTGTGTGTGTGTGTGTGTGTGTGTGTGTGTGTGTGTGTGTGTGTGTGTGTGTGTGTGTGTTATAATTTTCAGAGGATGCCCGTAGTTTTAATTTTTTTTAAAAATGTGTGTTTTGTTTGTCTTTTCTTCTGCACTTAAAGTGCCTCATTTCTTCGCAAGTACTTGTATCTAAAAGTGGCAGACAATTTCCATGTGAGCACTTCCAGGCAAGTCGCCAACAGGCGAACAGACCCAAGGTTGTTTCCAAAAGTTTGTGACCTATCTGCTTCTGTGCAATTCCTGTTTAAGAAAACGAACAACAATCACGTTTCAAAGAGTGTGGGTCTTATCTTGTGTTTCCTGTGCTTAGAAGTGGGTTCTTGCTCTGTCTGAACACATTTTGGCAGAAGACGGAATGAAAGAACCAAACGTTTTTTTTTAATTCTTTAGATTGAATTGAGTTAGCTCGTTTGCTATCAGTCCAATATCTGTTAACGTGACTCCTGTGTGAGTCCAATCGACACAACGAACAGACTCGGTCCAGGGGCGGATATGGGGGGGGGGGGTCCAGGGTTCCGGAAATCAGTGCCCTCTCAGACCCAAAATTCTGTAAAATGCTGTATCAAAGTCCTTTTGAGGGAGTTTCGAAATCCCCACCCCCCCCCCCCCACTTCCTTTAAGGCTCTTACATGGCTGCCTCTGCCTACCCTCCTCCCTCCCGCCCCCACCCCCCACCCCCACACCCGCTTTCGAATTTGTCGGCCAGTGGAAAGGATGGTTTGGCCTCTTATGCATTATCTGTCAGAGGTTACATCCCAATGCGGTAAAGGTCATCGGGCTGACTTCGGTCCGATGGCCTTTGCACACTGGGTTGGTCCCAAACAATAGGCTGGAAACCTTCGGGAAGGAACTGATCCGCCCTTGCAGACAGACCGCTATCTCTATCTATATTTCCAGAGATGAGACAAGTCTGATGGTTTGTGGCAAAAGCCAGCATGTGCATTTTTGAGAAAAGTGCGATTTTCATTGTTATGAAATGAAAATCAAGTGCGATTTTCATTGTTATACAGCGAAAATCTAGCTTTTCTAATAAAATGGACGTACTGACTTTTTGCCATATAATTTATATCGACAGATACATGAGTGTTGGTC
This sequence comes from Semisulcospira habei, assembly GCA_036245525.1. Taxonomy (NCBI): domain Eukaryota; kingdom Metazoa; phylum Mollusca; class Gastropoda; family Semisulcospiridae; genus Semisulcospira; species Semisulcospira habei. The sequence goes on along the minus strand of BTPG01000004.1, from coordinate 79,624,895 downwards.
TGTGGCAAGAGCCAGTGTGTCTATTTCTTGAAAAAAATCTTGCTTTTCTCAAGAGTGGACATCCTGGCTTTCGTCTAGCCTGAGATGTGTGTGCTGGTCTATGATTTTGGACCTCATGACGGCCTACGGCCGTCAGTCCAAAATCACAGATCAGCACTGACACCATTCCTTTCGTCATGCACGCCTACATCTCACTGAAGGTAGATCTGCGAGCTTTCTGTTCGCGGTCGATCTGCCTCAGTTGGCGCTGGCAGTGAAAAAGCCAAGCGGGCACGTCGGAAGCGAGGGTTGTCTTATTTTCTCTGCTGGAAGAAAGCAGACCGTCAGTTGTTGCAGGCATCAGAGACTAAATGCAAACACGCTGGCGGGCGAGACAGGGAAAGTTGTATATGAGGTGTGTCACTGAGACGTTCGCCTTTTGCCGTATCTGTCTTGTTTCTGAAATAGACCCATAAGCGTTCGAGGATCAGGCCTGGTTCATTTAGGGAGCCACATTGGTGGTCTCCCTCGATTCGCTACCGCTGTCATCGATTGATTGATTGATTGATTGATTGATTGATTGATTGATTGATTGATTGATTGATTGATTGATTGATTGATTGATTGGTTGGTTGGTTGGTTGATTGGTTGATTGATTGATTGAGGGATAATGAACGACCCCAGGGGGTTACAAGCGACAGGGCGCAGTTGCGACTTTGATCAATCGGTGGACAATTGCGTACTGACCGCTAGAAGATTTGGCTACTTGAATGCCCAGACACAGCCAGAACTGAGCATCCCGATGCAAGAGGCATAAACTTAGTGAGCCAACGCACCTGCGGGGACCCATGAGGTTCTATACCTCTTTCTGCCCACGCTGATTTGGTTCAGTTCTGTGTTCGTTGCCGGATGGCTGATGTTCTTTGCAATTTAAAAAAGGATAAAAAGAAACCCACCAAGTCGTGACCACTGGCAGGGAATTGGTTAACCATTTTAGCCCCGGATCCCTACGGCACAAGATGACAGCTTGACCATGATAATTCAAGGGTAGTGCCAGATTAGCTTGGCGCCTTCAGAAGGTTTGGCTACTTGAATGCCCGGATGGTCAAGCCATCTCCTGCAACTGGTACATAGTCGTTAGGCAACACCTCCAAAATTTGAGGTAAAAGCAGCAACATGAAGAACTAAAGTGAAATGAATTCTACGCCGGCTCTGTGTTATTGATATAATTGCATTCGTTTTGTCGCGTGTTTGAAGTGCATGACTAGATCCCCATGAGCCTCCGCATTGTGCACTGGGCTGGCCGGGGGCACATGAGGATTTACGCGTTAGTTAGTTAGTTCGGGCTTAACGCCCACAGCACCGAGGTGATCATGGACGACCCTGACGGGCGGGTTATGGGGGACAGGGAAATCTATCGCCTATATGCCTTTTACAGATAGACTGAAGACTGAACCTTTTTCAGTTTGGTGTAGCCGCGAGGACTCGGCGAACCAGGGCCCAGGTCAGTGATGCATCGGAAGAGAAGATTCAGTACTGCGTACCCAGTATGCAAAGGCTATCGGGTTGAAGTTAGCCGCAGTGGGCCCGCGAACAGTCCTGTTAGTGTAATCGGGCCACAGTCATGCCGGGCCCCATCTGCGGCCGACTTCGGCCGGATAGTCTTTGCGCACGGGGGATATTTAGCGCTGGGGGTTATCCGCATCACCCTGTTATCACCCGAGCCGTCTGGGGTGCCTCTTTAAACAGTGTGGTGCCTCTGTCTGTCCCGCTAGCTCAGCGGCATTAACTTGACACGACCGGCTAAGTCCAATACATAGCGCTGGGGGTTATCCGCATCACCCTGTTATCACCCGAGCCGTCTGGGGTGCCTCTTTAATAATAATAATAATAATAATAATAATACCGTTATTATATAGGCGCTTTTTCTCAATTTTGGGGAAATCGACTCAAAGCGCCGCGCCTGAAACCCAACACACACACTCACGAAACAGACACGGATTTACGCCATTTAAGACAAACACAGTACAAGACAAACGAAGGGTCAGTCAGCTACTGAAGTTACAGAGATTTTTGATCGCTTGTATTTGAAATTTGTAAAGTGTGGTGCCTCTGTCTGTCCCGCTAGCTCCGCCAGCGGCATCAACTTGACACGACCGGCTAAGTCCAATACATTGGAATCGTTTTGCACTGACGTTCTTGCAGTGGGGTTTTTCCTTCTTCTCAAGTTCTTTCTCAATGCGCAAAAGGCCATCGGGTCGACGTCGACCGCCGTTCTTCCGCGCACGACTACGGCGGACGACTGACGTCGGCCCGATGGCCTTTTGCGCACTGGGTTCCTATAGCCGGATTGACTCGTGATTGAAATGTCTGTCCATCAGCGGTGCACTATTAGTCATAGTTTAGATGCAGTGTTCTCAGCATTCCGCATGGCATAGAAAGAATTTACTCAGTGACTCCTAACGAGGCCACAACTGGTTTGGCCCAACCCAGCCGTCAGTCCGCAGGGGGGTGGGGGGGGGGGGGAGCATCCACTAAAATGTTTCGCCATTGATGGTCAGTCAAGTCATCATGTCATCGCGGCATCAATGCAAACTGCGCAGGAAAAAAATGTATGTCACGTATCAACCTGTTTTTCCAAGACGCAGAACGCCGTTACTTTTTCAGCTGTGCTTGCAACAATTAACATAGTTATACCGCTACTTACCAGTTTGACTGACCGGCGCCGGCCGGGGTTGCTCCGGCCAAACTGGAGGTGTGACTATAATAGGGCTCGGGAAGCTGACGTCATCACGCTAGTCGTGGCGGCCATCTTGAGAGAATTCGCCGCGACTCAGTAAGGCCCTCAGTAGGGAGATCACTGTCAGGACAATGTCAGGAAAGTCCTGACGTGCTATAGGCAATACTGAACAGCAAGTCTTGCCATCACTTGACCGTAGGAAACCGCTACTAACCAGAATCTGTTTTTGTTTGCCAAAGAGGAAGAAACCCGACTAGAAAAACGTGTTGAAACACTGACTACTTCGCTACTATCTCAAGACTATTCTATCTTTTTAACATGGCGGCTGACGCGCCGTCGCTGCTAGGCCGACGCGGGAAACTTCCCGAGCCATATAGGCCCAGTTGCATGAGTGAGCTTAGTCCTTCGCAAGCCACTACTGAAGCAAGACAGAGAAAGACTGAAACACGCTTCAGTAAAAAAAAAAAATACAGTGACTGACAAGATGAATTTATTTAATCTCAGTGTCGGCCGGGTAGGGAATACCATTCTTCAAAATAAACAAACAAGTATAGAGATTAGTCGCTACCGATTTATCAACGAACTTAGACTGAATGTCAGTGGCAACTAAGCAAGACAGCCGCTTGCGAAGGACTAAGCCGGCTCACTCATGCAACTGACCCGGGGCCTAGTCAGAAAAGGAGGATGCACGGGATACTCTAGAAATACCACGTCAAGAGGTGTGAGGTTGTGGGCCAGGCAGCCCCTCCCCCCCCCCCCAACCCCCACCGCCTCCCAAAACCTCAGTGCCACCCCGCCGATTCCTGCTCCGGACTGCAATCGTCAGTATTCGGCGTCTCCCTACAACCGACCACTCAAGAACTGATCACTTGAATCTGTATGTCCGCGGTGCCGGTTTCAGTCACGAATGCTGCGCCGATTACGGATCAGGCGCCTGACACACATTCTGACCGTCAGTTCACACCACTAAACTGAACCGAGTTTCAGTTTTCAAGAATAGAAGCAGTGGCACAGAAACGGCACGCGCAGGGGCGGACTCGGTGCCGGAGTGGCCGTTGAAGCGAGGTGATGATAGAGATAGCAACATTAGAGGAATGTTTATGTTGAAACGCCAGAAAGATCAGCCCTCATTTTGAAATCCATAGGGCGGCCGGATGCACAGTGAATAATGGCCCGCCGTGCTGAACCATGCTCAGCTCATATGTGTAGTATATCAGACAGTAGACCCTATGTCTTAGTGAATGATGTCATCTCGGCTCAAATATAATAGTATATTTGTTTTTGCAAGAGCAGGCTTGTGTAATAAGTTCAGTTTCGGGACTGAGAAACTTCAGTGACGCGGATCACAGCAGACGAAAAGCCGCAACAGGGAAGTCGAGTCAGTCCTGGCGTCGCCGCCGGGGTCCCAGAAAAGCTAGAGTTGACTTTGTAGATGCCTTTTGGTCTGTAATAAGTAGTATTTATACGCCCGTTGAAATTCAGCTGATTTACATGTGTGATTTACTACTTGACTAGACTGATGTAAAAAGCCGTTGCGGCCATTTCGGCGGCCGCACACTCGGATCAGCGATCCGAGATTGAAATGCGCGGCGGAAAGTGAACCGCGGGCCCGGCTGACGCGGTTCACACCATCGTAGCGGACTGACTGATGCTGAAAATGTTGAATTGCACTGACATGCAGGCTCTTCGAGAAAAACAGACTAAGCCTGCCGCAGAGGCACGGATCCTCATGAGCCTCGCGACAGCGGGGGCTCATGAGGACCAGTGCCTCTTGCAGATGGAAACCGTTCAAATTATCAACAAACACGACAAAGCGCCTACTAAGAAAAAGAATTAAAAACCGTCCAGGTTTGTTTAGGGAACCGCAGTTGTAGCCTTTTTTACTGCTGCTATCAAAACTCTAGGATCTAATGGCGTAACCTTGCCAGCGTACGCTTGTTTCTTTTGGAGAGAGGGTTTTGCGGTTCTGTTTTCTGTTATTTTTAGGATACGGTCAGGTGCTCAAGCGGTTACGACGTGGTAAGTTTCGTTTTATGTATATATAGATTCCCGGGTCAACCGCCTTGGATTTCAGCCAATTATATATAATGCCGCATAAATGTGTGCTGGTTTGTGATTTTGGACCTAGTGCGGCTTGAACTTATAAGGCCGGTCATTTACGAACGCAAGCATTAGTGCGGCTTGCGGTGAAAGAGCCGGACTGCAAAATCATTGATAATAGTTTTCGAACCCGAATGACAAATATTTTCGGCGCCGCTGTCAGTTGTCAGGATTTTGAACAATTCGCACTAGAAATGTCCAGGCGCCAAGCTGTATTTTTTTTTATTTTATTTTTTGGGGGGTGGGTGGGTGGGTGGGGGGGGGGGTTGGGGGGGGGGGGGATGGGTTACCATCGCAGATTCATGACGATTTATTATTTATTTTGCATTTCACGAATCGCGAATGCAAACAGTAACATTCACGTTTCACGATGGAAAGAGACGATGAAAAGAGATGATATCTTCTTTTCTTTTCGTTTCTTTCTTTTTCTTTTCTTTTTTTTTTTTTTTGGGGGGGGGGGGAGGGAGGAGGGGGGGAGGAGATGAAGTTTCTTATAAATTTTACAGTCTAGCAACAGACTTTTGCATTTTACGCATAAACAGGACGTTTTCACGGATCACGATAGCCGAATTTTGGCTGTCATGTTTCACGACGATTTCTTCTTTTACGGATCACGAAATGGCCAAACTGCAATCTGACGAGGACCGAAAAAGCGCTTAAACAGGGTTTTATGTTACCGCTGCAGATGCGTGTATGTTGTTTCACTTTAACGAGTTTAATCTGTTTTGCCCCGACGCACTACGGCAAGACTGAAATGGGTCGACCATGAAAATTTAATGGTAGTGCCGACCGATTAGCTTGCGCCATCAGGCATTATCCTACACTTATCATGTTTGATCCATATCTTCCATAGTCCTTAGGTGACACCTCCAAAATCTGTGAAACACGGCCTTGGGTTTAAATGGGTTAGTATCCGGATGCGGCTCGCCGCAAATGAGGTAATTAGCTATGGATTTGTATTTCAACTCATTCGAGACATCAGTCGTCTACGGATACGCGGCGATTCGCCACGTATCCGTAGGCGTTACGTCAGTCTCGAATGAGTCAACACATTGACTGCCGGCCCAGAAAAAGTCAGCACGATCCAACTGCAAGAGACATAGATCCTTATGACCCTCGGCCGTAACTGCGGGGACCCTGCGACTGAAGATCAAACGCCTCTAGCTGAGACTGACTTGACCACTTTGTCTCCATGCTTTAGTTCTTGGACGGGCGCCGCTTTTGGTGGTTGAATGATTCAAGGGTAGTGACAGATTAGCTTGGCGCCTGAAGGCGCCAAGCTAATCTGTCACTACCCTTGAACTTTCATGGTTGTAGTGCGTCGGGGCTACACAGTTTAAAGATCAAGGGCGGAGTATGCACTGAACCGTACGTAAACTGTACTCCCTGCCTGCTATGTCTTGCCCGTCCGCCTGCTCAGTGATCATTCTTTCAAGATGATTTTGACTTGACGTTTGCCTGAGACAACTGAAAACATCTGCCCAGTCATTCCATTCTCAGTGCGTCAGTATACTAATTCTGAGTAGTACATGAACCGCACAGCCTGCATGAGGTGTAGTGACGGATACAAATAAAATACCGGTAGCTTGTATCACCAATGTTTCGACTGAGTGATGCTGGTTCAGTTGTTCTGACCTCAACCTGCATGAGCCAACAACACCTGCTCACTCACTGATTACCACTTGAACCTGCCGCTTCAGTAGTAATGGTCTGATGTAATAGCACAACAGCCTGTGAGACCTGCGCTGTACTGTATACACACAAGTTCATGTACTACATACCGTATACAAAGTGCATCTACACCCAATAGCCGCTCAGTGTTACAGGTAAGTCTGCGGAGAAAGTCTGTCTTGAGTCAGCTGTTATGAGTCAGTCAATCGCCCAGTCATTCCTCATTGTGAAAGACACTGATATACGATGCTGCGACTGCCTTTAGTGTCTTGTCGGCAAGAAGCAAAGATCCTCAAGAGCTCCTGCAACCCTGCAGGGGCTCTTGAGGCTCTGAGCCTCAGTCTTGCAAGTGGGTAATCTCGCTGTTGGGCCCGGTCTCCCGGCACGGTGATCCCAGTCATGAGGCTGAACAAACATCTGCTTGCTATTTTCGGACATGCCTCGTTCTGTCTACCTTGCGGTTCTCTCGCAATCCGTTCTTCAGCCACCCATTCCATTCAAGTCCGCGGGAGGCATAGATTGTCATGCGCCCCTGCGGATGCAGGAGCTCATAACAATCTATGCCTCCTGCTGGCAGGAAGAGGGCCTATTTTACTCTTGCACCACTATGGATTGTATGGAGTCAGTCCGCGTGGTGTAATGGTATAGGTACTCCGTGTACTCAGTGCTGCTACCTCGCTTATTGAGTTTGCCTATTACTGACGTACTGACTGCAGAGCGACAACACTGCCGGGTGTGCGGTGTATGCGTACCCCGGCTGATGTGATAATGTACAGTCATTACGCACTCAACCTTTCGGGTGTCGGTAGCGGTTTTTGTCGCGCTGATTCAATTCAGTTCTCAGTGTTGGTTTATTCTTTAATGAGCGTGTAAAACATTCATTAGAGAGCGCGCATGTGCATAGATGAGGTAATGTTTTACATGTTGATTGTTTCATAATTCCCCCGTACCCCGATAGGGGCGAAAGGAATCAAATCAAATCTTGAAGTGTTTAAAAAAAAAAATCGACAGTTTTGATTAGTTATGTCTGCCGTCGTGTTTCAAGTTTTAACCCCTTGACTGCCGGGACACAACCAGAACCACCCAACTGCAAGATGCATAGCACCTCATGATCCCCCGCAGTCGCGGGGGCTCATGAGGTTGTATGCCGGCTCTTGCCTTGGTTTGTATTCGTTCAACGGTCAGTTGGGCGGGTTCTCAGTATGAACGTAACGACTGAAACAAAGAGGGTCCTCACAAATGCGTTGTGTTTCCGACGATGTTCGTTGCGTTTTTAAAGCGCACAACTGTACACCGAAATCATAGGAGCGTGTACGATGTTCACTTATCAGAGGCGAACAACGGCTATCTATGTGTCAGTTGTCCGTGAATAGTTGCAATCTATTGTTTGTCATGCGCAATCAGGGTCAACTAGGAGAGCCCCAGTTAACAGATAATGTCAACACAAAGTCAGTTATATCTTCCGGTAAGAAAGTATTTGTATCCTGCAAAACGAACCTCATTATAAAATAATAATTCTAATGTTTTCTTTTTCAAGGGGTGCGTCATTGAGTATATGAATACAAATTTCCGGGCCCAACTCACACAGAATCATTACTTCCAGTAAGAAACATTTTACATCGTGAGAACTAAAACCTCTGATACAGTGATTGCTATTGTCATGTTTCTTTTCAAGCTGGTATCATGTTGATACAGTGAGAGATCCCACATGTTAATTACGTGCGTAATATCAGGTTTCCTCGCGCTGGGACCATATGGCGTTGAGGCGCGTCCCTTGGGTGGTGGATAGGGGGTCCCTCGTGAGAGGGGTGCACCGAATGAAATAAGGTGCCGTGAACCAACATGGTCTAAGGGAAGGTGACCCCGACAGAAAACCCCTGGTCCTCCTAGTAAGGGGGTTGGGCGTGGGGGTAGCTTCCCCACCCTGCAAAAAAGGAAATAGCTACAAAAACACCGACGAAAAGACTAACAGTAATTCCTTTCCTGCAGGAGGAAGGTTCTTCAGAATTCAGGTGTATATAAGGCGATATTTATATTAACACACACAAACACACACACACACACATACACACAAACACACACACACACACACACACACACACACACACACACACACACACACACACACACACACACACACACACACACATTTCCATTCGATCTACGCCAGCACATAATAGCCACTTTTGACCTACATGTAAAATGTGGTATCCAATTCCAGACCACAGCCGTGTACCACACAGACCAGGTCGGAGTAAGAACCACAGTTTGCACGTGGAATCATACAAGCATGCTGCTACGGAGTTTAAAAACATGAAATACGAATCTTGCTAAATCGGCAATAGACTGCGGGTTGGTAGTGTCTAGGATACACAATTCTTTCTTTTTGAGTTCCATAAGGTCAAACTTACATAGGTATTTGGCACGCAGTTCATCATAGAATGGACAATAAAACATAAAGTGAACTTCGATCTTCCACAGCCTTGGCACACAATGGACACACTTTCGTTACAGCATTGCGAGTACTATATCTTTGTTTATTACTTTGCAATTCGGTTATGCCAAGTCTAAATTTAATGTATAGATTTTTGACATAGGTTGGCTTAACCAATTCAAAATAATTTTCTTGGACAAGTGTATGTTTAAAACTACGATACACAGTAAAACGTTCACTCTCAGAAAGCTTTGATGACCAGTTTTGTTTGGCACAATCAACCATCACCAGTGGCACAGAGAGCGCTGATGGGCTGGGAACCTCTTGGGCCAAGAATTATCACAGCAGCCTTTAGAACCAAGAAAAAGCTCAAGCTGAACGCCATCCAGTGTTATGCGCCCACTAATGACAGTGACGAGGAAGAGAAACAAGAGTTCTACGACCGACTCCAGAGTGCCTTGGACAAATGTGCGGAGCGAGACATCACCATCGTCATGGGCGATTTTAATGCCAAAATAGGGGAGGACAACACCGGATACGAAGAGGTGATGGGGAGACAGGGACTAGGCTCGGAGATGAGTGAGAATGGGGAGAGGTTTGTGGACTTTTGTGCTCTAAACCGACTTGTCATTGGAGGCAGCATCTTCCCACACAGAAGAATACACAAAGCAACTTGGGTCTCACCTGACCATACAACAGAGAACCAAATAGACCATATCTGCATTAACAAGAAATTCAGAAGATCCCTTCAAGATGTTCGAGTGAGGAGGGGAGCAGATGTCGCCTCCGACCACCATTTGCTTACCTTAAGAATGAAGCTCAAGCTAAAGAAAAGCCGCACAGAGACAACAAGAAGACAGCGCTATAATGTAGGCCTCCTGAGAGAAACTGGAGTTAGAGAAGAGTTCAAACTGGTGCTGTCCAACCGGTTTCAAGCGCTACAGGAGCTAGTAAACAAAGAGGAGGCGGTCACCACAGAGCAGCAGTGGAAGGCAGTTAGAGAGGCGCTGAACTCAACCTGCAAAGCAACTGTAGGGTTCAGGAAACACCATCACAAGGACTGGCTGTCGGCACAGACCTTGAAGAAGATAGAAGTGAGGAAGCAGAAGAAAGCAGTTGTCAACAACAGTCGCACGAGAGCAGCCAAAGTAAGGGCACAGGGGGAATACTCGGAAGCCAACCGCGAGGTGAAGAGGAGTATCAGGGCAGACAAGAGGGCCTACACAGACAGCCTGGCAGCAGAGGCAGAAAAGGCAGCAGGCAGCGGCAACATGAAACAGCTCTACGACATTACCAGAAGATTGTCAGGCAAGTATGGCCATACAGAAAGACCAGTAAAAGACAAAAAAGGCAAGCCTATTGCAGACAGAGCAGACCAACTCGACAGATGGGCCGAGTATTTTGAAGAGTTACTGAACAGACCTAGCCCACCCGACCCCCCAGACATCCAGCCGGCAGAGACCGACCTACCCATCAGCTGTGACAGATTCAGCCGGGAAGAGATCAGAAGAGCAGTGGCATCTTTGAAGAACGGCAAAGCAGCAGGGCCAGATGGCATCCCAGCGGAGTATCTGAAAGCAGACCTAGAGACAACAGTGGAGATGCTGTACCCACTGTTTGGAAAGATCTGGGAAGAGGAGGTGATGCCGGCTGACTGGAAGGAGGGGTACCTAATCAAGCTTCCCAAGAAAGGCGACCTCAGCAAGTGTTCCAACTACAGAGGAATCACCTTGCTGTCAGTACCAGGAAAGGTCTTCAACAGGATCATCCTGGAGAGAATGAAGAGCTCCGTTGACCCCCAGCTGAGAGACCAGCAAGCAGGATTCAGGAAGAACCGATCATGTACAGACCAGATCGCCACTCTTCGCATCATCGTGGAACAGTCTCTGGAGTGGAGCTCCCCGCTGTACGTCAACTTTGTGGATTATGAGAAAGCATTTGACAGTGTGGACCGAGAGACTCTGTGGAAACTCCTACGACACTGCGGTGTACCCACAAAGCTCGTCCGCCTGATCAAGAGCAGCTACGATGGCATTACATGTCGCGTGATCCACGAAGGGCAGTTCACCAGGGAGCTCCAGGTCAGAACTGGTGTCAGGCAGGGGTGTCTGCTGTCTCCGTTCCTCTTCCTACTGGCCATAGACTGGGTCATGAAGATGACCACAGAGCACAGACGAAGTGGAATACAGTGGACACTGTGGACACAGCTTAACGACCTCGATTTTGCAGACGACTTGGCATTACTGTCCCACACTCATCAACAAATGCAGGACAAGACCATGAGGCTTGCTGACATCTCGTCCCAAGTGGGCCTCACCATTCACAAACAGAAAACAAAGACAATGAGGCTGAACGCAACCAGGGAAGAACCAGTCTTGCTTGCTGGCACCCCGTTGGAATAGGTGGAGTCCTTCACCTATCTCGGGAGCATCATAGACAAAAAAGGCGGCACTGATGCAGATGTCAGAGCACGAATCGGTAAAGCCAGAGCAGCCTTTCTCCAGTTGAAAAAAGTGTGGAGTTCCAGAGAGATGTCACAACACACCAAAGTCCGGATTTTCAACTCCAATGTAAAAGCAGTTCTCCTATATGGAGCAGAGACTTGGAGATTGACAAAAACCACAGTCAACAGAGTACAGACCTTCATGAACAGTTGCCTTAGAAGAATTTTGAAAATTCAGTGGCCAGAGAAGATCAGCAACGTCAGACTCTGGGAGAGAACAGAGCAGATAACAGCAGAGAATGAAATTGGGCGAAGAAGATGGGGATGGATCGGTCACAGTCTGAGAAAGCCAGCTTCCAGTATCACTAGGCAGGCATTGTCATGGAACCCCCAGGGAAAGAGGAAAAGAGGTAGGCCGAGAAACTCCTGGCGTCGAGACCTCCAAGCAGACATCAAGAGACTGGGAACCACCTGGAGTAGAATCGAAGGAGAAGCACAGGACAGGAGTTGCTGGAGGTCTCTCGTCGACGGCCTATACCCGGGTAGGGGTGACAGGCGTAAGTAAGTAAGTAATATCAGGTTTGATCCCACCATTTGCAAGTGATTTGCACTTGCAGTGCCGCTTTCGTCTCATCTTGAAATTGCCAGACAAGTCAGGAATAAGCCAATACCACTTGATTCTGTGCGCTACAGGGACTATTAGTTTTAGATCTCACTTTCGTCTAACGCTTTTGAAAAACAGACGAATCGGCAATTTATTACACTGAAACTTTTTTTTTTTTTGTCCGCCTTTTTTCTCCATGCAACAGAATTAACTCATTCGAGACGCGCCGCCTCCGGATACGCGGCGTATACCTAGTATCCGGAGGCGGCACGTCTCGAATGAGTTAATTCTGTCATCAGTATTATTATCCTGGGTTGCCATTCTGAAAATGATCTTTCTTTAATCAGAGACTGCGGACGCGCGACCCGCCAGCGGTTATCAGTCTGTAACACACGGCAAACCTCGTCCAGTTACAAGCGGAGGTATAGATTCAGATGAGCCCTTGCAGCCGCAGGTGCTCACGAGAATCTACGCCTCTTGTAGAAATCAGTCTCATTCAGTTAAGTACATCTTTAGATGAAGACGTGACCCGCTAACGGTTATCAGTCTGTGACAAGACCCTTTATCGCTCCCGAAATGCCAAGCTTCCGATTACATAGGGCCCCTCAGCAGCTCAGCGTCAGAGCTAAATGCATAAAGTTATTGACGACCACGTTCTTATGTATATATCACAAACACTGAAAATAGATAAAAGGTGGGAGTTGTATCAAATGACATTAATTACTTGACCGATTTACCCACGTTCAACTCCCAAATTCCCCCCCCCCCCCCCCCCCCCTCTTGCGAAATGTGATTTTTGATGGCGGCAACTCGGTGAGCAAACATGCAGTGTACACTGAAACAAAATATAATCGTCACTGAGTAAATTTTTGCGAATGATCCTGATGAAATTTGAGGTCAACTCGGCACAGCGATATGGCACACGTAGTACAGGCCATTGCAGATGATCTCACCCATCTCCCTCTCCACTCCCCCAATAAACGCAAAAATACGGACGTAAATGAGACCTGTCGATCAGCAAGAGGTATAGATCCTCATGAGGCCCCGCAATGTGCGGGGCCTCATGATGATCTATACATCTTGCTGAGTTGATGCCGGGTCAGTGGTGGCGTTTGGTGTGTTGCAGCACCAGTACCAGGCTACAGGCATCCCGTGACTTGGTGATAAAACTACACGTATGATTCACCGGTTTATGTATTCATCGGTAACGCAGCTGGAATAGCGGGACCCCTCCCCCAGTCAAAACATATCGGTTGTTAGCGGAGGGGAGTGGGGGCATTTTGTCAGGATAGACTCGATTTCTTTCTCTCTCTGTCCACGCTGTGTGTGTGTGTGCTGTGTGCTGTGTGTGTGTGTGTGCGTGCTGTGTGTGTGTGTGTGTGTGTGTGTGCTGTGTGTGTGTGCTGTGTGTGTGTGTGTGCTGTGTGTGTGTGTGTGCTGTGTGTGTGTGTGTGCTGTGTGTGCTGTGTGTGTGTGCTGTGTGCTGTGTGTGTGTGTGCTGTGTGTGTGTGTGCTGTGTGTGTGTGTGTGTGTGTGCTGTGTGTGTGTGTGTGTGCTGTGTGTGTGTGTGTGTGTGTGTGCTGTGTGTGTGTGTGTGTGTGTGCTGTGTGTGTGTGTGTGTGTGTGTGTGTGCTGTGTGTGTGCTGTGTGTGTGTGTGTGTGTGCTGTGTGTGCTGTGTGTGTGTGTGTGAGAGAGAGAGAGAGTGCGGTCTGGAGGCCGGCATCCTAGCTCGCAAAATGATATCGCGCCGACGTCGGCCACGGCCGCAGTGGGCCCGCACACAGTCACGTCGTCCGCGGGCCCACTGCGGCCGATGTCGGCCCGATCGCCTTTGCGGCGTACTGGGATCAGTGGTACCGTGCTATGGCACAAGTGTTCTTGACCGACCAAGATTAACTGAAATGAATGGGTCAGCATCACGAGTAGAAACGACATGACGAGTCACTGTCACTACTATAGCAGGACCGACTAAATGAAATACTGACGGACTATCTCGTGGAGGTTCACGTCGGCCGCGTTTCACCTCAAATAACACTCTTAAGTCAGCGGCCCCCGGCCCCCCACCCCCCCACACCCCCTTTCTTGGCCCAATTCACTCAGTTGGAAACAACTGCAGGGGCTCGTGTGAATTTATGCCTCTCGCAGATATCACGGTCTGGGTGAATGTCAAAGGAAGAACTGATCCCAAAAATGGACTTCTGAATCGGAGGTGCATAATACAGTGATCCGACCTTATAACATGTTATCATAAGTCTATTACTATTATATGTGTGAAAACCTGTTATACATTGATCTACTGGAGACACCACTGGAGAGACAATGTACACAAACGTGTTCCATACTGTTTGGCTGTTCTCGGTGCATGAAATACATAGGCGTCAAACTGACGTCGGTGGACGTTACAGTTATAGCCTGGTGTCATGACTGATCACTTGAACAGCACTGACTGACCTGACAAAGCGAGACTTTGGCCCATTATTGGCCCAAAATGAACTTTGACCCATTAGCTGTCGGTAGCACTTTTTGTCGCGATGACTCCTCGATGAAATCATGCCATCGCGACAATAAGCGCTACCGACAGCTTAAGTTGTGTTTTGTGTGTGACTGACGGCCGGATCTGCAGTGCCTCGATCAGTATCAGAGTTGGCCGGAATTCACCTCTCAAAAGTCATTTCCTTTTTAATGACTTTGTCAAGCCTTTCCAGTGACTACTAGTATTTTCATCGTTATCGTTATTGCTGCGAGTCAGCGTTTCAACGTAGATCGTTTCACTGATGACTGAGACTGATAACCGGCGGAAAACGTCCAGTCCACACTTTGCGACACTGACTGGATGTCGTTAATCGGACTAGGCCGGTATCAGTATTTATATCTATAGACATACATTGAGTGTGCTACTGTGGTAGGAGTATCGGTTACTACTGACACTGCCGAAATCGGCACAACGAGCTACACCCAAAATGATGCAAGAGGCATAGATCCTCATGAGCCCCAGCAGTTGCGGGGGCTCATGTGGATCTATGCCTCTTGTTGACTTCATGTCATCGAGTTCTTGGACGGATCAAAGTCTCGGTACAGAGGCGGCGAAGCGGCCTTCATATTCTTTGACGTTGCCGAAACTCGGTGATGTGAGACAGATTTTCAAAAATACAGTCTGCGACTACTGGCAGTAAAGGGTTTAGTGTGTGTGATATACAGACGCGCCCATCAGACAGCCGACACACACAGGCACCGTACGTGAGTTATTGTTGACATGACGATACAATAAAAATGATGTGTCCGAACGAGCCTTCGGCGCAAACGGTTCACACTCAGTCGCGCACATACGGCTGTGTGGGTACTGTGCGTGCCGACTTACTGTGAGAAATCATACCGGTATTTATTTTATTATCAAATCACATTCGTCAGGACTGTACTACATGTATTGCCGGAGTGTCCACCGTGCACACCGATGAATTCGTACATTTATTTATTGTATACTGACGAGCAAAAGAAATGCGACATTTCTGAAATCATCGGAAACACTAAAATGTTTCCAATCAGTGATTCCAAAAATGTCGCATTTCTTTTGCTCGTCAGTATATCAATTTATCAACTCGCACTCACTCAGGCGCCTGTGCTGACACATGAGCGTCACTGACGGGATTAGCCGACTGAGTTTCTCTGACACTCAACACCCAAAGACACCACTCCCATTAACAACTTGAAATGCATGGGACAAACATCAAGAATCCCGATCGACCTCACTCCGAAATCGGCTTCATCCGACATACCGGGACCGGATTCCCGGCCAACAATGGCAACAATGTTCAAGTCTCCCCTGTCGGCCGCCCCACGCTGTAATGGTCAGTGTCGGCGGTACAGTGTGTCACAAGCAATTATGTTTCCTCATATGATAATTCGTTCGAGATTTTCGTGCCGCGTACGCACTGAATACTGACGTGGCTGACAGCAAGAGAGTCAATACTTTTGCCAGATGCGCAGTCGCCAGGCTATTCTGGCACCACCCCTGAACTGTCATGGTCGAGCTATCTATATGATAGACTGGCTGCACATTGACTCACGGTCATGGTCGGGCTATATCCTAATAGACTGGCTGTACATTCACTAACTCATTGAAGGCACCCCGTATCAATAGCTGCGGAAGTGTCGTATAGCGTTGCCGTCGGCAACGCTATACGACACTTCCGCAGCTATTGATGCGGGGCGCCTTGAATGAGTTAACGCCTCGGCAGCAGCAAAGATTTACTCATGATATGCCTGCGCCGCTTGCGAGAAAACAATTACATCAACAAACAAAACGGCACTGCGGCCAAACAGAAAATCGGCTTATGGCTGTCGCCAATCTGGCAGGTGGTATGCAGTCGTTTTAGTGCAAACTGTCAACAGAAATCAGTCACTTCGACATCAAGTCAAGTTAGGGCTCGACGATTCACAAGAACCCGGACCCGGACACCGCCGCATATGACAGTGACTTGACACGGATACGGATGCTAGCCCATGTTAATCTGGTTCGGGACAACAGACGCTGATGTCGGAGCAACCGTCACCGCCATTCGCCTCGCCTCCCACACCTGACCCTGAATATCATTACGCCAAAGGTGCCGGTCATTTGTCAACTGCGCACTGGCTTATGTAACGCGTGCACTGGCGTTACTACGGCCAATTCATTCATCCCGTACACACTCCAGTAGAGAGGTTACGTTTACGCCGGCCGGACGACTCCCGACAACGAACGAGAGCGAAATCACGGGCCTCATGAGGATCCATGCCTCTTGGAGATGTCTGGAGTGTTGTCTAACTCATTCTACCCCAGACACACTACAGCAAGATAAAGATCGACCATGATAGTTCAAGGGTGATGCCAGAATTGCTTGGCGCCCATAGGCCTCATGAGGATCCATGCCTCTTGGAGATGTCTGGAGTGTTGTCTAAGTTTATTGTGCAAGTTGGTTATACGCCGTGATTTCGCTCTTTGTTCGTTTGTTTAGCAACGTTCGTTGCAAACGACTGAGACCTCACCATTACAACTGGAGATGAAGCGATCCAGACGTAGTTCAAGGGCGGTGCCAGAATAGCGTGGCGCCTGTAGTCCTCATGACGATTCCCCCAGTAGCGAAACGTCTTCGGGCCCACGACGGCTGCAGTGGGCTCGCGCACATCCGTGCGCGAGCCCACTGCGGCCGTCGTAGGCCCGTGCACCTCTGCTTACTGGGTCTATGCCTCTTGTTTATGTAGTTTGGAGCTGGTTATCCGCCGTGACGTCGCTCTCGTTTGTTGTTGGGAGTCGTCAGGCGCAAACGGAACCTCTCTATTGTCCCAAGAAGTGACGCCGACGTGTATTCAGTGCGCACAATGTCTTCGTGTCGACATCGGCCGTAGGTGGCCCGTTGTCCGACGTCGGCCCGAGGATCTCAGTTGTACGATCTGGGAAGAAGTCCACTTCATCGCTCACTCACATCGGAAGGAACTGCTTGACGTTGTCACACTCTACTGACTAGGCTAGCGGCAAACTGCTTTCAGCTGCAAGAGGCAAAGATCCGCGTATGGTTGCCAGTCAGTTGCGGTTCTGAACTCCTGAACTAAGCCATGTGCCGTAGATGTATCTCGACTGAAACATCCGTACCACCCGATTACACCCTTTCTAAAGAATCCGAACGTACGGCGGCATTCTCAGGCAAAACTTTCACTCCAATTTACTCACGAATAGTTCTCGGAAGCTTGCGAGCTGATTTTAAGACCGACTTCAGTGTAGAAAAACAACTTCTGCCTTCTCTCTGCAAGACGCTGAGGCCTCAGTGAGGTCGCGGGGGTACTTGATGATCCGCCTATACCTCTTGCCAAAAGGCAAAAGTTTGCCGTTACATCATTGTGTCATCATCGACATGGACTTGATGGGCTCGGCCCCGGCAGCCGGTGATGATCGGCATCTACTTATCATAGTACAGACTTGCGCCGTGTCATTTTGACTTTACTCTCAATCCCAATGTGCAAAAGGCCGTCGAACCCACGGTCGACCGCCGTTGTCCCCGTGCACGGGTCAACGGCGGCAGTCGTCGGCCCGATGGGCTTTGCGCACTGGGATTATGCCTGGCGATGAATACTACGCCTGTTGTAAAACAGTCATGCAGGTACCTATGAAGGCCAGCTGAGAAATGATGTCATTACAATCCCCAGCTATACACAAAATGGCATGGAGACGATCACACTGGTTGCCGTCTCCCTCAATTCGCTACCGGTAGCTTTAGCGAATCGAGGGAGACAATCAGTATGGGAGACTGCCCGGTGCGCGGCTCAGTTCAGCTGCGGCCGATGTAGCTCCGAATGACCTGTGCGTACTGGGAGACTACACAGACCTTCATCGATGAGGTCTTTTCTCCCGCATGTGTAATCGATCGGTTTCAACCGGACATCAGGCTGACGGTCCATGCTTAACCCGGCATTTAGCCCCGACGCACCTACAGCTGGAGCATGATAAGTCAAGGGTAGTGCCCGATTAGCTCGGCGCCAAGCTAATTTGGCACTACCCTTGCATTATAATGGTCGATCAATCTCCTGCCCGATTAGCTCGGCGCTAAGCTAATTTGGCACTACCCTTGCATTATAATGGTCGATCAATCTCCTGCAACTGTACATGTAGTTATTAGGCGACACCTCCAGAATCAGGGAAATCAGTCTGTCCAGGCTTCTGTCATTATCCAAAATCTTTCGTCGTTTAAATGTTATTCAGTAATTGGTTAATGTATCCGGATGGCATCTGCAAGAAAAAACAAAAACTGATGAGTAGGCCTAATAGGCGGCCTACATGTCTAGACGTTATTGAGTATATATTAAAGCCGACCACCCACCCACCACCCCCCCCCCCCCCCCCCGCCCCCATCTCACGTATCTTCGGGCCTTTCCCCGAACCGCCTCGCTGCCCTTTTTTTGACTGCATCGCTCACTAGATCTAGAAAGAGAGGGGAGTGGGAGAGAAGGAAATGACACCTATCATTTTAAGCCTTCCAGGGGACCGGTCCAGCACAAAAAACGGACAGTAACAAACGACAACAAACACAGAAAACAACTGAAGCAGGGGCGGCCCAAAATAATATAAACCAAGGCTGTGGATTATTCTTTAGCGTTTTTGTCTACCGTAATTGAAAATCTGGCAAAGACGTAAGAAGATAAAAATGACGTCAAGTCTAGCTATGCAAACCTTGCTAGAGAACGTCTTTTTGGCGCCAAAGCGCCTTGTGTGTGTGTGTGTGTGTGTGTGCGTGTGCGTGTGTGCGTGCGTGCGTGGCGCGCGCGGCGCGCGCGGCGCGCGCGTGCGTGCGTGCGTGCGTGCGTGCGTGCGTGCGTGTATGTGACAGCGACTAGAGCTCGCGTTTGAGGACGGACAAGCTTTAAATTTTAGGATATTGTCCCTAAAAGAGTTATCTCGAGACTTTTTTTCGAGTTTTTGATTAAGATGCTCATTGGCGAAAAAATGGCCGTTTCACAAAATCCGGTTGATCCACACTGGAGTCCGTAACTTTTCTTATTTTTACTAGATATTTTGCATATATTTCGCGGCGCTTTGAGTCGATTTGCCCAAAAATTGAGAAAAAACGCCTATATAATAACGTTATTATTATTATATTTATTATTATTTATCATATAGCTAGATAACAGGGAGATATTGAATGAGTTCCTACCTCTAGAACTTTTTGAGTGACAATTAAATATTTTAAAAAAATATATATTTTCACATTTTTGGGATTAATTTCACGAATTATATGGGTTAATCTTAAAACAATTGAATCTTTTAAAAACAATCTTCTCATTAATAATCGCATGATTTTTCGTATAATGTATTTCCATAAGCCTACAGTTTGTCTCGGCTGTCGGGTACCTGTGACCTGTATGCCCTAGGCCTGAAAATCACACAATTTTCTGCACCACGTTTTCGGAGTCATTTGTAAAACAAAGAAGTACCCAACGGAGAAAGAAACACGCTTAGAAACGACGGGTACAACACAGCTAAAACAGCTAAAATAACTTTATTTTTTCTTTTTTTGTACGAAAAAGAATCTTCTCATTAATACCCGCATGATTTTTCATACACAAAAGTCGGCTGTTTGTCCCGGCCCTGGGGTTGGATTAGGTCACAATTGTGACTTGTAAGCCCTAGGCGTGAAAATCAGCAAGAAAATTGCAAAGTTGATCCTCTGATACGTCAAATGTTAGTACTGTGATGAGTGACGTATAACATCGAGTCGTCACTATGAACACGGCGTCGTGGGACTAATGATGCCATGACGTGAAGCCGGCTTTAAGGACGTCATTTCACTGCTCGTGCTATTATTCTTCTTCAGAATAGCTATGCTACGCCAGACCACAGAGCTTACGAATGGCGGGAATCGCCGTGTGTCTGTCTTTATTTCTGTGTGCCAGTGTGTGTGGATTAGAGGGTGGGTTAGAGTAGAAGGAGATGGATTCCTGTTGCTACACGAGCCCACAGAGTGTACTAATAGCGGGAAGCGCCGTGTGTCCGTCTTTATTTGTGTGCGCCGACGTGTGTGTTGAGCAGAGGTTGGCTTAGAGAGGAGGGAAATGGATCAGCATAACAAGCCTAAAAATATGAACAACTCTGAATGTTCCTAAAAGATAAACACATCGGAGTTTCAAACAATACGGTAGACTGGGATGAAATCCTCATCTTGTTCGTTGTTGTTGTAACTTAAAATGAGGTCCTATTTAATAGCGGATGTGGTCCAATATATTAAATGAATAACTTAATGATTCGTCTCGTTAATGTGATTCTGAAACCGTCCTTACAATTAGTGATACTATGTTGTGATATTATGTTTGTTTATTCTTATATACACTCAGCAGGCAAAGACAAATATCCTCCCATTAAATTTCTTGAAACTAAAAATGATATGAAACTTTCCTTTTCTGGGAGTTTGAAAATTAAGTGGCCCCTTTCCCCCACTGACCCCCTTTCTGCTCTTAGAATCACCTCCACCTCTCTCTCTCTCCCCCCCCTCCCCCTGGCTTTTGGGGGCCAGCGGCGAAAAGTCCCCCGTTTGCTTTTTTTTTTTTTTTTGTCCAGTAGTCGAATGTCGTTTCTCTACCACTGGAAAGCAGGCCCTCTCTTTCTATCTGAAACCCGGCCCAGCCCCATCCGGAGAGCCAGTAACTGCTCCGGACACCCCTGTTAAGGTCCGTTAACTCATTCAGCCCGACGCACGAATTCAAGTTCCCAAATTGTGGAGGCGTCATCTAATGACTATGAACCTTTGCAGGAGATGGATTGCCCATGATAATTCAAGGGTAGTGCCAGATTAGCTTGGCGCCTTTCGGCGCCAAGCTAATCTGGCACAACCTTTGAATTATCATGGTCGACCCATCTCCTGCTGTAATGTGTCAGAACTAAATGGGTTAATATTTACCCTACAGGCTTTAAGACACTATGCCCTGCGTGCTGATTTCTTATACCCTCCCCCCCCCCCCCCCTCCCCTACGTAGTTAACTCGAGTTGGCAATTTTCTGCTTCATTTGCGACGTACAAAGGTCCTCGCACATTACAACTGGGTAGTCGCATACAATTATTATCCGCGGGTAGGTATTCAGTCACCCTCTTTCCAAGACCTCTTACACATTCAGATGTTAGCGTATTACCGATGGCTACCTCACCTTCTTCTCTTGCCAGAGAAACGACATGGGGAACGACTCAGTCGGGTAGGTATTCAGCCCTCTTACACATTCAGATCATTAGCGTATTACCGATGGTTACCTCACCTCTTGCCAGAGAAACGACATGGGGAACGACTATTCCCCCCCCCCTCCCCCCTCGTTTCTCCGGGAAAGAAGGTACCACAATTAACTGATAAGATGGAGGTCGGTTTACTGCAGATGGGCGAGGGGGGGGGGGGGGAGAGACTCAGAGAGAGGGAAGGTAGACAGCAAGCGCGTATGTGCGTTCGCCTTCCCGCTGGGTTGGAAAGGGGGGGGGGGGTCGAAACAAAAAGGGACTTTGATTTAGCATTCTAAACTGTTATTTTCGGGCGGGGGTGGGGGTGGGGGTGGGGGTGGGTAGGGCTTTGCCAGGGGCGGATCAGCCGGACTGATCTGCCTCAAGCGGTCGGGACTGCAAATGCGGGGGAGAAGGTGGCAGAGGGGACAAAATTTCTGGAAGTGTATGATGGCCATGACGTCTTGCGGAGTAGTTCACAATCAACTGGCTTGAGCACGTGGTTCGGCGTCCCGGATTTAGAGCAAAGACAGAGTGATCGGTGTAAATACTGATTGTTAACAAGCCATGCTTCATGACAGCGGTCCCCGCGGGCGGTCGGTTACAGCCAGCTGAATTTCTACCGCTTGACCCGGCACAGTCACAGTAATATCCCGAATGTTGTAAGCTACCACCACAAACACGACTAAAATTATGGCGGACAAACGGCTGTGGCCTCACAAGCCGACTGTGCCCCCCGGGCTCAGTTTTGGCGCCGCGCACGAATCAGCCGTTCGGCGGCTGCGTGTGTTTAACTACTGACCGCCCGGCCTTCATCCGAATGCAAAACTCATCAGTTTTAGTCGCGCCAAAGTTGCCCAGGGTCGACCTGGCCCAAACTGAACATGCCGTCAAAATGAGTGACCCAGGGGATCGATCCGGGCCGGCTCGTGTGTCGCGGTGGTAGTCAGTGGTCATAGACTGAGGTTTCGTTTGCCACGCCGGAACGACTCTCAAAGCCTGAACGAACGCCTGCCAAACGAACGCATAGCCCGCGCGACTTTAGTCGACGGCGGATACTGAACCAGCTTCTGCCATGCGGCATAGACAACTTGTGACACGCCGAACATCTCCAAGGTGAGGCATGGATCCTCATGAGCCCGAGGTGGTGGGCGTGTTTACTGATGCTTCTGGTTCATCTGCTGTGCGGACTGATTGCGCGGCTCAGTCTCGTTCGTTGCAAGGGCTATTCTGCCGTCACTGACGGTAATACTGGTGACGCCGTCGGCGTATATGAAAGTCCTTTTTTGGAGTTTGGACTCCCCCTCCCCCCCCCACCCCTCTCCCCGATCAGTTTTGATTTGTCAATAAACTGAGACGCACGCACGTTATCCCCCACTGATCCGCCCTTTCCAAATTTCGGCTGCCGCGGAGGATGATTAGAAGGTCAGTGCTGCCGTTCAAGGCCGGTAGGCTCACTGACACTCGCTACATGGCCTACCCGGCCCCTCCGGCCCCGCAGTTTGATTCTTTCGGCCACTGGGAAGCAAGGTTTGGCGTTGTGAGGCGCCTAACTGAGTATGGCCGCCCGGCCCCTGGTGCCCACTGCCGGGCCGAGCCGAGGGCCTCTTTTGCAGAAACTGAGTCAGCCAGTACATGGTGCGGCCTCGGACGGTAGATTTGCAACTGCCGGAAAAGTTTGTCTTATTGGACCGCCGCCGGTCTGGCACCTGACCAGTAATCGGCACTTGAAGTTTCGGTCCGAGTGAAATCTTGCGGCAACTCAGTCAATGCGGCCGCCGCACAACCTCACCGTGGCAGTCTTTTCACGTCACTATGATACGGTAGTGCCAGAGTGCCACCAAGTGACCAAGAAGTCAGTGATGCCGCAACTGAGTGGTGCCAAACTCCGTCTGAATTACATGTCGGGCCGCCCTAGCTGTAACACTGA
Organism: Semisulcospira habei; assembly: GCA_036245525.1. NCBI lineage: Eukaryota > Metazoa > Mollusca > Gastropoda > Semisulcospiridae > Semisulcospira > Semisulcospira habei. The sequence goes on along the minus strand of BTPG01000004.1, from coordinate 79,601,272 downwards.
AAAGCTAGGGTTGTGACATGAAAAACAATGATTATAGCGGCCAATGCACTAGCAGCGTAGTACTTAGCCGAGGCCGGGGCCCCTCCCACCCTTGTTTGCGGAGAACTCGGTACTAGTAACCGAGTTCGTCAGAACATCGGCTGAGCCCGTACACACATTTTACAGCAACGTATCTGTCTGCTTGAACGAGAAACCAGCATATAGTACAGAGATTCAGTTGTCGACATTATCCACTTTTCCCTTGTTTGCAGAACTGTAAGAAAAACTTTATGGTACACGGTTCTATCAGGACTAACTAGGTAACACAGCCGGCCGGCATGAGCACTGAGGTGTGTTGACCCAAAATTGTTGAAAGCCAGACAGTTGCCGTTCGTTTTCTTTGTGATTTTTACACTGAAAGGCTAGATAAACAAGCAACACGGTTTTGGGAATGTATCGTTCGGTACTAACTTAGACAACTCGATTATCTTTGTTAATGAAATTCCGATGCATTATTCATTTTTGGCGCACGGCTGCAGAGTACCCATAATACTATGATGACATCATTTACTTCCGCGGTATTACTGCGCACACACCTGCACTTTTTAGGTAGTTATGGTAATAAAGTCAGTTAAACTCATTCGACAGGAAAAACGTCTCATTGCAGCCATTGTTTTGTTGCTTTACTTTGCACACGGAGTGTGAGCAGACCAGTTACTTCACATTGTAGGAACTATTTTGTTTATGCATGTGCTACCACTCCGCCACCGTTAGCAGGCTCGCGTCGGGTTCCCGCAATCTTCTGCAACCTCCCCGGTAGACTTACTCCTTTTGAAAGCCTTACGTTTCATCTACTACTGGATTTCTTGGATATTTCAGACACGGATATTGGCCGATCCGATCACTCAGGTGAGCATGTTTATGCGATCTGAGTATCGCTGCTGTGAACGTCGGAATTACAACCTGATGCTTGACGGCAGTAGGGCAACATGGCGTGTAAGAAGCACCGGTGTGTGTGATTCGTGCTCTTTGAAGGGTTGATTTGTGTCTAGTTTATCCCAGTTGACTTGGTTGGAACCTGCGCAGACCATTATAAGGTATGTTCTGTCAGAAAAAAAGATATTCATGTAAATTTTAGTGCTGATTGTGGTCTCTGAAGGTGACCCGTTTGCGCGTCCCCTACCCATTGAAATGCTATGCGGTTGTGCAGCAGAGAATGAGTCAAATTTATGTTGAGGAGCGTCAGAGGCAAGCTGTTGTATGGCTTGTTGGATGGATCGTCTGTGTTATTTTGTGTGTGCGTTGACTGGATTACAGTTTTCGTGCAAAAAAAAAAGCTGTGTACCGGCTCGAAGAAATCAGCCTTTGGAGTACAATATTGCACTTCGCTTCAGTTCTGTGGTGAGGAGGCTGTGTAATATTGACCTTGCTATGTGTGCTACAGTCGCAAGTGCCCGGCATTGGATGTAAAGGACAAGGCTTGCGGATTGATCGATGGATGTGCTTACGGTGCTGAGGATACACGTGAAATAACGAAAATCGGCGACTACATGTCTTGTAATTTATGCATTCCATAGGTATAGCATTAGAAAATGCTAGAACAAGACTTTAGACATATTAGTATAAATAGTAATGTTCCAAAACACATTTTGGAGGCCTGTATGGGGGGTCAGCAGAATGTAAATTGATCTGTTGCTTATTTGATCTGAATGACTCAGGTTTCTGAAGGTGTAAACTTAGATACAGGCATAACTTTAGGTTGTGACTACTTTTAAAGCTGAGTTTTGTAGACCTCAGCGGGATGAGTTGACTATGATTAGTGTGAATGATTATAGGGGAATTAGAATGTGTTAAAAAGAATCAGTGGCATATTAAGTGGGCCTTCATATCAACCCAAGCTGTATTCCAAAGATGTTCCAGCATACATAGCCAAACTGCTTTAAAAAAAAACCACCAAAACTATACATATATATTAACCCCCTTGTGCACGCTGTCAGTGTTAGTGGGACTAATTCAAATTGTAAATGACACTGGTAACCGGTTGCAACTGCAATCACATTAAAATCAGGTAAACGTAAAATATACAAGACTTTTGGGTGACAACGTGTCAGGGGAGCCATGCATGGCTTTGCTATAATATAAATTATAAGAATAAAATGGTTTGAAGAGGTCAGTGTGCTTCAGCTTGGTATAACATGAACAGTAACTTTCTTCATATACACAGGAGCATGTGCATGACATTGCAATATCATTGATCAAGTTTAGGTTTTTTTTTCATGCCGAGCATATCATTGGTAAAACATTGTTTGATTTAGTATTCAGTATTTATTAGAAAAACATTTGCTTGTTGGAAAGTAAATTTACTACTCTGGAATGGTCTAGACTGGTGTTCGGCCAAGAGGATATTGACACTAAGTGTTTAGGTTCAAGAAACTATTAGTGCCACATAGTCAAAGCCCAAGTATACTCTACAGTCCAACTGCCCTCCAAGTGGTGGAATTGGGCCTTTGTGAAGATAATCCCATGCTAGTATTAGGGTCTTAGTTTTTTCAGCATTGCATTGGCTATCATCAGGCAAGGGTCAAATGTCATTCTTCATTGACCAACTGGAAAAGAAGTTCACTGTTCTGCATCTTTGACTGTAATTGTAAATAGCGTCTTTCTTTAGTACCCATAGTTATCTTCTATTTAAAAATATTCATAAGTTGTATGAAACTTTGCTGTGGATGCTAGGCAACATGTGGCGACAGACAAGGATCTTTTTTGCTAGCTGTGTAAGATAAGATCTCTTGTTGGCTGTAACAGTGTAGTCTAGACTGAAAAATAAATCATATCATGATTGTAACAAGACTCTTTTTTCCTGTACAAAATGCATTATGGGCCTGTGCTCAGTATGTTGGCATGACTGCTGCACCAGTTATTTATTTGTATTATTTGTTCTAAACTTAAGACTTTATGCATGTAGGTGGTACTTTTATCATAGTATTCATAGTACTCTAGTACAGCAGTATAGTGAAGGGTTTTTTGGAAGGGAGTAGGCTATTACATCTACAGCAGGTTGAAGTTTGTGTGCATGTGCTGGTAAGCTGTATACTTATAACGTTTTTTTTTGTTTTTGTTTGTTCCAATCGTGGATCTGGGATCTGTTAATCATTCTTAGACATGTGTAGAACTTTTTTGCTTTTATCTGTTAAGTCATTCACAGACTGCAGTAGAAACTGACATACGAATACGAGCAAAGGGTTATCTGTCAGAGTTTTTTCTTCTTCTCTGAATCTCACTGTTTTATTTACTTTAGTTTTAAGTAAATTGCACTAAAAGTTACTGTCTTGTGTAATTTGCACCGTGTTTTAGAATTAGAGAGGAGCTGTCATTGTGTGAGTTGCAACTTGTTTTTCCAATGGTCAGTGTGTTACTGTTATGACTTCTGGTGTTGCTATGAGTATAATCGATAGCAGGTAATTGAAACAATGCATACTTTTTTTACTTGTAAATCATTTGTGTGTGCAGCGTCTTAACAAGAACTAGTACCTCAGTAGTATACTATAAGTTACTCTAACTAGTCTAACACAAGTAAGTAGAATGGACATTATAAAACTAAAAGATAACCTATAATGTCATTATGTGCTTGGTTTATGTTACCCCTGTTACGTTTAATTGCTTAGTGAATGTGGTAACAGTGTACCCCTAACTCAAAACTAAGGCTATGAAGAGAGAAAACTCATTGTAGATTAGAGAAAGAAAATGTGGAGCACCTGGTTAGGTTATCTCCCATAAAGTTTTAGCATGAAGCTGTTCACTTGTAGCTGTGCAGTGCAGGAGAATGTCATATGCATATGAGTCTTTTGTACTATTGTATAATGTACCACAGCGAATTTCTTTTCGAGTAATAAGTACTTATTCTTATCTTATCTTGTCATCCAGGCTTGCAGATAGTAACATGTGTGCATCAAATTCTTATTAAAAAGAGAAGTATTGTATTGTGGACACGAATTCATGAACTGACAGTTATCACTGGATCGGACAATGTTATGTCAGTATGTGGTTGTTTTGCTGTGTGTCTTTACGGTACGCCCATGCAGGGCTTTTTAGACCATTAAAATTAAATGTTATTCCGTCTCATTCCACAAGTGGTAGCAATACAAGCAGTGCAGCCCAAATCCCCACGCTGATGATTACGTAAATACATACTGAGTAGGTACAGATTTTGTCTGGTTTGTGTTTAACTGGTGAGAACTTTCTGGTCAACACCCTTGAACGAAAATGGTTGATTTGTCTACTAATTAATCTGTAATGTAGCCTTCATAATACAATAAGCTTATTAAAAAAAACCTCAGCTTCAGGATGTAATGGGTTAAACTAAATCAGCAGGTCAGAGTGATGCTGTGGTGGCGCTAATGAATTGATTATATTGAACTGGATAAAACAAACAGCAGTATGTAATTATGTAAATTATGTTCTGAGTTGATGTTGTTTGACTTAATAAGACTTGTGTTCATCTGGATGAAATTACAATTTCATGTGTGCAAACATTTAGTGTGTATTGTTGGATCATTGGATGTGAGCTTCGTTGATGGACCTTTCTGTTTTCTTCATATGGAGAACATGACCTAAATCGGTTGACACATCAGCTCAGTGATAATTGAATGAACAGTGCATTGTTGTAATAATTTATTTAAAGTGATGAATTTTAGAGGACTTTTTTGTGTTGCCTGCATTAATCAGTTACTGGTAAAGGGCCAAGTCCTGGTACTCTTAGTCCTGGTGTTCACACAATACTAGCCTGTTGAGTTTACAACCACTTGTGCATATTATTGCACCTTTTTGGGGCAAAAATCATAGGATAATTAACACTTTCATCCTTCAGACACCACAACAGGATATGGATGGGCCATGACAGTTCAGCAGTAGTGTCTGATTAGCCTGGCACCTTGAAAGCACAAGCTACTCAGACATTGCCCTTGAACTGTCATGGCTGATACATCTCCCACAACTTGTACACAGATGTATTTATACTCTAGAGACCTTTCAGAGTTGTGAAGGTTATTATTACTAGTAAATTTATTAGGTCCAGTGCAAGTGAATCTAGTAGCTCTCCCCCTTAATGCTGTTTTGTTATTATGAGTTTAGTATTTTAACCCTTCGTTAACATTGCTTTTCTTGCTAGGATCGTGTGGGTGTGAGTGAGGCGGCACCATGACGGAGATCGAGTCCTTTGCGAACTCGGTCCGGTGGGACCCGGGCCAGATGGACGAGGACTTTGATGCTGGCAACAACTCATCCAAACTCTTTGAGCGCTCCAGAATCAAAGCCCTAGCTGGTGAGTTACGCCCAAACAGTTTTATCCTACAGTGTAATATTACTATGCTCATTATCTTACAAATGTATGCAAATCGTTTGTTACTGTTTCAGTGTTTGTCCATCAATTTTATTTTTGTTCTGAAATATTGGACGGGATGTTAACAAACTTCTTGCCAGAATGAAGTTTTTTTTTTTTTTTTTTTTTTTTGGGGGGGGGGGGGGGGGGTTGCTATGTGCAATACAGTGATATTAGTTTCCCATAAGCACCCTGGTAATGAACATAGCATACCAAGGAAGCATGATATGATATCAATGGCTACAGCAGGTGATATAGTTACGTGAGTGTTGGTTGACCTCGCTGCGCGAAATTCCACTTCAGATAATCTGACCTTACCGAGAACTTTGCTCATCTCATATTCTTACCTAACCCTACACCAAACTGTAATTTTGACTTGAAACAGGATGTCAACACAGGGATGCTAGAGAGAGGGACACTTGGCTACTTAGTACTTATGCCATGTCCACTCATGTTTAACCCTTTTAGCCCCAAGGTCCCATTTCTCCAATTTTGGAGGTATTGCCTAACAACTATGTTCCAGTTGCAGGAGATGGATTGACCATGATAATTCAAGGGTAGTGCCAGGTTAGCTACTCTGGCACTACCCTGGAATTATCATGGTCAATCCATCTCCTGCTGTACTGACTCGGGGCTAATATGTGCAGTAGGTATAGACTCTGGGAAGCCCTTGCAGCTGAAAGATCCCAATCTTCTAGCAAGACAGATTCTCGGGAGCCGAGTCCTGCATTCTGCAAGGGCTCCTGAGGATCTGTCTGGCAGCTAGTAGCTGATTAACCCATTTAACCCCAACACCCTACAGTGGGAGATGGGTCGACTATGATAGTTCAAGGGTAGCGCCAGATGAGCTTGGCGCCAAGCTCATCTGGCACTACCCTTGAACTATATGGTTGATCCATCTCCTTCAACAGGTAGTCCTTAAGTAGCACCTCCAAAATGTGGTCTTTGGGTTAAATAGGTTAAGAATGTCATTCGGGTTACGTTTTTGTTGGGGTCTGACTGTGGCAGTGACTAGCGTGAGTCATACCTGAGTACCTTCGGTACCTGTTATCAAGCAGAGGTCACAAATGTCATAGCTAGTTGTCCCGGCATTAGATCATTCTGTGTTACTTACTATTAGCAGGATTAGGATGGATTATACAGCTAAGCATAATAATACACATATATCTTTTCTTGTCCCTTTTTTTCTAAGCGCAGAAAAAGAAAGCTACCTCGTACTTCGAAATGTATTGTTTAGGTCCATAGGGTATATTTTTTGAACTGATTAACACTTTCTGCATCCTGAGCTGAAGCCAGGTTTTACAGATTGTAAAGTCAGATATCACACTGGCTCATATATTATCATACAGGAATTATCACAATAATTTGCTTACTAAACAACAATTGGACGTGTCGATCGTGGTTGTGGGCAACAAATAGACATGATCATTACTAAGTGTTTGAGAGCGTAAGCCCGAGATGTCCCCATTTCACTGACATGTGTCAAAACACAAAACGAGGCATTTGTCCACAATCCTTCACGTCGGGTTCACTCACTCAGCCCGGTCTTCCATCTAAAAGAGGCATAGGTTCTCATGAGCGCCAGTAGCTGCAGGGGCTTACACAACTCTGTGCTTGCATCGTATAGACTTAGGCTCTCTGAGAGTTTAAGCTATCTACACAGCCGCTTCGCTCTCTCTCTCTACACGGCTCTGGTCTTCATTTCTCCACCGGCAATGGCTTCTGTCTTGTTTGGTTGGCTAACTGTCCCACCCCCTAGCTTAACATTACCGTGTTTTACCGCTTTGTTGACCACAGGTTCATTGTCCAGTCGAGGCACAGCATTTCTAGTTCACAGACCCTGTTCCACAGCTCACGATGAAAGGAATAAAAGAGCATCTCTACATTTAACTCATCACCTTATCTGAACTATTAATAGATGAGAATCTACACGCTGACTTAGTTTAGAATTAGCGGGCAGGTGCTCGTCTGAATAATTTTCATCACAGAAATAAACATGTGTAGCATGCGTCACGTTTTTGGGACACTTTTATGACAGTTTTTTCCCTGAACAAATTTATTTCCTTGTTATCAGGAACATGTACATGTATAGCCAGGCATCAGAACTGTCCAATTTTCGGCGATTTTCAGATTCTTCATGTGCTTAGTTAATAACACTTTTGACTTCTTATGTATGTGCCAGGAAATGGCTTTAAATAACTCTACAATTCTTCAAAATCGCCGTTTTCAGATTTTTTTTTGGGTGAACAGTTCTGATGCCTGATAGCATTGTTATCAATATCAGGTGCCATGTTGACTGCATTAAAGAAGTTTCTGAAAATTTGCTTGCTCTTTCTTTAAATAATGAAATAGTTATGAATGTATTCAGAAAGTTGTTAGTGTTACAGAATTAATGTTGAAAACTTACCTTTTGAATTCACACGAAGGCAAGAACGGCTGAGGTACATGCAGGAAGAAGTCTGCTTTCCGAAACTGTCATGGCAGTTGAAGTACTGCATATAATGTGTAACTACTGTCACATAGTACTTAACATCCGTGGTTGCACCAGCACACCAGAGGGTGGGTACTTTCACTACACAAATCCAACCAGCGGAAGCTGACAATTTGGTGTCGTCATAGGGCCCTCCCTTAAAACCACAACTACAGGTCCTGACATTTACAGTTAGATATTGCTGTCAGCACTGAGAATCGCTCAAAAAAGCATAAACCATCTGCAAGGGACATAGATTCTTATAAGCCCCAGCAATATGCAGGAACTCATGATAAACTATGCCTATTGCTGGCAATGATCGGCTTCATTTTCCTTCCCAGATTTATCTGGATTAACTCTTTAAGACTGCTCATCGTCTGTCACATGCTGAATGAGCCAAGCTTTGTACAAAAACACAAATGTCACCCGCTCTGGAGGCCTGCTAATGCACAGAGAATAATACACATTTTTCAGCAGCCGGTCGTGTAGTCCTTGGTAGCGGTTTCAATTTTCTAGTCTGAGGGACGGCTGGGTGGTACTTTTGTATGGTGGTGAAGGTTGTGACAGAATTGGGCTCTCAAGTGGCGGCTGAGTTGGACAGGATGTCTTGTTTCCTTCTGACAAGCCACATACTAGATAATATTTCATGTGACGCCAGGACTATAACCTTGTGAAGAGGTGAAGGGACGCCTACTCTAACTAGGTTATCTTGCCGGTTTTTCGAAAAGCATTTGGTGGACTCAAGCTTGTGTGGTTTGCACAGAGAAGTTGTTAATTTCAACAGGAAGCACTTGTTATTGGCAGGTTGTGCATACATGTGTGTACGCCCACAAGGAAAAAGATAGATCTCAATGTTTTGCTTTGAAATGTGAGACTATCGGCGTTGTTTGGAGCTTGTTTTGGGAGTTTCACTTCACCTTTGGATTATGATCTGTCACTAGAGGCGAGATGGATACTGATATTACAACAGCAGCATTGAATGAAGATCGTGCGATCAAAGAAAAAATCAGGCAACTGTCAGGTAACTCAGCTCACAGACTTGAGTGATTCCTTGAACTAAAGTTTGCTGGTGTTTTGGCCAGCATTTGGAAAAGTTATTTAGAAAGTTTCCCTTGTATTTTTTGTGTACAATATTCACCATGGTTGTATGTAGTTTTAGGCTATTGACCTCCAGGAATCGTCTCAACAAAAAGTGGTACCAACAGCCAAAGGGCTCCTAGAACTAGAGGCAATGGGGAAAATGCTAGTGGAGCTTTCCTTGATTGGAAACTTACCTTGAAGAGTTATCTCCTTTGTGTGTTGAGCTAATTGCACACCTTTAGGCCATCATCGCTTATGTTTGATTATATGTCCATGACCAGCTTTATGTTAGAAGTGATAGAGATGATAATAATATGGACTGTTGGAAGCATTATCCTTTTAGCTGTCAGCAGTGATTTTGGTCAAGGTGATTCATGGTTCATTTAAAACAAAATTACACATGTATGGGTCATTGACGCTTACTTACTTATAGTTATACCTGTCACCCCTCCCCAGGTATAGGCCGTCGACGAGAGACCTCCAGTGACTCCTGTCCTGTGCTTCTCCTTCGATTTTACTCCAGGTGGTTCCCAGTCTCTTGATGTCTGCTTTGAGGTCTCGACGCCAGGTGTTTCTCGGCCTGCCTCTTTTCCTCTTTCCCTGGGGGTTCCATGACAATGCCTGCCTAGTGATACTGGAAGCTGGCTTTCTCAGACTGTGACCAATCCATCCCCATCTTCTTCGCCCAATTTCATTCTCTGCTGTTATCTGCTCTGTTTTCTCCCAGTCTGACGTTGCTGATCTTCTCTGGCCAGTGGATTTTTAAAATTCTTCTAAGGCAACTGTTTATAAAGATCTGTACTCTCTTGACTGTGGTTTTTGTCAATCTCCAAGTCTCTGCTCCATATAGGAGAACTGCTTTTACGTTGGAGTTGAAAATCCAGACTTTGGTGTGTTGTGAAACCTCTCTGGAACTCCACACTTTTTTCAACTGGAGAAAGGCTGCTCTGGCTTTACCGGGTCATTGACCCGCAGATTACAAATCCAATGGATCATTTCTGAAACTAGGCCAAGTGATAGCCAAGGGTGTATTGGAGCACCTTGTCACCAACTGCCAAAATATTGAAAAGCAGTGGGGGGTCAGACTTTAGAAACAGGGCCCCATTGCCTATTAGCCGTTGACCCCTTTAGCTTAAAATGTTTTAGGTAATTTTGGGGAATGGGGTGCACCAATGGTGCAGGGCATATTAAAACAAGATCTGATGAACCATAACCCACAAAGTCCTTTCTATGTGAGAGCTGTCCTCGCTGTCAACGGTCTCTACCTTTTGTCTTTGACCTGATTCTGATGTTGAATTATCTCCCATTGAAAAAGTCGCGCAGATCTGCCAATGCGTCAGTGAGTTCTATAAGGGGCGCGAGACATACACATCATTGATTTGTCAAACGTTATTTGTCATGACATAAGTTTTAGTTTTTACGTAATTTTATATTTTACGTGATATGAGTTTCACTTTCGATACATAGGCTTGAGAAAATGGTGACAAAACTAGAACTTCACGGTACAATTTCAGTCTTCCTATAATTTGTGGGAAAGCAGGTTGACTACACGGGTCACCTGCATGCTCTTCTGAAAACGCGTCAGTGTGTGTTAGTGTGTGCGTACGTGTGCTCCAAACATCTCCAGTCCAAAAGGCATAGATCCTCATGCACCTGGAGGGCGCATGAGGATCTATTCCTCCTGGAGATGCGCGCATGTTTGTGTGAGAGAGAGAGAGCCGCGCGCCCGAGAGAGAATGATGTCGTATTTAGAGTATTATGTCAGTGTCTGAATAGTGACGGAGTTTCTGCTTTAACGTCACCGCCACTGTCTGACTTTCTCTAGGAGCAAAGGTTTTTTAGTGGTTTAATTCTGTTCTGAAAAGAATTAATTTTTACTAAAGAAGTTGAAAGGCTACAAAGCTGGCTAACGAACTCATGCAATGTCTTTCTCCAAAATAGCTGTATGCAAATGTTCAAGTAAATATGACAAAAATTACAGACTCTAATCTGGGTCAACCAACTTCCTATAAACGGTTGTTTATGTCTTCAATGAGACATTAAATTACAATATGCTCAGAGGATATGCTCATTACAATATGCTCGAGGATATGCTCGGAGGCTCTCTTAGCCACCCTCTTAAGAAAGTTTTTCGACAAGGTTCAAGCTTGTGTGTACAGAAATATCGGAGATTCTCTTGTTTACATACATTCACACACACATACATACATACATACGCACATAAGGCGCTTTGCGCCAAATGTACTTTCAGCAGCGAGGTTAGCGTAACTAGACATGACATAATTTTTAACTTGTTACTTCAATTGTTAGAGGTTTAGTCTGCCCGCCTTTGACATCATGGACATGCTATTAAACTTGCCCCACCGAGACCCGTCCTAAAAAGTCCCTTCTATAAATAGAAGGGTCTTAAAAATGTACCCTTTGTGATTTCTGCAAGTATCACCTTGACCGAAAGTGCTACCGGACAACCAAAGGGTTAAATATGTTTTTGTATTATCTTAGCTTACGTCATTATGTCTTGCTTGTGTGTTTTATGTTTCTGTGAGCTAAACAAAATTTTCCATTTTATGGTTGTCATTTAATGGACAACAGAGCTCCCGTTTTAGTGCGTCTGTGCGTCCATGACGCACTGAAACTCAAAATGACGTACTGAAAATGTTATGAAGGGTAGCAGACGACTAAGTATAGCAGGCATCTGCATCGAGACACACTAGCTGCGACCGTCCTACTTAACAGTGTCAGTCTGTTTTAGTGATGAGTTAGCACGCTACCACGCTGTTTCAGATTCACGATGCGAGGTCGCGAGTAACTGCAGACACCTTTGGGTACAGTGATGTCAGTATATCAGAAGTGCGGATGCAGTGACACATTATTCTGTGAGCTATTATACATCTGCGACATGCATCATTTGCTTGACTTCAATTTAGGCCATGTCAGTTGGAAATGGTGCTCACATCACACCAAAAGAATGTAATGTCAGCTGATTCAGAACGATGCTTACACAAGTTTTGCACAGTCTAGTGGTTTTCGTCACTATTCTTTGTGTATTCGAGCAAGTTTTCACTTGGTAGGTGCCATGTACTGCTTCATCAGTGGCCAACTGCCATGCACTCACTTGGTTGGGGTTGAACCGTCTGTGCTTTGCTCTTTGTGGATTTTACATTGTATATTGCATCTATTATGTGTCATGTGTATCATGTTTCAGTGGTATGTCATTATGTCATGTCGCGTCCTATTGTTCAGTTAGATGTTAGGCCGCTTAGTGTTGTACACTGGATATTAGTTATTTAGGCACAGTTTTGCTGTTCATTGCTGGTTTTTTGGCCGCTTCTTCATGGTAGATTATTCTGGCATTCAGGAATCAGGGATTTATTTAACGTCTTTTCCCACATTGGTGATATTAGACCAAAAAAATAAATAAAAAATTAACAACCAAACACACAACTTGTGAATATCAAAGAATAGCAATAATTAACAATAACATCCAACCACACACACAAATTACTTATTATAATAGTTTACCCACCGGACTATGAATTATTATATTAACTATTGGAATTGCAATATTTCTATGTAAGATGTCATACAAATTTTCTGCTAAGTGATCAACTGTTATGTTATTTTTTTGTCGACAGATTCATTGTAATATTACTAATAGGACAATCACAGATTATATTTGTTTCCTCAAAAACATTACCGATGCCATTACCACAATGGAACAACCTATAGCTTGCGTAATTTTAGCCCAAAAACTTACGATGTGTACCTTTAGAGCCAGGGGAGGCCACCAGGGGTGCCGTGACCTGGTACCCGGGTAAGCCTCCCTTCCCACCCCATATGGGTAACTGCCAGCGCAGCCAAGCCAAAGCAGTTCTTTCCTTTAGCTTGCAGCGTGTAGACGTGTTAGCTTGGCCCTCTGCTGTGCTTCCTACGGCTGTGTATGGTTCAAGCACTTGTGGACTTTTCAGAAGTTGACTTCGTTCCCGGCCTGTGCTTTCGCCTTGCCTTGGAACTTTCTTGCCCTTGTGTGCCTGTCTAGGAAGGGAATGTCACTTGAGCTTTTGTGAGACTTCGTTGACGGGAAGACTTTCGGTTCCCGGTCTCTCGGGCCGTGGAGCCGGCCTTCGCCCCACGTGGGGGCTCTGTGCTGCACCGGTTTTCTGGCCTTGAGACTTTTGCGGCTTGTGTGGTGCCTCTCGGAGCTCCGCCTGACGTCCGGTGTGCTCCTGCTTCGGCCACCCCGGTCAAGTGCGCCAGTTGGACTGCCGGGACCCTCGTCGAGGACCCAGCCTTCCCCCCCGTTTCGTCTGGGCCTCAGCCGCGTGGGCGCCGCTTCTTCTTCTTCTTATTCTTGACCTACAGGTGCTACCTTCCCCTGCCCCCTGCGAGATGTCCAGGTAAGGTCTCAGTGTTTGCCAGTGCCCGCGCCTCTGGCAGCGTGCGCTGGCGTCCCTTGCTTTATCGTTGCTTGTTCGATATTACTTGGCAGGATAGTGGGGAACGGTGAGGAGTGGTGCGCGGTTCTCATCTCGTGGCCTTCTGCTACGACCAGTTGCCTTGTAGTTTCGCTCTATGTTGCAGTTGTCAAATCCGCACCTGCGAACGATGTGGCGACTTCCAATGGCCGAGTGACAAGCATGCGGTCTGCCTCCCCTGCCCTGGTTGTGCTTCTGGCCACACCTGTGATGGCTGCGCTCTCTGGGTAGAGGACCAATGGGCCCAGCTGTGGAGTTTTTATCGGCGTGACAGAGGACCGCCTCCCGCCCGCAGCCACGAGCATGCATCAGCCCCGGAACCAACAAGACGCACCTACGCTGCAGTTGGGGGACGGCATGCAAAGGCTCCCCCCTTGCGCACCCACTCTCTCGAGTCAGGTCCACAGCGAGTCTGCTCGCCCCGCTCTGCGAAAAACAAACAAGCCCCAACCCTCGACGTTGGGGGACGCCTTTCTCCCTCCTTGCGCACCAGCTCGCTCGAGCCAGGTCCGCAGCGAGCTAGCTCGCCCCACCTTGCGGAACCCAAGCCTCACAAGACCACCGACAGAAGTGGATGCCGCTTTTCCCCGACGCCGGACCCTCGGCTTCAGCGCACGACCCCCGACGTGCGGCCCCGGGTTCGCGACCGCCGGGAACCAGCCTCTCGCCCCTCAGAGACCCGTTCGCGCCGCAGCCCTCACCCGCGTACGCCCCCTCGAACTTCGGCTTCCCACCCGCGGACCCGCAGCCCTGCGTCTTCGGCCCGCGCCTCCCGGCGCAAGCTCTCTTCCGTCTCTGCTCGCTCTTCATGCCTGGCTTCTCCCGCCGCTTCAGCTTCGCGGACGTCTCGCCCTCCTCGTCGGTCTTCCCCTCAGGCCTCGGAGTTTCCTTCTTCAAGTCGGCGCTCTTCCCGGTTGGTGTCCTCTTCGGTCGTCCGTGCTGCTCCTCGTTCCCGACCGTCGTGTTTCCCCCTCCCCCCCCTCCCCGGCGTCCCTCCCCGCGCATTCCCCGCTCCCCCTCCCTTTCGCACCGTCGACCACGCGCTCGCGCCGTCGCAGCCACTCACCCCGGTCTCGCTCCTCCTCGCGGCGGCGTCTGCCTCCCCAGCCCCTGGTGTGTCGGCCTCCTGCGCCGCCCGCCGATGTGGACTCCCTCAGCATCGTCCCAGAGGATTCTGCCTCGGCGCTCTTCAACCGTTCAACCTCCTCGCGCTCTCTCGCCGTCGGCTCCCTCGTCGCCTACGTTGCGGATGACCAGGGTGGAGACCCTTGCCTCACTCGACGAGGCCGCACATCTGATTGCCTCGTGTCCTCCCCCGGACGCCTGTCCCCCGTCGTCGCCCCCCCAAAAGGAAGCTCTCGGCCTTCGTGGACGCTGATCACCCCTCCAAGAGGTTTAAGTCCCTGCCGCAGCCCCCGGGGTGTCAAGGACTTCGTGACGCCTTCTCCGCCCTCCTGCAGCAGGGTTCAGGCTCCGACGCGGCCTTCTTCTTCTTCTCTGACGCCCACTGGCCGGAGGACTTGGACATCGCCTTTCAGCACAGCTGGTATGCCGGACACTCACAGACTGTTGCTACTGCCCTCCCCGCGGTGGATCCTGCCGCTCAGCAGCAAGCTGGTGGGCTTCGCGCTTCCGCCGTTGCATCCCTCCCGGCCTGGAGCGGACGGCGATCCTCATCCACAACGCCCTCGCCTGTGCTGGATTCCTTGACCTGGCCACGCAAGCGGTTGTCAACCTCCTGGAGTGGAACTGGCACTTCTCGATCTCACCGCTGTTAGGGGACCTCCTCGTGCTGGCCACGGCTGCCAACCGAGCGGCGTACCACGCTTCTGTCAACACGATGGCCGCTTCCGCGACCTGCTCCGACGGGATGCCGTGCTTGCCGTCTGCCCCGACCTCCCGCAGGACCTTCTCGGCGATCCCCTCCTCTTCGGTCCTACCTGGCAGTCGGTGAAGGATGCGAATAAGGACCTTTGGCCTGCCCGCACCACCTCCTCCCGCTTTCAAGCCACCCGCATGGCCCTGGGTCGCGCCCTGCGGACCGCCAGACCCGCCCAGCAACCGCCCTCCCGGCGTCGCCACCTTCCTCCGCGCAACCCCGCCTGGCCCAAGCCTGCCCGGCGTGGGGCTGGGCCCGATGACTCCCGCCCTCCTGCGCCCCCATTGACTGCTCCCTAGTCTCCAGTCGGCGGGAGGCTTGCCACCTGCAGCGCCGTGTGGCAGTCGCTGTTCCTGGATGACCCGTGGATCCGGTCCACCGTCTCCGAGGGCCTCCTGCTATCCTTTCGGACCCCCCCCCCCCCCCCCCCCCGCCCCTGCGGCGCAGCCCCGTTTGGACGTCCACTCCTTCGGATCGCCTCAAGGCTGCCGTGCTCTGAGAAGAGATCTCTGCCCTGCTGCGGAAGACCGCCACGGAGGTGGTGTCGCGTCACGACTCGCCCGCCTTCTACAGTCGCCTCTTCCTTGTCCCCAAGCCCTGCAACAGGTGGCGTCTCATCATCGACCTTTCAGCACTGAACAAGTTCATCACAGTGCCGTCTTTCCGCATGGAGACTGCCTGCGCCCTTCGCGCCGCGATTCAACCCATGGACTTCGCTGTCAGCCTGGATCTAGCGGACGCTTACCTACACGTGCCCGTGCATCCGGCTTCCAGACGCTATCTGCGCTTTGAGTTGGACGGCGTCGTTTACCAGTTCCGTGCCCTACCCTTCGGCCTCAACCTCAGCCCCTGGGTGTTCACCCGTCTCATGGACGGCGTCATCGCCAAGGCCAGGCGGACTTCGTCGAGTCCCTCCTCGAACTACCTCAACGATCTGCTCCTGTGCAACCAGTCAGCTCCCTCTCTGGAGAAGGACCGAGACGCCTTGCTGGCCCTCCTCAACAGCCTTGGCTTCATAGTCAACTTAGGCAAGTCGGATCTCACCCCGTCCCGCCGCTTCGTCCACCTTGGCATGGAGTTCCTTACGGACCTCAATCTGGTGCGACTCTCGGAACCGCGGATCCAGAAGTTGGCGAACCTGGCTCGTCTAGTTTCACAAGAGGAGACGGTCTCTGCCAGAGTGTTTGCAGTTCTTAGGCCTGATGAGCGCGGCGGCGGATCTCCTTCCCCTGGGTCGGCTCTACTCTCACCCGCTTCAACTTCATCTGCTCCTTCACTGGCGTCCCTCGACCGGCGACATCGAGACTCCCTTTCCGGTACCTCCCTCGCTCGTTCCACACCTCCTCCGCTGGGCAGACCCTGTCTGGCTCGCGACCGGAGTCCCTCTCCTTACGCCTCCCCCCCAGTTGTCCCTTTGCGTCGACGCCAGCCGCTCCGGCTGGGGTGCACACCTGCTGCCGACATTTGCCACGGCTTCCGGCAGCTGGCCACTGGACTTTGCGGTCAAGCATATCAACTGGTTGGAGCTACAGGCGGTGTGGCAAGCTCTCTTCGCTTGGGAATCGACTCTCGGACGACAGGAGCTGCTCGTCCTTTCCGACAACTCCACTGTCGTGTCCTACATACAGAAGCAGGGCGGGACCCGCTCCCCTTCCCTCTGCATTCTCCTTTACCGGCTCTTCCGTTGGTGCGAGGATCGCCGCATCTCTCTCTGAGCGAGACACATCTCCGGCCACCTGAATGTCCTCGCAGACTCACTCTCCCGGCGTGGTCAGCTTCTCCACACCGAGTGGGCGCTTCGCCCGGACATCATCCGGATGATCTGCGCCACGTGGGAGACCTCCCTTATCGATCTCTTCGCGACAAGGTCTAACCACCAGCTCCCCCTCTTTGTCTCGCCCGTCCCGGACCCCCTAGCCTGGGCGGTCGATGCGCTCTCCATTCCCTGGGACGGCCTCTGCACTTACGCTTACCCTCCCTCAATCCTTGTTCCCAAGGTGCTTCTCAAGCTCAAGGGATGCAACGCGATCCTGTTGCTAGTGGCGCCGTTCTGCTGGACCAAATCTTGGACCACCGACCTCCTGAACCTCGCCACGGGCCCTCCACTGCGGCTTCCCACTCCTCGCATGATGCCCAAGCAGCCGCGCCAGGCGCTCTACCATCCGTGCCCCGAGCGACTCCTGCTACACGCTTGGAGAATGTGCGTCAAGCCCTCGCCGCTAGAGGTTTCTCAAGTGAGGCAGTGGCAGCTATCGCTTCAGGCCGCAGACCCTCGACCCTGCGTGTCTACGAGGGAAAGTGGAGAGTACTTGGAGCCTGGTGCGACCTCCGTCGCCTCTCCCCTACCGATCTGACTTCCCCACAACTGGCCGAGTTCTTCCTCTGGCTCTTTGCCGAACAGCACTTGGCACCGATCACCATCAGGGGCTACCTCGCTATGATCGTCGACACTTACCGGCACCTGGGCCGAGCGGACCCCGGCAAGTGTAAGGACCTCGCTGACCTTTGGCCCACTTCGGCATACAGCTCCCATGCAGGGACTTACCCTGGGTACTCACCTGGCTGAACTCGAAGCGTTTCGAGCCGCTTCCCCTAGCAAGCCTGGCCGACGTTACGCGAAAGACCTGCTTTCTGCTCACCTTAGCCACAGCCTCCAGAGTGAGTGAGCTGCACGCGCTCTCTGCACGCCCCGCCTGCCTGCAGTTCAGGTCGGATGGTTCCGTGCAGCTACTAACGGACCCGGCCTTCTTGGCCAAGAACCAGTCCCCGTTGGCAGCCCCCCAGGTGATCACTGTACGATTGCTGAAGCCGATCGACCACAACAAGGAAGTCAGACAACAGGACCTGGTGAGAGCCTTACGCGTGTACCTACGCCGAACCAAGCCGCTCCGCCGGGGACGCACCCGCCTCTTTCTCCCTCTGTCCCCAGGTAGACAAGACATCTCAGCCCAGACGATCTCTTCCTGGCTAAGATGGGTGATACGCTCCGCCTACCAAGACCTCTGCCCCTACGCTGCCAAGCGACTACACATCCGGGCCCACGAGGTCACAGCCATGGCTGCTAGCGTCGCATCCGACCGCAACTGCGCTGTCCGAGACATTGTGGCTGCCATAGGCTGGTGGACCGAGTCGACCTAAACCCGGTTCTACCTCCGAAACCTGGCTGGCCAGCGAGACAACCTGGCCCTGGTGGGGGACATCGCGGTGGCGCAACACTCCCTCCCCGCACCTTCGGTGCCGTAGGTAATCCTTTAGCTAAAATTACCGGGAGCTTGCGCCGGGGAGGACGGGTCTTGCTAGCTCGGTCGGTCGCTGGGTTACGCGGCACCCTCCTCCTCTTCGCTATTCTCCATTGTAGTAATGGCATCGGTAATGTTTTGGGGGAAACAAATGAATTTTTCTCTAAAATGTATTTTTTCGAAAAATACTTACCGATGCCATTACTCTGACGGCCCTCCCACCTGCCCCGCTAGCCCGCTAAACGAAAGAACTGGTTTGGCTTGGCTGCGCTGGCAGTATGGGGTGGGAAGGGAGGCTACCCGGGTACCAGGTCACAGCACCCCTGGTGGCCTCCCCTGGCTCTAAAGGTACACATCGTAAGTTTTTGGGCTAAAATTACGCAAGCTATTGGTTGTTCCATTGTAGTAATGGCATCGGTAAGTATTTTTCAAAAAAATACATTTTAGAGAAAAATTCATGTTTAACAGAGATTAAGCACTCGCATTTGATGTCTTTTGCGAAGTTTGTTTTCCAAGAATTTAGTCTTAACCTGTATATCAATGAAGCTCTTTTTCTTGAACAAGGAGGAACATGATAAGTATGTTTCATATCATCTTTATGAAAAAAGGCTGTTTAGCACAGAGTACATTTCATGTAGAGATAATTGCATATTATTACAAACTGCTGAGTTTTCTCTATTTATAGCTCCCTTTTTTGCTTGTCTGTCACAAATTTCATTCCAATAAATTCCGCAGTGTGAGGGTATCCAAAGAAAATCGATCCCAATTCCTCTGGACATAATACAGCTCATAATATGTTTTATTTCATATATACTAAGTCTTTTCTAGTGTGACAATCCCAGCTCTTTAGACGTATATAGGACAGATTTAGAATTGACACAAATCAAAATGTTAAATATATCATAAGGTAGAAGTTGAATAAAATTTAGTGCCATGAGAATCGCATACAGATCAGACGTAAATATAGAAAATCCTTTACCGAGATAAAAAGATTTCTTCACTTTGAGATCTGGAATAACAAAGCCTGTACCACAATCTGAAGAATCTAAGACAGACCCATCTGTGAAAATTTTCAAATGTTTAAAATATGTCATCTGTAATTTTTCTTTCACTAAATTTGCTAAAACATTCACATCCTCATCTTTTTTCAAATCTGTGTAATCTATATCGAAAGTAGCATTAATATGTTCCCACGGAGGTATAGTAGGTGTTACTGGTAAAACAGGAATAGACTTGATATCTATATTGCACTTGCAGTTTTCTATAGCATCTTTGACATAATTACGTATCTAGGTAAAAGATACGGGATTGTTTGCTCTCTCTTCGGGAAATCCACATCTGCGTCTAAAATATGTCTTCTCGTACTGAATTTTTGACAGACAGGCTTTGGACAATGTATTTTGCAGTTGCTAATTTACGTTGGTCAGATAAAGACAGAATACCTGCTTCTTTGTAGGTTTTTACAGTATTAGTATTCTGGCATTGATTTGCCATTGATTGTATTGTCGGGAAAGTGTGGGATGTGTACTGTTCTTTCCCCTACAGGTTAGATTGCTTCGTCCTGTGAAAGGATTGTGTGTCTTTGAAGACCCTGTGTAAACACAGTATGTCTCTAGGAAATGGCCACGTTCGGTTGCCCTTGCTGCCATGGTAGATTATTCTAGCATTTTGCCCTTCATTGTGTTTGTTGGGAGGGGGTTTGGATGTGTAGTTTTCTTTCCCAAGTGGTTTATTTTTGGCTTGTCATGTCAAATAACTGTGTGTCTTTTGTGAGATGTTCAGTAAGCACATTTAAAAAAGAAAGAGAGAGCGAAATGGTTGAACATATTAAGGAAACAACAAAACATACAAAATGATGCAGTTTTCGTAAATCAATTTTCTGACCCTTTATATTATGCAAAGATGGGGGTCTGTGTACCCTCTAAAATTTGCAGCTGGGGGTCTACAGGAGCCCAGGAGAATATAGTTTATTCAATTCAATTCAGTGCATTGATAACATGCACATTGCTGTGCACGCAAACACTCTGATGAGACATATGATATATATAGGCTCCTGTAAATTTTATTGACCAACAGTGTTGATATTCAAATAGTGAATGTCAATGTTGTTTTACAAAATCACATGTGAACATCACTGCTACAAAAAGTGAGCTATTAAAGCTGACAGTTTACCATTTTGGTGTTGGGTGTTTAAAAAAAAAAAAGAAGAATATATGCAGCAGTTTATGTGCATGTCATGGCTTACTAAATTGTGCACTGTCAGAAATTATTAAAGTTATTTTCCCCAGGATCAAGCATCTCAACACAGTCAGAAAACTGTCTGCAACAGATACTGCTGACAGTATTATGTATGGGTTCGTTGTGTACTAACTTAGAGCTTTATGATGTAAATACAATGCCAAATGTCGAAATTCATCGTTTGGTAGGTGTGTTGTTTTTGTGCCCGAGAGCGCAGATTATTGTCTGCATTGGCCTTGTTTTGAATTTGTGCATATTTACTAGCCTACGTCACAAGGCAGAACCCGGTCAATACTGCAGACGAGGTCATCGGTGTGGTACACATGTGTCAGTGTACACATGTACTGGTGTTCTCCGGCATCCCTTTGACATAATTTTCCACGAGAATGTAAAATAAACCTTCCATACTCGCTATGCTGTCAAAATCAATGCAGATTCCGCTTGACCTGCTACCCTGAGTAATGATTGTGCTGGGGGCGTGGCTTGTTCGACTCTGTCTCCGTGCCAAGCGACTGAGCCAGCGTCCAGGGTGCCTAATTTGACCTTGGATGGAAACATGAAACAGAACAGTGGTCTTTGTACCCACTTTCTGCACTGCAATTTCACATCTCACACATCAAAGTCTACATAACTGAAAGCATCTCTGGAAACGACAAATGCACCATCGCAGCAGAAACACTACCTCTGTGAATCGAGTGAATGAGAGCCCGTACAGACAAAAACGTGTCATGACCAGCGATGTCAGTGCCGCAATTTTGACACTCACCGTACTTTTCAGATCCTTGCAGCATAAAATCTGTTGAACTAGCTCGTAACTTTCTGATAAAGCAGCAGGTTTAAAATCTTGCGAAATCAGTAAGAGATAAATTCTACTGAAGATCATGAATTCTGAAAATCACTAGCGATCGACAAAGACTGTAGCCGGATTACTTACTGATTCAAATAGCAAGAAAGCGACAAATTCCGGATGGGTGGTCAAGCCAAGCTCTATATTCCCTTGTCTGATGTCAATTCTACTTAAGGGTATCTTGTCTCTCTTTCTCTTTCTACCCCCACCTGGGTCTGCCCTGAGGGACTTGGGTGGGGTTAACTACTTTTTAGTTCCCAGGGTCACCCTGGTCAGCCCCACAGGGTGGGTTCCCCCCTCTATTCTGGGGCATGTGTTTCTGTCTATCCTTGGTCCATTCACCTATATTTTCCTTTTTAAACTCTCCCTACTGTCTGCGCTGCCTGTAGCTTTTGATATTGGATGTGTGTTGCTAAATGGTCTTAGGTTTATTTAGCCTTTTAGACCGGCTGGCGACATACATTCAATATTCTGTTTTTTTTTTTTTTTTTCACAAGCAGTGCAGGCACGTCCTGAGAAAGTTATGTTGCTGTCGGGACGTTAAGCAATGTACAACGTACAACCAATCTTTCTCTTTCTTCTCGTCAATTCCGAGTCTGTAATTGTCGGCCGGCGCAAGTCAACTGATACTTTCTTTTTTTCTTCGCTGGTTTATCCGCCATCTTGTCTCTGATTGGTTATAATTATGCAGATGACCTAAGGTCGCATAGAATAGTTATGACGTCAGTTACCATCGCCTATCACAAGCAATCTTTTGATGGTGTCCAGTCACAAGATTCTGGTGGCCTCTTTTCGCTTTGAACGGACGAAAGAAAGCATTTCGTGGGACAATAGGGTGGTCACTGTCTAAGTGCGTGTGTATACCTATACTGAATCCCAGTAAAAGCTTTTTGCGAACTGAAGCATTTAAAAAGGTCAGGAGTGCCTCTTTAAGGCTCGTGAGTTTTATCTGAAACTACAAGTGTTTGTGATTTGTGTTGGACAGCTTGCTATGTGCTCGAGCACGGTAACAGCACAATAGTAGGGCTTCCTGATAACACACAAGTGATAAATTCAACAGCTCAGAGGTATATATATCATTACCGTGTAAAGACAGTTTAGTTTGTTTAATTTTCATTGTAAATCTAGCGTTACCGATGTATGTCATGTTGACCTTAACCCATCCACCGCTGACGCTCTACAACAAGATGTGGATTGCCCATGTAGGCGCCAAGCTATTCGGGCACCACCCTCGAACTATCATAGGCAATCTGTCTCCGGAACTGTAATGTATTGTTTTAGATAACAGCTTCCAAATGTGGTCAAATTGGTGATGGAGGCCTTAGGCCCTTTAGGGGGTCAGTGTGTTAAACTTTAATCTACTCGGCCCTAACACATTACAACAAGACATTGATTGGCCATGGGTGGAAGACGTATATGCCAAATTTAAATTGCACAACATTGAACTATCATGATTTTATGATCTCTCTCGTCCTATTTATCATATGTACCTAACAACACTGTTTCATTTTAATGTTTTCTTCAGATGAAAGAGAACTTGTGCAAAAGAAAACATTCCAAAAATGGGTGAACTCCCATCTGATCCGTGTGAACTGCAAAATCAGTGACCTGTATGTTGACCTCCGAGATGGCAAGATGCTCATGAAACTGCTGGAGGTTTTATCAGGAGAGAGACTGGTATGTTCACTGTGTAATTTCTGTACACACATTACTTTGTTAATATTGTACTTGGGTGAAATGTATGGTTCCATGGAGATTCCCTATACTTTTCCCTCATTTGCCTTTTAGTTGCCTGTGAAGTCCATTTGTCAGTATTCTGCTTCTCCTTTGAGATTTAATTGAATTTAAAGTTTTACAATAATTTATCCCACTGACACTCTGTGTGTGAAACATTGTCAATATGCTCCTTTGAAATGATTCAAGGAGCATATTTGGTGTGTTTTGTTATATTCCAGTGATTTGTAATGTTGCAGCCACGACCAACCAAAGGGAAGATGCGGATCCACTGTCTGGAGAACGTTGACAAGGCCTTGACCTTCCTGCACGAGCAGCGCGTGCACCTGGAGAACATGGGCGCCCACGACATAGTGGATGGCAGCTCACGTCTCACCCTGGGACTCATCTGGACCATCATCCTCAGGTTCCAGGTAAAGTAGCTTCGCTTGTCATCTCTTTGGTTTTTGGTAGAGCGTTTTGTCAAGGTGATTTCTGCAGGAATCGCCTCGACAGAAAACACTATACGAAACCAAAGAGTTCACAGTACAGTTGTATGCATGCACAATGCGGTTGATCTTGATTGTACATATGGACAGAACAGGACTGGGCACCTGACAGCTTGCCATACATCGGTGTGTATTGGTCAGTAAAGTTTGGGTGTATACTGACACTTTTTGGGGGGGTTGCTTTTTCATTGGCACAGGTTAATGAAAGACATATTTCAGTCTGTGAGGGATTTTAAACTCTAAATTTGACAAGGCAGAAAAGTAGATGAATATGTCCTACTAAGTAACCACACTTTGTCTTGTAGTTGGTGAGGTCACCATGTTTTCATTTGTTTTTTTTATCCTCTACCCCTAGATCCAAGACATCATGATCGAGGAGGTTGACAACAGTGAGACCAAGTCTGCCAAGGATGCGCTGTTGTTGTGGTGCCAGATGAAAACGGCTGGCTACCCCAATGTCAATGTTCGTAATTTCACCACCAGCTGGCGGGACGGCCTGGCCTTCAATGCCATCATTCACAAACATAGGTAACACTCTTCATCTTTTATTCATCGCCAAAAGGGTTGTGCCTCGCGCTGGGACCATACGGCGTTGAGGCGCGTCCCCTGGGTGGTGGATAGGGGGTCCCTCGTGAGAGGGGTGCACCGAATGAAATAAGGTGCCGTGAACCAACATGGTCTAAGGGAAGGTGACCCTGACAGAAAACCCCTGGTCCTCCTAGTAAGGGGGTTGGGCGTGGGGGTAGCTTCCCCACCCTGCAAAAAAGGAAATAGCTACAAAAACGCCGACGAAAAGATTAACAGTAATTCCTTTCCTGGAGGAGGAAGGTTCTTCTACTAGAAGACTTATGACGTCGTGTGGTGAAAGCCGGAAGTCTTCGGAAGCCACAGGACCGAGCCGCCTCTCTCTATCCAGGGATACAACCATGGGCACATGGAACGTCAAGACCATGTACCAGAGCGGCAAGGCCGCCCAGATAGCAGCGGAAATGCAAAAGTACAACCTTTCCCTGCTAGGCATCAGTGAAGCCAGATGGACGCAGTCTGGCCAGAAAAGGCTGTTAAGTGGGGAGATGATTCTGTATTCAGGTCATGAAGAGGAGAATGCCCCCCATACAGAAGGAGTAGCACTCATGCTGTCACCAGTGGCACAGAGAGCGCTGATGGGCTGGGAACCTCTTGGGCCAAGAATTATCACAGCAGCCTTTAGAACCAAGAAAAAGCTCAAGCTGAACGTCATCCAGTGTTATGCGCCCACCAATGACAGTGACGAGGAAGAGAAACAAGAGTTCTACGACCGACTCCAGAGTGCCGTGGACAAATGTGCGGAGCGAGACATCACCATCGTCATGGGCGATTTTAATGCCAAAATAGGGGAGGACAACACCGGATACGAAGAGGTGATGGGGAGACAGGGACTAGGCTCGGAGATGAGTGAGAACGGGGAGAGGTTTGTAGACTTTTGTGCTCTAAACCGACTTGTCATTGGAGGCAGCATCTTCCCACACAGAAGAATACACAAAGCAACTTGGGTCTCACCTGACCATACAACAGAGAACCAAATAGACCATATCTGCATTAGCAAGAAATTTAGAAGATCCCTTCAAGATGTTCGAGTGAGGAGGGGAGCAGATGTCGCTTCAGACCACCATCTGCTTACCTTAAGAATGAAGCTCAAGCTAAAGAAAAGCCGCACAGAGACAACAAGAAGACAGCGCTATAATGTAGGCCTCCTGAGAGAAACTGGAGTTAGAGAAGAGTTCAAACTGGTGCTGTCCAACCGGTTTCAAGCGCTACAGGAGCTAGTAAATGAAGAGGAGGCGGTCACCACAGAGCAGCAGTGGAAGGCAGTTAGAGAGGCGCTGAACTCAACCTGCAAAGACACTGTAGGGTTCAGGAAACACCACCACAAGGACTGGCTGTCGGCACAGACCTTGAAGAAGATAGAAGCGAGGAAGCAGAAGAAAGCAGCGGTCAACAACAGTCGCATGAGAGCAGCCAAAGTAAGGGCACAGGGGGAATACTCGGAAGCCAACCGCGAGGTGAAGAGGAGTATCAGGGCAGACAAGAGGGCCTACACAGACAGCCTGGCAGCAGAGGCAGAAAAGGCAGCAGGAAGCGGCAACATGAAACAGCTCTACGACATTACCAGAAGATTGTCGGGTAAGTATGGCCATACAGAAAGACCAGTAAAAGACAAAGAAGGCAAGCCTATTGCAGACAGAGCAGACCAACTCGACAGATGGGCCGAGTATTTTGAAGAGTTACTGAACAGACCTAGCCCACCCGACCCCCCCGACATCCAGCCGGCAGAGACCGACCTACCCATCAGCTGTGACAGACCCAGCCGGGAAGAGATCAGAAAAGCAGTGGCATTTTTGAAGAATGGCAAAGCAGCAGGGCCAGATGGCATCCCAGCGGAGTCTCTGAAAGCAGACCTAGAGACAACAGTTGAGATGCTGTACCCACTGTTTGGAAAGATCTGGGAAGAGGAGGTGATGCCAGCTGACTGGAAGGAGGGGTACCTAATCAAGCTTCCCAAGAAAGGCGACCTCAGCAAGTGTTCCAACTACAGAGGAATCACCTTGCTGTCAGTACCAGGAAAGGTCTTCAACAGGATCATCCTAGAGAGAATGAAGAGCTCCGTTGACCCCCAGCTCAGAGACCAGCAAGCAGGATTCAGGAAGAACCGATCATGTACAGACCAGATCGCCACTCTCCGCATCATCGTGGAACAGTCTCTGGAGTGGAGCTCCCCGCTGTACGTCAACTTTGTGGATTATGAGAAAGCATTTGACAGCGTGGACCGAGAGACTCTGTGGAAACTCCTACGACACTACGGTGTACCCGCAAAGCTCGTCCGCCTGATCAAGAGCAGCTATGATGGCATGACATGTCGCGTGATCCACGAAGGGCAGTTCACCAGAGAGCTCCAGGTCAGAACTGGTGTCAGGCAGGGGTGTCTGCTGTCTCCGTTCCTCTTCCTACTGGCCATAGACTGGGTCATGAAGATGACCACAGAGCACAGACGAAGTGGAATACAGTGGACACTGTGGACACAGCTTGACGACCTCGATTTTGCAGACGACTTGGCATTACTGTCCCACACTCATCAACAAATGCAGGACAAGACCACGAGGCTTGCTGACATCTCGTCCCAAGTGGGCCTCACCATTCACAAACAGAAAACAAAGACAATGAGGCTGAACGCAACCAGGGAAGAACCAGTCTTGCTTGCTGGCACCCCGTTGGAGGAGGTGGAGTCCTTCACCTATCTCGGGAGCATCATAGACAAAAAAGGCGGCACTGATGCAGATGTCAGAGCACGAATCGGTAAAGCCAGAGCAGCCTTTCTCCAGTTGAAAAAAGTGTGGAGTTCCAGAGAGCTGTCACAACACACCAAAGTCCGGATTTTCAACTCCAATGTAAAAGCAGTTCTCCTATATGGAGCAGAGACATGGAGATTGACAAAAACCACAGTCAACAGAGTACAGACCTTCATGAACAGTTGCCTTAGAAGAATTTTGAAAATCCACTGGCCAGAGAAGATCAGCAACGTCAGACTCTGGGAGAGAACAGAGCAGATAACAGCAGAGAATGAAATTGGGCGAAGAAGATGGGGATGGATTGGTCACAGTCTGAGAAAGCCAGCTTCCAGTATCACTAGGCAGGCATTGTCATGGAACCCCCAGGGAAAGAGGAAAAGAGGTAGGCCGAGAAACTCCTGGCGTCGAGACCTCCAAGCAGACATCAAGAGACTGGGAACCACCTGGAGTAGAATCGAAGGAGAAGCACAGGACAGGAGTTGCTGGAGGTCTCTCGTCGACGGCCTATACCCGGGTAGGGGTGACAGGCGTAAGTAAGTAAGTAAAAGGGTTGTGATTCTGAAATCTTTGTAAATTCTGTGTGAAAGATCTCCATGCATTCAAAAAAGCTGGGGTGCAAAAGGTGTAGATCCTCACGAGCACCTAAACCTGTGGGGGCACATGAGGATCCATGCCTTTTGCAGTTTGGAAGTCACTTTTTCTTGGCAGTGAAGAAGTGTAGAATTTTTCCAGGTTGTGATTCTTTAACCCGTTTAGCCCTGACTTCCTGCAGCAGGAGAAAGATCAACCGTGATATTTCAAGGGTAGTGCCAGATAAGCTTCGTGCCAGGCTAATCTGGCAGCACCCTTGGATTATCATGGTTAATCTCTCTTCAGCAGCTGGTACATTTTGTGACAATTCTAAAATTTGGGAAATGTGGCTTTGTGGTTAAATAGCCACATTTATAAATTCAGTGCCAGAAAAATCATCAAATGAGAACTAAGCTCAGCAGAACCCATAGATCCTCATGAGCCCCGACACCTGCTGGGCTCATGTGAGAATGGTGCCTCTTGCAGTTGGGTGATCTTCACTTGTTATTGGTATTGGGTGGCATTTGAGAATTTGTCATAAAATGAATGGCTCCCTCGTACTGTATTATGCTGAGGTTGACCTGTGCTGGCCTTTTAGTGACACCACTTTACTGGCAGTTAAATGAACAAGTAGCTTATCCCCATGCTGTTTATGTACAGGCTGACCTCATTCCTTTCTTGGCACTGCGGCAAGACAATTCCCTCTTGGGAAAGCTATCATACTGGTGGTTGTAATTTATTATGAATAAAATATACATGCATCCATGGCCACAACATGTAGACTTTGTGTAGCTTTTGTCTGGTGATGCAGCACATGACATTAAAATAAAGCGAATGGGGATAAACATGCTTTTGATTAACAGGAACAAACTGTTTTGACCTGGCTAATCTGAAGCATGTTTCTTCCTTTCTTGGTTATTTTATTGTATGTTGCACAATATTTATATGCGTACTTATGGGTGATAGCAAAAGTGAGTATTTTAAAAGAAATTTGAACAGAAATAATGTTTGTAATATTTGCCTTAGTATGCACTTGGTTTTTTGGCTCACGTGCAAGGCAAAAGTGGCCATCCGTCTGGCGTCTGTCAGCCTTCAGTCATGGTAAACTTTAATGTTTGCATTTTCTCAGAGACTATTTAAGCCACAGTCTTCAAGCTTGGCCCAAAGATACTTTGTGGCAAGACCTTTCTAAACATACCAATTTTAGTTTTATCAAGATTTTTGCAAAGCCTTTCAACCAAATTTGGCAGAAAGGTATCATATGATAAGACCTTGCATACAAATTTGCATCACTACTCGAAAAGGTCAAGGGTCATGGGAGTTTAATAAAAGCGAAAAAATGCGTACATTTGGAGAAAAAAATGGATTTTGCGGGTACAAATAAGATAAGGTAAGATAGAACTTTATTGCCATATGTAAAAATACAATAGGAAATTGTCTCGGTGCTGCGCAACTTAAAAAGAAGAACATAAAACACATCAAAATATAATTAAGCTGCTCATGTGCACACACACATTCACCCGCATACGTTAATAACTATTGTGGTCTAAAATACCAACCCTCTTGTATGTTATGTTAGAACAATTGCTTATTTCAGTGACCTAATGAAAGGTCAAGGTCATAAAGGTCATTAATTATGTGGATCAGTCATGCACTGATCCTTGAGGGCTTAGCCACACTTGTTATTTTTTGGTGGGTGTGGAGCAATTTACTGTAGAACAGTTAGGAAATTGGTCAGCACTCTTTACTGGCATGCATTTATTGTAATTGGATATTTGGCATTTGCAGCCACATGTTGAAACCCTGACAAGTTCTTCCATCTGAGGAAGGGTCGGAGGCCCCAACAGCTTGCAAGAATCATGGATTTTCATGAGCCCCTGCTGCTGCTGGGGCTTATAAAAATATCATGCCTCTTGAAGTTGCTTGCCTATATTCACATGGGCCGTTTGCAGTGCAGGGGCTTATGAAAATTCAAGCATCTTGCAGTGGCTGGCCTAGCTCGGTTCTTGCTAAGTGCAGGGGCTTGTGAAAACAAATCAGAAAAGCCATCTTGCAGTTGCTGGTCTAGATCTTGGCTGCAGGAGGTAATGAGAATCTATGCCGCTCGTAGATAAATGGATGAAAGGGGGTGGGCTTCATTTTGGTGAGCCTTGCTGTGTTGCTTTTTTATTTTGTGGGAACACTTCTGTGCCAGAAATCTATATTGATTACTGTCTGCAGCAGCTTGGGTTGTTAGGCAGCAGGGGTGCTGTCACACAGTACAGTTTCATACATTTGTGCACTGTGTACATTTAACAATCACCAATACACTCAGAAAAGAATTTACTGTGCACACCAGTCATGTCTCTGTTGGTTGTCTTTAGCCCTTTTTGTCAAGACGATTCCTGCTGAAGTCATGACAGAAAGTGCTACTGACAGACAAAGGGTTGTGCTTTAGGACCATTTGTGTAGTTTATTGTTTACTATTAACTGACTGAGCCTCCATCCTCTCCAACCCTTGCTCGAAGCCCCTCTCTCCCACTTTAGCAGGTACACACGTGTACAGAGAGAAGGGGTTGGGTGTGTGTGTGTGTGTGTGGGGGGGGGGGGGGGGGGTTGGGATGGGGATAAGAGAGTTGTCATGATTTTTGTACAGTGATAACAGATTAACCAGCACATTGCAAGGAATTACTTATATAAAAACAAGAAGATTAAAATTGTACATTCTCTTTAATTTAGCTTTATGCTAGGGTAAAATGGAAAGCAGTACCTGTGCATGTGGTAAAATGTTGCACAAAGCTCTAAGACATGGTATGCTGCATACAGGTCATATATACATTTGTCATGATCTGTCCACCTTTCATGTAAATTTCTTTTAATTCCTTTCTGCATGCAGCCACTGGGACTGATTATGGTAAAGGTGACTGCATGCACTGTAGGGTTAACCACGTCAATACCGAGGAAACTTGAACATCACCCATTTGCAAGAGTCTTAGATCTTCTTGAGCCTCCCACAATCACGGGGGCTCATGAGGATCTATGCCTCTTGCTGAGATCAATTCATAACCATGTTCCTTTTTACGGTTGTGGATTTAGGTTGCTATATGAAGAAAGATTTCAGGAAAGTCGCAGGGAAGGGGGTTAATACTGTCCTGGATCCCTCAAGGGTCACTTACTGCTTGGAGTGTGAATGCTTTGGCATTTGAATGTGCTGTCGCTTTCAGATCAAGCTAGTAAAAGGCTTACCTTGGTGCTCCATTGTTTTGCAGGCCAGACCTGATCCAGTATGACAAACTGTCCAAGGCCACCCCCATCCAGAACCTTCAGAACTCTTTCACAGTTGCAGAAGACAAGCTGGGACTCACCAGTCTGCTGGAGCCAGAAGGTAGGTACATTGGATGCATTGTGAATGTGCTTTTGGTATGTTTTCTGCTCTAACGCTTAACTCTTTCGAGATGTGCCGCAACCGGATTCGTGGCGTAAAGCCGTGAATCTGGATGCGACACGTCTCGAAAGAGTTAAACTTTACCCACTACAGCTAGGGATGGTTGTACTCGGTTCATGAATAGTTTCTGATGAGCTAATTAAGCACTATCCTTGAACTGCCATGTTTCATCTGTTTTAAATTTGTTCACTTAACTGTTTATTTTCAACACCACTTGGAGTTCCTATTATCAGTACTTCACCATGTCTCCTGCTCATAAGACATAAAGGTTGTCTTCTAAAATCATTGGATTAAAAGTTTAACCCCCGTAAGATTCAAGATCTTGAATCTTGTTGTGGATGTGAGGTTTGAGCATGCAAGAGTAAGATTCAAGATCTTGAATCTTGTTGTGGATGTGAGGTTGTTTGAGCATGCAAGAGTAAGATTCAAGATCTTGAATCTTGTTGTGGATGTGAGGTTGTTTGAGCATGCAAGAGTAAGATTCAAGATCTTGAATCTTGTTGTGGATGTGAGGTTGTTTGAGCATGCAAGAGTAAGATTCAAGATCTTGAATCTTGTTGTGGATGTGAGGGTGTGTGAGCCTGCAAGAGTAAGCTTCAAGATCTTGAATCTTGTTGTGGATGTGAGGGTGTTTGAGCCTGCAAGAGTAAGATTCAAGATCTTGAATCTTGTTGTGGATGTGAGGGTGTTTGAGCCTGCAAGAGTAAGATTCAAGATCTTGAATCTTGTTGTGGATGTGAGTGTGTTTGAGCCTGCAAGAGTAAGATTCAAGATCTTAAATCTTGTTGTGGATGTGAGGGTGTGTGAGCCTGCAAGAGTAAGATTCAAGATCTTGACTCTTTAATATGTGGATATGAGGGTGTGTGAGCCTGCAAGAGTAAATGTGGTGAGAAGACAAAAATGATCATTCACCAACTGGTGACCGATTGCTTTTATGTCTGTTTTGCTTTTATGTCTTAACTCATTCTGCCCACGACACACCACAGCAAGATATGGCATGACCATGATAGTTCAAGGGTGGTGGCAGAATAGCTTGTCGCCTGTAGGCGCCAAGCTATTCTGCCACCACCCTTGAACTGTCATGGTCAATCTGTCTCCTGAATTGTAATACAGTCCTCAGAGGATAACTCCAGAATGTGGGTATTTCATACCTTGGGCACAATGAGTTAAAGAAAGAACCGTTGATAGTAAAAATGTACATGTGCATCTGTACAAACTCTTTTGCAGATGTCAATGTTGAATACCCAGATGAAAAGTCCATCATCACCTACGTTGTTACCTACTACCACTACTTCTCCAAGATGAAAGCTGACTCTGTGCAGGGCAAGAGAATCGGCAAAGTAAGTAATACTCTTGAAGTAGTTTTGGTCCCATTTTCACAGTGTTTTCATAGTGTTTGGTAGTCATCAGGACATTTGGGCATAATTTGGGCATTTCAACGTCAGAGCTGAATGTATTTAAAAGCCACCATATACCATGTAATGGGCAATTATAGCATTTTTCTATGACTTAATTCATGGTATATGCCAAGTTTTAACTCTTTACATCATGAGGATGAAATTGCCAGTAAAATTTATTTTTAAAATAAAATCCCTTGAGGTCTAGGTCACAGTTCTGGTGACGGAGCAGCCATAATATTTCACCCATGAACTGTTTATTTTTGTGCAGGTTATTGACAATGCTATCAACACAGAGAACTCTATCGATGAATATGAAACGCTGACCTCTGACCTCCTTGAATGGATTGAACAGACCATTGTCATCCTGAAGGACCGTCAGTTTGCCAACTCGCTTACTGGTGTCCAGCAACAGCTGGCTGCTTTCAACACCTACAGAATTGTGGAGAAACCTCCAAAGTAAGATTTGTGATGGTTGATACTTCCTAGAAGAAATGTTCATGTGTCTTGCAGTCATAAACGTACTAGAAGCCTCTAATCCAGATTGCATTGGGTGACAGTCAAACAGTCCTCGAAGCTAATTCAGTTTTTTCAAAATCCCAGAAAGCAGAATTTCAACTTTTTTGTTCAGATAGAACAGTCCTTCAGCCTGCCTGCTCCATCTGCAAGTGGCATAAATTAGTATGAGCCCCTGCAGATGCAGGGGCTCATGGGAATGTATGCCTCTTGCAGATGGAACAGGGGCTCATGAGAATTTACTGGTATGTCTCTTGCTGGACATGAATTATGGGAAATAGTCTGTGGACCGTTTTTAGTCATTTCAATTTTTGCACTGTCACTCATGTTACTGTCTGGAACAGTAGAAGGAATCATTTCCTTCTTTGTTTCTTTGAGTTGTGCATGTACATTTGCAGTTGAGGGATCACTGGTTCAGACTTCATTTGCAAACTTTAAAGCAAGACAAAACAGAAAAATAAAGTGAAAACAACATTTCAGAAGTTTCCTTGAAAGAAAGACCTTACGTGTTAAGTAGCATTAGATCGATAGTAGCATTAGATCGATCAGAAACAGTCATGTTAATTTAGCCCTTTGGCTGTCAGCTGTTCGTGTTGAGGTGATTTCTGCAGGAATCACGGCAACAAAAAACGTTTAGTGACAGCCAAAGGCTTAAGTACTCATTGAGCCCTGAATTTGGGAGTCCTTTGAAGACTATGCACCAGTTCAGGAGGTAGGGTGACCATAATAGTTAACAAATTTGCCATAATTGCTTGGTATCTAGAACCACCCTAAGACTATCATGGTTAATCCATTTCTGGTTGTAGTTTTTCAAGGTTGAATAGATTAGAGAGAAAACATCTCAGCTGTTACTGATACTTTATAGAATTCTTTTTGTGCAGGTTTGATGAGAAGGGGAACCTTGAGGTGCTTCTGTTCACCATCCAGAGCAAGATGCGCTCCAACAATCAGCGGGTGTACCTGCCACGCGAGGGGCGCCTCATTTCGGACATCAACAAGGCTTGGGAGCGCCTGGAGAAGGCTGAACACGAACGTGAACTGGCACTCCGCGAGGAACTCATCAGGTTTGCAGCATCCTATTTGTGGTGTTATCAAATGGCATCCATGCACAGCACGGGTGTGGAGAATGCCAGAGACCTGTATGTGAAAAAGAATGTGTCATGCTGGCTCTTGTCAAATGTTAGAGTACATTTATCCTTCCAGTCAGTAGCCACAACTTGTGTTTTGAAGTTGGTAAATGCTGAGGAGTTGCATCCATACAAGGAACATATATATGTGAAATAGTGGCAGCAAGTGGCATCAAACCGCAGCCTCTTTGGGGGGGATCTTGACCCTTTTCATCCTGATACACTACTGCTTGAAATAAATTGGCTGTGATAGTTAAAGGGTGGTGCCAGAACAGCTTGGCGCCTCAGGCGCCAAGCTATTCTGACACCACCCTTTAAAATGGTTGATCTATCTCCTAATTTGTAATGTGGCCTTTATAGGACAATGAGCAAATTAAAAAAAAAAATCAGCCTGAGGATGTAATGGTTTAAAGTTATTTTACCCAGGATCAAGCATCTCAACACAGTCACAAAACTGTCTGCAACAGACACTGCTGACAGTATTATGTATGGGTCCTTTGTGTACTAACTTAGAGCTTTTTGATGTAAATACAATGCCAAATGTCAAAATTCATCGTTTGGTGGGTGTGTTGTTTTTGTACCCGAGAGCACAGATTAACATCTGCATCGGCCTCGTTTTGAATTTGTGCATATTTACTAGCCTACGTCACAAGGCAGAACCCGGTCAACACTGCAGATGAGGTCATCGGTGTGGTGTACACACGTGTCAGTGTACACATGTACTGATGTTCTCCGGCATCCCTTTGACATAATTTTCCATGAGAGTGTAAAATAAACCTTCCATACTCGCTATGCTGTCAAAATCAATGCGGGTTCCGCTTGACCTGCTACCCTGAGTAACGATTGTGCTGGGGGCGTGGCTTGTTCGACTCGGTTTCCCTCGGAAACACAGAACAGTGGTATTTATACCCACTTTCTGCACTGCAATTTCACATCTCACACATTGAAATCTACGTAACTGAAAGCATCTCTGGAAACGACAATTGCACCATCACAGCAGAAACACTACCTCTGTGAATCGAGTGAATGAGAGCCTGCACAGACAAAAACGTGTCACGACCAGCGATGTCAGTGCCGCAATTTTGACACACACCATTGTTTTCAGAACCTTGCAGCATAAAATCTGTTGAACTAGCTCGTAACTTTCTGATAAAACAGGTTTAAAATCTTGCGAAAATTTAAACAGTAAGAGATAAATTCTACTGAAGATCATGAATTCTGAAAATCACTAGCACTCGCGGAACTATAGGGAGATCGACAAAGACCGTAGGCGTATTACTTACTGATTCACATAGCAAGAAAGCGACAAATTCCGGATGGGCGGTCAAGTCAAGCTCTATATTCCCTTGTCTCTCTTTCTCTTTCTTCTCTTCAATTCCGAGTCTGTAATTGTCGGCAGGCGCGAGTCGACTGATACTTTCTTTTTTTTCTTCGCTGGTTCATCCGCCATCTTGTCTCTGATTGGTTATAATTATGCAGATGACCTAAGGTCGTATAGAATAGTTATGACATCAGCTACCATCACCTATCACAAGCAATCTTTTGATGGTGTCCAGTCACAAGATCCCGGTGGCCTCTTTTCACTTTGAACAGATGAAAGAAAGCATTTGGTGGGACAATAGGGTGGTCACTGTCTAAGTGGGTGTGTATACTGAATCCCAGTAAAAGCTTTTTGCGAACTGAAGCATTAAAAAGGGTGAGGAGCGCCCCTTTAAGGATCTATGCCATTTGCAGTAGGGTGGTGTTAAATTGTGTTTGTGTTTTTGGCAGTTGGAGGGTTGAATAGATACTTTCTGCGTTTGCTGAACTTTTTGTCATCACAATTTGCAGACAAGAGAAGTTGGAGCAGCTGGCTGCACGGTTTGACCGCAAGGCTGGCATGCGTGAGACTTGGCTGAGCGAGAACCAGCGCTTGGTGTCCCAGGACAATTTCGGGGCAGACCTCCCAGCTGTTGAGGCGGCCACGAAAAAACACGAGGCCATCGAGACCGATATCAATGCTTACGAGGAGCGTGTCTTGGCGGTTATGGCTGTGGCCGGTGAACTTGAACAGGAGAACTACCATGATATCGACAGAATCAATGCCAGGTGAAACATTTTTATGCTGCTAATTCCAGTGCTATCTTTGGTAGATGGATTAATCTCATCAAACAAGGGCACACAAATCTAACGGTCAAATGCAAGGTGGATTGGGGGTATTTGGCAGTGACAGTGCCTGTTAGATTATGCCTGTTTGCTTGAAATTAAGGTGTTCACCATAATGAACCATGATCATTCAAGGGTAGTGCCATCAGACCACAAGCTAATTTGGCACTACCCTTGAATTATCATCGATCCATCTCCTGCAATTGGTACATAGTCGTGATTAGTGGACACTTTCAGAATTTGGCAGAATTGGCTGTGCGGTTAAATGAGTTAACACCATTCATTTCTATGAGTTTAAGGGATAGACGTGTTTGTTGTTTGGTTTGGAGTCGTGCAATGTCTATGGTGTGACAAGATATGAGCAGTTTGGCTGGTGAAGAGGGTTAGGATACAAATGCTTGTGAGTTTATTTTCAGACATGTTGTTTCAGGAAAGACAATGTTCTGCGTTTGTGGAACTTCCTACTGGAACTTCTGCGTGCCCGCCGCATGCGTCTGGAGCTGACCCACAACTTGCACAAGATCTTCCAGGAGATGCTTTACATCCTGGGCTGGATGGAAGAGATCAAGGTAAATCACTTGCACTTGCTTAGTGATAATGATAGCGTTCGGGACAGTCAGTAACGCAGTGGTCAAGGCGCATGCCACCAGTGCTAAAGGTGCGAGGTTCGATACTGGGTTTTGGCGTCAGATTTTTCTCTTCTAGCGTCACCGTTAATTCGGGTGGACCGTCGGGGGTTCTTTCTCTGGGTACTCCTGTTCTTCCTCTCCCTACACTTTGGTACCGGTTTCAGGCCACTTTATAAATTTTAAATACAAGCGATCAAAATTTCCGAAAGCTCGGTAGCTGAGCTGACCCCTCACACCACATGAATGTCCAGTGTTTGTCTTGTAATGTGTTTGTCTTCTGATTGAATGTGTGTGTGTCACGTGAGCGTGCGTGTTGGGTTCAGTTCGCAGCACTTTGAGCCGATTCGCAGAATTGGGTAAATCACCCATATAATAACCGGTATTATTATTCCTATTAATATTTATTTAATTCAGTATGTGGAAGCATATGCCAAATGTTACATACAAGTCCCCAGAGTTTGATGTACTGCACCTTTCCAGGCCTGGGTTGCATGAGTAAGCTTAGTCATGCGTCAGTCACTAAACAAGGTGGTCCACTATAGCGGAATACCCTGCTTAGTGGTCACACAGGATTTAGCCTCACTCATGCAACTGGCCCAGGGCTGAGTTGCATGAGAAACTCGGAGATCATTAATCCCTGGGCAAGCCACTGAGCAAGGTGCTCCACTTTGCGGAACACCTTATGTAGTGGCTTATGCAGGTTTACACTATCTCGTGCCATGCAATAGTGGAGCACCTTGTGCAGTGGCTTATGCAGGGACATTGGTGCTAACTTGTAGGCATTTAATTTGTACAAAATATGTCCCAAAAAAGGAAATATTTTTTCAGTTTGAAAAAGGGTTTCACCATATTCCATCTTTTTGAAGGAGTCATTATTTTCTCAAAATCTTTACCGATGGCATTACTAATACAGACTTGCCTGCCATACGGTTGTTAGCCGTATTCATACGGATTTTAGCCTGAGAATACGTTCATCTGGTCAGGTCGTTAAAAATACGGTCACAATGTTTTTGTGGGGTTTATTTTGGGTTTTTTTCTATTAAAAGACGCTCAGTTTGTTGTTACTTCCCTTAGATAAAGACATTTTATTGTGGTGTCTGCATGGGCATACATTCCATGCCTCCACTTAGAGCTAAATTTCCATGCACCCTAAGAGAGAACCTACTAAAAGGGGGGAAGGGGTTGCAGTCGATATTGTTGTAATAAATGAAAAGAAAAAGGAGACTGCCAGTGCTAATATTTTAGGAAGATTACAAAGTAAAGTAGTTAAAAGGACTGTCAGGGGAGAGAATTGTGATCGACCAGTGATCATGGGTCTATTTTGGTCAAAGCACACAAAATAGATAGCAAAGAGGTGGGGGAGGGGGGGGGGGGTGCGCTATAAAAGTGACTGCTTCCCTTGGATAGTTTAGCTTTCGATGCCATTTGATTTACACCAGTGAGAAAGAACAGAATCCAATAGTTATTCATAGCCAAAAATGAAACGAAGCCGTGATGCTGATAATTCTTCTGACAAACTGCCAAGCAAGTTGCTCGAAAGCACAGCTTTTTTAAAGCATACAATAAAAAGTGGCCTTGTTTGACTGCATCGTCAAAAGATCAGGATTTTGAGCGATGCATATTGTGCCAAACAGATTTCACGTGGCACATGGTGTGAGAGACATATTTCCTCCAAAGCCCATGCCAAGATTGAAAATGCTGCCAAAGGTTCAGCATCGATGCAGGTCAGACAGCACAAGGTTGGTTTAAGCAGCATTTTATTCACCATGAATCTACTGTTTGTAAAAAAAAAAAAACGATCTTGAACAGTAAAGTGACCAAGTCGGCAAGTGTCATTCTAATTATATTAACAAAAAACAAAACAAATAAAGGGCGAAAATCAAAGAAAAGAGGGAAAAAAAACCCACAAAAACAAAGTAGGCCTACATATCAACGCAATTGAATGAAATGAAAGTATATCATGAAAATGATTTTTTTCTCATTTATGGCTGGCATGTTGTAAAAATACATTGCCTTTTATAGCAAAATGCATAGCAGCAGTAGTAGTATCTTTAACGGTTTACAAATAAATATGGTCAAAACTGCCATAATCTGGTTTTTAACTGCCTGGAATACTGACAACAGTTTTTTTCAGGTAGGCAAGTCTGCTAATAGGAATGGTTCGCTTAGCAAACCAATTTTAGCCCCAAAACTAGTGTACTTCACAACTGGGGAGGCGACCCTAGGGGGTCCTTACCAAGATACCCTGAGTAGCCTGTGTTACTACCTGTGTGGTTTTGGGTGCTTGGATTACCTTTGGTTCTGAGGATTTACTTGGTGGTTTGGTCTCTGTGGATTACTGGGTCTCGGGACATGACACGGTAAAGCTTCGGTTACTGCCTCAGCCGGCGATTTACCGGGCGGCGGCATTGACTGGAGACTGGCGGTCCGTGGCGCAGTGGTTAAGGCGCCTGCCACCAATGCCAAAGGTGCGCGGTTCGATACCGGGTTCCGGCGTTGGACTTTTCTCCTCTGGTAAGTGTCACCGTTAATTCGGGTGGACCGTCGGGGGTTCTTTCTCCGGGTACTCCGGTTCTTCCACCCCCCCCCCCACCCCCCACCCCCCACACTTTGGTACCGGTCTCAGGCCACTTTACAAATTTCAAATACAAGCGATCAAAAATCTCTGTAACTTCAGTAGCTGACTGGCCCTTCGTTTGTCTTGTACTGTGTTTGTCTTAAAAAATCCGTGTCTGTTTCGTGAGTGTGTGAGGGTTTCAGGCGCGGCGCTTTGAGTCGATTTCCCCAAAAATTGAGAAAAAGCGCCTATATAATAACAGTATTATTATTATTATTATTACGTGACCGACCGGGAGCTCGGACCCTCGCAAGGATGCTCCGCGCACTCGCGCCGGCCTTTGTCTTATGTTACAGTACTCAGGTGAGGACCTGCACCAGGTGTGGCGTTCCAGTGGCCTAGCGATGCGCATGATGTCGGCCTACCCTGTTCGGGCTGCGCCTCCAGTCGGACATGCAACTTATGCACGACGTGGGAGGAAGAACGATGGTCGCAACTTGGGCATTTTACCAGACGGGAGAGACCGGCACGCAACGCCACAGCGATCGCAGCCATGGAAGTATCGAATAGGAGGGCCACTTCAGACATCATGAGCTTGTCAGCGCGAAAAGGACCTGCTGCCCCATTGGTGCCTCAGACAGAGCTGCTCCACCTTGTGCGGAATAAGAGCCTATAAGCAGCCGACGGGACTTGCGCTCTCGTCAAGCACCAAGAGCTCCACTCCGCCTTGCGGCCTGGGATATGCCACGACAGGGTTCGTCCCCTAAGGATATGCAGGCATTAGGAGCTCGGTCCTCCCCCCCCCCCCCCCCCCCCCCCCCCCCCCACCGCAAGGAGAAGTTGGGCTTCTCGCAAGCCACCAGGAAACGGAGAGCCCAGGCAGCAGAAGCGGGGGACCATCCCTCTGAGACGGCGGCGCCCGCCAACCTTAGGGCGGACCAGCGCCTAGACCGGGCCGCACCTAGGGTGCACCTCTCAGAGCGGGACAGGAAATTAAGTAGCCGACTGGACAGGCCACAAACACAGACTTCGGGGGCCCGAGACTGAGAACGGAGCCACAGGCAAGATAAGGTTCTCAGTCAGGGCAAAACAACCGAGACCGAAGCCCACTGCTAAGAGGAAGGAAGCTCGGTCTGTCATTGCAACCGATGAGACGTGTTTCCTTGTCGAGGTCAGGCCCCCGAAGCACCACTCCCTGACGGGACAGGCTGCGAACTCAGACTTCGGGGTCCCGAGACAGAGAGGGGAGCCACAGGCGAGATGAGATTCTCAGTCAGGGCAGACCCACTTAGAGGAAGCAAGCTCGGTCAGTAGCACAGCCGACGAGATGTGGTTCCTCGTCGAGTGCGGGCCCCCGGAGCGCCCCACCCCCCCCCCCCCCCCCCCCCCCCCTTGCCCTAGAAGCGTAGAGAGGGACACCCAGCGGCCTCGGTCCACGCGGCACATGGGGACAAAACCTACACGATAGAAAGAGCGACCGCAGCAGACGCTATGGATACCTCGCGCCAGGGTACGTCTTCATTCCTGCTCCTCCTCACCGGACCGGCGGACAAGCTCAGGCGTGGCGCAGCGGTGGATCTCTTCGCGACACCGGACCTCAGAGGCACCCTCCAGGACCAGCCGATCTTCCGGCTGGACCTTCGGTACCGATCTACCTCAAGGACGCAGCGGCCTTGACGTCGGCGCCAGGACCACTCGGATTGCAGCCGCAGGATGGAATTGGCCTTCCTTCGGCACCGGCCCAGCCCTCTCCAGCAGTCCACGACGGTTCACGGGAACAGACTCCTCCCCCCCCCCCACCCCCCCTCCCTGGTGGCTACTCTTCGGTCAGCGCACAGACTTCCAGTGCCTCCCTCCACCTCCGCCCTTGAGAGGAAGGCCTCGGCGATGGTCGACGCACCGCGGCAGCCAAGCGCTTTAAGTTGCTCCCTCAACCGGCAGGCTTACGGGATCTAGCGGAGGCGCACCGGCGACAAGACGGCTTCTTCTCAAACTGCCGATGGTCAGAGGGGATGGATATCACCTTCTGCCAGCAGTGGTATGGAGGTCTCTCCCAGACATTCCGGTC
Organism: Semisulcospira habei; assembly: GCA_036245525.1. Taxonomy (NCBI): domain Eukaryota; kingdom Metazoa; phylum Mollusca; class Gastropoda; family Semisulcospiridae; genus Semisulcospira; species Semisulcospira habei. The sequence continues at coordinate 79,559,707 of BTPG01000004.1, read as the reverse complement.
CCCTTCCGGCAGGGGACAAGGAGGCATGGATGCGGGTGCCTCTGCCTGCATCCAACGAATACTGACGTGAGGCTCGGACAGGACAGCTACCTTGGTCCGCTACTTCTAGCGTGCTGGGATTCTTTGAGAGGGCGACACAGGATGTGGTCAAGTGTTGGGAGAACACCTAGGACCTCTCGGCTTCAGCCCCTCTGCGCGGAATACACACGGGGCTAGTGGCGGCAGATAGGGCGGCGTACCACACCTCGGCCAACTCCATGGCGGCGGCTGCCATCAGCGACCTGATGCGACGGGACGTGCTGCTGGGACGATGTCTCTCTCTCTCCCAGCTACGGGGCAGACACAGCTGCGCCAGGCTCCGCTCGGGGGCACTCTACTGTGGGACCGACTTGGCAGACGGTAAAGGAGATGGCGCAGGAACTCCGGCCCGCCACTGCAGGATTCATCTCCGCCCGCTTCAGTCAGCTGCAGAGCCGTGGTCACGCCCTGCAGGTCAGAACTCCCTCCTCCCGTCCTCCAGAGGCCACGGGGCACCCTCCCCGTACCCGCGCGCTTTCCCCGCACCCTCCACTACCTGGTCCAGAGGCGCCCGGAAGCGAGGGCGCGGCTGGGCATGCTGACGTGAACCCCGTCTTCCCGCCGATTCCTGTCGGGGAACGTATGGAACAGCTATTTGTTTCCTCAAAAACATTACCGATGACATTACTATGTGGAAGTGTCTACTACTTACATTTCAAGTCGGCCCAGGGATTCTTCGACTGTTGCGGAGGGTCTTAGGATCTCCTTCCAGTTTCCCCTCACTTGTGACACTCCCTCCTGTGGACATAAGTACAGGGGGATCGGGACAAGCGACAGCGTGGCACAGCGCTGTGAGAGCCCGACTCCAGAAGGAGGCCATGGAGGTGGTCCCGACTCCCCTTCCTGGTCCACAGACCCGGAGGCAAGTGGCCCAGGGACTGTCCATCCACCGCTGGAGGTGAGACGTGACCGAAGAGGGGCGCCAGTGCCGAAGCGGATGCAGCTGTATCGGCCGAGAGTAGAATCTGCCTAGGGGTAGAAGATCCGCTGCCGCGCTTAGTAGGCCTGCCAGCTGGGGCCAGACCCTTGCATCCTTGTGTACCAAGTCCTCCGGTGGTGAGGGGATCAGGGCACTCTGCGGGCACGGCACATCCCAGGCCAGCTCAACGTACGCGCGGACTCTCTCTCGCGACGGGGCCAGCTGCTTCTCACAGAGTGATAACTGCGCCCGGATATCTTCCAGCTACTCTTCACGCGCTGGGAGATGACGATAATTGACCTGTTCGCCACTAGGTGGAACAGGAAGCAAGCTTCTTTTTCCTCCCCCATACCGGATCCACAAGCCTGGACCGTGGACGCGCTCTCCATCCCCGTGGGACGGACTCCTTGCGGACGCGTTCCCTCCCACAGTGCGGGGACCAAGGTGCTCCAGAAGCTCAGGGGCGGCATTACGATACGGATCTGCGTGGCCTATTCGGCTGGACCAGGAGCTGGACCACAGTCCTCCTGAGCCTCGCTACAGACCCCCCTGCTGAAACTCCCCGCGCCGCGTTAGATGCGCAAGCAGCCACAGCAGCAACTATTCATCTGTGCATGAACGACTGCGGCTGCACGCTTGGAGATTGTCAGGCAGGCCCGCGCACCAAGAGGCTTTGCGGTGTAGCAGCGGAAGCGATCGCAGCGGCTCGGAGTGTCTCTACCCTTAATGTAGACGAAAAGTGGCGAGTACTCCAGGCCTGGCGTGCAGTGGAGCGACTCACCCCACGGACCGGACTAACCCCGACTTGGCCGAGTTCTTCTGTGGTTGTTCCCCTAGCAGAACCGGCCCCCCCCCATCACCATCTGAGGTTACCTGGCATTGGTGACAAATGCTTATCGACACCTGCATCGGCCGGACCCGGGCACCTGCAAAGACCTCTCGGATCGGATGGCGCACTTCGATCTGCAAATGGCCAGCTCCCACTCGTTGATTCCTCGCTGGGATCTGCCCGGGTTGCTCACCTGGTTCGACTCGGAACGGTTCGAGCCCCGACCACTTACATGACTTGGAGACCTAACCTGGAAGACCTGCTTCCCGCTCGCCCTCGCTTCAGCTTCTCGGGTTAGCGAGATACACGCCTTCTCGGGGTGTCCCTCCTGTCGCCAACTCAGGGCCAATGGCTCGGTGCAGCTCCTCACCGACCCTACATTCTGGCCAAGAACTGCCTCCCAGCGTCCGCGCCGCAAGGATTGACCGTCCGTCCGCAGGGCTTCGGACCAGTCCCGCGAGTCCCGTCGTCAGGACCCTGTCAGGGCGCTTAAAGTGTACCTGTGCAGAACTAAGCCACTAAGACAAGGGCGCTCACGCCTATTCCTGCCCTTGGCTCCGGGCAGACGAGACTTCTCGGCGCAGACGATCCCATCCTGGCTACGCCGGGTCATCCGGTTGGCGTACAAGAGCTCTTCCCAGAGCAGGTCAGGACGATGTGCACCCAAGCACACAAAGCCAGAACAGTGGCTTGACCGCAACTGCGCAGTGAGGGACATTGTTGCGGCTGTGGGTTGGTGGGCCGAGTCTACCTTCGCCTGCTTCTATCTGCGAGACCTATCTGGCCAGCGCGACAACCTGGCCCTACTGGGGGACATCTCGGTGGCGCAGCACTCCCTCCCGGCACCATGGGTAATGCCTAGCTAAAATTGTCGGGAGTGGGCACGTAGGGGGGGGGGGGGGGGGGGGGTGCGGCGCCTCGATAGTTACTCGCAGAGGCGTTCAAGCATGGGACAGGTGTACCGAGAAATGCGGCACCCTCCTATTTGTCATTCTTGCTGTTAGTAATGCCATCGGTAAAGATTTTGAGAAAATAAATGGATTTTTCTCTAAAATGTATTTTTTGAAAAAATACTTACCGATGGCATTACTCAGAGGTCCCTCCCCGCCTTCCCCGCTTGCCGCAGTGGAGCTAAGGCTCAGAGACTGGCGGGAAACGGTGAGCGTGCCACCGGATAGACAGGGGAGGCTACTCAGGTTATCTTGGTAAGGACCCCCTAAGGTCGCCTCCCCGGTTGTGAAGTACACGAGTTTTTGGGCAAAAATTGGTATGCTAAGCGAACCATTCCTATTAGTAATGCCATCGGTAAGTATTTTTCGAAAAAATACATTTTAGAGAAAAATCCATTTTATACAAATAGTTTGGAAGCCCCTCTCTCTCCAAATTTTCCTTCATACTGAACAAACACATTGGCTGGTTGTTCTGACTAAACACAAAACTCGGTGCCCATACAACAATAACTACCATCACACGCCACTGTTTAACTTCAAGTCCCTGATGCTTTACTGCTTAACCTTTTGGCTGTCTGTATTGGTTTGTTTCCTCAAAACACATTACCGATTAGCCTAATTTTAGCCAAAATTTGGTTGTGTCCGTATATGGGAGTGTTGGCAGGTGAGGAGCGCCATAGTCCAGGCAGTAACCTGAGTAGCCTCCCTTCCGCCCCACCCGGGTACGAGCTCACCCGATATTCATCAGTTAGTTTCTTAGCTAGCCTGTAGACGGTTGTGTTCGTACATCGCTCTTCGGATCTTGCTGTGTGGATGTGACCAGTCGTCTTGTGACTTTACTTGAACTGTGCTTGCATCGTTTGGGACTTGGCTGCGCGGGTTGTGCTAGCTTGGAGCTTAGGATTGTGCCTTGTGCTCTTTCGAACTTTGGCCTGTGCGGCATGACTTGGACTTAGCGTGCCTGTGGACGGCCTTGACCGGGGTGTGACTCTGAGTCCCGTGGCGCCTCAGGACGTCGCTTCGACCGGCGTGGGTTTGCTTCTCCCACCGTTATGGCCAGGTAAAACCTCGGTTACTGCCCTCAACCGGCGCTCAAGGAAAGGGAAGAGCGCCGGGCATCGGCACGCTCTGTGCACTTGATTGAGTTCGTTCTCACCCTCGCGTGCGTAATTATTGGTGCGTGGCCTCGGAAGCCACGCTCGCTCGTTCTTCTTTATGCCTCTGTGTTGCAGTTTCCAGGTTCGTACCTGCACGTGATGTGGCGATTTTCAGTGGCCCTGTGACGAGCATGTAGTCTGCCTGCCCTGTGCTGGCTGTGAGTCAACGCACCCCTGTGCGGTATGCGTCACCTGGCTGGAAGAGATGATGATCCCAGCTGTGGGGATTCTACCGCCGTGAACGCCCGACACCTACCCGAGAGCGGCCATCAGTTCCCGCTCAGAGTACCACGGATGGGCACAGTAAATTTCCCATGACTGTGATGAATAGGACCAGTAGCACGACCAACGCGCAGAATACCACGGATGGGGCTATTAAGTTACCCATGACCATGATGAATTGGACCAGTACAACTACTACCATGCAGAATACCACGGATGGGGCTCTTAAATCACCCATGACCGTGACGTATCGGACCAATCCTACTACTTCCGGGCAGACGTCGGCACACGCTCTTACGACGATCTTAGCACCGGACCAGAGGGGGAACGCAGACTTGACAGAAAGAAGGTGTCACGCTCGATGCTTCGGGAAGAGAGACACGAGGCGCACTCGCGACGGGATCCTGCCCCTAGAGACGAACGCTCGGCTTCTCGATCACAGGTCAAGTGATAAGCGTCCACAGCCAGACAAGCTCCCAACACGGATTGGCGCCAGCTCCTGACACAGGATAGACAGGCACGTGCCTGCTGCATCCAGCGACCGCGAGCCCCACAGGACTGCTGCACGTCTCACGCCACGATCCCAGGTCAGTGATGATGTGCCACGACCACACGCCTCGATCGTGGAGACGAGAGCACGCTCCAGACGCAGTGCTGAGAGGTGAGAGATGACCCCACGACGGGACCCCGACCCCCGCCCTCGGCCACACTCGGACAGTTCGCTCGCTACACAGAGACAAGAGACTCGAGAGGAGCATACGATGACATACCAGTACCGATGGGACGCTACGCGATGGGAAGACCGGCTCGACTACGACTCCTCGTCGCCGTTCTAGTTCGCGGGACTGGCCGCTGAGAATGCGCCCTTCTTCCCGGACTTCGCGGGACAGCCGTCACCCTAGGTCATCGTCACGGAAGACAGGAGACAAGGTACGATCTACCCCCATGGCCCATGCTGTAACGACGAGACGCAGTACGCACGGAGATGCCCGTTCGAGTCCTTCCCATTCCCCTCGTCGCAGCTGCTCCCCTTGGGACCGCCGGTCTGCCCCTTGCAGTTTGGCCTCTTCACACAGGACCCCACGGGATTCCCCGGCGCTTCTCCGCTCGCGGCGTCGCCACAGCGGGAGATGAACCCCTTCCAGCGCTGTTTCCTCTTCTCATCGGGCCGCCGTCGCACCTGCAATCACCAGTCGTTCGGATGAGTTGGACGCCCCTGTTCCTTCCGTGATGGACTTGCCGCCAGCTACGCTGAGCCATAGGATAGAGACTCTTCGGGTCTTGGACGAAGCTGTTCGCCTCAGCGCGTCGTGTCTTCCCGCGGAAGACTGCCATCCTTCTCCCCCTGCCAAGAAGAGAGCTTCCGCCTTCGTGGACGCCGAGTGCCAGGCCAAGCGCTTCAAGTCTCTTCTTCAACCGCCCGGTTTCCGGGACCTTCTCCACTCACCTGCTTCAGGGTGCCTTGGGAGACACCGGCTTCTTCGCTGACACCAGGTGGTATGCGGGACATTCGCAGAGCTTCGCCTGCCCACTCCTGGCGGTGGACCCTCCGGTGCTGTCCTGTGCTGGTTCTCTTTGACGACGTGATTCCACTCCTGGACTTACACAGACTGCTTCCCTCATCCGCAATTCCCTGGCCTCTGCGGGGTTCCTGGGCCTGGTGACGCAGGCCAGCATCCGTCGTATTGAGGAGGCCTGGAATCCTACCATCTCACCGCTTTTGGCCGACATCCTCGCCTTGGCAGTTTCCGGCAACCGGGCCGCTTACCACACCGCTGTCAACGCCATGGCTGCGGCTGCAAACTGCGATCTGATGCGCCGAGATATCATCTTGCACGCTTGCTCGCTGACAACCGAGTTGAAGCATCAGCTACGCCGGACGCCTCTTGGTGGAGAACTCCTTTTCGGCCCCACCTAGCAGACCGTCAAGGAGGCTAACAAGGACTTGTGGCCCAGCCACGTCGTTCCGACACGCTTTCAGGCACTCCGCAGGGCCGTGGATCGAACCCTGCGTACCGACAGACCCTCCTGCACGACTTGGTCCAGCAGAAAGGGGCCCATCAGGAACAGGACCATGTTGGATGGAGCCGCTTTCCAGGGACACCGACGCAGGCCGTGTCGCTGGACCGCAGCCGACCTTCGGGCCGGTTGGCAGGGACCACTCTTCCACGGAGGCACAGCTCGAGGTCAGCGCCGGCCTCGCGCGGTTGACAGTGTTAGACGTAGCAGCCTTCCAGGGACACTGACGCAGGACTTGCCAGCAGACCGCAGCAGACCGTCGGGCTGGATTGGCAGGGACCTCTCTTCCGCAGAGGCGCAGTTCGTCCTCTGCGCCGGAACTAGTCGGCTGGCGGCCGATGGACGGAGGCGACGGTACTGTGACATCGTCGGCGCGGTCCTGGGAACGACAGTGGCAGCCACTTCCCAGCATGCGGCAGAGGGCTAGGAAGTAGGCAGTCTACCTTCGTAGGACTAGGTGTCAGCGCAGGGAGCGGACGTTGTCCGACCGACAGCACTGCGTGGGCCAACATCGCTCTCCATCGTGTTAGTGGATGCAGTTCCAAATTACGCACCCGGTTGGACGAGGCGTCTCGTCTCTTCGCATCTTTCTCCTGGCGGAGCGCTGCCCCCCGTCGTCGCATTGGCTTGGTCTTCGCTCCGCGGCGGGCCAGGCACTGCAAGTCTCCTCCTTAGCCGACAGGTTCGGGACCTAGCGGTGGCGGTTTGCACTTCTGCGTGCAGACAACTTGGAGAGCTGGTGTTCTGCTCGCGCACCTGACCAGAGAAGATTGATTTACTCCCACCGGCTTTGTTATGCAGGTACACGCCCGGTGGTGGACGAGAGCGCGCTGGTGCAGGCAGGGCGCAGCCAGTGGTCTCTGACGAGGATGAAACAAGAGCCTTCTTGTTTCCCCGTCTCGCTGGTGTGAACGGGGTTCTTGGATGTGACAGATGACGCTGTGGAAGCACGCAGCCTGGGGCGTGAGTACCGGGAGACGAGACGTGATGACAGACGACTTAGAGGTGGTCCTGCGTTCCGACTCCACGGCAGTACAGTCGACTCCTGCTCGTACCCAAGCCGGCGGATTTGGCGGCCGATCTTCGACCTGTCGGCCAGGAACAAGTTCTTTCGGCGTCGCGGCAGAATGGAGACAGAGCCCTGAGGGCAGCGGTGCGTCTCCAGGACTTTGTTACAGCTGGATGACCGACTGTTTCGGAACCAGTTGGCAAGCACTTGGCGGAAGGCAGAGGTTCCTGCGCGCGATTCTTCGTCGACTAGGCTACTTAGTCTACGGGGCAGGTCCTACGTGGTACCTTCTCGCGGATTCCAGTGAGGATGGAATTCGTGGCCGTCCTGTTCCAGTAGGACTTCCTGTAGGACGGGAGCAGTGCAGAGTAGGAGTCACCCTCAGAGCCTTACTTTCGGGTTGACTGTTAGGACTGCTAGCATGCCAGTGGGTCGTCTTCCCCAGGCAGACACTTCATCTGGTTGGAGAGGAAGCGCTACAGCTGGTTCTTGGGAAGATTGATGTACACAAGGGATATGCTAGTGCTCTTCGAGGCCCGGTTGCTCTTGGAGTCGTCGCTACGGCCAGATTTCTTCCAGCTACCCTGCTCGCCATCGAGAATCGAAATTCTGAGGTCATACGTGTGGTTGTCCGGCAATCCCTCTCTGCTAGAGTCTTTGCGGGGGCTATGGTGGAAGCGAGTTCTGCAGCCATGAGGAGTGCCTCTCGTTATGTCTACGAAGATAGGTGGGCATTCTCCAGGCTCAATGCGCTTCGTCCCTTCACCAGGCATGGTCATCTCTTCCCCACTTGCCCTTCTCTGCAGCTCCCCACTCCACGCACGATGCTCAAGCAACCGCGACAGCCGCTGTATCATCCGTGCCCAGAACATCTCCTCCTTCACGCCTGGAGATTGTGTGGCAAGCCCTCACCAGCAGAGGCTTCTCTAGTGCGGCTGTAGATGCTATTGCTGCAGCCCGCAGACCCTCAACCAGACGAGTTACGAGGGAAAATGGCGAGTGCTGTGTGACTGGTGTGATGACAACCTTCTCTTCCCCACGGACTTGACGATGCCCCAGCTGGCGGAGCTCTTCCGCTGGCTATTCAACGACCAGGGACTGGCTCCAATTACCATTCAGGGCTACCTAACCATAATCGCCGACACCTACCGGCACTTGGGCCGGCCCGACCCTGGTAGCTGCAAAGACCTCGCCGATCTGATGGCCCACTTCGGTCGGCACACCCGGCACGGCGTTCGCTCTGCCGAGATGGGATCTACCATGGGTGCTTACATGGCTCAACTCGGTCCGTTTTGAACCTCTTCAGTTGGCGCGCATGCCGGACGTGACTTGGAAGACGTGATTCCTGTTAGCCCTAGCCACGGCTTCAAGGGTCAGTGAACTTCACGCGCTGTCGACACGCCCAGATTGCTTGCAGTTCTGGACGGACGGCTCCGTGCAACTGCTACCTGAACCGACCTTCCTGGCCAAGACGCGGTCGCCTTTGGCTGCCCCACAGATGATGACTATTCGCCCTTTACGATTGACAGACTCCACCCGGGAGACCAGACAATAGGACCCGGTGAGAGCCTTACGTCTGTACCTGCGCCGGACCAAGCCTTTGCGCAGAGGACGCACTCGCCTGTTTCTCCCTCTGATGTGACATCTCAGCCCATACCATCTCCTCCTGGCTCCGATGGGTGATTTGCTCTGCCTACCAGGACCTCGCCCCTGATGCAGCCAAACGTATGAACATCAGGGCGCACGAGGTCAGAGCCATGGCCGCAAGTCTCGCATTCGACCGCAACTGCGCTGTCAAGGACATTGTGGCGGCCGTGGGATGGAGAGCTGAGACTACCTTCGCCCGCTTCTACCTGAGGGACCTCTCCGCCCAGCGGCAGAACCTTTCGCTGGTGGGAGACATCGCAGCGGCGCAACACTCCCTCCCGGCGCCATAGGCGCCGTAGGTATCTTAGCTAAAATTATCGGGAGTTTGCTTCGGGAGGGCGTGTCTGAGGGCCAGTGTCTTTGGTTTTAGGGGCACTACAGCAGCACCCGCCTCCTCTTTGGGATTCTTCCTATCAGTAATACCATTGGTAATGTGTTTTGAGAAAACAAATGAATTTTTCTTTAAAATGAATTTAAAAAAAAAAAAACTTACCGATGGTATTACTTGAAGGTCCCTCCCACCTGCCCCGCTTGCCGCCAGTTTGCTAAGAAACCAACTGATGAATATCGGGTGAGCTCGTACCCGGATGGGGCAAAGGGAGGCTACTCGGGTTACTGCCTGGACTATGGCGTCCCTCACCTGCCAACACTCCCGATATACGGACACAACCAAATTTTGGCTACAATTAGGCTAGCTAGGTAACGTTTCCCATCGGTAATACCATCGGTAAGTATTTTTCCAAAAAAATTCATTTTAAAGAAAAATTCATTTTTGTCCAGGTGATTTCTGCAGGAATCACATAGACAAAATCTGCAACTGGCAGCCAAAGGGTAAAAAAAAAAAAAAAATGATTTTCACAAAACAACACATGTAACTGCAGGCACGCCTGATGTCAGAGGATTACGGCAAGCACCTGATGGGTGTAGAGGACCTGCTGCAGAAACACTCCCTGCTGGAGGCCGACGTCCACGTGGTTGGGGAGCGTGTCAAGACCGTCAACATGCAGGCTCAGCGCTTCATTGAGGATGACTTTGCTGATGTGGGAGGTCAGCACACTTTTGTATACGTGTTTTCTTATTTAGAAACAAGTGATAAATATGGTGCATCTTTGCAAAAAAACATTTGTTGGGAAGAAAAAACATGGGTATTGTAAACTAGTTTAAAGTGTAGTGCAAGCTGATGATGATGTGCATTTTTTTTTTATGGATACACAGACCTGACTGCTGTACGAAACATTCATACAATCTTACGAAAATTTGATGCTTTGTACGGTTGTACGTATTTTTTTCCATTTATATGAAAAATCAGTTCGTTTATACGAAAATTCAAACCGATGCTAAATTTCGCTGCCGCGGGCCTCAATTTTCCCTTTACACCGGTTAGCTTATGTTGCGCATGCGCAGAAGCCTCATTGTACAGCATCGTACAAGATGGCGTCTAAAGAGGCAACAGTCGCAACACGAAACGGACGACGAAGAAGAAGAGACTGCCGCTGCGTGTAGTTCAGAAAAAAGAACGAAAAAATACGAGCAAGTGTTTCTATCAAGCTACTGCAAAGACTTTACTTTTATTTCGCGAAGTACAAAAGGACACACGAAAGCCTTCTGCAAAATATGCAAGAGCGATTTCAACATCGATCGCAGTGGCGCGTATGATATCAAGCGCCACGCGAAAGGTAAATTTCACAAGAGAAATGCCTCGGCTAGTGGTTCGGCATCAATCCTTAGTCACGCGAGGGTAATTGTAACCAAATTTTTCAGATTCTACTCATTTTTTGCTCTCATTGTAACCAAAAAATTTTTGGGGGGTAGGCAGGTCTGGATACATAATTATAAGCAAAATGTACTATAACGATGTTGGTCTTAGTTTGTCAAAGGCTGATGTCTGCACGAGGAACATTTTTTTTACTGGGAATGATGCTGCATTGGAAGTGTGTGCTGCCAGGATAGGCATAGGAGCAGAAATAGTAGTAATAAACTTTATGAAAATAGTAATGAAATTATTATTTTATTGTTAAGGTTACCGGCCATGCGACCCAGAAATCATTCAGGAACGCATGTCGACCCTGAGCCAGGCATACAATGAGCTTTGTGACCTGGCTGAGTCACGCCGCAAGCGACTGGAGGAATCACGCACGCTGTGGCAGTTTTACTGGGACATGGCTGACGAGGAAGGGTGGATTCGCGAGAAGGAACAGCTCATGTCCTCCCCCGACCTTGGTCACGATCTCACCAGTGTCAACCTCCTGCTCAGCAAGCACAAGGTTGGTTTTAGAGTCTTCGTTTTTACTCAGTGTCTTGTCTTTACTCTGTGTTCAGTGCTTTTTGATGTGTTTCTTGACCCTCCTTGTACTTTTCAGCTACCAGCACTTCACAGTGCCGATGGCTAGCATGCACAAAGGGGTTACCCCCATGCCTGAAAAATGTGAACACCAACTCACAAGAGGCAACGTACCTCATGAGCCCCCGCATCTGCTGACCCTATTTATATTTGTGCTCCTTGCGTTGATGAAATTATCTGGTGTTGACTTTTCTGTTCTTTTAAAGTTTTTATTTTGTGTCCACTGCTAGTGGAGGGGCTATGTGAAGAAAACTTGATTCAGATACATGCTGTAACATTTTATCTGCATACTTAACTCATATCATACTGAGGCTAGTAGTAAAAGCCTCAAATTTGTACACTGCCATATGCATGCTACATTATAGTACTTACAGATAAGGATATAGACCCATGGCTTTAGTTTAAGGGTGGTGCCAGAATAGCTTGGCGCCTAGTCTGGCACTACCCTTGAATTATTTTACACACTGGTGTATTCCAAATGTTAAGGGTTAATCCTTTGTGTCCCAAGGTTGAAACCCACAAATTTTGGCACTGTCCTCAGAAGACTGCACTGCACTTCAGTAGACAGATTGACCATGATGGCTCAAGGGTGGTGCCAGAACAACTTGCTGTTCTGGCACCACCCTTGAACTATCGTGCTAAATCTATATCTTTCTGTGGTGTGTCAGGGCTAAATGAGTTAACTCATTCAGCCCGACACACTTATTTCCCAAATTTTGGAGGCGTCATCTAATGACTATGCACCAGTTGCAGGAGATGGATCGACCATGATAATTCAAGAGTAATGCCAGATTAGCTTGGTGCCAACAGGTGCCAAGCTAATCTGGCACTGCCCTTGAATTATCATGGTCGACCCATCTCCTGCTGTAGTGCTTAAGGGCTGAATGAGTTAAAAGGTGTTAATTTTGTAAGTAATTTGTCACTTCTTGACTGACTGACTGCCGCCCATTACAGGCTATGGAGGATGAGATGCAGGCACGCCATTCCCACCTGCAGTCCGTCATCCAGGCCAGCCAGGACCTGATCGAGGCTGGCAATTTCGGGGCTGAGAAAATCCAGGAGCGCATTGATGAGATCAACCAACAGTGGGAGAGCCTGATTGACCTGGCCACGTACCGCAAGAAGCGGCTAAATGAAGCTGTCGACTTTTACCAGGTGTGTTGTCAAGCTGATCTTGAGTGTTTTGGGTTGTTTAGTAGTGAGTGGAATCCAGTTAGTTACTTATTTTCTGTTGTGGTGCTTATTTATCAGCTGAACAATATGTATACCGATTTTTATTTTTCTGGGGAGTTTATGGAATGGTTCTTGAGAAATCAGGGCGGTATTCCCCTTCTCATCTTCTCTCCCTAAATTTAATGGGCAGAGTCGCCCATGAATTAATAAGAAAGAAAGAATGAAGAAAGAAACATGCTTCAGATTAACAAGCACATAACAGTTAAAGCCGTTTACCCTCGTTAACCTGAAACATGTTTCTTTCTTGGTCATTTTTGTTATCCCCCATCCCCACCCCCTCATTTTTGTTGGATTTTACATGCTTGGTAATCGTTCCGATGGCCTTGATAAAAAAAATGTTTTCAATTTCTGTGGAAGTTCTGTGCGATAAGGTGTTTGTCTTGTGCAGTTCTTTGCTGATGCTGATGATGTGGATGCTTGGCTGGTGGACACTCTACGCATCGTGTCGAGCAAAGATGTTGGCAAAGATGAGGACAGTGTCCAGTCACTCCTCAAGAAACACAAGGTATGCTTTGTAATCCACTCTTTCATGCCTTTGCTTCATCTGAAAAAAGAAGTTTGGAAGTAAACACTGCTTGAAGTGGAAGAGCTCGAAGTTACAAAACATGGACAAAAGAGCTTTTGTTGTTTTCTGCATTTCACTTATATTGATAGTGCCATCACATTTTTACTCAATAAATCATTCAATAATTTTTTTTCTAACAGATCAAATGAATAAATATCTTTTGTGTGTAAGTGGTCATACAGTCTCTCAAAACAGTGGAACTATTGCAAACTGACCGTCGGTTAACTTACTCAAGATGCCCCGCATTGATAGCTGCGGAAGTATAGTGGTTGCCAAGTTAACTCATTCAAGGGACCCCAATTTGATAGCTGCGGATGTGTCATATTGCATTGCCACTTGCAACGCTGTATGACACATATGCAGCTATCGATGCAGGGAACCTTGAATGAGTTAACCCAACTGCTTGGGGCACAGGGATGTGTACACAGTGAGATCAACAAGACACATATTGACACTTTTTGTTTCCACTACAGGAGGTGACAGAAGAACTGAAGAACTACCAGAGTGTTATTGAGGCTCTACATGAGCAGGCATCAAGTCTGGGAGAACAGGTGAGGAACCTGATTTCATGGGGAAAAGAAGCCGTGCATAAAAGCTCGAGTTCATATATACTTTGAGAGTCACTTTAGCCCTTTGGCAGTCGGTAGTGGTTTTTGGCTCACGTGCGAAGCAAAAAGCCATATTTTGACAAAAGATGTTTTTTTTTTTCAATTACTAATCACAGCTTCAAGCCCAAACTTACTACAGAGATACCTGATGGTAAGACCTTTCTATGCATACTAATTTGGATGATCCCTCAGAAAGGTCAAGAGCTCAAGAAATAGGTCCAAAATCACCATATTTTGACAAAAGATGTTTTTTCTCAATTACTATTCACAACTTCAAATCCAAATTTGCTACATAAATGCCTGATGGTAAGACCTATCTATGCATACTAATTTGGATGACCCCTCGGAAAGGTCAAAGGTCATAAGAGCTCAGGAAATAGGTAAAAAAAAAATAGCCATATTTTGACAAGAAATGTTTTTTCTCAATTACTGTTCACAACTTCAAACCCAAACTTGCTACAGAGATGCCTGATGGTAAGACCTATCTCTGTATACTAATTTGGATGACCCTCGGAAAAGGTCAAGGGTCGCAAGAGGTCGACAAATGTGTATAAAATGCAAATAATTGTAGTTATTATCAACATTTCTGCAAACTTTTCAGTCAAATTTGGCACAAAGGTAGCTGATGATAAGACCTTCCTATGTATCCTAATTTAGACGACTCATCGCAAAGGTCAAGGGTCACGGGGATTTCACCGATGTGTGAAAACTGATTAAACTTTGAGAAAACATGGATTTTGTTTGTGCAGAAGCTATCCCTTTACTTACTGTCAGACGTGTGGATCTGTCATGCACGTGAGCCATAATGGCATTGCCTTTCTTGTTGTCATGATGATTCCTGCAGGAATCATCATGATAAAAACCACTACCGACAGCCAGAGGGTTAACTTTTTGGGGTCAATAGTAAATGCGAAAATTGGTGTACAGGAACATATCTCCTGCAGTGATGATGTTGAAAGTTGTTATTTGTGTTCAGGACCGTGAGTCCGCAGACGTGCAGAGCCGCCTGTCGAGCATTGACAAGCGCTACCAGGACCTGCTGGATCTGGCCAAGCTGCGCAAACAGCGCCTTATCGATGCCCTTTCACTCTACAAACTCTTCAATGAGTCTGATGGTGTTGAGACCTGGATTGATGAGAAGGTAAGTGTAAAATACATCATGAATATTTGAACGCATGAGTATGAGTTGTCAGGCAGAAAGATGGAATCTGTAAATTCAGAATATGTTACTTATGGAAATTTTCTGCATTTTGAAAATAGAACTTTTTTTTTTTTCTTTTTTTTTACACCAATAGAGAAAATAAAGAGCTTTTATGTGGATAGCAGTAGAAGCCTCAAATGCACACACACCCACAAAATGATGGCTCCCCGTAGATGCCTAGGTATCGGGGCTGTTCCCTCTGAAGACTACCTAAGGCAGCAGATTGATTGACCGTGATAAATAAAGGATGGCACCAAACTATTAGGATACTGGCCTATACCTGTGATAGATGATCCATCTCCTGTTGTACATTGGCAGTTATGAATGTTTAACTCTCGAGATGTGCCGCATCTGGATTCGCGGCTTTATGCTGCGAATCTGGATGCGGCACGTCTCAAAAGAGTTAAACATTTATAACTGCCAGTTGACAGAGATTGCGCTTATGAAATCTGCATAAGTTCCTCACCCAAGAGCTCCAGCTGCCCAGGGAATATGGATTCAAAGTGGTGCAGCAAGGGGAATAGATCCTCATGAACCCTCTCAACTGTGGGGGAGCATGAGGATCTACTGGGTATGTCTCTTGGATGGTGCGCACTCTTTCCTCGCCAGTCAAGGGGTTAGAGAGTAAAGAGAGTTCATCACGTACACTTGATCTTTTATCTCTCATCTTTGCTTCACAGGAGAAATTCCTGACCACAATCCTGGTGACAGATGACGTGGAGGAGCTTGCCATTATGAAGCACCGCTTCGACAGCTTTGACCACGAGATGAACGCCACAGCCTCTAAGGTGGCAGTTGTCAACCAGCTGGCCCGGCAGCTGCTGCAGGTGGAACACCCCAACGCCGCTGAGGTCGTGCAGCGACAGAGCCAGCTCAATTCCACGTATGTTTTGAAACACTGCAACAGGAGAAAGAATCAGGGGTGGTAGAATAGTTTGGCGCCCATAGTTTAAAAGTCATTCTGGCTCCACCCTTGAACTATAATGGTCAATCTTCTTTTTAACTGGTATGCAATCTTCTCAAAACAACTGTAATGTTTGAAAACCTTGACCAAGGGCTCTGTATGTTAAAATAATTTCTCTGTATAACATGTTTGGCATGCAGAATAAAGTTAACGCATCCAAACTGAAGTCAAAATTCCCCAAGTGATGCGAAGACTGATTTATTTGACCGGTTTGCTGTGATAGTGTAGCTTTGATTACGTCTGGCAGCTCCAGCCACCGTAAGTGGGTGTGCTTGGCTGTGTTTAGTGCTGAGTGTGGCGTTGCAAGCTGGTACTTGGCATGCGCAACGGATCCAGAAATGAACTCTTAACCCATATCATACTGAGGCTAAAATCTTCAAATTTGTACACTGCCATATATGCTAGCTACATTATAGTACTTACAGATAAGGATATAGACCAATGGCTTTAGTTCAAAGGTGGTGCCAGAATAGCTTGGCGCCTAGAGGCGCCAAGCTATTCTGGCACTACCCTTGAACTATTTTAGTCAAACTTATTTCACACACTGGTGTATTCCGAATGATAAGGGTTAAAAGAATTAGTGGCATAGTACGTAATACAGAAAAGTTACTTAGTAGGCAAAGAGTTAACCCTTATCATTCGGAATACAACTGTGTGAAATAAGTTTGACTAAAATAGTTCAAGGGTAGTGCCAGACTATTCTGGCACCACTCTTGAACTAAAGCCATTGGTCTATATCCTTATCTGTAAGTACTAAAATGTAGCTTGTATATGGCAGTGTACAAATTTGAAGATTTTAGTCTCAGTATGATATGGGTTAAGGGTATTGCGAGAAGAATAGCCTGAGGTCCATCTTTCTTTTGTTAGGAAATCGATGCTCAGAGCAAGTTCACTCTTCATCCCATCACAGAACTGCAGCAGTGGTTCGTTAGACACTTGAGTATGAGGTATATGTTTAGGAAAGAAACAAAGTGTAAATGGCTATTGCTTCTTCTATGTATGTCAGCAGCAAGGACAGGTAGGAAACAAGGCCTGCACCTATCATCTTAACCCTTTGGCCGTCGGTAGTGCTTTTTGTAAACCACTACCGACAGCCAAAGGGTTAGCCTTTAGGATATGATTGACATTTCCATTCATTGCCATTATTTCCCACTCGTTTAATTTCTTCTGTAGATGGAACAACCTGCGTGAGATGGTGGACCAGAAACGCGATGAGATCAACGTGGCTCACGGCTTCCAGAATTTCAACATCGAGTGCAACGAAACCATTGTGAGTAACACACTTTTCAAACATCTTGTATATTTCATTCCTCAACCTGCATGATTCATTGTTGTTACTCTTTTGATCAGCTTGCACGTTTTCTTCATTACTGACATGATGCATTTAGCTTCACATGAATCTGTAATCATGCATTTCATCTATAAGATGCATTGATTCTCATGAGCTCCTGCAGTCAAGGGGATCATGCGAATCAATGCCTCAAATAGACAAAGTGTTATGATTATTGGCAGCATCGTTTTACAATTCTGAACAACTTATGATTAACCCTTAGGTAGANAAGTTTTTGTCACAATTCCTGCGGGAATCATCACCAGAAACTGCTATTGACATCAAAAGGGTCAATTAGTGTGGAATTTTGATGCATTACAAATCATTCTTGAGCAATGGATGTGACAGATATGTTTTTACAGGGTTGGATATAAGTTGGCTGTAGTGTGTCTGACGTGGTATTGGTGTCATTTTAGGGCTGGATCCACGAGAAGGCCAAGCTGATCGAGTCGACCGATGAGCTGGGTAATGACCTGGCTGGTGTCATGACACTCCAGCGACGTCTCAGCACCATGGAACGTGATCTTGCTGCCATCCAAGCTAAGGTTAGAAAAATTATCAAGTTAACCCTTATCATTCAGAATGCACCAGTGTGTGAAATAAGTTTGACTAAAATAGGTCGAGGGTAGTGCCAGAATAGCTTGGCACCAAGAGGCGCCAAGCTATTCTGGCACTACCCTTGAACTAAAGCCATTAGTCTATATCCGTACCTTTAAGTACTATAATGTAGCTTGCATATGGCAGTGTACACATTTGAAGCTTTTAGCCTCAGTATGATATGGGTTAATAATTGAAGAGACAAATTTAGTAAACAAAAGTTAGCTAGTTCCATGGCCAAATGGTCGTAATGCGTTTCATGACCAAATTACCATATGATGTGATTCTGGTTATTTCAATTTCTCCTATTTTGTGTGTGTGTAGCTGGAGTCCCTGCAGAATGAGGCTGAGCGTCTGGAGGAACAGAAGCCAGAAGAGGCTCAGGCCATCAGGGAGAAGATTGCTGAGATCAACAACGTCTGGATGGACCTCAAGGACATGGTACGCCACTCTGTCTCTCGCAAAGTGTGCAAAGAAACTCATAAGTCTTGTAACCGGATGAGCAAAAAATCTTGGGACTGGTGTTTGGCCCCTGAATTACTGAATGAAGCCTTGCGATCCAGCAAGCAAAGGTCCTCGGGCGATCATCGGCCGCTGTTTGCCCACGTACGGCTGTGCATAACTATCTGTGGCTGACGTTAGACCCGATGACCTCTTGCAAACTGGGAACGTTCTCCCTTTGAATTGTCTTGACTGTGATTTTGTAACTTAATCTGCCCACAGCTGAAGGAGCGGGACGAGAAGCTGGGAGAGGCGGGAGAACTCCAACGCTTCCTGGGCTCTCTGGACCACTTCCAACAGTGGCTGGCTCGCACCCAGACCACCATCGCCTCAGAGGACATCCCCAACAGCCTGGCCGATGCTGAGCGCCTGCTCAACCAGCACCAGCAGCTGCGCGATGAGATTGACACCTACGCCCCTGAGTACGCCAAGATCAAAGAGTTCGGTGACAAGGTCACGGAGGGGCAGGGCGACCCTCAGTACATGTTTCTCAGACAGGTCTGTACTGTTCTTGACAAGAAATAGTAAAGATAGGGAGTGAAAGATAATAAATGTAGAGGATACTTTGATCGTAAATAAGACGGCCTGTAATTGATAATGCATGCTGATGATAATTGTGCAGTCATAGAACTAAACCACAGATATATATTAAAGAAAGTAAGTAAATAAATGAATCATGATAAATATTACTAATGATTATGCAATCTGGGAATTGAAGCTCTGATTTCCAGTGAGGATACATCTGCAAGGAAGTGGCATAGATTTTCATGAGCCCATGCTTCTTCATGGGCTCATGAGAATCTATGACCCTTGCAGATGGACTGTAGTTGACTTAGAGACGGAAGTTTATGATAATAGTCATGGTAATGTGGCTTAGTAAAGAAGCTGAAATCTGTAAATCCACACGCATGCATCTGATAATCAGGTGAGAAAAACCTCACGCTTACCTGAGCAGTGAGAATTTCATAATTCTATCTATCCTTTCCATGAGTATAACTGGTCATATTTTAACTTTTGTAGCGCTTACAAGCGTTGGACGATGGCTGGCATGAACTGCTACAGATGTGGGAGAACCGACAGCAGCTTCTGTCACAGAGCCTCAGTCAACAGGTACACAATCTCCTTTGGTGATTTCATATCCACATGCCTGATCTGTGTGTTAACTCTTTGCGTGTCAGTGGTGGTTTTAGTCGCGATGATTCCTTCAGGAATCATCGTGACTAAAACTGCCACCGACATGAAAGGGTTAACTTGAAGTAAGTTTCACGTTTTGTATTTGCTGCAGTTGTAGCGAACAGAAATGCTGGAGCTGTTAAAAATGTTGAAGCGTCCCTGAATATGAACACGTTTCAATAAGTGCTGTCAATAGCTGAGTTGGAACTAACTTGATGCGTGGCAGCTGCCGCAATTTCACTTCTGAAAGTCTTTCCATAATATTTGGGACACTTGTTGGAGCTCAGTTTTACACAGGGTTAGTGGTACTTTCTTTCTGTTTTTGTTTTGGTGAACTACTGATTGGATACTGAATTCAAGATTTTATTTCCATTTTGCAGATGTTTTTGCGCGATGCCAAACAAGGAGAAGTACTGCTTAACCAGCAGGAGAACTTCTTGTCCAAAGAGGACGTGCCGGTAAGAGAATCTTCTCATACTTGGCTACTGTGGAGAAATGATGTGTTGGTAGTCCTTGACCCTTTTGACCACTCAGTCCCCCAAACTTACCTTGTGTCCACAGCCATTGCCAAGAGGTGCAGATTCTCATGCTGCAGGGCTCATGGGAATCGGTGCCACTGACAAATGGACAGGTGGACTTGCCGATTCTTTTATCCCTTTGGCTGTCGGTAGCGCTTTTTGTCAAAGTGTTTCCAGCAGGAGTCACCTTGACAAAAAGGGCTACTGACAGAAAAAGGTTAACCCTTTTAGCCCCAAGGTCCCATTTCTCAAATTTTGGATGTGTCGCCTAACGACTATGTACCAGTTGCAGGAGATGGCTTGGCCATGATAATTCAAGGGTAGTGCCAGATTAGCTTGGCGCCTGAAGGCACCAAGCTAATCTGGCACTACCCTTGAATTGTCATGGTCAAGCCATCTCCTGCTGTAAGGATCCGGGGCTAAAAGGATTAACCTCTTGACAGCTACTGACAATATTGTTCAGAAGAAAGATGAGCCTTTCCTGCCAAATGGTATCAGTAGCAGTTGAGGGGTTAACCTTTTGATATTTAACCCATTTAGCCCTGTCATTTCAACAGGAGATGGATTGATCATGATAATTCAAGGGTAGTGCTATCATGTTCGATCCATCTCCTGCCACTTGTACACAGTTGTTTTGTGACACCTCCACAATTTGGGGTTAAATGGGTTAACATGTTGCCCTGTGGACTGAATGTAAATTTTCTTGGTTTGTGATGAAAGCCTGAATTCACTCATATCTGTCTTGTGTATCATCTGATCATATCTTGGTTGTCAAAGTTCATTTCTGTGGTACTGTGCATTCTTGACCCCTTCACTGTCAGTAGGCGCAGATTGTGTGTTTAAATTATAGTAGTTTCAAAGATCCTCAGTCGTTAAAGGAACATGGTTACTAAGTGGATTCAGCAAGAATCATAGGTCCTCGTGAGCCCCTGCAACTGTTGAGGCTCGCTAGGATCTATTCCTCTTGCAAGTGGGTGTTGTTTATTTTTTTCGGCAGTAAAGGGGTTAAAGTTTGCGACTGTTTTATTGTGTGAACATTTTAGCCTGAAATTATAGCATGAAAGACATGGATGGGGGAAAGAAATGCACATTGCTTACAAGAAATGCACATTGCTCTATCATCCTTGCATAAATGCACATTGCTCTATCATCCTTGTATACTGATACCTAATGACTCATAACTGTGAGGTGTAGCGACTGTTGGAGATTGTGAATCCAGATGTCAAGAAAATGTAGTGTATGTGTCTGGTCATGGGGCATTTTTGTCATTACACATTGTGGCCTTACACCCCTTGTACATGTAGCCACCGGTTCTGTTAACCCTTTGAGTGTCGGTAGCGATTTTTCCTACAGGAATCATCACAACAAAAATCGCTACTGACAGGCAGTGGGTTAACAGTACTGGTGGCTGAATGCAGAAGAGGTGATAAACTTCATGTTGACATCCATGAGCACACTGTATAGGTTGTTTGACATCGGAGCACACAATGTTTTTCGCAAATATTTTTGCAGAGAACCATTTATCTATACTACTCTCAGAACAAATGTCATTCGGTGCCAGTTGGCCTAATACGATTTACTTTCTATAAAATTGTACAATTTGTCCGTTTTGCTGTACAGTCGTAAAAGTTTGGAAATATTTCATGAAATGACTGATTTTATATCCCTAAATGTGCCTCAGACATATTCAGCCCAGTGTAACGATGAATGAGCAAGTTGTCCAAGTTTTCAAACCTAAAACAGTGCAGGCTTATAATGATATTTGAAATAGTGCAGGCAGCATGCAGGACCTTGATATTAAAATCGGGCCATTTCAGTTCTAGCTGGGGCTCTTTTAGGGCATTGAAAATGACTTGTTCATGTCTTTTGACCAAAATTTTATGACTGCACAGTCAGATCAGCAAAACAAGGGTATTAAGTAAAAATAGCCCATATTACATCAGTTGACACAAATGATATTTGTTTTTAAAGTTGTACAGAAGAGTATTTCTTTGTGGAGATATTTGGAAAAAAAACAAACTTGTGCTCTGATGTCAGTCTGAGCAACATTTCAGATTTGACTTCATCCGTCATGTAATTTCACCATTCATGCTTTTATTCATTGAAGTAAATACCCCTCACCCCATGCATCTCGGTGGCATGCAACTTTGCAGTCAAAACACAAGTGTACTTTCTTCCTATCACTGCAACTCACAGAAATTTGTTTGATTTTTATTTTCTTCCTGTGTCTTCTATTTCTAGAAGTTCAGTCATAACTTGTCTAACTGTGGAAATCCCCATTTAGCTGAACAGAATTAGAAATCTGGTGAAGAAAAAGAGAGTGTTTGGGGGGGGGGGGGGGGGGGGGGGGGGGATATTTTTGTGTTAGAGCTGAGACTGTTTGAAAGGTGGAAGAATTTTCCATCTGGGGTGTGTACATTTACCTTGATCTCCAGGCATTGAAGCAGAATACTAGTAATACTGCTTCATTAACCCATTTAACCCCAAGACCACATTTCCCAAATTTTGGAGGTGCTACTTAAGGACTGTGTACCTCTTGAAGGAACTGGTTCGACCATAATTCAAGGGTAGTGCCAGATGAGCTTGGCGCCTGAAGGCGCCAAGCTCATCTGGCACTACCCTTGAATTATCATGGTCAGTCCATCTCCTGCTGTAGGGCGTTGGGGCTAAATGGGTTAATGAGGGTCAGACTACTATAGCTTCTTACATTTGTCAGCATATTTTTTTTCTTCAAATCGTCCACCAAAAAACCAAAAACACACCCCAAAAAACAAACAAAAAACAACAAACAATGTAAAATATATGTGCTCAGGAAGCAGAATTTTAAATTGGGGATGTAAATAAAGCCATTTTTTGCCAGCAAGTGGCGTAACTTCTCTTGAACCCCTGCTGCTCATGAGAATATTTACTCCTGCAGATGGGAGGTGGCCATTGGGATCAGTAGAGAAATTCAAGGTGCCCGGCATCAATAGCTGCAGAAGTGTCCTATGGCGTTGCTGCTGGTAACGCTGTAGACACTTTCACAGCTTTTGATGCTGGGCGCCTTGAATGCGTTTAAGCAGACTTTAGTTAGAACACCCCCAGTTAGAACACCCCTAGTTAGAACGCCCCTAGTTTGGGAGGTTTTTTGTGCCTTCTGTTTCGGATTTTGTGCTGTACATGTAGTCGAGTACACAGGGCTGTGGTGTTTATGTTTGTGAGTGGGGTCTGTTAATTGGTTTGTGTGTACTTTGATTATCGTACAGAGTGGCCTTGGAGCGCTCGATAAGCAGGTAACAGCAATGACTATATCTATCTGTACATGTACTTTTTCTTTTCATCAGTAGAATCAATCATGCACATGACACGCCGTCTCACCTTTTTTTTTTTACTTAACATTTTTGCATGTAGAGCAGTGGATGGGTCAAGGTCTTGGCCTCATTGTGGCAGATGGCTCAAATGATTTAACATATTCTGCCCCAGGACTGAAATCCCCAAATTTTGAAGTTGCCCTCTGAAGACTGTATTACACTTCTGGAGACAGATTGAGCATAATAGTTCAAGGGTCGTGCCAGAATAGCTTGGCGCCTATGGGCGCCAAGCTATTCTGACACCACCCTTGAACTATCATGCTCAATCCATGTCTTGCCGCGGTGTGTCGGGGCTGAATGAGTTAACTCTTTGGCTGTGGGTTGTGTAGGAATTGCCACGATGAAATGCGATGTTGACAGCCTGAGGTTAAAATGCAATTCCTGTAGACAAGACAGCAGTGGCTTAAGGGTTGACCATGTTAGCTCAAGGGTAGTGCCAGAGGAGCTTGGCACCTTGAGGTGTTGAGCTAATCTGGCACTACCCTTGATCTATCATCGCCGATCCATCTCCTGCACATGGTGCTACAACAACTGAGGAGTTATGCAATTTGTTTATTCAGCAAGCGCCGAGTTATGAACTAGATTTGGGAAGACCTACACCATCACTGCTGGCATGCTTCCCACCCATCCTCACTTTTGTGTCATTTTCTTTCACCAGTCATGTTGAAAACCCAGCATTATTTTCAGTTTTCCTCTTCACGTGGATTGTATGCATTATATATTTACAATAAAAATGTTATTCACTGTTTTCATATATGTATGTTACGCTTTAATTCCCAATTCCCTGTAGCCTTTATTTAGTTTATGATTTTAAAAAAAAAATTTAGTAAATGTTTTCATGCCATGCTCATTTTAAATCACTGGCTACATTTAGTTTGCTATGTCCGTGTACTGATAAGTCATTTTTGCATCATCTCATTTTCATTTGTTCATGGGCAGTCGGCACATTTAACACCCTTGGACAGAAATAACCACAAGATTTAACTGGCATATGTAGCAGAAACAGTTTTTAACAAGTGCAACAATAGTTGACCCATTCGCTGCCAGAAATCACAAGTTGTATTTTTGAAATCTTTGTAAATTCAACTGCAAAGACCCTATTCGTCCAAGGATCATGGGTACAGAATATGGCCAGCAAGAAGCATTGATCCTCATGAACCCCTGCCATCACAGGGGCTGATGAGGATCTATGCCTTTTGCAGTTGTGGTGTTTGATTTGTTCTGGGCAGTGATGGGGTTAACAGAGTAACTTTGTGATGGTAGTTGCTTCAGAATGGTTTTAGACAGAACAGCGAATATATTTCTAACCTGTAAAAAATGCAGACAGCTGCATGGACATTGTTTTTGCCGCACTTGGCATAAGTACTGCAGCAGCCAGGAAATACGGAATTTGTTTATAGTCCTGTTTGACAAATTATATTGAGTTCAGTTTTGGCTGAGGAGGTAACATGAACAGTTTAAAATGGACGGAGAACTGGCTGCATCTTTACTATAAACTCATTCGTTGCCAGCCACATCCGGATGCGTGGCATAAGCCTCGCATCCGGATACAGCTGGCTGCGAATGAGTTAATGATGTAGTGGACTGTCATTACAATGTATTTTTCTCACTAAAGCAGTGAACATGGAAGATGTGGTCAGAGCTGTTAAACTATGAAATGAACGGGACAGAATTAAGTTTTAAAAAAATGGTTTTCTGAAGCACACCAGCAGTAAAAAATGTGGCTGCATGCTCAGGAGAGTTAAAGTGATTGATTAATTTATTAGTCCAAAGTATGTATTTTCACCTGCTTACCATATGCTGAACAATCCCTTACTAACACAATTTCACCACATGGGCCACGGAATGCAGTTAACGCACATCATGATGTCTACATGGCACTGTAACAGCATCAGGGTGATGGACACTGCGAAAAGCATTTGCTTTAAACAAAGAGAAGTCAAGAGTATTTATACAGTAATCTGTTCCTGCTTTTTGCCATTGGCTCCCAGCAATTTTCATTGCTTTAAACTATTTTGAAAAATGGTGTATGAAACTAGTTTATTTCCCATTCGCTTTAGCAAGTATGGTGTATTTCTTTTTTTACTTGCTGACCATGTTTGCGGATTTTGGAAGGGGTTTAGATATGCTTTATTGACATATGTATACTTGACATACATTGGCAGAATACAGCTCTTTTAGAATTTGGCATAGAACAGATTGTTATAAATCATTGGCTTGTAAACTGTAAGGGCTACATTTATATATGTACCATCTGTATGAACCCATTTAGCCCCGATACGTTACATCAGGAGATGGATCGACCATGAGAATTCAAGGGTAGTGCCAGATTAACTTGGCACCATCGGGCGCAAAGCTAATCCGGCAGTACCCTTGAATTCTCATTTTCGATCCATCTTCTGCAACTGGTCGAAAATTGGAGAAATGCTTCCTTGAAGTCAAAATGGGTTAACTATTATTATTGATCATCAAAACACAGGAGTTGATCATAAAACCATTCTTGGTATTGATAAGTCCAAATGGGTTAACTATTATTATTGATCATCAAATCACAGGAGTTGATCATAAAACCATTCTAGGTATTGATAATAAAACTGAAGAAATAAATTTTTGAATTTACTAGGATTTTCTTGTATGTACTTTTTCACCTAAATGTTTGTCTTACAATGGGAAGGGAACATTTATTACCAATAAACCATATTAATTTATTATCATCATAGGTAGACATGTCATTCTGGGACATTCATCCATGTAAAAGTGTTTTCATCATTCTGTATACATGTGTTGGTAATTTGGTTGTTTTCATCAAAAGTGTTATTTCCACTGTAAGATTTAGTTCTCACATCATGCAACACAATTGACATTTTACAGCAGGTAAAATGGTTGTTAAAATGTATTTTGAAAGGTCAGAGGTTGTTGTGGACAAGCTGCTTTGCATTTACGTGACTCCTACCGCGAGTTTAATTTATTGCGTCTGCGGGAGTATTTCATTATAACATCCCTGCCAGTCCCTTCCATCCAGCCGATGTTTTCCCGGCCCTTCCATCTACAAGGGAAATTCTCAGGGGCATCATGAGAATTTTCCTTGCAGATGGAAGGGTCTGGTTGAAATGAGCTACAGAGGCTTGTAAAATTTTTTGCCTCATTAGAATATTTGTCTAACAGAGGTCAGCCTTTTACAGCTTGAAACGATGTGATTGTGTTTACCCCCCCCCCCCCCCCCCCCCCCCCCCCCCCCTTGTGCTTGTGGTCACGGGTACTGTAAACAGTATCGGTGGCTGCATGCACAAGGGGCTTAAATGTGTTGATAAGGAGTGCTGCACAGCCAGTTGATCCCACCTTTTGGGACAGAAATCTTTAATTAATTATTTGCTGGTCTGCTTTCCACAGAGCACAGTGCAGGCCGCGGAGAATGCCATCAAGCGGCATGAGGCCTTCATCACCACCATGGACGCCAACGACGAGAAGATCAATGCCGTCCTGCAGTTTGCCAACAGACTTATTGATGAAAACCACTTTGCTGCTGACAAGATCCACAAGAAAGCAGAAAACATCAATGAAAGGTCATTTTTCTCCTATTCATTAATTAATTGATTGATTGATCGGTCAATCAACTGATTGTTCGTTGTCACACAAGACTTTTGTGCATCATGAATTTAGTTTGCATATATATCTCTTGTAAATTTGTATCACAAAAAAAGAAAGGTGAGAAAAAACACCAAACAAACCTGAAGGATTAAAAAAGGATTCCATTGCTATATACTGATCTCGGATCAAAAACTGTGGTTCTGTTTGTGATTGAAGTGATGGTTAGGTATACATCCACCAGCAGAAATGGGACCCAAACCTGCCAACATATAGCTGCACTTCCTTTACCATTAACTGTCAGACCAGTTAGCAGTGCTGCCAGATGGGGCCATAAAGCCTACATCAGTACATGTATTTCCCCCATAAACCAGTGTGTTTACCATCTGTTTTTTCTGTTCACCTCTGCCTTGGGCAGTACTGTTTATGTAATAAATTTCAACATGGTCAGTCTAACAGTGGAACCCCCCTCCCCTCCCCCCTCCCTTCCCCCCCCCCTTCCCCCCCCCCCCCCCCCCCCCCCCCCCCCCGCTCAACACACACACACACACACACACACACACACACACTCCCCCCATGGGATTTGCAGGGGCTCCTGAGATCAGTACAGCCTCCCATCTGCAAGAGGCATAGATTTTCATGAGCCCCTGCATTCGCAGGGACTCATGAGAATTTATGTCTCTTGCTTGCAGTAGGAATGACCTCATTTACATCTCGTGCTCATTCCTGGTTGACTTGCATGACAGTTGTTGCCCCTTTAGACTGCTTGGAGCTCTTCTTGGTCAAGGGATGCCACCTACTGTTTTTGACCTGGTTCTGACTGGGAATAACTCTAAATCTGATGTATTGTAGGCGGGATGCTAACCGACAACGTGCGGATGAACAGCTGGACAGGTTGAAGGACCAACTGCAACTACAGCAATTTTTGCAAGAATGCGAAGAGGTGAGTAGCATACATACTGGGGAAAAATAAATAATTGTGAATTCCAACGTAGTACATATGAGCCATCATGCACAAAACGGGCAAGGAACCAAGGGAGAAAAATAACACTTGCCCACTAATAAGCCCACATCTAAGTGTGACAGGATGATAAGGTTGTATGAGACTCCAGATTGGTGTGTTTGTAAAGACTAAGAGCAAGAGACGTTTATTGATGTATTAAAAAACGCTCAAAAAAATGTAGCAAGCAAGCGATGTCCAGTTTGAATGTGTTTTTTTCTGCCTCTGCAATGAAACGCCCGCACTGTTCAATAAGCCATTCCATAACAGAGTTGATCCTGCTGCCTCAGGCAAGATTCTTCCATGTGTCCTGTTGCATCACACCTAGGTGTTCACACAGGTTTTAATGTGCAACATGCCCCTGCACTGCATAAACATAGGGCAAGTGCAAAATCACTGATAGCATCATTTGTTTGCGCGTATTCTAGAAATAGGCGAAGAAATAGGTTAGAAAGGCCTACACTTAATCTTGTTGACTTCCCCCATCAGAGGATGAACATGGTTCCTGTGTCTGCCAGCAAGAAGCATAGATTCTCATGAGCCCCTGCAGCTGCAGGGGCTCATGAGAATCTATGCCTATTGGATGTATAACTAAGGTATTAATAATGGGGCAAAATAGATCCAACTTGTTTTGTGGCTGCATCTGTTTTGTATTGTTTTCTGTTGAGGGTGTGGGATGAAGAGATAGATAACCCTTTTTTTTTGGGGGGGGGACTGGGATTACCTGAGAAAAATCAACAGGATGTGTACTTGTTAGTTTGCCGCACCTAATTTGCCTGTCCTCTATTCATGATCAGCGCCAGGCTTGTTATGATTAGTTAAACCTGATAATAGTGGCCACTTTTATATACTAGCCACCTGTCTGTGGCAGCCACCTAAGAAGTATACCTCCCTTTATTTTTGCTCTATAGTGTCTCTCCATAAAATGGCCATCCGTCCATAGTGACCACTTCTGTCCTGTCCTGTAGGTGATTGTTGTGTGCAAGTTTGACTGTATTGGCCAGGCACTGAGTTTAGCCCATTACATCCTGAGGCTGATTAAAAAAAAAAGGCTTGCTTATTTTAGTATGAAGGCTACATCACATATCACAGGATAGATCAATCATTTTAGTTCAAGGGTGGTGCCAGAATAACTGGCAGCACCCTTGAACTATCATATCATAGTCAAATTTATTTCAAGCCAAAGTGTTCCAAGATGAAAAGGGTTAATGGGCCATTTTGCATGCACAAAAGACAACTGCAGAGCGCCCAGGGGCAGATATAAACACCAGAGGTCTGCTGTTCCGCATTTGTGGGAGTCATTGATGGTGGCTTGTAGTGGGGGCTGGTGTTTCATTCTCACTACCTAAGCAATGCTGTGATTCACATTTTATAGTTTGCTGTGGTTTGCGTTTTAGTTGCGGGTGATGGAGTGACCGTGAGATCTGATGGAATACACTGGATTAGCTTTATGCCATTTGGCAGTTGTCCATGCACAAACGCTATTTAGGCACTACTATGCAGTCATCAGGGTTGATTCACCTGCTGCAGTTGACACTTGAAGTGAAAGGCTGAGAGTGCTGGAGGCTTGGCCTTCTTCAGTTCTTGGCCTACCTTTCTCTGAGCTGCAGTCTTTACTGAACCACCTGTTGGGAAGGATGTGTTCCTTTGTGGATTAGATTTGGATGTATTGGGCTGTGTGCATAAACTGGTGTCATCTTTGGTGGGGAAAAAAATGTCTTTGCAGGATCTGTCAGACTGACATTTGTGATGCAGCATTATAATTAACTCATTCACGGCAAGCCGCATCCGGATGTGCGGCATAAGCCGCACATTCGGAAGCGGCTTGCCGTGAATGAGTTAAACAAAGTGGAAAAATCAGTGTAGTTTTCTGTCACTTTGACAAATCTTCCATGAACGATTCTTTCTCTGCACAGGTGTTTAGACACAAGATTTTTAGTCAGCTGTTTCTGTGTGGAGATTATAGTGACACTTTCATGAGTAATATTGGTGTGTTGTGAGTAGTTGAGAGTAAGGTATCTTCCACTACACTATGTTCCAAACTTGTGCATTGATCAGAACTCTGGCTGTGGAAGAGCCCAAGATGGAGGTAGGAAGTGTTGTGTTGCTAATTCAGGTTGAAAGAATACAGCTAAACTTGTGACCACTAGAAACTAGGGGGGTGTGTTGATTTACACCGAATGTGCAATCCACTTGGCCCTGAAGAACAACAGGAGACTGATTGACCATGATAGTTCAAGAATGTTGCCAGAGTAGCTTGGCGCCTATAAGTGCCAAGCTATTCTGGCACCATGCTTGAACTATCTGTAGATCTATCTATGAAGTGGTACTTATTTTCAGAGGACAGTTGCAGACATTAGCAAATTTCATCCTTAGGGGTTGGTGTACACACAGGTGGCTCCAGAAGACTGGTAGTGGCTTCCTTTTCAACAGGTGTCCTCTATATAAAAAAAAGCTGGCCAGTTAGGCAGATTAGACAGTTATTTTATGCATTGCCCCAAGGTCTCATTTCTCAAATTTTGGAGGTGTTGCCTAATGACTATGTACCTGTTTGCAGGAGATGGATTGACCATGATAATTCAAGGGTAGTGCCAGATTAGCTTGGCGCCTGTAGGCCTGTAGGCACCAAGCTAATCTGGCACTACCCTTGAATTATCATGGTCAATCCATCTCTTGCTGTAAGGACTCTGGGCTATATGGGTTAACCAGGCACTTCTCATGTGCAAGAAGCAGACATTCTCAGTCATGATCCTATGTGGCTACAGTGAGAATTTTGCCTCTTGCTTGCAAGGTTTGGCCCTATTGACATCTCTCGTTTGAGGTACTTACCTGGGGTTAACTTATGACTCTTTTTTTTTTGTTTTTTGGACAGTTTGTTTTAGTTCGTTAATGAAATGCATTTCATTCGCAACATCGGTATAGTACAAAGTACAGCCACAAGTCGTTAACATAGATCAGGTATGTTGCAATGTATAAGTATGCACAGCACATATTCACGCACAGAAGCGCAGGCTCCTGTATGTGTGTGAGTTCGTGAGCGTGTATGTGCGTGCGAGTGCGTGTGTGTGTGAGAGAGAGCTAGAGAGAGAGAGGTTACAACCATCTACCACAGAAGCTTTCTGATTCTAAGTTCAGATTCAAACAAAAATATTATATCTATTGGTGTGCCATACTTGTACTTGCTAATACACAGCTTAGCTACTAAGGAGACGTGGTTAATAAATGCAATTTCTGCTGCTCCTAAGACGTCATCACGGTATCCCAATAAGGCTTGGGCAGGCGTTATGCGTATCTGTACATTGCATTTTCCTGAACAAAGTTGTTCAACTCTTTTCCAGATTCGAGATATTGAATCACAAAAGTAGAAGAAATTCTCAATAAAATCAACTTCATGAGGACAAAAACTGCAGTATCTATTAATAAAGACGTTCAGTTTTGACAATAAAATATTGGTTGGGTAAATTTTGTGTAGAATTTTCCACTGCAGTTCTCGCAGCCTCACTTCTTTTGTTGCTCTATTCACAATACCCCATTGCCATTCACTTAATTGGACATCAAACTTTATCGCCCAAAAATGAAGGGTACTTGGGGGACTATTTCTGCTGCACAATTGTTGTCCTAAACTCCTTTGCTGAAATTGGTGTTATTCTCTCTGACATGGAGTCAGCGTTGTTATTGAGGCATCGCATGTACGAGGTAAGGACACTTCTCACAACGTTGTATTCCAGCAGCCTCCCAGGGGAAATTCCAAGAATGCGACAGACATTTTCATCCGACTTAATCTCGCCATCATCTTTCACGTCCTCCACTCAATAGACACCTGCGCGGACCCAGTCTTTAAAAAACAGAAAGTTAGATTTGTACATTAATAACTTGTTATACCACAAGACCATACTGGGTTTGTTTTCAACAGTACCCAACCATGACATTACGACGTCTCTCCAAAAGGTCGACAATGTTTTCAAGCCCTTTACATTTTTTGGAGTTGATATTGAATTCAAAGCATATCAAGTCACAACCAAATACACCTAGCGTATGTTTGGGCATGACAGTATATCTCGTGGGTTTTATGGCTGTATGCATCCTCGCTGACCACTCACAGAGAAAGAAGGCTTGCATGTCCCTCATGTTAATCATTTTAATTCCCCCCTCACAATAATCACTGCACATAACTGAACGTTTTACCTTCTCAAAGGGCGTCTTGTTCAAATTTTTCAGATTCTTCATAAATATCTGAAAAGCAAAGTGTTTACTTCGTCTAGTATGTCTGAGGGGATACTGAGCGCTTGCGCAATTGCATTGCATACACCATCTGTTTTAACAATGCAAGCTTTTTCCCGAATGTAGTATGTCTGAGGGGATACTGAGCGCTTGCGCAATTGCATTGCATACACCATCTGTTTTAACAACGCAAGCTTTTCCCCGAATGCTTAATTTCCGCTTTTTCCATTTTGATATTATACTTCTCATGTTTTGAATTCTACTGGTCCAGTTTTCCTCAACCTGTGACGCTGGCCCGTCATTTTTAAAATAGATTCCAAGAATTTTAACCTTTTTACTCCAACGGAGTACTTCATATTGTTCATCACAGTTCTTTTTCGAGCCTAGCCACATGGCTTCTGATTTATTCTTATTAAGCTGTAGGCCCGAAAACTTTGAGAAATGAGCCACTATGGCAAGAGTGTTTCTTAGGTCATGTTCGTCTTTCAAGAACATGGTTACATCATCAGCGTAGAGAAGAATCTTTAATAACTTCAGTTGGTCAGATCCCTCGTACGGCATTACGAGTCCCTTTATTTCTTTACATTGTCGAATCTTAATTGCAAAGAGTTCCATCGCAACGACAAAGGCTAATGGTGAGAACGGACAGCATTGACAGATTCCGCGTGCTGCTGGGAAGAACCCTGACAACCAGCCACAGTAATTAACAACTCTTAGCATCTGACATAATAACAGATACGCACCGAACAAACTCGCGACCAAACCCAAATTTTTCTAAAGAATATAAAATAAATTCCTTTGATATACTGTCATAGGCAGATTCGTAATCGAGCGCCAGCAGTAATCCTGGGGAGTTTATTTGGTTCATGTACTCAACGGTGTCATCAATTAACCTTATAGCTGTAGAGATTCTGCGACCTCTGATAAAACATTTTTAGTCTTCATTGGCAATATCTCCGACTACGCTGGCCAATCTGAGAGCAAGACTCTTAGCCAAGATTTTATAATCTGTATTTGTTAGGGAGATGGGACGCCAGTTTCTCAAAGTATCTCGACTTAGATTTTTCCCATTGTGTATTACAGTAATGACTGCTTTGTTCTGTGAAGGAGACAAAACGCCATTTTCAAAGGCCTTGTTCAAGGAGTCCACCACAAAATCCTTCAGGTGGATCCAAAACATTTTCATGAATTCTACTGTAATACCATCACATCCAGGGGCTGACCCGTTATTTAAATGTTTCAAACCAATGGAGGCTTCATCTACTGTTACTAAACCTTCACATGACTCACTATCAAGGGATGAAAGTTTTGGGATTGCAGAATCACTTATAAAATCATCTGCCAAGCGACTCATGCGGGACTGGTCTGTGCGAGATGCATAGAGTGATGTAAAGTGTTTCATCTGTTCCTCCAGTATCTTGTTTTGATCTGTAACTACTGACCCATCTTCCAGCATTAATTTATCCATTACTTTGGAATTTGCGCGAGCTTTTTCTAAATTCAGAAAATACTAAGTATTTTTTTCGCCTTCTTCTATCCACTTTACTTGCGCACGGACTCGAGTGCTATTTGCAGAGTTCTGTTCAAAGATTTCAAGTTCGTTCTTTGTTTTCTGATGCAGTTGGCTGAATATCTATGTTGCTGGGATTATTGGCAAGTGCTATATCAAAAGTATTCAGTCTTCTTTGTAAATCTTCTAACCTTTTGCTTTCCTTTTGTTTCTTAATTTGACAAAAGTTTATACTGAGTTCACGTATTTGAATTTTTAATAACTCCCATTTTATCTGACTATCCTTTTCTTCTGTTGTAGCCTTAAAATTAGAGATTAATGCATTCATCATTTTGACATACTGCTTATCTTTGAGAAGGCTGTTATTATATTTCCAGTAGCCTGTGCCTCTAGTAACATTAGATATACAGTACTTTAAAGTGACACATCTATGGTTAGAGAAAGACACCGACTCATCCTCACAGGATAGAATTCTGTCAAACACTTCATCGGAAGAAAGCGCATAGTCTAACCGTCTAGATTGAGCGGGGTTGTTTCTAGACCATGTAAACTCCGTCTGCTGTGAGTTCAGTAATCTCCATGTGTCGTTCAAATCACTGTTGATCAGAAAGTCATTAAAGGACGTAACGTTCTTCACCGAGTGCTTTTCTCCACTAATTATATCTTTACTGTTATCTAGAACACAATTAAAATCTCCACACACCAAGATTGACGATATAGGATAATAATTGACATGTTGTACCAGCTGTTCAATGACAATATTCTGTCTGAGTGGTGCACGAGTTTTGTATCGTATATAAAATCTCTCCGCACTAAGATAACCTGACCCATTGAATGACTGCTAACACAACAGCAGAACAATTGACCACCCCATTCATTCTGCCACTCCTCCTTCACGTCGTCAGTGATATACGTTTCTTATAAACATGCAATATCCATTTTTTTCTGTCTAAGAAATCTAAACACTACATTTCGTTTTCGCTTCTTTCGAATTCCTCTTACGTTGAGCATTACAACATTAATATTTGATATAGCATCTATAAAGAATCTAACAGTATTTATTTATTAATCTATTCATAATGATAATACTTTGAATCGCATCTCGGTCTCATAGTGCAGGGGCGGGTCCGGACCGGGAAAGAACCCCATATTCGACCAGTTTTGTTAGGTCAGGCCCTGTGCAAGAGACACGGGAGTTGGACTCGGAAGTTTTAGTGGTTCCAATCTCCTGACCGTCCTTTGTTGGCAGTAGAGTGCGTGCATTTTTACCTGGGGAATGAGGAGGGGGATTGGATTTCGACCTCAGTCTTTTATTAGGTGTTTCTGATCGGTGTCTACGTTGGACAAGACTGGTAAGCTTCATTTGTTTTCCTTTCTTCTCGTGGTGACCTCATTCCAGCAGCTGGCGACCTTTCTGTACATGCTGACCCACAACGGCGCCGTCACCAGAAGCAGACGAAGCGGGCGGCACGAGATCAGTTTTTGGGTCAGGGTCTGTTTGGTGTCACGACAGGGAGTGTCACAATAACGTCGGCAATTTCCGTGTCACTTACTGGGTCAGCTGTGTTTCCCTCGGGTGTCAGTTGAGCACACCTGCCCTCTTTTTCTCTGTACCCACTCTGTCGGCAGCCACGACACACCACCTGATTAACGCAGTCATGAGTGTAGTGACCTGTCTGCAGGCAGTTGGAACACTTCAGCTCGCGCGTTTTCTGTTCCTTCATTTCCTTATAGAATAGAGAAATCCTGAAGGGGCCCAGCTGAAAACTACGCTCTAGTGGAACCGTCGGGATCTCGATGTAAACAAACCGACGGCCGGTCAGGAAACGGGTCAGCTTACCGTCGGTGTTACGGGCACACTCATATGTAATAGAAGAGCGCCTGACACATCCGAGTCTGTCTAAGAGAGTAATAACCTCTTCGTCTGCTACACTGATGGGTATGTCCTGTATGTAAAGCCGTGTAGTCAGTGTTTCTGAGCGAGACTCGCGCAGAATGTAAGGATTCTTGTCGTGTAGACAGAGATCGCCCACCTATCTCCATTCCATTTACCAATAAAGTTGTCCTGGCCTCTCTATTCAGAGGATATATTCGCCATAGCCCACGGATACACTGAGCCCCAGCAATTGTTTCTCTACCAGAGACACTTTCGGCCGCCAAACACACCTCCAGTACACTGACGTCTCCCGGCATGTCGCTCGCCTTTACGAACATGGGCTCAATGTGCATTGCTGAGGTCACCATATTGCACGACTGGCCGGTCCACACACCACAGCACTCGAAATCCTCCGTCCTCTGCTCCAACAAGAGCTGACACAAGCGAGAGAACTTGGCAGGAACTTCTTCTTGTGGCCACAGTGACTCTCCTAACTTTTTGAGTCGGTACAGTCCTATATACTAGAAAAAAACAAGCTAAAAAGATCACCACAAAATAAGCTGTGTATGGTCACAACCAGGGCCGGCAACTCCTCTTAACTTTATGACTCTTGCTAGTTGTGACCAGCTCAGGGAAATCATCCCTGTTGCAACCTAATGCCCGATCGAATGATGCAGTGTGTTTTTGAGCATTACACTCGCAAAAACATGGATGTTGCAGCCAAATGACTGTTCAGATAATGCAGTGTTTGTTTTTGTGCTTGTAGTTACGCGACTGGCTGGCAGACAAGATGGCTGCCTCCCAGGACGAGACATATCGGGATGCCAAGAACCTGCACAGCAAGTACATGCGGCATCAGGCGTTCGAGGCCGAAATCGCTGCGAACAAGGACCGCCTTGAAAATGTCAAAAAGGTAAGTTGGCACACTTGAGTACATGCTTTATACCACTTCTCCTATTTACATAAATGTTGGCACATTGACAAAACATCTACAACAGTTTTGATTTCATTTACATAGGTTTGACTCATTCAGTCCTGCCTCGCCACAACTTTATATTGATCAACCACACGTTCAAGGGTGGTGCCTGAATCAATAGCCCTATGGGGGCCAAGCAATTCAGGCACCACCTATTTAACTCCATGCCAACTTTTACAAATTTGGAGGTGTCACATAAGTAGGAGATGGATTGATCATTATAATTCAAGGATAGTGCCCAATTAGCTTGGCATCTGATGTCAAGCTAATCTACCCTTGAATTGTCAGGGCTAAATTGATTACAGTATCATGATCGATCTGTCTCCTGTACGGTAAGGTAGTCTTCAGGAGACAATGATACAATTTTGAGAGGGAATTTGGCCATAGGGCTCATTGAGTTTAATTATTTTACCGGATGTCATCTTCTCTACACCAGGAAGGGGAGACCATCATGCGTGTGAAACCTGAGACGCGTGAGCAGATCGAGCCCATGCTGGCTGACCTGGACTCGCAGTGGGATGACCTGGAGACCACCACCAAGGCCAAGGGCGAGAAGCTCTTTGATGCCAACCGCTCTGTATTGTACGAACAAAGCTGCGACGACATCGATGGGTGGGTCACTTCGCTGGAGTCGCAGATCGTCACCGCTGAGGACTTTGGCAAGGACCTGACCACGGTCAACCTTCAGGTCCAGAGACAGAACGTGAGTAACAGTTTACCATGGAGCAAAAGGTTCTTGGGATAATCACTGTTGAATTTTATTGTTGTAGTCTTTAACTCTTCTGCGTACCGCGCACAACCTTCAAGTGCACGCAGTCACATTTTATAGCCTTCTAATGAGCGCACACTTGCGAATAAATTTGCCCAATACCACACAGCCCCTTTCTCATACTATTTCTGGTATTTTTCCCACAAAACCAGTGTCAGAGTGGGGAGATGTTTATAAACCTTGACATGCGAGATAATCTGAGGTTACAGACACAGTCCCTGCCGGCTGGGATGGTGATGAGTGATACTTGGGGAATGGAGAACTAAATGTTCCTAGTATTTAGTATGCTAAATGTCCCCTATGTAGCTCTGTGCCTTTCATGTATGTTCAGAGGAGGGTGAATGAAACCAGTTCAGCTTTAGTAGAAGAAGTACATTATAGCTGGAAGGTCCAGAAAGCAGTGTTGGGAAATGGAATTTTGTGTGTTTTAGCTCATGCCTGCTCCACAGATTTTGGCGTGCGCTTAGGGGGTGTGCTGGCATGCGCTTGTAAGAGGCAAATTCGACGCTGTGCGTCGAAGAGCTAACCTGCAGAGCAGTCTTGTTGCATCATTACCAGTCGTCCGGTGTCGGTCGTCCGTGATATACTTTAACGTTGTCATTTTCTCAGAGACTATTCAAGCCTCAGACCTCAAGCTTGGCCCAAGGGTCCTTTCTGGTAAAACCTTTCTAAATATATCAGTTTCAGTGACCTCTCTCACAGGTCAAGGTCACAAGGGGTCCAGAAAGGGGAACATCCAGTTTTCAGTCAGGCCTTGCAAAGTCAAACGACGGGGGGGATGGGGTGGGGAGTTAAGATACATACACACAAATGATATATTAGATATGATTCAAAACACTACTGACAGCCAAAGGTTTAACTTTGTAATAATTTAGTTTTTTTGTGTGAACAGCAACTGGAGTCCCAACTGAAGATGAAGGAACAGCAAGTGCTGGAACTGGAGAGCCAGGCAGACCATTTGCGTCGCATCGAGCCTGACCGTGTGGATGACATTGAGCAGCGCAGGGCTCTTGTAGCAGAGAGGTGAGTGTAGATCATTTAATCCTTTGGAATCACCTCCACAAAAAGCGCTACGGAATAGGTAAAAAATCTCTGGTACCACGAAGTCAAGATGTAACGTGGTCTATCCAACTGGAAATGAATGTATGGTCTGACTGGAACATTCTTTTTTCCTTTTGTTTTGTCTTCCATAGTGTTTTGACTATATGGATTATTCACTTTTAAATAGGTCAGATCTGCATAATAAAGTCTGATATAACAACACACAGAGGTCACATTCACACTTGTTCAATGAAAATTACTTTGCTTGCTTCGGGTCCCTTGGTAGTATATATCAGAAGTTATCAATATTGACAAGTTTTTTCCCAGTGTCAGGTGATTGATTTTCTTTCCTGATTTTCTGTGATAAGTCAGCAAGAAACAGTATCAATCCCCCCCCCCCCTCCACCAGGTGGGGGGGAGGGGGGGGGGTTAATACTGTTTCTTGCTGACTTAAACAGTATGGAAACCCAGCCCTAAGATATCACTTTTGAGTTTGAAGGTTCTCCATCCCTCCACACACACACACACACACACACACACACACACACACACACACACACACACACACACACACACACACACACACACAAATCCCACCACCCACCCTCAGCCCCACTTTCATTTGATCACTTTTATCTGTAAAGGTTTGCCAAGATCCAGGCGCCGCTGATGTTCCGTCGCAATGCCCTGGACAAGGTGAAGCGCATCCACCAGTTTATGCGTGACGTGGAAGATGAGAAGCTGTGGATCGCCGAGATGATGCCGCGGGCCACCGCCACTAACTACGGCACCAGTCTCCTCTCCGTCCAGCTCCTCATCAAGAAAAACCATGTGAGTACTGCTCAGTAAACCTGGACACGCAGATCAGGATAGGGATCAACCATGATAGTTCAAAGTTGGTGTAAATGAAGAAGACAAAAAAAAATGCATAACAAACCAAGGGGAATTACTCAGCTGAGTAATTCCCCTTGGTTTGTTATACAATTCTGCCAGCGCTAGCCTCACCTATCTGGTTTGTGAGAAAAAAAATGCAGCTGTCATCACGACATGGCAGACAAGATTAACTCTTTCAAGACGTGCCGCAACCAGATTCACGGCTTAAAGCCGTGAATCCGGATGCGACACATCTCGAAAGTGTTAAGAAATCTTAATAACACTTTTAACCCTATGGCTGCTGTTAGTTGTTTTCCTGCAGGAATCATTGTGACAAAAAACTTTTACTGAAGGGCCAACGGGTCAATATCAGACCATAGTATTTGGCTTTTCAAAATGAGTTGCACAAGTGTGATTTTTTGCTGTGAGAAGTCAGGATGGTCAGGCAGGAACATTTTACCCGATCTTGTGCGTTTCTGCAATTTTGGACATTTTGTGTGTGGAGTTAACCCTTTTAGCCCCAACATCCTACAGCAGGTCATGGATCGACCATGATAATTCGAGGGTTGTGCAATCTGGCATTACCCTTGAATTATCATGGTCAATCCATCTCCCAGAACTGGTACATAGTTGATATGTGTGACACCTGTAAAATTTGCAAAAGGCAGCCCTGGGGTTAAACGGGTTACGATTTGTTTTCTCAAAATACATTACCGATGGCATTACTATATGGAATACACTCTATAGCCTATCGATTTCAGCCCAAAGTTGTGTCCCCTACACAACTGGGGAGGAGACACTGGGGATCCAGACATAGGAGCCCCGGGTGGCCTCCCCTACCACCCTATCCGGGCATGCGTAGGGCGAAGCCTGTCATTTTCACTCTTAGCTCGACCGTGTACGGTCGGGTTTTTGCCTTACTGCGGTCTTTCAACCGGTGTCTTCTGTGGTTTATAACTATGAATGTTTTGGCATTTTGCTGTTGTGGATTAGACTTTTTCCTTGGACTCGGTGTGCTTCGTTGGTGTGTTCTACACTTTCAGTGTTCTACTGTGTGTGGACTTAGCGCTGACCGGTTCCGACCGGAGTTGACATTCATTGAACTTCGTCCTTGGCTGCGGCCTTGGGTCTCGGCTTGTGACTTTACTCCTCTCCCTCGTGACTTTGTGCCTCGTGGAGTGAGTTCAGCGCTTGGGTGTGTTCCGCCCTACGGACGGTGTGCAGCGGACGCTATGGCGGCTTCTAGTTTGAAGTCTTGCCTCCTTGTGGGGATTTCCAGTGGCCTTCTGACGCTCATGGCGCCTGCCTGCCGTGCTTGGGCTGCTCTTCCGACAGGATGTGTGACGTGTGTGCCGAGTGGAGTGAGGACCGGTGGTCTTAGATGTGGGATTTCTACAGACGTGACCGTCCTTCCCGGACCCGACAGTCTCCCTGGACTTCTCCGCAGGATGGCGTCGATCCGTCGGCTCCTCGGGCCCCACTTCGCTCCGTCGGCCGGGCCATCCGGCCCGCAGATAAGTCCCCTTCATATACCGTAACCACGCAGGAACTCCCTCCCCGCTCCGAGTCTTCCGAGCAGGGCAGGCGAGTATCAATTTCCCCACACTCCGTTTCCTCAGTACGTGGCTTGAGCCCCTTGAGCCTGCTTCCCCCCCCCCCCCCCCCCCCCCCACTCCGAATCGCCAGAGCGGGCCAGGCGAGCTGAGCGTTCGTCCACGACCCCCCCCCCCCCCCCCCCCAGCTCCGTTTCTCCCGAGCGGGCCTG
The DNA here is from genome assembly GCA_036245525.1 of Semisulcospira habei. Classification (NCBI taxonomy): domain Eukaryota; kingdom Metazoa; phylum Mollusca; class Gastropoda; family Semisulcospiridae; genus Semisulcospira; species Semisulcospira habei. The sequence goes on along the minus strand of BTPG01000004.1, from coordinate 79,518,880 downwards.
GCGTGACGAGTGCAAACGTAATAAGAAAGAGAAAAGACGTAGGAAGAGAGGCTCTCCCTCACGCTCTGAGGCGTCTGAGTGTGCCCCGAGGCCCATAGAGGTGCTGCCCCACCACTCCAAATCATCTGAGTGGGCCCGGCGAGCTACATTTACGTCCCCCCCCCCCCCCCCCCCCCCCCCCCCCGCCGCTTCGTATTGACCAGGCGGGCCCGGTATGACTTTGACACGCGCCCCCCCACGCTCCCAAGTCTTCTGAGCGGGGGTCGCGTGACCAATTTTTGTCCCCTCCCTGCTCCGTATTGCCTGAGTGGGCCTGGCGAGACACTTTACTGTCCCCCACCCCGTATTGACCAGGCGGGCCTGGTGGGACTTTTGACACGCGTCCCCCCACGCTCCGAGGCTTCCGAGCGGGGGCCACGTGCCCAAATTTTGTCCCCTCCCCGCTCCGTACTGCCTGAGCGGGCTTGGCAAGACACCTTACTGTCCCCCCCCCCCCCCCCCCCCCCCCCCCACCCCCGAACTTTCCAGGCGGGCCCGGTGTGACTCAGACACTAACTCTCAGGACCGGATCCGCGGCGTCGCTGATAGGCCCCCTTCCCGCTCGCGTTCCCCCTGAGCAGGCTTGAGGAGCCAGGGTTCCCTACCGCCTCCCCTCTTATGTTTGGAGCGCGGTCCCCGGCACCCACGATCCCCTCTCCGTCCTCGCGTCGTCCCCGACGATAGCAGCCCCCCCCTCCCTCATGTTCTGCGAGTAGGGGGCTTCCAGAGCCAAACTTCGCCTTTGACCGCCGTTCAACCGCGGTCCCTCTTCCCCCTGCGACACCCCTCCGGGCGGGCTTCGCGGGTGGCTCTTCCTATCCTACGCGCGCGCCCTCGCCAGTCTCCTTCGGCGGACCAGCGCTCTTGGAGCCGGTCGCCCCTCCGTGTGGCTTCGCATGATAGGTGGTCTTTGGACGTAGACCTGGACTTACTCAGCCTACATCCAGCGGATTCGGCTTCGGCCATCATCCTGCGGGACTCCCTCCAGGTCTCCCGACCGCCTCTCAGCTGTTTTGTCAGTCTCCTCCTCTTCTAAGGATGTCGGCCCTTCGCTCGGCTCACAGACGGTCCGTGCCTTGGGAGAGGCCTCTCGTCTTATCTCGAACTTCCTCCCGCCTGACTTCTGTCCACCTTCACCCCCTCTGAAGAGACAGGTTTCCGCCATGGTTGATGCGCTACGGCCGGTCAAGCGTCGCAAGTCTCTCCCCTCAGCCAGCCGGCTTCCGGGATCTCCCCGACGCGTTCTCCTCCCAGCTTTGCCAGGACACCTTTGGCGACAGTGGGTTTTTCACAGATTCGCGGTGGCCAGCGGGGATTAACAGGGGATTCCACCAGGCTGTTACACTGGACACTCCCAAGCCTTCGCCGTCCCTCTTCCTTCGGTGGATGCGGCAGCCATCATCCAGGTGGGCGGGCGCAGGGTAGTCCAGAATGCTTGGCCTCACCCGCTTGACAGGATTGCTTCCTTAGTTCGGAACTCGCTAGCTTGCTCCGGGTTCCTGGAGTTGGCTATACAAGCGGTGCTGCAACGTCTGGAGGACACTTGGGACCTGGAAGCCTCGTCCCCGCTCCGCGACGTCCAGTCCATCCTGGTAGCTGCTAACCGGGCCGCCTACCATTCCTCAACCAACGCCATGGTGGCGGCGGCCAACTGTGACCTCTGGCGGCAGGGCTTTCTCCTGCGACTCTGCTCGGATCACCCCAAGACTGTGAAGTCTCAGTTCCACCAGGCCCCCTCGGAGGTTAAAAGCTGTTCGGGGACACTGGGAGTCGGTGAAGGAAGCGTCTATGTTTGTGGCCTCGGCCTGCCATGGGCTCCTCTTCGTCTCGCCTTCGCTGCACGGCCGTGGGTCGCTCCTGCGGTCGACTGGCCCTCTTCGGCGAACGCTGGAGATCGCTGTTCCCAGACGACCCTTGGCTCATATCAACTGGTTCCTCAGGCCTGCAGCTGTCATTCCAGTCTCCTCCACCTTTATGCCGGTCCCCCTTGTGGACCCAGGCTCCACTCGTACGCCTCAAGGCAGATGCTCTGCATGGAGAGGTGAAGGCCTTGCTCAACAAAGCAGCGACCGAAGTAGTCTCCCGACACGACTCGCCGGCGTTCTACAGCCGCCTCTTTGTCGTCCTCAAGCCAGGGGTCAAGTGGCGCCCAGTCATCGACCTGTCGGTGCTAAACAAGTTCTTTCAGCGCTTCACTTTCGGATGGAGACAGCCAGGACTCTCCGCGCAGCCGTCCGGCCGATGGACTTCGCTATTAGCCTCGATCCTTCAGACACGTTCTTCACGTGCCGATTCATCCGTCTTCGCACCGGTACCTACGTGTTGCCTTTGACGGGATCGTCTACCAGTTCCGAGCCCTCCCCTTCGGCCTCAGCATCCGTCCTTGGGTCTTCACGCAGCTTCTCGACGCGGTGATGGCCAGCTTCCGCCAGCGATCGCGAGTCCATCCTCCTATTGTCAACCCGGGCAAGTCGGATCTCACCCCTTCGCGCCGTTCCTGCTCTTAGGGATGGAATTCCTGACTGACTTCAACCTGGTCCGCCTGCCCTTTGCGCGGCGGCAGAAGATCGCCGAACTCGCTCGGGTATGGAGTTCGGAGTCTCCTTCACGGCCAGGGCCTGGCTTCAGCTCCTGGGACTGCTCAGCGCGGCTGCGTTCTTGTTACCCTTCGGCCAGCTCTGTGCTTGCCCACTGCAGCTACACCTCCTCCTACACTGGCACCCCTCCACTGGCGCCCTGATGGATCCGGTTCCGGTTACCCCGCTGTCCCGCCCCCACCTCCGGAGGTGGGTGGATCTCGCGTGGTTGGCGACGGCTGTGCCTCTGCACTCCCCGCCACCCCGGTGGTCACGCTGCACCAACGAGAGCCAGTCTGGCTGGGGCGCACACCTGTTACCGGACTTTGTCTTGGCCTTGGGCCTGTGGCCTCGGGACTTTGCAGACAGACACTTCAACTGGCTGAAGTTGAAGGCGGTTTGGATGGCCCTCAATGTCGGACCAGAGACGCTGACCAACCAGGGGGTCCTCGTTCTGTCGGACAACTCGACAGTGGTGGCCTATTTACAGAACCAGGGGGGCACTCCTACTCTGGTGCAGGGACCGGAGCATTGCTCTTCGAGCCCGCCACATCCCGGGCCACCTGAACGTGGTCACAGACGCCCTGTCCCGCCGCGGACAACTTCTCCACACCGAGTGGTCCCTGCGCCCAGACTTCTTTCGCCTGATGTATTTGCGATGGGAGATGCCGCTAGTCGACCTGTTTGCCACCAAATGGAACAACCAGCTCCCGCTGTTTGTCTCTCTAGTCCCGGACTGGGCGGTAGATAAACGCGCGCTCCATTCCTTGGGACGGACTTATCTCATAGACCTACCCCCCATCTGTGCTGGTGCCGAAGATCCTGCGGAAACTTCTGGAATGCTCCGCGGTTCTCTTCCTGGTGGCCCCCTTCATTTGGACCATGAGCTAGACCACGGATCTGCTTGCTCTAGCCACGGACCCGCCCCTAGAACTTTTCCACCCGTGCCCGGAGCGCTTCCTCTTTCACGCCTGGAGGTTGTCCGGCAAGCCCTCGCCGCTCGAGGTTTCTCGGGTGCGGCGGTTGCAGCAGTCTGCAGACTGTCTACCAGAAATGCGTACAAAGGCACGTGGAGGGTCTTCCAGTCGGGGTGCGCTGCACAGTGGCCCCCCCCCCCCCCCCCCCCCGCACCCTCCCCCCCCCCCACGAGCCTAACTACCCCCTATCCGAAGGATTTCCTCCTATGGCTCTTCAACGGCCAAGGCTTAGCATCTATTACCGTCAAGGGTTACCGTGCCATGATCGCGGACACTTACCGCCACCTGGGCCTACCAGATTCAGCCCTTGCAAAGACCCTCGGACCTGTTGGCTCACTTTGAACTCTGACGTCCTGTCTCCTGTTCTCTCATACCTCAGTGGGACCTCACCTGGGTACTGACATGGCTGAATACGGACCGCCTCGAACCCCTGCCCTTGGCGCGGTTCGCTGACCCGACCCGGAAACGTGTTTCCTCCTGGCGCTCGCCACGGCGCCCGCGTGGGCAAGCATCATGCACTCTCGGTACGCCCCGCGTGTTTGCAGTTCGAGCCAATGGCTCAGCGCAGCTTCTCACCGACCCATCCTTTTGGCCAAGAGCCGGCCTCCCTCGGCTGCACCCCAGATGCTGACTGTCCGCTCAGAGGGACGGCCGGCCACGTCAACAGGACCCAGTCCGGGCACTGCTGAATTCCTGTGTCGCTCGAAGCCACACCGTCTAGGGCGTGCCCGCCTCTTCCTACCACTTTCACCAGGCAGGCCGGATATCTCGGCCCAGACAGTTCATCCTGGCTGCAGTGGGTGGCTCTTTGGCCTACCAAGACCTCTCTCCGGACGGGGATAGACAGTTACAGATCCGGGCGCATGAAGTACGGGCAGAAGCCCCCAGTGTGGCTTTTGACTGCATCTGCTCGGTTAAAGACATTGGTACGGCAATAGGCGGGCGTGCAGACTCCACCTTCGCCCGCTTCTACCTCTGCGACCTATCCGGCCAGTGTGACTCCCTGGCCATGGTGGGCGACTTCTCCGCGGCGCAGCACTCCCTCCGCGCACCACAGGCGCCGTAGGCACTTCTTAACTGAAATCGTCGGGAGTGCTCCTTGTGGGCCGGCGGAGGGTGTTAGGTACAGGGGGTTGGGTGTCGGCACCCTCCTCCTCTTTGCTATTCTTCCATATAGTAATACCATCTGTAATGTATTTTGAGAAAACAAAATAATGAATTTTTTTCTAAAATGTATTTTTTTGAAAAATACTTACCGATGGCATTACTCGTATGGCCCTCCCACCTGCCCCGCTTGCCTCTTTTGGCTAAGTGTGAAACTGACAGGCTTCGCCCTACGCATGCCCGGATAGGGTGGTAGGGGAGGCCACCCGGGGCTCCTATGTCTGGATCCCTGGTGTCTCCTCCCCAGTTGTGTAGGGGACACAACTTTGAGCTGAAATCGATAGGCTATAGAGTATTCCATATTGTAATGCCATCGGTAAGTATTTTTTAAAAAAATACATTTTAGAAAAAAATTCATTTTAGCTGTGTGCATAATCCAGTTAGAACAGCGTACATCTCCCTCTGTTTTGTGTTGCAGTCCTTGCAGGTGGAGATTGAGAACCATGAGACGCGCATCATGTCGGTGGTGCAGGTGGGGCAGGAGCTGATCGAGGAGGGCCACCCTCAGTCTGAGGAGTTCCGCGCCCTCATCGATGACCTCCTGCGACGCTGGCAGGAGCTCAAGGACGCCGTGGAGGCACGCAACCAACGCCTCCAACTTTCGGAAACTGCCCAACAAGTAAGTAGGCTCGGCCTGTAAACATTCCTAGAAGTTTGGTGCATACTGCAGTTTGCCCTGGCTTAATTTGTAAACTTTGAAAGAAATAGCGATAGCGGAAATCATCGCGACAAAAACCACTTCCAACAGTAAAGGATTAGTGTGAGGGTGGTGCCAGGATAGCTTGGTACTGCTCAGCACCAAGCTATCTTGACACCATCCTTCAGACATCGGACTTTTCCGAATTTTTGGGGGGAAATCCAAATTTTTTTCCTGTATTTTGGTTATTTTTTAGATCAGTGCAAATTCGTTGAGAAAAAGCAAAAACACTTTATTTTTCTTGAACTCATTGCTTACACCATAAGATGAATGTAGGTGTTTTGTGAAGTTCCCCCACATGAAATATACTGATTGCGAGTTGCGAGTCCTGGACTCTTTGCTTTCCTAGGATTTGATCTCAACTGGTCTCATGTCTGATCCTTTGACAGACATGTCATCATAACACCGATACATATTACAGTTTAACTTGAAATGTCTATTTAACTGTCATATTAACCCTTTTAGCCCCAAGGTCCCATTTCTCAAATTTTAGAGGTGTTGCCTAACAACTATGGACCAGTTGTAGGAGATGGATTGATCATGATAATTCAAGGGTAGTGCCAGATGAGCTTGGTGCCTGCTTGCAGTGCTACTGGTACTATTTACAGCACTGGTGACTGCATGCACAATCCTATGCACACACAAATGTGCACATTTTCAGCAACTTTTAAAAACACTTGCATATAATCATTGCTTCATGGTCGTGTGTGTTCAGTATTATTTCGATGCCTCGGAGGCTGAGGCATGGATGAGCGAACAAGAGCTGTACATGATGGCCGAGGACCGGGCCAAGGATGAGCTTGGGGCCCAGAACATGATGAAGAAGCACCAGACGCTGGAGAACAACGTGGAAGACTATGCCGATGTTGTCCGGCAGCTGGGCGAACGCAGCCGCCGGCTCATCGAGGAGGAACACCCAGAATGGTCAGTGGTGTATAAAACACTTTGAGCCTTGGATGCGCAACACCAGGATATGGTTTGACCATGACAGGTCTAGGGTCGTTCCAGAATAGCTTCATGCCTTACAGGTGCCAAGCTATTCTGGTACCATCCTTGCGCTGTTATGGTCAGTCTGTTTCCTAAATTCTAAAAACGTAGTCTTCAGAGGACAACACCTATATGTAGTATTTTCACGAACTTAGTAGTTGCAGATACATTATGCTGCTGAGATGAGCTACATTTAGGCACTTGGCAAATGAAGTTAGCATTATAAACAAAAAAGTGAAACATGAGTTCCTCAGCAGTGCCCATCCCTTTCCTCTCTCCACAGTGACCAAATCGCAGTACGTCAGTCACAAGTGGACAAACTGTACGCGGGCTTGAAAGATCTGGCGGGTGAGCGCCGAGGCAAACTGGAAGAAGTCTTCAAACTCTACACGCTGCATCGTGAGATCGACGACCTCCTCCAGTGGATCGCAGAAAAGTCCATTGTGGCGGGCTCTAATGAGCCTGGACAGGACTACGAGCATGTCTCGGTGAGCTGGTGATGTTTATTTTTGTGTAGGAAGATTGCCTGATGTTCCAGATGGTTTTTGAATGTGGGTTCTGGATGTTACAAGTTGTGTGCACACAAAGGCAAACTGGCAGCGTAAACAGGGTCTGTAACAAGATATGTACTCAGTGGAACCCAGAACTGGTGGTGCAACAAGAGCACCATGCTCCTTACTGGTTTAAATCCCCATGTCATATTGCTACAAGTTGGTACAAAAGAAGGACATTTGACTCCTTCACTGCCAAGAAAATCTTAACGCGATCCAGTTGCATTGATAGAGGCGTAGATCATTGTGAGCCCTGCAAAAGCGAGGTCTCATGAGGATCTATTTATCTCGCTGACATCACTGTGTGTCTATGCTCCTTGGAAGGCTGGTGCTGTTTGGCATTGAATTAACCTTCTTGTGCATACAGTATATGCAGTATAGATGGCTGCATATACAAGAGGGTTAACCCTTTGGCTGTCGGTAGCAGTTTTTGTTGCAATGATTCCTGCAGGATCATCGCAACAAAAACTGCTACCGACAGTCAGAGGGTCAATGAAGATTTGCGAAACACAGTATGCCAAGACTGGCAGCAAAAGGATTTATGATTTGTTTTTGTTAATCACTTCTCCATTCTTTGCCTCAGATGCTGAAGGAAGAATTTAAGGAGTTTGCTCGTGACACGGAAAGCATCGGTCAGGAGCGTGTGGCCTCAGCCAATGAGATCTGCGACCACCTCATCTCCCTGGACCACTCAGACTCTGCCACCATTGCAGAGTGGAAGGACAGCGTGAACGAGGCCTGGGCGGATCTGTTGGAGCTGATTGACACGCGCACGCAGCTTCTGCAGGCCTCCTGGGAGCTCCACAAGTTTTTCTACGAGTGCAAGGACACACTCGAATGCATTTACGTAAGTCTGGCTGGCAGTGTGCTGTGATGTTGGCACTCACATATGTTTGGCAGTTTGCATTACGTAATTGTTTCTTCAAAACTCTTACCGATGGCATTACTGATAGGAAGACACGCTAGCTAGCCTGATTTCAGCCTAAATCTGTTATGTGAATAAACACAAACAGGGAGGCGACTCCGGGGAGCCCGTTAATCAAACGCAGTCCTGGGTGGCCTCCACTCCCTTCCCATCAGGCCCTATGGGCTGATTGCCCAGTTTTCGTTGTGATCGTTTACGCTGGTTCTTGTCACCGTTTCGGAATTTTTTGACAGACTGGTGGTGCTTGCCTGAAGGATTCCCTCCTCCTTTTTCTTTGGAACTCTGTCTTCCTGCAGAGATTTCAATGAGGTAAAGTAGTTTTGGCGCCCGAGTCGTCGGCAAGGGCGGATGGTCTTCGGCCACGTGGTGTTCTTCATCGCGCTTCGGCGAGGGACACTTGCCACGCGCAATATTGCACATACTTTTGGTGCCATTGTTTTGCCTTTTCCTCCCATCTTAGTTCGGATTATTTTTACATAGGGCACTTCAGTACCACAGCTCGGGAAATGTAGGAATTTGTCCAGGCATTTTTCGCGCCACAGCGCGCCGTGGCTCAAGCGCCGCACGGTGATGATGATAATGATGATTACTTTACTTACTTACTTACGCCTGTCACCCCTACCCGGGTATAGGCCGTCGACGAGAGACCTCCAGCAACTCCTGTCCTGTGCTTCTCCTTCGATTCTACTCCAGGTGGTTCCCAGTCTCTTGATGTCTGCTTGGAGGTCTCGACGCCAGGAGTTTCTCGGCCTACCTCTTTTCCTCTTTCCCTGGGGGTTCCATGACAATGCCTGCCTAGTGATACTGGAAGCTGGCTTTCTCAGACTGACCGATCCATCCCCATCTTCTTCGCCCAATTTCATTCTCTGCTGTTATCTGCTCTGTTCTCTCCCAGAGTCTGATGTTGCTGATCTTCTCTGGCCAGTGGATTTTCAAAATTCTTCTAAGGCAACTGTTCATGAAGGTCTGTACTCTGTTGACTGTGGTTTGTTTCTTCAAAAACATTACCGATGACATGACTACCAGGAGTGTCCACTCCTTGCTCAATTCTAGCCTAAGAACCCGTTGTGTAAACACAACCCGGGAGGCACTCGGGGAACCCCCAGAGGGACCGAGAGTTGTCTCCCGCTCCTACCCACCAGCCCTATTCACCTGTGAACTCCAGTCACGCTTCTTAGGCTCACGCGTTCAGACGTGTTGTCGCTAGCCTCTGGACTTAGAAGTTTTTCGACCGGGTCGGTCTGCTTTGCTTGCTTCGTCTTCGCCGGCCTGGGATTCTGCGCGTGCGACGTTGGTCGACTGCAGCTTCGGTCTTGTTAAGGGTTCCCTCTCTGGCTTGCCGGTCGGGCTGCGGGTGTCATGGAGCTTTCTCCTTCTCGTACCTCTCCGACTGACAGGTAAGGTAGTTAGAGGGCCCTCGGCTGGTTGCCCGGGCGGGGCACAGGCACGAGCAGCTTGCTTTTTGCGTCGCTTCTCCCTCAGTGGGGGTTTTTGGACCTCTGTTTGGTGGCCTGATTAGCTGAAGAATGTTGGCGCCGGTTTTGGCGGGATTTCGCGCCATTGCCAGATGCGAGCGGTGAGTCAAGTTACTGTATCTCGGCCATACCTAACGTTTTTCGGCTTTCGGTTTAGACACCCCTCGTTATGACGAAGGCTTGGATACGCACCTGTCCCGGCAGGGTTTGTTTTCCCTCTGCCGTAGTTTTAATTAAATGTTGATGGCAGGTGACCGTACGTTGGTTAATCGGGTGCATAACACCACAGTAGCTTGGGGGCCTAAAGCTTAACGGGGTGATTGGTGGACGCTTGCCGAGTGCCTTCATGTTTTGTGTGTTGCAGTGGCTTACTGATGACATGCACAAAATGCGGAGGCTTCCAGTGGCCGTCGGATAAACATGCAGTCTGTCTCCCCTGCGCTGGGTGTGCGTCCGACCATACGTGTGACGTCTGTGCTACATGGCCGGAACTGCGGTGGTCTAATCTCTGGAACTTTTATAAGAGAGAGCCTTCTACCCTCGCGGGTACCTTGAAGATTTCCGAGACGCCTTCCGCTGTGCCCCCGGCACCGGACGTGCGAGACCAACGGGATCCGACGCAGATAACGCCACTGAGTAATCAAGGGACTAGTGCACGGAGTGGGAGTTCGACCGTCAAGACCGCCTCCGTTCGAGAGCGCGCCCGTACACTTTTGGTGGAAAGAACCCGCCTCTCCCAAGAGCCTGGTTTGGTGGGACGCTCGTGGCGTCCCTCCTCCACCGTCGTTCCCCACTCGTCTCTGAGGAAGCCGCCGGGATCCCGCTGGAGGTCCCCTGGCCGGCCAGTAACCCGCCTCTCCCAAGAGCCTGGTTCAGAGAGACATCATTGCACTCGTCCGGAGCCTCCTGGTTGGGAAGAACGTAGGTACAGGGGTTCTGCTCGACGTTTCCGCTCTCCTTCGCACGATCGTAGGAGGAACTTCTCGCCTCATCGCTCGTCGCACCGGGACTCACCTCGCCGCAGACGGTTTTCACCTTCTTCGCGTCCCCCCTCTCGGTTGGACCCCCGCTCGTCCCGTCCCTCTTCCCAGCGACCGGCCACTTCCCCCCCTCCTCGTACTCACCGCTCCGTTCCATCTCGTCGCAGCCGTTCTCCTCGTCGGGATCCGCCTTCGGCTCGCAGGAGGTCCTCACCGCATCGTTCAGACTACCGCTCTCCACTGCGGAGGGAGTCTTCGTCCGCTGCGGTTCTCCGACGGGATTCCCGGCCTCGGAGCCCTCGTCGCCCTCTTCGGTCGCCGGTTTCCGGACAGCGGGACTTCGACACCCTCAGTTTGGCACCGGAGGATGCTTCGGACTGGTTACTTGGAGGTCTTAGCCGTTCTTCAGCTTCTCCCTCTTCGGCCTCCAGTGTGTCGGCTTCCGTCAGACAGGTCTCTTCTTCCCGGATGGACACGCGGCTGGCTCTGGACGGAGCAGCCAAGCTGATCGCCGCCGCCTTACCGGAGGATGTTTGTCCAGCTTCACCTCCTGTGAAGAGGAAGATTTCCGCCTTCGTGGACGCGGATAGGACGGTTAAGAGGTTCAAGTCCCTCCCACAGCCGGCTAGTTTTTTGGATCTGCGGGACGCCTTCTCGTCTCACCTGCATGCGGAGACTCGGAACTCGGACTTCTTCGCGGACGGGAGATGGCCTTCCGCTCTGGACATCGCTTTTCAGCAGGACTGGTACGCCGGCCATTCGCAGTCGTTCCTCTGCCCGCTTCCTCCAGTGGATCCCGCCGCTCTGATGCAAGCCGGAGGGGCTTCTATGTTGAAACGGTCCTTCCCACGGGGACTGGATAGGACGGCGTCGCTGGTCCGGAACACGCTCGCCTGCTCCGGTTTCTTGGACTTGCTGACTCAGGCTTTCATCCGACGTCTCGAGGAAGCTTGGCAACCTGCTTTGTCTCCCCTCCTGGGAGACCTACTACTCATGGCGGAGGCTGGGAACCGCGCTGCTTATCACTCATCGGTCAACGCGATGGCGGCTGCGGCTAACTGCGACCTCATGCGACGAGACGCCGTCCTACAAGCTTGCAGTGGTATGACGGTCGACCTGAGTACTCAGCTACGTCGGGCCCCTCTGGGAGGGTCTCTGCTCTTCGGGGATACTTGGCAGACGGTGAAGGACTCCAACTCCGACCGTTGGCCTCGCAAGACTGTCAAGCAGCGCTTTCCTCCCGCCCGCACGGCCCTGGGGCGCTCCTTGCGGGCCCGGAAACGTGTCACCGCGGACCCGTCTGCCCCACCACGAGCTGCGCCGCGCCGTCGCCCGTCCTTCCGTCGCCCTGGCCCAGCTAACGCCCCTGCCCCCGCCTGGCCCCGTCCCGCCCGTCGCCCTGGGCGCGGGCGGGCCACCTGACTTGTCCCCATTTCCGCCCCCGCCGACCGTCGTCGGGGCTCCAGTCGGCGGGAGGCTAGCACGATTCAGCGAGGAGTGGCGCTCGCTGTTTCGAGACGAGCCCTGGGTTTTGGACGTAGTCACCAGAGGATTACGGATCTCGTTCCGCTCTCCTCCGCCCTTGCGCTCCATTCCTCTTTGGACAGAGGTTCCGTCCGACGCCCTCAAGGCCGCCGCTCTGCGAGGAGAAGTCGCGGCTCTCCTTTCAAAGGAGGCCACAGAGATAGTGCAGCGTCCGGACTCGCCCGCCTGTTACAGCCGACTGTTTGTGGTCCCCAAACCCGGCGGCAAGTGGCGGCCAGTCATAGATCTGTCGGCGCTGAACGCCTTCATCGCGGCCCCTTCCTTTCGGATGGAGACGACCAGGGCTCTTCGTGCGGCGGTGCAACCCATGGACTACGCGGTCAGTTTAGATCTGTCCGACGCCTACCTACATGTCCCCATGCACGCTTCGGCCAGGAAGTACCTGCGCTTCGCGTTCGAAGGAGTGATTTACCAGTTTCGCGCCCTGCCGTTCGGTCTCAACCTCAGCCCCTGGGCCTTCACCCGCATCATGGATGCTGTAGTGGCCAAGGCGAGGCAGTCGTCGTCAAGTCCGACCTCGAATTATCTCGACGACCTTCTTTTGAGAAATCAGGAGGAGACCGCGCTTGCGGCGGACAGGGACGCTCTTTTACAGCTGCTTTACCGGTTGGGTTTCCTGGTCAACACCGGAAAGTCGGACTTCACCCCGGCGCGCCACTTCATCCACTTAGGCATGGAGTTTGTCACGGACCGCAACAGGGTACTTTTGCCAGAGAAACGGATTGTGAAGTTGTCCGCTCTCGCCGCGTTGATAGATCAGCAACAGGCAGCCCCCGCCAGGGTCTGGCTTCAGCTTCTGAGCCTGATCAACGCAGCGGCGGATCTTATCCCCCTCGGGCGTCTCTACTCCCGACCGCTACAACTTCATCTCCTACTGCTCTGGCGTCCCTCCTCGGGCGACTTGACCACGAACGTCCCCGTGTCCCCGTTGGTACGCCCCCACCTTTTACGGTGGACCGACAGAGCCTGGTTGGCTCTGGGAGTCCCCATTTCCTCCCCATCCCCGCACCTCTCCCTGTGTGTCGACGCGAGTCGGGCTGGTTGGGGAGCCCTCCTGCTTCCTCAGTTCACCACGACGTCCGGCCTCTGGCCTCCGGAGTTCGCGGACAAACACAGCAACTGGTTGGAACTGCAAGCGGTGTGGCAGGCCATCATCGTTTGGGAAGAGCAGCTCAGACACCAGCATCTTCTCATCCTTTCGGACAACTCGACAGTGGTAGCGTATATACAGAAGCAGGGAGGAACTCATTCACCCGATCTATGCATGCTACTCTTCCGATTGATGCGATGGTGCGAGGACCGCGATCTGACTCTCAGCGCTCGCCATATTCCCGGTCGCCTGAACGTCTTAGCGGATTCCCTTTCTCGCCGAGGACAGCTCATTCACACGGAATGGACGCTACGCCAGGACATTTTCCGGATGATTTGCTCTCACTGGGAGACCCCGATGGTGGACCTGTTCGCCACGAGGTGGAATCACCAGCTTCCCCTCTTCGTTCCCCAGTACCGGATCCCCTGGCTTGGGCGGTCGACGCCTTATCCATTCCCTGGGACGGACTCATAGCGTACGCCTTTCCCCCGACAGTCCTTGTCCCCAAAGTCCTCCTAAAGCTGCGAGGAACCAATGCGATCCTGCTCCTGGTCGCCCCGTTCGCTTGGACTCGTTCCTGGTCCACCGACCTGATCAGCCTCGCCACGCACCCTCCGCTACTGCTCCCCACGCCCCGCACTATGCTCAAGCAGCCACGCCAGGCGCTGTTCCACCCCTGTCCGGAACGCTTACTGCTACACGCCTGGAGGTTGTGCGGCAAGCCCTCTCAGCTAGAGGTTTCTCGGGTGCTGCAGTGGAAGCGATCGCTACAGCTCGCAAGCCCTCGACTAGACGTATCTATGAGGGGAAATGGAGGGTACTCTGTACCTGGTGCAGCGACCGTCGTCTCTCCCCCACCGAACTGACAAACCCCCAACTTGCGGTCTTCTTCCTCTGGCTCTTCGAAGACCAAGGACTGGCCCCTATTTCCATTCGGGGATATCTCTCGATGATTGCCGACACCTACCGGCACCTCGGCCGCGCGGACCCCGGCGCATGTAAGGACCTGGCAGATCTTATGTCACACTTCGGACTACAAAGGCCTGCCTCTCGCTCTCTTCTTCCCCGCTGGGATTTACCATGGGTTCTTACCTGGCTAAACTCACCACGTTTCGAACCACTACCGTTGGCCAGGCTTGCGGATGTGACGCGGAAGACCTGCTTCCTGCTGGCGCTTGCCACCGCGGCACGAGTAAGTGAGATACACGCTCTATCAGTCCGGCCTACATGCCTGCAATTTCGAGCTGACCACTCGGTCCAACTGGTGACCGACCCTGCCTTCATTGCCAAGACTAGGTCTCCACTGACGGCGCCACAGGTTATCGCCTTACGACCGTTACGCGGGAAAGACTTCCCCAGTGAGACCAGGCAACAAGATCCTGTACGAGCCCTCAGAGTGTACTTGCAACGAACCAGAGCCGTCCGGAGGGGACGCTCTCGCCTCTTCCTTCCTTTAAAAACAGGAAGAAACGACATTACGGCACAGACAGTCTCTTCCTGGCTTCGCTGGGTGATTCGCTCAGCATATGTCGATCTCTCCCCTCAGGGAGCGAAGAGCCTAAAGATTCGGGCGCACGAAGTACGGGCCATGGCCACGAGCGTAGCCTTCGACAGGAACTGCGCTGTCAAGGACATCGTGGCTGCGGTGGGCTGGCGATCAGAATCTACTTTCGCCCGCTTCTATCTACGGGATCTGGCAGGGCAGCGAGACAACCTCGCCTTGGTGGGGGACGTCACGGCGGCACAACACTCCCTCCCGGCGCCACAGGCGCCGTAGGTATGCACCTATTAGGGAGGGCAGAGTGTCGGAAGAGAGGAGGGGGCCATGAGCCTAGAGAAAACCATCTGGGGGTGCGGCACCCTCCTCCTGTTCGGCATTCTCCTGGTAGTCATGTCATCGGTAATGTTTTTGAAGAAACAAATTCATTTTTCTTTAAAAGGTATTTTTTCGAAAAATACTTACCGATGACATGACTCGAAGGACCCTCCCACCTGCCCCGCTTGCCGCTGGTGAGCCTAATTTCGTGACTGGAGTTCACAGGTGAATAGGGCTGGTGGGTAGGAGCGGGAGACAACTCTCGGTCCCTCTGGGGGTTCCCCGAGTGCCTCCCGGGTTGTGTTTACACAACGGGTTCTTAGGCTAGAATTGAGCAAGGAGTGGACACTCCTGGTAGTCATGTCATCGGTAAGTATTTTTCGAAAAAATACCTTTTAAAGAAAAATGAATTTTTGTCAATCTCCAAGTCTCTGCTCCATATAGGAGAACTGCTTTTACACTGGAGTTAAAAATCCAGACTTTGGTGTGTTGTGACAGCTCTCTGGAACTCCACACTTTTTTCAACTGGAGAAAGGCTGCTCTGGCTTTACCGATTCGTGCTCTGACATCTGCATCAGTGCCGCCTTTCTTGTCTATGATGCTCCCGAGATAAGTAAAGGCCTCCACCTCCTCCAACGGGGTGCCAGCAAGCAAGACTGGTTCTTCCCTGGTTGCGTTCAGCCTCATTGTCTTTGTTTTCTGTTTGTGAATGGTGAGGCCCACTTGGGACGAGATGTCAGCAAGCCTCGTGGTCTTGTCCTGCATTTGTTGATGAGTGTGGGACAGTAATGCCAAGTCGTCTGCAAAATCGAGGTCGTCAAGCTGTGTCCACAGTGTCCACTGTATTCCACTTCGTCTGTGCTCTGTGGTCATCTTCATGACCCAGTCTATGGCCAGTAGGAAGAGGAACGGAGACAGCAGACACCCCTGCCTGACACCAGTTCTGACCTGGAGCTCCCTGGTGAACTGCCCTTCATGGATCACGCGACATGTCATGCCATCGTAGCTGCTCTTGATCAGGCGGACGAGCTTTGTGGGTACACCGTAGTGTCGTAGGAGTTTCCACAGAGTCTCTCGGTCCACACTGTCAAATGCTTTCTCGTAATCCACAAAGTTAACATACAGCGGGGAGCTCCACTCCAGAGACTGTTCCACGATGATGCGGAGAGTGGCGATCTGGTCTGTACATGATCGGTTCTTCCTGAATCCTGCTTGCTGTTCTCTCAGCTGGGGGTCAACGGAGCTCTTCATTCTCTCCAGGATGATTCTGTTGAAGACCTTTCCTGGTACTGACAGCAAGGTGATTCCTCTGTAGTTGGAACACTTGCTGAGGTCGCCTTTCTTGGGAAGCTTGATTAGGTACCCCTCCTTCCAGTCAGCCGGCATCACCTCCTCTTCCCAGATCTTTCCAAACAGTGGGTACAGCATCTCCACTGTTGTCTCTAGGTCTGCTTTCAGAGACTCCGCTGGGATGCCATCTGGGCCTGCTGCTTTGCCGTTCTTCAAAAATGCCACTGCTCTTCTGATCTCTTCCCGGCTGGGTCTGTCACAGCTGATGGGTAGGTCGGTCTCTGCCGGCTGGATGTCTGGGGGTCGGGTGGGCTAGGTCTGTTCAGTAACTCTTCAAAATACTCAGCCCATCTGTCGAGTTGGTCTGCTCTGTCTGCAATAGGCTTGCCTTCTTTGTCTTTTACTGGTCTTTCTGTATGGCCATACTTGCCTGACAATCTTCTGGTAATGTTGTAGAGCTGTTTCATGTTGCCGCTGCCTGCTGCCTTTTCTGCCTCTGCTGCCAGGCTGTCTGTGTAGGCCCTCTTGTCTGCCCTGATACTCCTCTTCACATCGTGGTTGGCTTCTGAGTATTCCCCCTGTGCCCTTACTTTGGCTGCTCTCGTGCGACTGTTGTTGACAACTGCTTTCTTCTGCTTCCTCACTTCTATCTTCTTCAAGGCCTGTGCCGACAGCCAGTCCTTGTGATGGTGTTTCCTGAACCCTACAGTGTCTTTGCAGGTTGAGTTCAGCGCCTCTCTAACTGCCTTCCACTGCTGCTCTGTGGTGACCGCCTCCTCTTCATTTACTAGCTCCTGTAGCGCTTGAACCCGGTTGGACAGCACCAGTTTGAACTCTTCTCTAACTCCAGTTTCTCTCAGGAGGCCTACATTATAGCGCTGTCTTCTTGTTGTCTCTGTGCGGCTTTTCTTTAGCTTGAGCTTCATTCTTAAGGTAAGCAGATGGTGGTCGGAGGCGACATCTGCTCCCCTCCTCACTCGAACATCTTGAAGGGATCTTCTAAATTTCTTGCTAATGCAGATATGATCTATTTGGTTCTCTGTTGTATGGTCAGGTGAGACCCAAGTTGCTTTGTGTATTCTTCTGTGTGGGAAGATGCTGCCTCCAATGACAAGTTGGTTTAGAGCACAAAAGTCTACAAACCTCTCCCCGTTCTCACTCATCTCCGAGCCTAGTCCCTGTCTCCCCATCACCTCTTTGTATCCGGTGTTGTCCTCCCCTATTTTGGCATTAAAATCGCCCATGCCGATGGTGATGTCTCGCTCCGCACATTTGTCCAAGGCACTATGGAGTCGGTCGTAGAACTCTTGTTTCTCTTCCTCGTCACTGTCATTAGTGGGCGCATAACACTGGATGACGTTCAGCTTGAGCTTTTTCTTGGTTCTAAAGGCTGCTGTGATAATTCTTGGCCCAAGAGGTTCCCAGCCCATCAGCGCTCTCTGTGCCACTGGTGACAGCATGAATGCGACACCTTCTGTATGGGGGGCATTCTCCTCTTCATGACCTGAATACAGAATCATCTCCCCACTTAACAGCCTTTTCTGGCCAGACTGCGTCCATCTGGCTTCACTGATACCTAGCAGGGAAAGGTTGTACTTTTGCATTTCCGCTGCTATCTGGGCGGCCTTGCCGCTCTGGTACATGGTCTTGACGTTCCATGTGCCCATGGTTGTATCCCAGGATAGAGAGAGGCGGCTCGGTCCTGTGGCTTCCGAAGACTTCCGGCTTTCACCACAGGATGTCATAAGTCTTCTGGTAGAAGAACCTTCCTCCTCCAGGAAAGGAATTACTGTTAGTCTTTTCGTCGGCGTTTTTGTAGCTATTTCCTTTTTTGCAGGGTGGGGAAGCTACCCCCACGCCCAACCCCCTTACTAGGAGGACCAGGGGTTTTCTGTCGGGGTCACCTTCCCTTAGACCATGTTGGTTCACGGCACCTTATTTCATTCGGTGCACCCCTCTCACGAGGGACCCCCTATCCACCACCCAGGGGACGCGCCTCAACGCCATATGGTCCCAGCGCGAGGGATAATGATGATATCCTCTTGTAATGTGCATCCACTCCATACTAGCAGCATGCTCAGGACGGGGCAAGTTGGGGGAAACAAATAAATAAATCGATAAATAAAACAACACCCGCAACTTCTGGTTAGTTCACAGTGGTTGTGTTATCATCCTTACCAACTTTCCTAGTGTGGGCGGGGTACCACGATGGCACAGCGGTACGAACTTTCGCTCTTAGGCTCTTCTGTTCACGTGCTCTGTTGGTCTGGGACTCATAAGCGCCGCCGCGGAACTGCTTCCCCTCGGCCGGCTCTATTCGCGGCCAATCCAGCTACATCTCCTGTACCACTGGCGCCCGTCTTAAGGCGACATGGTCACTCCGGTTCCTGTGGATCCCCTGGTCCTTCCACACCTCTTGCGGTGGGCAGACGCCACCTGGCTCGGGTCGGGAGTGCCCCTCGCCCCCCCCCCCCCCCCCCCCCCCTGTGGCTCTCGCTGTATACGGACGCGAGCCGGTCGGGATGGGGGGCACATCTCCTGCCCAAATTCGACGAGATTGCGGGCCAGTGGCCTCCAGACTTTTGGAACAAACACAGTATCTGGTTGGTACTGGAAGCAGTGTGCCGGGCTTTGGAACACTGGGAGCCTCGCCTCACGCATCAGGCGGTACTGATCCTCTCGGACAACTCCATGGTGGTGTCCTACATTCAAAAGCAAGGGGGCACCCATTCTCCTTCCTTTTGCATGCTCCTGTACCAGCTGATGCTTTGGTGCAGGGATCGAGCTCCGAGCGCGACACATACCGGGCCGCCTGAACGTTCTCGCAGACTCTCCCGTCGAGGACAGCTCCTACACACCGAGTGGACACTCAAGCCGGAGCTCTTCCGGATGATAGGCTCTCGTTGGGAGATGCCCATGGTCGACATGTTTGCGACACTATGGAACACCCAGCTTCCCCTCTTTGTCTCGCCCGTGCCAGACCCTCTCGCGTGGGCAGTAGACGCCCTGTTGATCCCTTGGGGTGGCCTACGTGTACCCCCCAGCTGTGTTGGTACCCAAGGTTCTGCAGAAGCTCCGGGGCACCAATGTGATCGTCTTCGTGGTCGCCCCCTTCACTTGGACTCGAAGCTGGACGATGGACCATCTCAGTTTGGCCATGGACCCCCCACTGTGGCTACTGTCACCGCGCACAATGCTGAAACAGCCGAGGCAGAACCTGTTCCACCCGTGCCCCGAGAGGCTCCTACTATACTTTTGGAGGTTGTGCGGGCGGCCCTCGCCGCAAGAGGCTTCTCAGGTACGGCAGTGGCAGTTATCGCAGCAGCTCGCAGATCTTCCACTCGGAGGGTTTACGAGGGGAAGTGGAACGTCTTGCAAGATTGGTGCCAGGCCAGAGACCTGTCTCCCACGACTCTTTTGACACCCCAGCTGGCCGAGTTTTTCCTCTGGCTATTTACCGATCAAGGTCTGGCCCCCATTACCATCCGGGGCTATCTCTCCATGATCGCCGACACATACCGGCACTTAGGACGAATGGATCCAGGAGCGTGTAAAGATCTGGCGGACCTCATGGCCCACTTCTATTTGCAGCGACCAGTCCAACGTTCCCTGCTTTCATGGTGGGACCTTGCTTGGGTGCTCAGGTTGCTTAATTCAGGCTGGTTCGAACCTTTGCACCTGGCCACTTTGGCGGATGTAACCAGGAAGATGTGCGTCCTCCTTGCTCTCGCTTCAGCTTCCAGGGTCAGCGAACTTCATGCATTGTCTGTGGCCCCATCCTGTCTACAGTGGAGAGCAAATGGGTCAGTGCAGCTCCTGACGAACCCTGCCTTCCTGGTGAAGAACAGGCTGCCGGCGGTTGGGGCACAAGTAATTACGCTCCAACCCCTCCAGGGGTCTGATAGGTCACAGGAGTTGCTCCAGCAGGACCCGGTGTGCGCATTACGGATCTACGTGCGCTGAACACGCCCCCACCGGCGAGGCAGGAACGACATTTCGGCCCAAACGATCTCTTCTTGGCTCCGATGGGTCATACGGACTGCGTATGAGGACCTCTCGCGAGGGGGCTAAGAGGCTGCAAATATGAGCCCATGAAATCAGAGCGGTTTCCACTAGCGTCGCATTGGACCGCAACTGTGCAATGCGAGACATTGTGTCGGCGGTGGGGTGGCGATCGAGTTCCACCTTTGCACGCTTCTACCTGCGCGATCTCTCAGGACAGCGCGAGAACCTGGCACTCCTGGGCGATGTCTCGGCAGCACAGCACTCCCTCCCGGCGCCGGAAGCGCCAAAAGGTAACGCTTAGTTGAAATTGTCGGGAGTGCGCTCTGGATGCCTTACTAAGCTTGTTACGATCACGGGGTTTGTGGGCGGCACCCTCCGCCTTTTCGTTGTTCTTCCTATCAGTAATGCCATCGGTAAGGGTTTTGCAAAAACAAATTAATTTTTCTCTAAAATATATTTTTTCGAAAAATACTTACCGATGGCATTACTCGAAGGGCCCTCCCGCCTACCCCGCTTGCCGCTAGTTCGCTTAGCGTGAAACTGGTAGATCAGCCCATAGAGCTTGATGGGATGGGAGGGGAGGCCACCTGGGATTGCGTTTGATTAACGGGCTCCCTGGAGTTGCCTCCCCGTTTGTGTTTATTCACACAACGGATTTAGGCTGAAATCAGGCTAGCTAGCGCGTCTTCCTATCAGTAATGCCATCGGTAAGTATTTTTCGAAAAAATATATTTTAGAGAAAAATTAATGTTTCGCTGGCTTGAGATGGCCTTAGTTGCCTGCTCAGCGTTAAACCCAAATAACTTTACTAACTGCATAAGTTTCGCAGTTTCCTGTGCTATTATTTGTGGGTACTGTTTGAGCAAGTACATAGTTAAACAAAAAAGAAAAAAAAAACACAAATCCAAACCAACTTCATTGCCATGTTTAAATGCAGAATAATTTTCATCAGCCATTTGTGTCAGTAGTGATTCCTGCAGACAGGTGGACCATGATAGTTAAGAGGTGGTGTCAGTATAGCGTCAGACCTCAATTCTAGAGCTATTCTGGCACAATCCTTGAACTATCATGGTCAATCAGAATCCTGAACTGCAATTTGTCTTCAGAGAACAATAAATTGGGAAATGTTGATCTAAGAGCTTGTCCTTGCATTCTTCAAATTTGGTTCAGTTAATAACCCTCCCCCCCCCCTCCCACCTCCCCTTCTGTTTGCAGGAGAAAGAGAACTACATTCCCGAAGATTTGGGACGCGATGCACAGAGTGTTGCTGCTATGCAGCGCAAGCACGCCAATTTCGAACATGACCTCATCACACTTGGAAAACAGGTACCGTTCAGCCAGTGTTCTTTAACCCATTTAGCCCCGAGTCCCTACATCAGGAGATGGATTGACCATGATAATTCAAGGGTAGTGCCAGATTAGCTTGGCACCTATAGGTGCCAAGCTAATCTGGCACTACCCTTGAATTATCATGGTCAATCCATCCCTGCAACTGGTACATACATAGAGGCAACGCCTCCCAAATTTGAGAAATGGAACCTTGGGGCTAAAAGGGTGAAACATTGACAACATTTTGACTTGGTATTTTGGCTGTAAACACAGAGCAAAGATTTGCAGCATAGAATGCTAGAATGAAACAGTTCAACAGTAGAAATGATACTGACCCTTTAGCTGTTGGTAGCGTGTTTAGTCAAGGTGATGCCTGCAGGAATCAGCTTGACCAAACATGTTATCGACAGCCAAAGGGTTAAATAATAATAATCGTACTCTCCTATAGAGCAATATCCCCACCAGAAAGGCTCAGGGCGCTTTAAATCTAGATAATCTAACTAAATGAAACTAACTAAAGTACGCACAGCATACAAATACGCTCATTCATAAGTACAAATGCACATTCACACAATACTGAAATAATAAACAGAAAACATTTCAAGAATCTGATCAGATATATAGATGGGAAAACATAGGATTTATCAATCCATTTCAAAGGCCAGGTTGAAAAAAAAATGTTTTCAATCTAGCCCTGAAAATGGGCCAAAGATGGTGAATATCATTTGGAAGGCCATTCCACCCTTGGACATGCTTCAGACACTCATGCCATTGTTGTTCATACTAGATACCATTAACTCTAGACTTCCCATACAGTTTTCTCTATATCAGCTCTGTATTCCCAGAAGATTTCTTACATTTTAGGTAGTTTTTGGTTAAGTTTGTGAAGACAGACCTTGCGACTTAACTATTGATGTGACCGAGACTAAACTTGGCAGTTATCAAGAGAAAACTTACAGGTACACATTGAACTTACTTTGAATCAGATTTACCTGCCCGAAGATGAAATTCGATTAATTCAATTGAACACAGTGTCACTCCACTCATCGTCGGAAAGAAGTTCATCACTTTCACTCAAAGTCAAATGAAAACGCTCTTGATCCGACAGGTCACTCGTGTGCACACTGCTAACACCTGACACTTCAACATCACTTCGATCCTCACCAAGTCCTAGATCTCTGTCACGAATAAGTTTATCAAATAAGTCACCAAACTCCTCATCGCTATCGGAGTGCACGGTCGTCATGATGATTAAAAAACTCGCACCAAAAAGTCACATAAAAATCGACAAAAACGTTCACAATTCAACCCATGGGTCAAGTTTCGTGGGAGAAAACAACCCTAGACCTTTCTGATAGTGACTTTTTATGCTCTCTATGCGCAGGAGAGCTCTCGCTTCCTG
This sequence comes from Semisulcospira habei, assembly GCA_036245525.1. Lineage (NCBI taxonomy): Eukaryota > Metazoa > Mollusca > Gastropoda > Semisulcospiridae > Semisulcospira > Semisulcospira habei. The sequence goes on along the minus strand of BTPG01000004.1, from coordinate 79,496,032 downwards.
TGAGATCACTTTCTATTTTGTTCACAAAACCAAGCGGTCTCAAGCGGTACAGGAATACACGACACGAGCGGAATGGCGCGGTTTGGGATGTTAAGAGTTAACAATGTTACAGCTGGGGTGCACAAGAATGGGTTCATAAGAACCTGTGTCTGCTGCTGGTAAAGACCTGCTTCTGTCCTTAGATTTATAGTCTTCTGGGTTTATTTAGTGGGCAGATTTCTGTGTCACAGATGTGCTGTAGACATTCAAGTCATTGTGTATTGTAGCAAATTGTGTACTTACTTACTTACGCCTGTCACCCCTACCCGGGTATAGGCCGTCGACGAGAGACCTCCAGCACTCCTGTCCTGTGCTTCTCCTTTGATTCTCCCCCACCCGGGTCTGCCCTGGGGGACTTGGGTGGGGTTAGGTATTTTTTAGTTCCCAGGGTCACCCTGGTCAGCCCCACAGGGTGGGTTTTTCTCTATTCTGGGGCATGTGTTTCTGTCTACCCTTTGTCCATTCACCTGTATTTGCCTTTTTAAAACTCTCCCTACTGTCTGCACTGCCTGTAGCTCTTGATATTGGATGTGTGTTGCTAAATGGTCTTGGCTTTATTTAGGCCCCATGTGTTAGGTTTATTTAATGTGTTTGACCGGCTGGCGACATACATTCAATGTTCTGTTTAGTTTATTTTTTTTCACAAGCAGTGCAGGCACGTCCTGAGAAAGCCTTGTTGCTGTCGGGACGTTAAGCAATGTACAATCAATCAATCCTTCGATTCTACTCCAGGTGGTTCCCAGTCTCTTGATGTCTGCTTGGAGGTCTCGACGCCAGGAGTTTCTCGGCCTACCTCTTTTCCTCTTTCCCTGGGGGTTCCATGACAATGCCTGCCTAGTGATACTGGAAGCTGGCTTTCTCAGACTGTGACCGATCCATCCCCATCTTCTTCGCCCAATTTCATTCTCTGCTGTTATCTGCTCTGTTCTCTCCCAGAGTCTGACGTTGCTGATCTTCTCTGGCCAGTGGATTTTCAAAATTCTTCTAAGGCAACTGTTCATGAAGGTCTGTACTCTGTTGACTGTGGTTTTTGTCAATCTCCATGTCTCTGCTCCATATAGGAGAACTGCTTTTACATTGGAGTTGAAAATCCAGACTTTGGTGTGTTGTGACAGCTCTCTGGAACTCCATACTTTTTTCAACTGGAGAAAGGCTGCTCTGGCTTTACCGATTTGTGCTCTGACATCTGCATCAGTGCCGCCTTTTTTGTCTATGATGCTCCCGAGATAGGTGAAGGACTGCACCTCCTCCAACGGGGTGCCAGCAAGCAAGACTGGTTCTTCCCTGGTTGCGTTCAGCCTCATTGTCTTTGTTTTCTGTTTGTGAATGGTGAGGTCCACTTGGGACGAGATGTCAGCAAGCCTCGTGGTCTTGTCCTGCATTTGTTGATGAGTGCGGGACAGTAATGCCAAGTCGTCTGCAAAATCGAGGTCGTCAAGCTGTGTCCACAGTGTCCACTGTATTCCACTTCGTCTGTGCTCTGTGGTCATCTTCATGACCCAGTCTATGGCCAGTAGGAAGAGGAACGGAGACAGCAGACACCCCTGCCTGACACCAGTTCTGACCTGGAGCTTTCTGGAGAACTGCCCTTCGTGGATCACGCGACATGTCATGCCATCATAGCTGCTCTTGATCAGGCGGACGAGCTTTGTGGGTACACCGTAGTGTCGTAGGAGTTTCCACAGAGTCTCTCGGTCCACGCTGTCAAATGCTTTCTCATAATCCACAAAGTTGACGTACAGCGGGGAGCTCCACTCCAGAGACTGTTCCACGATGATGCGGAGAGTGGCGATCTGGTCTGTACATGATCGGTTCTTCCTGAATCCTGCTTGCTGGTCTCTCAGCTGGGGGTCAACGGAGCTCTTCATTCTTTCTAGGATGATCCTGTTGAAGACCTTTCCTGGTACTGACAGCAAGGTGATTCCTCTGTAGTTGGAACACTTGCTGAGGTCGCCTTTCTTGGGAAGCTTGATTAGGTACCCCTCCTTCCAGTCAGCCGGCATCACCTCCTCATCCCAGATCTTTCCAAACAGTGGGTACAGCATCTCAACTGTTGTCTCTAGGTCTGCTTTCAGAGACTCCGCTGGGATGCCATCTGGCCCTGCTGCTTTGCCATTCTTCAAAAATGCCACTGCTTTTCTGATCTCTTCCCGGCTGGGTCTGTCACAGCTGATGGGTAGGTCGGTCTCTGCCGGCTGGATGTCAGGGGGGTCGGGTGGGCTAGGTCTGTTCAGTAACTCTTCAAAATACTCGGCCCATCTGTCGAGTTGGTCTGCTCTGTCTGCAATAGGCTTGCCTTCTTTGTCTTTTACTGGTCTTTCTGTATGGCCATACTTACCCGACAATCTTCTGGTAATGTCGTAGAGCTGTTTCATGTTGCCGCTGCCTGCTGCCTTTTCTGCCTCTGCTGCCAGGCTTTCTGTGTAGGCCCTCTTGTATGCCCTGATACTCCTCTTCACCTCGCGGTTGGCTTCCGAGTATTCCCCCTGTGCCCTTACTTTGGCTGCTCTCGTGCGACTGTTGTTGACCGCTGCTTTTTTCTGCTTCCTCGCTTCTATCTTCTTCAAGGTCTGTGCCGACAGCCAGTCCTTGTGGTGGTGTTTCCTGAACCCTACAGTGTCTTTGCAGGTTGAGTTCAGCGCCTCTCTAACTGCCTTCCACTGCTGCTCTGTGGTGACCGCCTCCTCTTCATTTACTAGCTCCTGTAGCGCTTGAAACCGGTTGGACAGCACCAGTTTGAACTCTTCTCTAACTCCAGTTTCTCTCAGGAGGCCTACATTATCTTGTTGTCTCCATGCGGCTTTTCTTTAGCTTGAGCTTCATTCTCAAGGTAAGCAGATGGTGGTCTGAGGCGACATCTGCTCCCCTCCTCACTCGAACATCTTGAAGGGATCTTCTGAATTTCTTGCTAATGCAGATATGGTCTATTTGGTTCTCTGTTGTATGGTCAGGTGAGACCCAAGTTGCTTTGTGTATTCTTCTGTGTGGGAAGATGCTGCCTCCAATGACAAGTCGGTTTAGAGCACAAAAGTCTACAAACCTCTCCCCGTTCTCACTCATCTCCGAGCCTAGTCCCTGTCTCCCCATCACCTCTTCGTATCCGGTGTTGTCCTCCCCTATTTTGGCATTATAATCGCCCATGACGATGGTGATGTCTCGCTCCGCACATTTGTCCACGGCACTCTGGAGTCGGTCGTAGAACTCTTGTTTCTCTTCCTCGTCACTGTCATTGGTGGGCGCATAACACTGGATGACGTTCAGCTTGAGCTTTTTCTTGGTTCTAAAGGCTGCTGTTATAATTCTTGGCCCAAGAGGTTCCCAGCCCATCAGCGCTCTCTGTGCCACTGGTGACAGCATGAGTGCTACTCCTTCTGTATGGGGGGCATTCTCTTCTTCATGACCTGAATACAGAATCATCTCCCCACTTAACAGCCTTTTCTGGCCAGACTGCGTCCATCTGGCTTCACTGATGCCTAGCAGGGAAAGGTTGTACTTTTGCATTTCCGCTGCTATCTGGGCGGCCTTGCCGCTCTGGTACATGGTCTTGACGTTCCATGTGCCCATGGTTGTATCCCAGGATAGAGAGAGGCGGCTCGGTCCTGTGGCTTCCAAAGACTTCCGGCTTTCACCACAGGACGTCATAAGTCTTCTAGTAGAAGAACCTTCCTCCTCCAGGAAAGGAATTACTGTTAGTCTTTTCGTCGGCGTTTTTGTAGCTATTTCCTTTTTTGCAGGGTGGGGAAGCTAACCCCACGCCCAACCCCCTTACTAGGAGGACCAGGGGTTTTCTGTCGGGGTCACCTTCCCTTAGACCATGTTGGTTCACGGCACCTTATTTCATTCGGTGCACCTCTCTCACGAGGGACCCCCTATCCACCACCCATGGGACGCGCCTCAACGCCGTATGGTCCCAGCGCGAGGAGCAAATTGTGTGGTATGGTAAAACTCTGGTTCTGTCACAGGTGGAGGCCATCCAAGGCGAGTCTGTGCGGCTGCAAGCAGGCTACGCAGGCAACAAAGCGGCAGACATCCAGGCTCGCGAGGCGGAGGTGGTACAGGCGTGGCGCAACCTGCACATCCTGGTGGAGACGCGGCGCATGAAACTGGCTGATGCCAGTGACTTCTACCGCTTCATGCTCATGGCCAATGACTTGCAGCTCTGGATGGATGACATCATCCGCCAGATGAACACCCAGGAAAAGCCACGGTAAGCAGGGGAGGGGGGAGCTGAGCAACAAATGATAGTCACAATATGACAGAAAGAGATACGTACAGCAAATACTTACATACGAAGCACACAAAATGTGAACTATCATGTAAACAGAGTGCAAGGTTTTTGTGCAGCTAACACTGGAACAAGGAGAGCGTGGAACACGTGACAAAGGGATATGTCTAGCAATGAGATAATTTTGTAAGTGTTGATTTTCTGCCTTTTTAATTCAAACCCTCTTTTTATGACAGAGACGTGTCTGGCGTTGAGCTGTTAATGAACAACCACCAGAGCCTGAAGGCCGAGATCGATGCCCGAGAGGAGAATTTCGCAATCTGCACCAACTTGGGCCGCGACCTCCTCAACAGAAAACACTACAGACAGGAGGAGGTATGGGCACTTGGTCTTTACATTTATACTGATAGATAACGTGTGCCTTCCGTCCAATATCTCTTGCTTTGTTTTCTCAAAACACATTACCGATGGTATTACTATATGGGGATTAGTTCTTAGCTAGTCTAATTTTAGCCCAAATTCGTTGTGTACGATTATGGCCGTTATGGCAGGAGAGGGGCGCCATAGACTGGGCGGAAGCCCGGTTAGCCTCCCTTCCTGTATCACCACGCATGCGCTCCGCGCTTCCCACTTCAGTCAGTTTCTTTGCTAGCTAGTACGGTCAGACAACTCCATGGTCGTCGACTACTTCCAGAAGCGAGGCGGGACCTGTTCTCCCCCCCCCCTCCCCCCCCCCCCCCCCTCTGCTTCCTTCTCCACCAGGCGTTTCGCTGGTGCGAGGAACGGGATATCACTCTTCGCGTGCCTCTCATCCCGGGTCATCGGAATGTCCGAACCGACTTCCTCTGCCGTCGCGGTCAGCTACTGCTTACCGTGTGGTCGCTGCGTCCAGACAGCTTCGGTTGATCGGCGCAGCCGGGGAGTCACCCATGGTCGACCTCTTCGCCTTGAGTTGGAATCTGAAGCTCCCTCTTGTCTCTCCACTTCCAGTTCCCTGGCCTGGGCAGTGGACGCTCTCTCCATTCCCTGGGACGGCCTGGTCGCTGTGCCTAACACGCCGACGGTGCTAGTCCCAAGGTTCTGCTCAAGCTCTGAGGGCGCAACACGATACTGTTCCTGGTGGCGCCTTTCTGATGGACCAGGTCGGGGACCACCGACCTCCTGATCCTTGCTACGACCACCCCGCTGGCGCTCACCTCCCCAGTGCAAGGCTCAAGCAACCATGTTGTGCGGTTACCACCCATGTCCAGAGCGTCTCCGCCTCCTTAGTCCTAGCGCGCGGCAGTGGATGCGACCGCTACAGCTCGCAGAACCTCGACCGGATGAGTTACGAAGGCTAGTGGAGGGTCTTCCGCTCCTGGTGCGACGACAGACGCCTCTCCTCCACCGAAGTGACAGATCCACAGCTGGCGGAGTTCTTCCTTTGGCTGCTCTCCGACCAGCACCTAGCGCCTTCACCTTGAGGCTTCTTGGCCATGATCGTGGACGCGTACAGACATCTGGGACGGCTCGACCCTGGTCTTGCCGACCTGTTGGACCAGTCCGGTCCACAACGTTCCACTCTACGCTCCTGGGTGCCTAGATGGGACCTGCCTACATGCTTACTCGACTCAACGCGCCAGGCTTCGAGCCCATCTGGTCGGCTACACTACCAGATGTGATGCGGAAGACTTGCTTCCTCTCGGCCCTCGCCTCTGCTTCCAGGGTCGGCGAGCTGCACCCCTTTCGGCACGCCCCGACTCTCTGCAGTTCAGATCGGACGGCTCACTTCAGCTGCTGCCCGACCCGGCCTTCTTAGTCAAGGCCAGATCTCCTTGGCTGCTCCTCAATTGGTTATGATTCAGCCATTAAGGGAACCAGGTTCACCAGTAAGTCCAGACACAGACCCGGTGCGAACCTTACACCATTAAGAGGCCCAGGCTCCGCCGTGAGTCCAGACAACAGGACCCAGTGCGGGCCTTACATGGGTACCTGCGCCGGACCAAGCCGCTACGCAGGACACACTCTCCTCTCTCTGTCCCCAGGTAGAATGACATCTCAGCCCAGACGATATCCTACTGGCTTCGGTGGATGTCACATTCAGCCTATCAGGAACTGGCTTCTCACACAGCCACACGCTTGCACTCCAGGGCGCATGAGACCTAGTCATGGCTGCAAGCCTAGTGTTCGACCGCTACTATGCTGTCAAGACTTCCTGGCTGTGGGCAGGCGAGCAGTGACCGCCTTCGCACGCTTCTACCTGAGGGACCTCTCCAGCCAGCACCAGAACCTTCGCTGCAGAGATACATCATGGCGCAACACTCCCTCCAGGCGCCTTAGGGCGCCGTAAGTATCTTTGCTAAAATTAGAGGGAGGTTGCTTGGGGAGGGCCACTAGAAGTAGTGCGATGGCAGGGGTAGGGGTGTCTTAGCGGCACCCGCCTCCTTTTCGGAATTCTCCCATATAGTAATACCATCGGTAATGTGTTTTGAGAAAACAAATGTATTTTTCTTTAAAATGAATTTTTTTGAAAAATACTTATCGATGGTATTACTCGGAGGTCCCTCCCATCTACCCCGCTTGCCGCTGGTCTGCTAAGAAACTGACTGAAGTGGGAAGCGCGGAGCACATGCGTGGTGATACAGGAAGGGAGGCTAACCGGGCTTCCGCCCAGTCTATGGCGCCCCTCTCCTGCCATAACGGCCGTAATCGTACACAAAGAATTTGGGCTAAAATTAGACTAGCTAAGAACTAATCCCCATATAGTAATACCATCGGTAAGTATTTAAAAAAAAAAATCATTTACAGAGTCTGCAGAGAGCAAAACTAACCCCCAAGAGACCAATCAGGTTTCCATTTCTTGTTGCTCATCAAGCAACGAAAGAAACATGGCTACATGAATTACACTGGAAAATTATTGATAATATCTACACTGGAAAATTATTCATAATATCTATCCAACCAATATGTTACATAAAATGAAAATTAGAGACCACAACAAATGCTCATATTGTCCACACGAGGTTGACTACATAGAACATTTTTAAACTCTCCCTACTGTCTGCGCTGCTGCAGCTCTTGATATTGGATGTGTGTTGCTAAATGGTCTCAGGTTTATTTAGTGTATTAGACCGGTTGGCGACATAAAATCAATATTCTGTTGTTATTTTTTTCACAACCAGTGCAGACACATCCTGAAAAAGTCTTGTTGCTGCTGGAGACGTTCAGCAATGTACAACCAACATCTCTCTCTCTCTAAGCATAAAGGGAAAACAGAAAGGGAAGTTGACAGCAACAAAAAAAAAAAAAAAAAAAAAAAAGAGGAATAAACCTTCCTTATACCGGCAATTGTGCCTTTGAAATACTGATTTCCTTAATAAATAAAAAAAGAAAGAGACATTGCCACTCCTGAGCCCCTGTAGGTTGCAGGGGCTCATAAAAATCGATGCCTCGTGCATATGGATGGTGAGAAAATGAAGACAAATTTTCAGAATTTTGACTGTAAACAAATGTGAGTAAGCGAAAATAAATGAAAGTCAAGAAGAGTTTGATGTCTGCATGCAGGCATCAAACTCCACTTGATTTTCCTTATGTTTCACTTACATATGCATTTTGTTGATTGAAGCGCAGGCTATGAATGACATGGTCTGTTTTTCAGGTGCGGGAAAAGTTGATCCAGCTGACACTAGAACGCCTCGACATGACAGACCTCTGGAATGAACGCTGGGAGCATCTACAGCTCAGTAAGTGATTACAAATGCTGTAATAATTTTAACTCTAATGTCATAAAGTAGTAGAAATTGGTTATTTCTAACAGTTAATTTGTAAAGAAATATGGATCTGCATTTAGCCCCTTTGCGTTTGCAGTCACTGATATTGTTTACATGCAAAAATGCTAGGTATGTAATATCTGTTGTTCTGATAGATATGCCCTGAAATTATCTTTCGAATAAACCTCGATGATGCATTTGTAAGATTTGTTAGTATTTTGCAGCTTGAACATGATCTCATTTTTGCTCCTATACCTCACTTCTTGATGGATGTGTTGTTGCTTTCAGTCCTGGAAGTATATCAATTTGCCAGAGATGCGGCAGTGGCCGAGGCCTGGCTAGTGGCACAGGAACAGTACTTCCTCAACCAAGACCTCGGAGTAAGTAGCTCTCCCAGTGTGTGAAAGGTCATCGGGCCGACGTCTGCCTCAGTTGGTCCAGGCACATGCGTACCCAACATGGTGGATGTCGGCCTGTTAGTCTTTCACTTACTGGGACTTTTCATCTGTCCCCAGTAAGCAACGGTCCTAAGGCCAACATTGGCCACATTGGGCGTGCAGCTGTGCTGCAAGCCCACTGTGGTGGACGTTGCCCTGAGGGTCTTTTGCTTGCTGGATCTGTCAACCAGCCTTTTCTCTTATCCAGCCAGCCATCAATCCATCTGTCCGTCCATCAATCCAGCCATCATTCCTCCATCCATGCATCCACTCTTTCACCCAACCCACCCACACCGTTTATCCATCCATCAGTCAGTCCATTTGTCCATTCAACCATCCATCCACATGTACTGATTTGCTTCAGACTTGACTGATACATTGCGTGCTTTCTTTTTCAGGACACATTAGACGCTGTCGAAAACTTGATCAAGAAACATGAAGCCTTTGAGAAAGCTGCTGCCACACAAGAAGAGAGATTTGCTGCCTTAGAAAAACCAACCACAGTAAGTACACACTTCCTACTGTATCTCAGCAAACATCCAGGTGTAGATACTTAAGACGTTCCCCCCCTGCAGGTTGTGGAGGCTCATGACAAATAATGCCTTTTGTTGAACTCTTTCCTGAACTGTTTTCAACAAAAGGGCTGTCATTAAACCTCTTGTGCGTGCAGCAACCAGTACTGAAAGCAGTATGAGTGGCTGTATACACAAAGTGTGTGCTCTGCATTGACTATTCTTAAACCTTTTGTCATCGGTAGCGGTTTTTGTCACTCTGAATATTGCAGGAATCATCATGACAAAGAACGCTATTGACAGCTGAAGGGTTAATGAGCAAGCAAATGCAAGGCTAGTTTTGGTCGCTGCGGCTGACAACAACCTTTTGATGTCATGCTTTGCAAGTTTCTTCTTTTATTGTTCCAAAATGTGACATCTCTCCTGGATTCATGGCATGCGATGATGTGAAACTCAAAATAACGTTGACTATATCAGCTTCACTTTCCATTTCTGATTCACAAATCGAAAGTGGGGCTTGTTGTGACCTTTTCCTCATGAATATTCCAAAGAATAGCAAATTGGCACCATAAAATGATTTTAGGTGGAACATTGTTTTACTAATGTTCTTGTTGGCAATGCTAAACCAAGTGTAAATTCATTAATCTTTGACTTCATTCACACAGACATGTGACCCCACCCGGGTCTGCCCTGGGGGACTTGGGTGGGGTTAGGTATTTTTTAGTTCCCAGGGTCACCCTGGTCAGCCCCACAGGGTGGGTTTTTCTCTCTATTCTGGGGCATGTGTTTCTGTCTACCCTTTGTCCATTCACCTGTATTTGCCTTTTTAAAACTCTCCCTACTGTCTGCACTGCCTGTAGCTAATAATAATAATAATAATAATACCGTTATTATATAGGCGCTTTTTCTCAATTTTGGGGAAATCGACTCAAAGCGCCGCGCCTGAAACCCAACACACACACTCACGAAACAGACACGGATTTACGCCATTTAAGACAAACACAGTACAAGACAAACGAAGGGCCAGTCAGCTACTGAAGTTACAGAGATTTTTGATCGCTTGTATTTGAAATTTGTAAAGTGGCCTGAGACCGGTACCAAAGTGGGGGGGTGGAAGAACCGGAGTACCCGGAGAAAGAACCCCCTCTTGAAATTGGATGTGTGTTGCTAAATGGTCTTAGCTTTATTTAGGCCCCATGTGTTAGGTTTATTTAACGTATTTGACCGGCTGGCGACATACATTCAATGTTCTGTTTTTTTTTTGTTTTTCACAAGCAGTGCAGGCATGTCCTGAGAAAGCCTTGTTGCTGTCGGGACGTTAAGCAATGTACAATCAATCAATCAATCACACAGACATGCATGCGAAAGCGTTACTTATGCATCTGTGCCATTGTTTTCTCTCAGAAAAGAACCCAACAGAGAAAGAAACATGTTTCTTTCTCCATTATGTTCTTCTCTGCTTTTTACATGCTTGGCAGTCACTATTTTGGTCTGAATTTCATTGTTTTCTCAACTGATCTGGACTGTACAATTCCCCTCCACAGTTTGAAATCAAAGACCGGCAGAGGAAACAGGAGGAGGAGTATCGCAAACAACACCCTGAGGAAGTGGCACGCGCCAAGGAGGAGAGGAGAAGAGCTTACATTGTTGAATTCTTGCCACCAGAACCACCAAAGTCAGTACTAAAGACCATAATCAGTTCGGTTTGGTTGTTTTCTGTGGAGCTTTGTTTGAAGAAAGGATTCAGAACCACAAGACTCTGTACCAAACATTGACCCTTTTGGCTGTCGGTAGTGTTTTTTGTCGCGATGATTCCTGCAAGGAATCGGCGCGACAAAAACCGCTACCGACAGCCAAAGGGTTAGTAAATTCAGTTCGGATTTGTCCTCATTAGCATGAAGAAAGGACAAGAGAAAGCTTGGATAAAATCGAAGGCAAGCTACCCAAGTTGCATTTTTTTCATCCAGAGTTTTATGCTGCATTGTCTCAAATAGACATCTGAATAGAATATATCTGTGACAATCTGATCGCTCACTAAGGGTAAGAAGTTCCTCTGAAGTCATTTTTAAGATGGGGTAATTAACTCTTTACCTACTAAGTTAACTTTTCTGTATTATGTACTCTGCCACAAAGTAATTCTGTGAAATGTTCACTTCTGGATCCCATGCGCATGCCAAGTAACGGCTTGTAACGACACATTCTGCACTAAAAATAGTCAAGCACACGCATTTCAGGCGAACCTTGTGTGAACGGATCTCACTGCCCAAAGAGTGCTACGAGAAGTTGTCTGGCGGCGACTGGAGCCACCAACTGTAGGCAAAGAGTTACAAACACAATCCTCTCACCATACTTGATGATCCTGGGAGCGTTTAGCTTAGCTGTGTATGCAAACAACTCAGAAGTTGTAAACAAAGAAATGTGTGCAGATTTGATATGTGCCTGTCACTGTGTATTGGACCATTTTCAATCCTCGACCAACTTTTCAGACCAGAGCCAGTGATCGAACAGCCTTCTCCGTCAGCACCATTGGAAAGCCAGCCAACACCATCAGAGGAAGTTGATAAGAGTTCCTTTTTTGTCAACGGGGAGGAGGCCCCAGTGGAAGCAGGTCAGTCAGAGGGTTCAAATCCACGTTCTGTGCTTATGTGTGACAACGATGAGTTGCTCACGGAACTGTTGTGTGGTCAGAGTATAGCTGTTGTCATGATGTCCGCCTACCGTTTGGCACGCATTTTCAGTTCTGTGACATGGCATCTCAAATCTGGAAAGCATGTTTTCTCACAACAATGCACTAAGATATAGGAAATAGATTGATCATGATAGTTTAAGGGTAGTGACAGTTCAGCTTGACGCCTTAAAAGGTGCCAAGCTGAACTGCCACTACCCTTGAACTATCATGACTAACCCTTCTGTCACTTCATTTGTATGGCTCAGTTAATTAGTCTTTATGTTTCAGTATTTCATGTTTATCCTTTGCAAATTTGATTTCAGTCTGTTTGATATGTTGAAGAAATGTAATTCTGCTTACAAATGTAAACGTATGTATGCATGTTCATAACGAGTTCATGTAATGCATTGTTCCATTTGTTCTGAGTAATCAGATGGTGATCATGTGTCCGTCACAATTGCATCTCAGACTGATCATATCATTTATGTCCACTTTTATAAAAAAAAATGGGTGTCCTGTTTAATTTTAAGAAATTTATTGGCAAACAGGCTTTTCGATAGAGTTGGTACTGAGAGAATGAGAGGAAATTTAAGTGACCAAACACTCTGTTTGAGATTAGATAATCACTTTTTTTTGTTTTTTTTTGTTTTTAAATTTTAAATAGAAGATTTAAATGGCGGGGAGAGAGAGAGAGAATATAAGAGTTAACCCCCACCCCTCCCATAATCAAAAGGTTACTCGAGCTAACTAACCATTTACGCTAACGAACTCCAATCATTGCAGTTACCTCTTTCATTGTCTATGTTCATTAGGTCTATTCTGAAAATAATTGAACCAACTTTTTTGATCGGCTGTCAACCTGTGATTATTAAGGCAGATCCCCCACCCCACACCTATGAGATAAAAAAAAATTTACAAGCAATTTGAAGGGCAGCCAACTTTGTTTATTGTTGATGACTGCTCTGCAGAGAAAGACATTGTTAAGAAAAGAAACAGTTTAGCAGAACTGGCCTTCAGTGGCAGACAAGCAAATATCAGTGTATGGATTCTCACTCAAAAATATAATGCTGTACTGAAAGATTTTCGAGAGCAACTAAAGTTTATCTGTTTTTTTACTGTAAGGATCGTGACAGCTTTGAAGACTGTTTCAGATAGAACAATGTAATACCCGACAAACTTAAACGAGACCATGTGAAAAAAAAACTAACATTGACTAAGCATCTAAAGCTTATTTTAAAGACAGACCAGCCCAATGGGTATGGATTAGTAGATTAATTTATACTTTTGTTTTGGCCAATAAAAATGTCAGACAGACAAACAGAGCAAAAATGTACACAAACCAAGGGGAATCACTCAGCGCTTGACAGACAAACAGTTAGATCCCCTGCCCCCGCCTATCAGGCACCCATTCGCCAGCCCACAGAGAAATACGCAGGTATAGAACAAGACGATCATCTACATCCAAGGGATGTAGATGATCGTCTTGTTCTATACCTGCGTATTGGGATGTAGATGATCGTCTTGTTCTATACCTGCGTATTTCTCTGTGGGCTGGCGAATGGGTGCCTGATAGGCGGGGGCAGGGGATCTAACTGTTTGTCTGTCAAGCGCTGAGTGATTCCCCTTGGTTTGTGTACAATTCTGCCAGCGCTAGCCTCACCTATCTGGTTTGTGAGTATCTATAACTCGAGGCAAATTTGTATCGTTACTGTGACATTGTTGTGTAATGTTCTGTGCATCTACTGTAGGAAATCAGGGTATTTGCCCGACCACATATAGTAATGCACCTTCGTGTTTGTGTATGTATGTTTCTCCTGCCTACTTCCTAAGTTCCGGAGAAAGACATGGGTTATAGGCGAGACCTGATGCATCCTTAAGGGATGTAGATGATCGTCTTGTTCTATACCTGCGTATTTCTCTGTGGGCTGGCGAATGGGTGCCTGATAGGCGGGGGCAGGGGATCTAACTGTTTGTCTGTCAAGCGCTGAGTGATTCCCCTTGGTTTGTGTACAATTCTGCCAGCACTAGCCTCACCTATCTGGTTTGTGAGAGCAAAAATGGCCTATTGGTCAAATCATTGATATTACATACTACTTTAAGAACGTTCAATATTATTATTATGTAAACCAGCTTAAACAAGAGCCACCTGGAAATTTATTTATGACACCAGCAACACTGTACATGACAGGTAATATAACTTTGGGTACCAATGATCCATTTAGACCATCAATAATACAAAAAAATACTGTTGATATTATGGGGAGACATGATAGTCAAATAATGATTTTTTTTTGTGTCAGAAACTGTGTTGTCATTTTATGATGTAAAATAACTGCTGGATTATATATAGACTTTGAAAAATGTCAAAAAAAAAATATTTTTGTGACTTTAATGCATCAAAACTGGGAAAAATGTTGCAAAATTAGCTAAATTTCAAAAAATGTTCTTGTGTCTGAACTAATGCATATATTCTCTCACTTCTGTTTTTTTTTTTTTAATCTGTTTATGCGCTAAATAGACCTGTGCATGGAAATTGTATTCAGTACATCAGTAATTTTATAATGAGCACTGGAAATAATAATTATAAATTGCAGTCATCAAGAGACCGAAAAGAGAAATTCACATGGTCACCAAACACAAACTAATACACTAAACTCATATTCCATGAACAAAAATATTGCAACACATGTTACAAATATCATATCCAAATATGAAATGGATCGGTCAAGCCATTCAAAAGATACAACCTTTTATTTGGTCGAAAAATCACATTTTGAGAAAATGGTCCCAAAAGATTGGACAAGCAACACAGAGTACTATGCCATAACAAACACCTATGGGATAAAAAACAAAACAAAAAAACAACAAGAACATTGAATAGCCACTTATAGAAACATATTTGTTTCTTCAAAAACATTACCAATGACATGACTACCTGGAGTGTCCACTCCTTGCTCAATTCTAGCCTAAGAACCCGTTGTGTAAACACAACCCGGGAGGCACTCGGGGAACCCCCAGAGGGACCGAGAGTTGTCTCCCGCTCCTACCCACCAGCCCTATTCACCTGTGAACTCCAGTCACGCTTCTTAGGCTCACGCGTTTAGAAGTGTTTTCTCTAGCCTCTGGACTTAGATGTTTTTTCGACCGGTTCGGTCTGCCTTCTTACTGCGTCTTCGCTGGCCTTGGGTTCTTCTGTCCGGCGTTTTTTGACGACTACACTTCGTTCGTGTTCAAGGGTTCTCTCTCTCAGGCTTCGCCGGTCGTGCAGTGGGGGTCATGGAACTTTCTCCATCTCGTACCGCTCCGACTGAGAGGTAAGGTAGTTAGAGGAGCCTCGGCTGGTTGCCCGGGCGGGGCACAGGCATGAGCAGCTTGCTTCTGCATCACTTCTCCCTCGCTATGGGGTTATTTATGCGCTCCGTTTTGATTTTGCCTGGTTGGCTGAGGAATGTTTTCGCGCTGGCGTTTGGCGGGCTTTTCGCGCCATTGCCAGTTACGAGCAGTGAGTTTCGTTAGGCCATACCTAACTTACTTAGGCTTACGTTTTAGACGCTCTGCGTTATTACGAAGACTGGATTCTCACTTGTTCCGGCAGGGTTTGTTTCCCTTCGCCGTGGTTTTAACTGGTTGTTTGCATGAAACTGTTGGCAGTGAGTGAGCCATAGGTTGTTGGTTGACTTGGGTACCTAACACCAGTGTAACTTGGGGAGGAGAGCTTACTGGGGATATTTGTAGACACTCGCCGAGTGCCTTCATGTTTTGTGTGTTGCAGTGGCATACTGATGACCTGCACACAATGCGGAGGCTTCCAGTGGCCATCGGATAACCATACAGTCTGTCTCCTGTGCGCTGGATGTGCTTCCGACCACACTTGTGGCATCTGTGCTACCTGGCCGGAGCTGTGATGGTCTAATCTCTGGAACTTTTATAGGAGGGAGCCTCCTACCCTCTCGGGTACTTTGAAGATTGCCGAGACGCCTTCCGCTGTGCCCCCGGCACCGGACGTGCGAGACCAACTTGATCCGACACAGAAGACGCCACTGAGTAATCAACGGATTAGTGCACAGAGTGGGAGTTCGACCGTCAAGACCGCCTCCGTGAGAGAGCGCCCACGGACACAGCTGTTGGAGAAAACCCGCCTCTCCCAAGAGCCTGGTTTGGAGAGACGCTCTTGGCATCCCTCTTCCACTTTCGTTCCCCACTCGTCTCTGAGGAAGCCGCCGGGATCCCGCTGGGGGTCCCCTTGCCGGCAAGAAACTCGCCTCTCCCAAGAGTCTGGTTCACAGAGACTTACACGCACTCGTCCGGAGCCTCCTGTTGGTGAAGATCGTAGACACAGGGATTCTGCTCTACGTTATCGCTCTCCCTCGCAAGACCATAGAAGGACCTTCTCCACTCATCGTTCGTCGGATCAGGACTCCTCTCGATACAGACGGATTTCGCCTTTTTCGCGTTCCCCATCTCGTTTGGACTCCCGTTCGTCCCGTTCCTCTTCCCATCGACCGGCCACTTCCCCTTTGCCTCGCCCTCACCGTTCCGTTCCTCCTCGTCGCAGCCGTTCTCCTCGTCTGGACCCGCCTTCGGCACGCAGGAGACCCTCACCGCGTCGTTCAGTCTTTCGCTCTCCCCTGCGGAGGGAGTCTTTCTTCCGCTGTGGTTCACCGTCAGCGGGGTCCCCTTCCTCGGAGCCCTCGTCGCCCTCCTCGGTCGCTGGTTTCCAGACAGCGGGACTTCGTTCGACACCCTGAGTTTGACGGCGGAGGACCCTTCGGACTGGTTGCTCGGACGTCTCAGCCGTTCTCCATCTCCCTCTTCTTCAGCTTCCAGTGCTTCGGCCTCCGTCAGACCTGTTTCTTCTATGCAGATGGACACTCGGCTGGCGCTGGACGAGGCATCCAAGCTCATCGCCGCCTCCCTGCCTGCGGAAGTTTGCCCGGCTTCGCCACCTGTGAAGAGGAAGATTTCCGCCTTTGTGGACGCGGATAGGACCGTCAAGAGGTTCAAGTCCCTCCCGCAGCCAGCTAGTTTTTTTGATCTGCGGGACGCCTTCTCGTCTCGCCTGCTTTCGGAGACTCGGAACTCGGACTTCTTCGCGGACGGGAGGTGGCCTCCCGCTCTTGACATCGCTTTTCAACAGGATTGGTACGCCGGCCATTCTCAGTCGTTCCTCTGCCCGCTTCCACCCGTGGATCCTGCCGCTCTGATGCAAGCCGGAGGTGTTTCTCTGCTGAAACGGTCCTTCCCGCGGGGACTGGATAGGACGGCGTCACTGGTTCGGAACACGCTCGCCTGCTCCGGGTTCTTGGACTTACTAACACAGGCTTTCGTTCGACGTCTCGAGGAAGCCTGGCAGCCTTCTCTGGCTCCCCTCCTGGGAGACCTAGTCATGGCTGAGGCTGGGAACCACGCAG
This sequence comes from Semisulcospira habei, assembly GCA_036245525.1. Lineage (NCBI taxonomy): Eukaryota > Metazoa > Mollusca > Gastropoda > Semisulcospiridae > Semisulcospira > Semisulcospira habei. Next base: position 79,478,991 of record BTPG01000004.1, on the reverse strand, counting down.
TTTATCACTCTTCTGTTAATGCGATGGCGGCCGCGTCTAACTGCGACCTTATGCGACGAGACGCTGTCCTACAGGCTTGCAGTGGAATGCCGACCGACCTGAGTACTCAGCTACGTTGGACCCCCCTGGGAGGGTCTCTGCTCTTCGGTGATATTTGGCAGTCGGTGAAGGACTCCAGCTCCGACCGTTGGCCTCGCAAGGCGGTCAAGCAACGCTTTCCTCCCGCCCGCACGGCCCTGGGTCGCTCCTTGCGGGCTCGTAAACCTGTCATCTCGGACCCGTCTGCCCCGCCACGAGCTGCGCTGCGTCGTCGCCCGTCCTTCCGTCGCCCTGGCCCAGCTAACGCCACTGCCCCCTCCTGGCCCCGTCCCTCCCGTCGCCCTGGGCGCGGGCGGGCCACCTGACTTGTCCCCGGTTCCGCCTCCGCCGACCGTCTTCGGGGCTCCAGTCGGCGGAAGGCTAGCAAGAGTCAGCAAGGAGTGGCTCTTGCTGTTTCGAGACGAGCCCTGGATTTTGGACGTAGTGACCAGAGGATTGTGGATCTCTTTCCGCTCCTCTCCTCCTTTGCGCTCCGTTCCACTTTGGACAGGGGTACCTTCCGACGACCTCAAGGGCGCCGCTCTGCGTGGAGAAGTCGTGGCTCTCCTGTTGAAGCAGGCCACAGAGATAGTGCAGCGTCCGGACTCGCCCGCCTTTTACAGCCGACTGTTTGTGGTACCCAAACCCGGCGGCAAGTGGCGACCAGTCATAGACCTGTCGGCGCTGAACGCCTTCATCGCGGCCCCTTCCTTTCGGATGGAGACGACCAGGGCTCTTCGTGCGGCGGTTCAACCCATGGACTACGCGGTCAGTTTAGATCTGTCCGACGCCTACCTACATGTTCCCATGCACTCGACTTCCAGGAAGTACCTGCGCTTCGCGTTCGAAGGAGTGATTTACCAGTTTTGCGCCCTTCCGTTCGGTCTCAACCTCAGCCCATGGGCCTTCACCCGCATCATGGATGCTGTAGTGGCCAAGGCAAGGCAGTCGTCCAGCCTGACGTCGAATTATCTCGACGACCTACTCTTGAGGAATCAGGTGGAAACCGCACTTGCGGCAGACAGGGACGCCCTTTTGAGGTTGCTTTACCGGTTGGGATTCCTGGTCAACATGGGAAAGTCGGATTTCACCCCTGCGCACCACTTCATCCATCTCGGCATGGAATTTGTCACGGACCGCAACAGGGTGCACTTGCCAGAGACACGGATTGTGAAGTTATCCTCACTCGCCGCGTTGGTAGCTCAGCAGCAGGCAGCCCCCGCCAGGGTCTGGCTTCAGCTTCTCGGCCTGATCAACGCAGCAGTGGATCTTATCCCTCTTGGGCGTCTCTACTCCCGACCGCTACAACTTCATCTCCTACTGCTCTGGCGTCCCTCCTCGGGCGACTTGACCACCATGGTCCCCGTGTCCCCGCTGGTACGCCCCCATCTCTTACGGTGGACCGACAGGGCGTGGTTGGCACTGGGAGTCCCCCATTTCTTCTCCATCCCCTCACCTCTCCCTGTGTGTCGATGCGAGTCGTGCTGGTTGGGGAGCCCACCTGCTTCCACAGTTCGCCATGACGTCCGGCCTCTGGCCCCCGGAGTTCGCGGACAAGCACAGCAACTGGTTGGAACTACAAGCGGTGTGGCAGTCCATCATCGTTTGGGAAGAGCAACTCAGACACCAGCATCTTCTCGTCCTTTCAGACAACTCGACGGTGGTAGCGTATATACAGAAGCAGGGAGGAACTCATTCACCCGATCTATGCATGCTACTGTTTCGGTTGATGCGATGGTGCGAGGACCACGACCTGACACTCAGCGCTCGCCACATTCCCGGTCGCCTGAATGTTTTGGCGGACTCCCTGTCTCGCCGAGGACAGCTTATTCACACAGAATGGACTCTACGTCAGGACATTTTCCGGATGATTTGCTCTCACTGGGAGACCCCGATGGTGGACCTATTCGCCACGAGGTGGAATCACCAGCTTCCCCTCTTCGTCTCCCCAGTACCAGATCCCCTGGCTTGGGCGGTCGACGCCTTATCCATTCCTTGGGACGGACTCATCGCGTACGCCTTTCCCCCGACAGTCCTCATTCCCAAAGTCCTACTAAAGCTGCGAGGAACCAATGCGATCCTGCTCCTGGTCGCCCCGTTCGCTTGGACTCGTTCCTGGTCCACCGACCTGATCAGCCTCGCCACTCACCCTCCTCTACTGCTCCCCACGCCCCGCACTATGCTCAAGCAGCTACGTCAGGCGCTGTTCCACCCTTGCCCGGAACGCTTACTGCTACACGCCTGGAGGTTGTGCGGCAAGCCCTCTCCGCTAGTGGCTTCTCGGGTGCTGCAGTGGAAGCTATCGCTACAGCCCGCAAGCCCTCGACTAGACGTATCTATGAGGGAAAATGGAGGGTACTCTGTGCCTGGTGCAGCGACCGTCGTCTCTCCCCCACCGAACTGACAAACCCCCAACTTGCGGACTTCTTCCTCTGGCTCTTCGGAGACCAAGGACTGGCTCCAATTACCATTAGGGGATATGTCTCGATGATTGCCGATACCTACCGGCATCTCGGCCGCGCGGACCCCGGCTAGCGGACCTTATGACGCACTTAGGCCTACAAAGACCTGCCTCTCGCTCGCTACTTCCCCGCTGGAATTTACCATGGGTTCTTACCTGGCTGAACTCACCACGTTTCGAACCACTACCTCTGGCCAGACTCGCTGATGTGACATGGAAGACCTGCTTCCTGCTGGCTCTCGCCACCGCGGCACGAGTAAGCGAGCTACACGCGCACTCAGCCCGGCCTACATGCCTGCAATTTCGAGCGGATCGTTCCGTCCAACTTGTGACCGACCCTGCCTTCATTGCCAAGACTAGGTCTCCACTGACGGCACCACAGGTTATCACCTTACGACCGTTGCGCGGGAACAACTTCCCCAAAGAGACCAGGCAACAAGATCCTGTACGAGCCCTTAGAGTGTACTTGCGCCGAACCAGAGCTGTCCGGAGGGGACGCTCATGCTTCTTCCTACCATTAAAACCTGGAAGAAACGACATTACAGCACAGACTATCTCTTCCTGGCTACGCTGGGTGATTCGCTCAGCCTATGTCGATCTCTCCCCACAGGGAGCGAAGAGCTTAAAGATTTGGTCGCACGAAGTACGGGCCATGGCCACGAGCGTCGCCTTCGACAGGAACTGCGCTGTCAAGGACATCGTGGCTGCGGTGGGCTGGCGATCAGAATCTACATTCGCCCGCTTCTATCTACGGGATCTGGCAGGGCAGCGAGACAACCTCGCCTTGGTGGGGGACATCACGGCAGCACAACACTCCCTCCCGGCGCCACAGGCGCCGTAGGTACGCACCTAGTAGGGAGTGAAGAGTGTCAGAGGAGAGGAGGGGGCCATGAGCCTAGAGAAAACCTTCTGGGGGTGCGGCACCCTCCTCCTGTTCGGCATTCTCCAGGTAGTCATGTCATCGGTAATGTTTTTGAAGAAACAAATTCATTTGTTTTCTCAAAACACATTACCGATGGTATTACTTAAAGGAAATGGTTTCTTAGCTAGTCTAATTTTAGCCCAAAATTGTTGTGTACGAGTATGGTCATGATGGCAGGTGAGGGGCGCCATAGCCCAGGCGGAAACCCGGGTAGCCTCCCTTCCGGTTCAACCACGCATGCGCCACACCACTCATACGCCAGTCAGTTTTCTTTGCTAGTCTCAGAAGGTTGTGTACGGGACTCGCTCTGTTCGATAGGACTCTATCTTCGTTAGGAAAGTCTAAACAGAAGGAAGCTTTGTTCAAGGTGGGAAACCTGGCTTGAGGTTTCCGTCGGTCTACGGACTTAGGAACTTGTTCCTAGTGAACGTTACTTGTGAATTTCACCCGTCGGCGCCATCTTATCCTACCGGGCGCGGCGACGCCAGGTTGAACTGTACTCACGCCTTGTGCCGCTCTGGCCCAAGTGCGTGTTACTCGTGTGTGCCAAGCTTCTACTTCGCTCTTCAGCCTGCTCTGAGTGCCTGCTGTTGCGGAGACTTCGTTTCGACGCCTTCACTGACGCCAGTGGCTTCGCCCGGCATCAGCGTTACGTGGTCGCCGTCCGACGCCGGGCCGTGTCTGCGTGCTAGCCTTTCTGGTGGGTGTTCGACCGGGTTGGTGCCTCACTTCTTCGGATGGCAAGGTAATATCTCTGCCTTGGCCTACGTCAGGCGCTCAAGAGTAGTGGTGGAGCGCCGGGCGTAGGCTTACACGGTACACTTCGTTCGTTCACGCGGATTCGGTGCGGGCCCACGGGGGCACGCTCGCTCGCATTTCATTGTACATTATGTTTTGCAGTTGGCAAGTCCGAACATGCACTCGATGTGGGCAATTCCAGTGGCCGAGTGACGAACATCTGGTTTGCCTGCCCTGTTCCGGTTGTACCTCCACGCGTCCGTGCTCGGTCTGCGCCCCATGGCTGGAGGAACAATGGACCCAGCTGTGGAGTTTCTACGGCCGCAAGAAACCTACACAAGCACGGAAGAACGATCCCACACCGGTACGCGCCACAGTCCAGTCGAGTGGCCCTGACCGAGTGTCTGAGCAGACGAACCAGCGGCTTCGGTCGCGTGCACGTGCTCTAGTACCGACAGCCACCACAGTCCAGTCGAGTGGTCTCTGTACGGTCAAGGATCCTAGAGCGCCTCGGGCTAGGCCTCTAAACAAGACTCCGGTAGCCACCACAGTCCAGTCGAGTGGCCTCTACCCGGTAGCAACGCCTCTGCAGGCAACTGATAAGGAACTGATACAGGCTCCTACACCCGCTCTGGTTGCGGGCCTGACTAATACGGATCTCCAGGTAGCTGACAAGCTCTCGCCACAGATTCGTCCTGCTGCTTCCGCTACCTTGTTCTCCGCTAGGGACCAGCGCGGAACGCCAGCGCCCCGCCCAGCTCCTTCCGTCCGGGCGTAAAGTTCCGACAAGTCTTCTCACCGGACACGCTCCCGCTCCTCGGGTACGAAGCAGTCGCCTCCGCTCTGCTGCGGTGCGAGTTACTCCCCGTCTTCAGTCCGAGCGAACCTCAGCTGTTAGACATCGTTCACGCTCGAGAGACAGGTCTACTCGCCCGAGGGTCGATTCCTACCGGTCGGAATCCAGCCGACTTTCGCGGACACAGTACAGGCATGACTCTGCTTTGCGTTCAGCTTCGCGCCATTTCAGACGTTCCCGGTCCCCGCGTCGCCGCCCCCACTCCTGTTCACGCTCCTCTCGGCGGAGTGCCGCTCGTCGCCCGCGACACCGTCGTAGGTCAGGAGTTCGGGCTTCCCGCTCAGCGTCGAGTGATTCACGGGACCATTCATCTAGCAGACACTGGCGGCGCCACGCACCAGTGAGAAAATCTCCTCCACCGGCTACGACCGTTACCCGCCCCGGCGACGGGAGTCTTCCTCCTCGTTTGGGAGTGGACCCGATTCCCCACTCAGTTCCGGCAGAAGAGGACACCCTTAGCCTGAACCCCGAGGAATCGATGTCGGCACTACTACAGGTGGCCAGCCCTGCCCCGTCCAATCCCTCGGGTGGCGACGAGGAATTCCTGCCGGCTGTAATTGGACATAGGTTAGAGACACTGCGGGCCCTTGATGAAGCCGCACGGCTTATCGCGGCTTGCCTCCCTGCAGAAGACTGCCCTCCCTCTCCAGTTCTTAAAAGAAAAGCGTCCGCCTTTGTGGACGCAGAACGACAGGCCAAGCGATTCAAGTCTCTCCCCCAGCCGCCGGGTTTCCGGGAGTTACGTGATGCGTTTTCTGCTCATCTTGCGCAAGGGGCATGCGGTACAGGATTCTTCTCAGACTCCAAGTGGCCGACAGGTATAGACATCGCCTTCCGGCAGTCATGGTATGCGGGCCATACACAGCACTTTTCCTGCCCTCTACCGACAGCGGACCCTGCGGCAGTGGCGTTCTCTGGGACTTCCTTACGTCAGTCTCTCCTCCCCGGGGTAGAACAGACCGCGACACTCATTAGGAACACCCTGGCAGCAGCGGGATTTCTAGATTTGGTCACGCAAGCCATCGTCCGACGTGTAGAGGACTCCTGGCATCCGTCAATTTCGCCTCTGCTGGGAGACCTGCTCGCCCTAGCAGTTTCGGGGAACCGTGCTGTATATCATGTCGCTGTCAACTCCATGGCAGCCGCCTCTAACTGCGACTTACTGCGTCGAGATGCGATTCTCCGTTCCTGTCCCATTCCGCTGGATGTGAAGACTCAGCTTCGGCAGGCGCCTCTCGGCGGTGAATTACTGTTCGGCCCCACCTGGCTCGCTGTGAAGGAAGCTAACAAGGACGCCTGGCCTAACCGCCCAGCCCCAACTTCCTTTCGACCAACCCGCAAGGCTCCGGGTCGCCCCCTGCGGACTGCTAGACCCACCGCCCGCCCTTTCACCAGAGGTGGTCGCCTACCCCGCAGAGCTCCAGCCTTTCCTCGCGCCCGCCCTTTCCCCAGTACCGAGCCTCCCCCACCCCTCCCCGCCCGCACCTGGCCCAGACCTGCCCGGCGCCCCGGGCGGGGCCGGGCGCACTGACTTTCTCCCCCTCCGGCCCCCGCCGACCTCGTCCCGAGTTCAGGTCGGCGGGAGGCTGGCGCTTCACAGCGAAGCCTGGCGCTCGCTGTTTCCGGACGACCCGTGGATTCTCTCTACCATTACTCAGGGACTACTGATCTCCTTCCGGGCCCCACACTCCCGTGCGCCGGAGCCCGGTGTGGACTACAGTTCCTTCAGACCAGCTCAGAGCCGAAGCTCTCCGCGGCGAAGTATCCTCCCTGCTTCAGAAGTTCGCCACGGAGGTGGTGGTCCGGCACGACTCCCCAGCCTTCTACAGTCGGCTCTTTGTGGTGCCCAAGCCGGGCGGCAAGTGGCGCCCCGTCATACACCTCTCGGCGCTGAACAAGTTCATCGTCGCTCCGGCCTTCCGCATGGAGACTACGCGGGCCCTTCGCTCAGCGGTACAGCCGATGGACTTTGCGGTCAGCCTGGACCTCTCAGATGCTTACTTGCACGTGCCCATGCATCCTGCTTCCAGACGTTACCTACGCTTCGCCTTCGAGGGTGTCGTCTATCAGTTCAGCGCGCTCCCCTTTGGCCTCAACCTCAGCCCCTGGGTCTTCACTCGCCTCATGGACGCAGTGGTAGCCAGAGCCCGTCGAAGTTCCACGAGCCCTACGTCGAACTACTTGGACGACCTACTTTTGAGGAACCAGGACGAGCGCTCCCTGAGGGAAGACCAAGATGCTCTGCTTCAACTTCTCGAGAACCTGGGCTTCCTGGTCAACCTTGGCAAGTCCGACCTCATTCCCGCACGCCATTTTATTCACCTCGGTATGGAGTTCCTCACCGACCACAATACCGTCAGACTGCCGGAGAAGCGCATCCAGAAGTTGGCGACTCTAGCTCGGCAGGTGTCCCAGTTGACGGACCTGCTACCGCTAGGACGTCTCTACTCCCGCCCTCTGCAACTGCATCTCCTCCTTCACTGGCGACCGTCGTCGCCCGACCTCGAGGCCCCGATTCCAGTACCTGCCATGCTCCGTCCCCACCTGCTGCGCTGGGCGGATCCTTCCTGGCTCGCGACGGGAGTGCCGCTGTCCTCACCGCCGCCCACTCTCTCGCTCTGCGTCAACGCAAGCCTCGCAGGTTGGGGAGCTCACCTCCTTCCGTCGTTCGAGACTGCCTCCGGCCTGTGGCCTCTGGAATCGCTGTCCAAACACATCAACTGGTTAGAACTGAAGGCAGTATGGCAAGCTCTCCTGGCCTGGGAGCCCCGCATCCGACATCAGGAACTGTTGGTTCTCTCGGACAACTCCACGGTCGTCTCGTACATCCAGAAGCAAGGCGGGACCCGCTCTCCATCCCTTTGCATACTACTATACCAGGTGCTCCGCTGGTGCGAGGATCGCGACATCTCTCTTCGCGCACGTCACATTCCGGGTCATCTGAATGTGCTGGCCGACTCCCTCTCCCGACGCGGTCAACTGCTCCATACAGAGTGGGCGCTGCGACCCGACATCTTTCGACTGATCGCCGTAACCTGGGAGGCTCCCATGATCGACCTCTTCGCCACGAGGTGGAATCGACAGCTTCCCCTCTTCGTCTCACCCATTCCAGACCCTCTGGCCTGGGCAGTCGACGCTCTATCCATCTCTTGGGACGGCCTGGTCGCCTACGCCTACCCGCCCACCGTGCTAGTCCCCAAGGTCCTACTCAAGCTCAGAGGGTGCAACACGATCCTGTTCCTGGTGGCGCCATTTTGCTGGACCAAGTCGTGGACAACCGACCTCCTGAACCTTGCCACGGCTCCCCCGCTACCGCTCCCCACACCGCGGACGATGCTCAAGCAACCACAGCAGCAGCTGTTCCACCCGTGCCCCGAGCGTCTCCTCCTCCACGCCTGGAGGTTGTCCGGCAAGCCCTCGCAGCTAGAGGCTTCTCAGGTGCGGCAGTGGACGCGATCGCTACAGCTCGTCGAGCCTCGACCAGACGAGTCTACGAAGGCAAGTGGAGAGTCCTCTGCGCCTGGTGTGACGACAGACACCTTCAACCCATCGGCTTGACACTCCCCAGTTGGCGGATTTCTTCATCTGGCTTTTCAGCGACCAGCAGTTAGCACCGATCACCATCCGGGGCTACCTGGCCATGATTGCCGACACGTACAGACACTTGGGACTGCCCGACCCGGGTTCCTGCAAAGACCTAGCCGACCTGATGGCCCACTTCGGTCTACAACGTCCTGCCCGCCGATCCCTGGTGCCACGATGGGACCTGTCCTGGGTACTCACTTGGCTCAACTCGCCCCGTTTCGAACCGATCCAGTTGGCGCGGTTGCCGGACGTGACTCGGAAGACCTGCTTCCATTTGGCCCTCGCGTCAGCCTCCAGAGTCAGCGAACTGCACGCACTTTCAGCACGCCCCGCCTGCTTACAGTTTCGGGCTGATGGCTCGGTGCAGCTGCTTCCTGACCCGGCCTTCCTAGCCAAGACCAGATCGCCTTTGACGGCCCCTCAACTGGTCACCATTCAACCATTACGAGACCCAAGCTCCACCCGGGAGTCCAGACAACAGGACCCGGTGCGAGCCTTACGTGTGTACCTGCGCCGGACCAAGCCGATACGCAGGGAACGCACCCGCCTTTTCCTTCCTCTGTCCCCAGGTAGAAACGACATCTCGGCCCAAACAATATCCTCTTGGCTCCGGTGGGTGATACGATCAGCCTACCAGGAGCTTGCCCCTGATACAGCCAAACGCATGAGCATCAGGGCGCACGAGATCAGAGCCATGGCCACCAGCCTAGCATTCGACCGGAACTGTGCGGTCAAAGACATTGTGGCGGCCGTGGGCTGGCGAGCGGAGACCACCTTCGCACGCTTCTACCTGAGGGACCTCTCCAGCCAGCGCCAGAACCTATCGCTGGTGGGGGACATCGTGGCGGCGCAACACTCCCTCCCGGCGCCCTAGGCGCCGTAAGTATCTTTGCTAAAATTAGAGGGAGGTTGCGGGAGGGTGGCCGACTCGAGCGGCCAGGATGGCAGGGGATGGGGTCGCATATAGCGGAACCCGCCTCCTCCTCGGGATTCTTCCTTTAAGTAATACCATCGGTAATGTGTTTTGAGAAAACAAATGTATTTTTCATTAAAATGTATTTTTTTGAAAAATACTTACCGATGGTATTACTCGAAGGTCCCTCCCACCTGCCCCGCTTGCCGCTGGTTCGCTAAGAAAACTGACTGGCGTATGAGTGGTGTGGCGCATGCATGGTTGAACCGGAAGGGAGGCTACCCGGGTTTCCGCCTGGGCTATGGCGCCCCTCACCTGCCATCATGACCATACTCATACACAACAATTTTGGGCTAAAATTAGACTAGCTAAGAAACCATTTCCTTTAAGTAATACCATCGGTAAGTATTTTTCAAAAAAATACATTTTAATGAAAAACACATGTTTGGGTCCATTCGAACCGGTTCCATCTCTACTTTCCCCATTCACAAACCAGCTGAAGGTTACAAAGGCTCTATAAATAGCTATTGACGCAAAACTGACGTCACGAACGACCGGAGATTTCCTTATACGGACGTTATGCTAATGAGATAATACTATTTTCGGAAACTGACCAATGAGCAGAGCGCGCCGAGTGTTCTGGATGACTTTGGGGTTTTTCCAGCCAGGCTCAGAGTGGCTTCGGGTCTTTCTGACCGTCCCACAATGCACCATTACGCATTGCTTACAACTCGATCAAAATACGAGAATCGCTCATTCAGATCACGCATTTTCAACGTTTTACATCACTTCAGCAGTTATTTCACAAAGTCCATTAGTTGTAATCGTTGGAAATGTCTCCAATGGCTTCAAAGAAGTTGCGTGGTGCTCAGCTAGCGGCTGCGAGGTTGAACAGATGAAGAGAGATGTGTCCGAGCAGACGAACCTGAGTGAAGAGAGAGACAGAGAAAAAAAAACACACATTCCTAAGCCTCCTACTGTGAATACCGATGAGACGGTGGTGAAATCCGCAACACGCAAGAAACTTGAAATGATGAAAGATGCTTGCGACGTCGGCGTTGGACAGTAAATGATGAAGAAATGTGGTTTTACACATCGCTCATGTGTATCTGAAGTGACAGTACAGCAGACCCCATGTGCATGACACTTCATCTGCAGAAACTTCATCTGTGTGCATATATCCAAGACTGAGAAACCTTTTGCTTTTCATTTTCTCATGAGAAATTCATTTTTCTTTAAAAGGTATTTTTTCGAAAAATACTTACCGATGACATGACTCGAAAGACCCTCCCACCTGCCCCGCTTGCCGCTGATGAGCCTAATTTTGTGACTGGAGTTCACAGGTGAATAGGGCTGGTGGGTAGGAGCGGGAGACAACTCTCGGTCCCTCTGGGGGTTCCCCGAGTGCCTCCCAGGTTGTGTTTACACAACGGGTTCTTAGGCTAGAATTGAGCAAGGAGTGGACACTCCAGGTAGTCATGTCATCGGTAAGTATTTTTCGAAAAAATACCTTTTAAAGAAAAATGGCGGCATTCGTCGCTCGCAAAGCGGTGTTGTCAGGGTCCAAACATTGGATGTTTTTTTTAGCAAAAGACGTCGCAAATGCTTGAAACATTGAGCAGGTGCTTCACTTTATTTATTTTTTTACAGCAAATAAAAGGTATTTTGTGATATTTTATGGTTGTGGCCGGGGTGTAGGGGGTTCAAACAACCCAAAAATCCAGTCAACCCAAAAACACTTAAGACACCAAAATTGACATTTTTGGGGTAAGACACAAACTTTTAGTGTTAATGAATATTACAATGGCTGGTTTGAGGCAGTGTGTAATGATATAGTGAAACAACTAAATCAACTAAATTTGTATTTTACCAGTGTTACAGTTAATAAAATGGAAATACACATGCAGCAATTTTTGTCTTTTTAATATTTTGTCAGACAAATAAAAATGGTGGACAACATGATCGATGTAACAGACTGCTTGGGGTATATCCAGCACTTTGATCAGTTAAAATCAAATTTCAGACAACCTGACATAACACCAATATCAACACCGGCGATGATATATGTGTCATATCAAATGACTTTAGAAATATTTGAAGAGCTACCATTTGTAGAGTAAATGCCTGTTGATCTTAAGACACATACCTTTGAAGTTGATGATAACTACCAAGGCTGGTTTGAAACAGTGTGTGAACAAATATTCAGACAACTATGCAAACTGAATTTGTTTATTGTAGGTGTTACAGTTAATAAAGTGGTATTACACAAGATGTAACTTTTTTCTATTTATTATTTTGTCCGACAACTAAAAAATGACGGACGATGCTCAAAGCGCTCCAAGTCCTTCAAGCTTACGAAACGTGTTTCACACAACAAACTTGCCTATATCCAACACTTACAATGTCTATAAATTAATAGAAAACTCTTTTTCTGTAATACAAGATAATCTTCTTGCTGGTAGTGTAAAGATTCAGGTTGTTGCCGAAATAGAATTTATCAGGGTAGACGGCGAAACAATAAAATCGTTTATCTCAACAAAACACACAGTTAATTCAAAAGGAGAACCGGGGCTGGAGAAAGTGTTTAGAGACAAAATGTTGCCTGACTTTCTCGAAGCAATCGACAGAGCAAAAATGAATGGATCTGGTTGGCATGAAGGTCATGTACATGAACTACAATTAAAACAGTCAAGATATCATCCTATTTTAGGCAAATCATGGCTGCCACTACCAACTGAGGTTGCAAACATAAAGGCTGTCGTCAATATTCAGAACAATGATAATCTCTGTTTTATGTGGTGTGTGCTTGCCAAACTTCACCCTGAAAAAGAAAAATCTGAGCATGTGTCTAAATACACCAAATTTGAAAATGAACTCAACTTCAGTAGTATAGATTTTCCTGTTGAGGTAGAGGAAATAGACTTGTTTGAAAAATTAAATCCTGGTATATCTGTGAATGTGTATGTATGGGATAATGAGTCCCCTAACAAGTTAGAATCAATTAGAGTATTACCACTTAACCCCAACCTACGGTCAGTCAGAAGATATACATGTTGACCTGTTATTAATAAGCCATGGAGATAACTTTCACTACACAATTATCAGAAATATGTCGCGTCTAATTCATGGGCATACAACAAAATGCAATGGCAAAAAGGAATTTTGCAAAAAATGTTTACAAAGGTTTTCCTCTATTGAAGTAGCACATAAACATTTTAAACATCGCAGGTCACCTGATGACATTCAAACAATACTTCACTACCCAGATCCTGGCAGCCAGGTATATTTTAAGAACTATGAGATGCAGCAAAAGCTGCCGTTTGTAGTGTATGCTGATTTTGAATCACTGGTTGTACCATATGAGGGTCGTGTTCCAGAATCATTACCAAAGACTAAAATTGAGTGACCAAGTGGTGTGTTCTTTCGGTTACATTCTTGTTAGGTCAGATGGACAGCATACAGAACCTGTTATCTACAGAGGTGAAAATGCAGCAGCTGAGTTTTTAACAGAAATGAGACAAATGTACAGTAGTGTAGTACATTATCTGGTAAAGTCAGATGCCTTTGGTGATGACAGAAGAAGATAAACTAAATTTTGATACAGCAGTGATGTGCTGGATTTGTGAACAACCTCTGGGAGGTAATAAAGTTCATGACCATGACCACATATCCAGGTGTTACAGAGGTGCTGCTCATGGTGCATGTAACTTAAAACAAAAAATAGATCCCAAGGCATATAAACTGCCTATCTTTTTCCACAATCTCAAGGGGTATGATTTACACATTATCATGCAGGCTGTGGATGAGACTTACAAAAAATTAGTTGTATTGCCCAGACAACTGAGAAATACTTGACTTTTAGGCTAGACAAATTAGCATTTTATGACTCCATGCTACATTTGTCTTTAGGGCTTGCTAGTCTGGCAGAAGGTCTGACATCGTTTCCAATAACAAGTAAATATTTTGAGCCTGAGTTAATCAAGAAAGGTGTCTATCCCTACGAGTACATTGATCACTGGGTTGTGTTTGAAGAAAGGAGACTGCCTCCAAAAAGAGGAATTTTATTCTATACTAAATGGCAAAGGTATTTCTGACTCTGAATACCAGCATGCTCTTGATGCATGGGGTAAACTAGGGTGTAAAACGAGTGGTGACTACCATGACCAGTACTTGAAAGCTGACGTTTGCTTGCTAGCAGACGTATTTGAAAGTTATTGTGAAAAGGGTTTGTTGCACTACAGTCTTGACCCAGCTTGCTACGTAACTAGTCCTGGCATGACATGGGATGCATTTTTAAAATCTGGTAAGATATCTATAGACCTGCTGTCTGATCGCACGATGGGTGAAATGGTGGAACGTAGATTGAGGGGAAGCATTAGTATAGCCGCAAACAACTATGCCAAAGCCAACAACAAATATCTTGATGACTTTGACCCCTCAAGGTCAAGGTCATTTATTACGTACTTGGATGCTAATAATTTGTATGGATTTGCGATGTGTGAGTTATTGCCCTTGATAAACTTTCGCCTGCATGATTTGTCACAGTGTGATATAACAAAATTAACAAACGAAATTATAACTCATGATCGGAATCACAAAAAGGGTTGGATCTTTGAAGTCGACCTGGAGTACCTGCACCACCTACATGATTACCACAATGATTATCCATTAGCTGTTGAGAAAATGAGTTTGACGGGGAAAAAAGAAGACACCAAACTTGTACCAAATTTGAATGACAAATTCAATTACGTTTGTCACTATCGCTTACTGCAGTTTTACATTAGACATGGGTTATTACTAAAGAAAGTTCACAGAGGTATTAAATTTGATCAGCGTGCTTTTATGAAAGATTACCTAATGAAAAACACAACCCTTCGTGCAAGAGATGGTAACACTGCATTTGACAAAGATTTCTTTAAGCTTATGAACAATACCTGTTTTGGCAAGCCGATGGAAAATCCTCATAACCGCAAAGATGTGAGACTTGTCACAACTGAATCAGGTGCAGTCAAGCTTACAGGCAAGCCGCACTACACAGGGTATAAAGAGTTTCATCCGTCATTGTATGAAGTAACACTAAAAAAAAAAAAGATTGTCAAACTGGACAAGCCTGTATTCATTGGTATGGCAATACTTGAGTTATCAAAATTATTAATTCTTGAATTTTACTATGATTACTTTAAACCGAAGTACCCTGACTGTCGTCTGTTATACACTGACACTGACTCTATGATCATAGACATGCCTACTGAAGACTTTTATGAAGACATGAAAACAGAGTTACATATGTATGACACGTCTGATTATCCTAAGGATCACCCGCTGTATAGCACACAAAACAAGAAAGTGCCTGGGAGGTTAGAGATGAACTAAATGGAGTGCCAATAGTTGAGTACGTTGGACTGAGGTAAAAAATGTATTCCATACTGCACCAAAAATGCAGTCAGTCTAAAGCAAGAGGTATAAAAAAAAAAACAGCAATTAAAAAATAAAGACATTCGTCATGAACATTATAAGTAAGTTTTAGATGGAGAACTAATGCATGATTATCCAAACAAGACACTGAGATCGAACAAACATAATATTGAAATGATCCAAACACATAAGAAATCGCTTGCACTTGGAGACACAAAACGAATGTTTCACACTAAGGAGAAGGCACCTGGTCATTACAGGCTCAAGTTATCTGAAGAAATAGTCGATGAACTGGTCGATGAACTAATTGATGAATTAGTTGATGAAATGAGTAACAGTGTCTGGGGGAATAATCTGTAATTCTTCTCTGACAAATGCCCTCTGAGGGGCAGGCTCATATAGACAATAAATTGATGGATTACCAGAGACTATTTTTTTATATATTGTGAAGAGATGTAGACCATATTGGATCAGTTGCCCTGCGTCTGATGTCATTCTCGGCCTCGCCGGGTTGATATAGATATCTCACCCGTTTTGTAAACAAACTTGTGTCAGGTGCTTTTGTTTTTTACCCAACTCTGGCCCTGACGGTGACGGTATTGTTTTCAATTTAATAGCATCAGCGGGTTTTGGATGTCCCTCGTTATTCATTGCTTTTATCACAGATGGTAATCTCTTAAACCCACTCAGTGTTACGTGCGTCATGCATGAGTTCCTTAGAATACTGATAGCTGAAAAGTCTCTCCGATAATTGTTTGTTAAAGTTCTCAACAATTGCCTGTGATCTGTGCATGCCCGGTATGCCTCGCCGCACTAGCACGCCATGCTTCACAAATAATTGATTAACGGCGCCTTTGAATTCACTTCCGTCATCAACTTGCACAAGCCTAGGGTATTTTAAAAGGACCTCGACTATATATCTTTGTTAACACAGTGGCTACTGTAGTAGCATTCTTGTCAGTTATGGGCTCGGCATCCTTGTACCGTGAAGCTATATCGACAACAGTTAATGCATACTTGTATCGTTTCTTTGTTATTGTATCATGCGGCAGAAACAGAAGATCCATTTGATGGGTGTCATTAGGGGTAGTATTTTCAAAATGAGGTCTTGTTATTTTTGGAGGGGCAGGTAAATATATTTGCCAAATTGCTTGTTTTTGCATAATTTAGGTGGGGTGGGGGATCTGCCTTAATAATCACGGTTTGATAGCCGATCCAAAAAGTTGCTTCATTATTTTCGGAATAGACCTAATGAACATAGACAATGAAAGAGGTAATTGCAATGATTGGAGTTCGTTAGCGTAAATGGTTAGTTAGCTCGAGTAACCTTTTGATTATGGGGGTTAACTCTTATATTCTCTCTCTCTGGGGAGAGAATTCATGAAAATGTGGGATTTGTTTGGTTCTCTCCACTTGATCAGCCACTTCCATTAGAAACAGCTATTCACACAAGTATAGATTCTCTCAAGTCCCTATTGCAGGTTCTCAACATGAGGCCCTGTGGCCACAGGGCCTCATGAGAATCCATCTTTCACTTGCTAAGATTGTTTCTCCAGTTGAGACCATAATTTGGGATTAACCCTTTTAGCCCCAGATCACTACAGCAGGAGATGGCTCGACCATGATAATTCTAAGAAAGAGCCAGATTAGCTTGGCGCCTGAAGGCGCCAAGCTGATCTGGCACTACCCTTGAATTATCATGGTCAAGCCATCGCCTGCAACTGGTACATAGTCATTGGGCAACACCTCTAAAATTTGAGAAATGGGACCTTGGGGCTAAAAGAGTTAAGTGTATGGCACGTACTTCCATCATGCTCAAACCAGTTTGTCACTCGCCATGGTCATCGTTCATATTCATACTACATCATGGGTGACAGTATTCAGTCCTGGAGTCTGATTCAACTTTTTTTCAAAATACCAAAAAGCTGAATTTTAGATTTTTGGTTCGGACAGAACAGCCCTTCAGCCAGCCTGTTCCATCCGCAAGAGACATAAATTCTCATCCATTCGCAAGGGTTCATAAAAATGTATGGCTCTTGCTGACTATGGATTATGGGGCATAGTTAGTCTGTGGACCGTTTCAGTCATTGACATTTTTCGCACTGTCACCCATACTACATGTACTAACATTGTTTGAAAGGTGTAACCTTTCCGTTTGTGGTTGTACCCTTGTCTTGTGGATGCATGTTGCTCAGATCTGTTATTAAATGACTTCTGTTTTGTAGCCGACCTATTCTAACCAAGATTTCAGTTCTTTTTACGTCCCATTGTGCACTTTGGTCTAGTCATAGTTTTGTGTTCTCTTTTGTTTTTGTGGCACGTTTAGTGCATGTTGTGTGTTTGCATGCGTTTGCCAGAGAGGGCACCTCAGGTCGAGTCGGCTTTTACGCCTGAGCGCACGTCGCCTCGGCCACGCGATGATGAGCGTTCGCGTTCGTTACCCTCGGAGGACAAGCGGCGTGCACAGCGCGCTCAGCAGCAATTGTCCCCATCGCCTTCCTCTTCTCCGCGAAGTATGTGTTGTCATTAACCACGTAGTTTGTTTCGTCAGAGCTCAATATTAATTTGTCCAGAATGATTCACACTGGTTATCCCATTCAGCCCTGACGCACTACAGCAGGAGATGGATCGACCATGATAATTCAAGGGTAGCGCCAGATTAGCTTGGCGCCTTCAGGCGCCCAGCTAATCTGATCATGGTCGATTGACCTACTGACCTAATCTGGCACTACCCTTAAATTATCATGGTCGATCGACCTACTGCAACTGGTACATAGTCGTTGGGTGACACCTCCAATATTTGGGAAATGAAATGCAGCCTTTGGATCAAATGGGCCACCCTCCATTATGTGCACAGTCTCCCGTAGTGTTTACAGTATCGTTGGCTGAATGCACAAGGGGGATGACCCTTTGTCTGTTGGTAGTGCTTTCAGTCACCATGAGTCCTGCAGGAATCATCGTGACAAAGAGCACTATCGACAGCCGACAGAGGGTTAGCACAGTCCAGAGGTGGAAATTCACAGATTTAGGCGTTGTCTTCTAAAAAAAAAAATAGATACCAGTTCAATGGACGGATTGACCATGATAGTTCAAGGGTGGTGCCAGAATAGCTTAGTGCCTGAGGGCACCAAACTATTTTGGCACAACTCTTGAACTGTAATTGTCCATCTGTCACCTGTTGTAGGGTGTCAGGGCTGAATTGGTTTTTTAAAAAAATACATCTTTACAGACTTTCCATGGACCTTAAATTACAAAGGATTAACCCCTTTCGTTCTGATACACCCATTGCTTGAAATGAATGTGACTGATAGTTCAAGGGCGGTGGCAGAATAGCGTGGCGCCTGAGGCACCAAGCTATTCTGGCGCCACCCTTGAACTAAAGCAGTTGACCTATCTCCTAAACTGTAATGCAGCCTTCATAGGAGTTAGGACAATAAGCAAATTTACAAAATCAGCCTCAGGATGTAATGGGTTAAAAAAGCAACAACCCCCTCCCCCCACCCCCTTTCCCCTCTTGGCTACTTTGCATATAATGTTACTTTAATTTTGAGCTCTGGTAAGTTTGTGTTGTGATAAATGAATAACTTGGTGTTTATATTTGCACAGAAATTGTATGCATACCACAAAAGGTGTGAATACATGCATGCACGCAAGCATGCCACACACACACACACACACACACACACATCGCTGATATTTATTGCACTGTTTGACTGTTATTGTTGTTGAGAACATTAACACTTTTCTGTTTGGGGAATTAACTTTTGTTAAGTACTTTCTGCATGTGTTCCTGTTGTATAGTTGTGTTTTGCTGGTTGTTATGTAGTTGTGCTTATCATACTTGTTCATACATCTGTAGACTAAATCAGCATTGCGCTCAGTTGTAACAAAAAGCTGCCTGTGTTTTGGGGTGTGTTGATCAGTATTTGGTGTATCAGTATTTTTTGCACTATCTTTTTGTAAAGCAGCTCTTTGGTGGAGTATTACTAAATCTTCATTTTGTCCATTACCCATTCAGCCCTGATGCACTACAGCAGGAGATGGGTCGACCATGAAAATTGACAGGTAGTGCCAGATTAGCTTAGCACCTGATGACGCTAAGCTTATTTGGCACTACCCTTGAATTATCATGGTCGGTCCATCTCCTGCAACTTGTACAATATAGTCATGAGGTGACACCTGCACTATTTCGGAAATGCGGCCGTGGGTTAATAGCCAAAGTTGTTCTTGGACCTCTGTGCACTGCTTATAATTTTCCCATGTAGAAACTGTCCCTTGTAATACTGGACAGACCCTCAGCAGAAGTGTGTGTGTGTTAGGATGGGGTCATGGTAGTTGAAACTCTAAAAGTACACAGCTCTACTATGCAGCTTTATCAGTTCTTGTTCTTTATTAGAAGTTGGTTTGAGATGGTTGCACAGGTCTATATTGCTGTTGTGTAAATCTTTATTTTCTTACAGTGGGTTCACTTCTGAACATGGTGCTGAAGGCATAGGACCTCATAAGCCCATGCAGTCCATAGGGGTGCATCCCACGAATGTCTGTGTTTGTTGCTGGCCATCTTGAGTTCTTTTACATCTGCATTTCTCAACCAGAAGAGGTTGTGAGCAGTATCAGCAAAAGTAGTTCACTGGATGAGGAGAATGTTGCTGATATTAAGCAGCCACCTGTACTGTTTACTGTCCGCATGCACAAGTAGGGTAACCCTTTGGCTGTCGGTAGCATGCTTGGTTGAGGTGCTTCCTCCAGCAATTCAACCCAACACGCTACTGACAGCCAGAGAGTTAAGGGAGTCATGCTGTCAGAAACAGGTGCTTTTTGAGTGCTGAAAACTTAAGGCACTTTTGCTTTGGTAACTTAGGGCACTTTTGCAAACCAACCAAAGTTCCGAGCGGCTTTGCTAACAGTTTGTATGAAAGTTGATTTCCTGTTCCTGTTAATAGTTTTTGCTTTTATCATGCCATCCCTTGAAAGATTTGTTTCTACCACAACAGTACTTATTCCCAATTGTATTGGCCATCACTGGTATCAGAACAGATGATCTGATTAACCCTTTGGCTGTCTGCAGTTTATGTCGCAGTGATTCCTGCTACGGACAGCCAACGGGTTGACTCTTTCAAGACGTGCCGCATCTGGATTCACGGCTTTACGCTGTGAATCCAGATGTGGCACGTCTTGAAAGAGTTGAGGTCTATGTTTTTACAGCCTTTTAACCTGTTTTTCAGCTGTTAACATCTACAACTTTACTAACCATCCCAAAGCAGAAGAAAACCCACGGCATTTTGATTCACTTTAGAGGTTTACTAAACTTTTGTGGTTTGCTTCGTAGAGTGTATACTAGTACTGACCCCCAGTTCAGGGAGTGCATGATTGGTTGCGGGACTCTTTGATTCAGTTGGCACTGTCACAACTGAGCAACAAATGGCTTTGTGACATAACCCGGCTTCCTCCTCTGGCTTCAGTGTAGTCCGTAGGCTCCATCTGGCATTTCTTAACTGCCCAGTGATTTTTCATGATAGATTCGCAGAAGAAGCGTTCGCGTTCCAAATCACCCTTTGGAAAGTTATTCTCACGCAAAAAGGAGCCAGAGTTTGGAGATTTTGATCCCCAACAAGGTAAATGTGCTAGCGTAGTGGGACATACAGATGTATTGGAGGTGGCTAGTGAAGTGTTTTGTCAGCACAAAAATCAACTCGAGTCTATTCTTGGGTTGGAAATGCTGGCTCTGTTGCTCTGTGATTTTTAGACTTATGTAATCCATCAGAGAGTTGTCAAGTTGAGAATGCGCAGAGATTTGTGAGGAGTGGATGCATCTGCATGAATTGTACTTTAGATGCATAGGTTAGTGTCTGCATTGACTGTAATGGACTTGGACTCATGTGTGTTTGGACACAGACAAGGTAGTTCCATGTCATGTGTATGCATGTCTAAACCCTTCACTGTCCGTGAATGCAGATTATGTTTCTGAAATCTGTTGATTCAGCGCCAGAGAGCCCCAGCCGTCCCATAAATACGGATTCAAAGTGGTGCCAGCAAGAGGCATGGATCCTCATGAGCCCCTGCAACTGCTAGGGCTCATGAGTATCTATGTCTCTTGCTTTAACACCATTTTCACATCTTCTCGGCAGGGAAGGGGTTTAAATAAACATCTAGTGTGTGTTGTTTGTCGAGCAAGGTATCGTGTTGTGTGATGTACACAGGACTTGTATCTTTCCTAACATTTAATCCTTAGTGTTTAGAGGGTGCCAAATAAAGTTAGCCACTAAATGCCCAGTTCCATCCCTTGTCATGGTGAAGTAACGGTGGCATTTTGAGAGATCATATTAACCCTCTTGTGCATGCAACCACCAGTGCTGTTTGCAGTACAGTGTCTGCATACTATATCCTTTGGTTGTCAGTAGTGGTTTTTGTTTCTGCAAGAATCATCGCGACAAAAACTGCTACGGACAACCAAAGGGTGATGGGGGTGACATTCATACTGGTACAGATGATGATTTAACTGTAATCGGAAATTAACCATACTGGGAACATGGTTCACGTCCCACTTAACCTCCCCTTCCCCTCTCCCACTCTTGATGTCCTTGCAATAAAACCGCGGTTCAGGTCTAACATAATTTTGTCTGGATTTCCACAGAAGCCATACAGGGTGCATCATCTGAGGCGCCACACGAGGAAGGCACGCTGACTCGCAAACATGAGCGGGATGGGGACAAGAAGGCACCCAACAGGTAAGTCTACAATCAGCAGTAACTGTATGGTACAGGTCCACCTCAGTATTAATCCATTACATCCTGAGGCTGATTAAAAAAAAAAAAAATTGCTTATTGTCCTATGAAGGCTACATTACAGATTAGGATATAGATCACCTGTTTTAGTTCAAGGGTGGTGCCAGAATAGCTTGGCGCCTCAGGCGCCAAGCTATTCTGGCACCACCCTTGAACTGTTATAGTAAAATTTATTTCAAGCAATGAGTGTCGGGATGAAAAGGGTTAAGCACTCCAGTATACGGCGGTGTAGGATATAATATGCACAGACTGGGAGACCCATTGAGCAAAAGGTCCTTGGGCTGACTTCTTAGCTGGCCTGTGGACAGCTAAAGCTGACGCAGGCCAGCTGAGGCTGACGTTGGCCCAAGGACCTTCCTACATACATTCACCTGTTAAAATCCTCCAATGTCTTGCTCACGTATGCTAAGAGAGAAGAGAAAAATGCCATCATTTTTAACCCTTGTTTTGGTCATTGTTCCTCTGTTACTACGGTGTTTCTTAACACTTAGTGTGCAAAAGGTCCTCGGGCCGAGATCAGCCACTGATAGCCTTTGCACACCAGTGTGCGGTCCAACTACGGCCAATGTTTGCCTGATGGCCTTGTGTGCACTGGGAACATTGAAGAATGATGTTTGAGTAATAGTCATTGATGCTCGTTTCAGGTCCTGGGACAAGGTATATGTGGTGCTACACGGGAGCTCGATGTCCTGCTATAAAGATCCAAAACATGCCAAGTCGGTAAGTCATAACAGAGACTGACTTAACTACCATATTGATCACAGAAAAAAGATGAACTGTCTTAACCCATATATTGAGGCTAAAAGCTTCACATTTGTACACTGCCATATGCAAGCTACATTATAGTATTTACAGATAAGACCAATGGCTTTAGTTCAAGGGTGGTGCCAGAATAGCTTGGCGCCTAGAGGCGCCAAGCTATTCTGGCACTACCCTTGAACTATTTTAGTCAAACTTATTTCACACACGGGTGTATTCCAAATGATAAGAGTTAAAAGACTGATGTACAAAATACCACAAGTATGGACATCACAGTTTGAAAGCACTGTGCACTGTGAACCGAAAGGGATGCCGCTTTTGTGTTTATGTTGATCATTTGTGAAATTTATTTGAATCTAGAGAGAGAGAGGGAGAGCATTTGTGAGAACTCCGTCTGTGTGGATGTGTGTGTACCCAGTTGTTACAGAGTGTTACAGCTGGGCTTGCCAAACTTGACCTGTTCAGTTCCAAGAATATTTAAACACCACCCAACTGCAAAAGGCATAGACCCTCATGAGCTCCCGCAGTTAAGAGGGCTCGTGAGGATCTACTGTAAAACTTCTAATTTGTTGGCATTTTTGTCCCAGACAAATTCCTGATTTTCACGAAATGCCGAAAAATTGGGGCAGAGCAAAATATTGAACATGGGTACCGAAATATTAGATGAAAGACTGCTCATGCTGAAAATTAGAGGAAGACTTTCTGTGCTGATCTATTTCCTAAAATAATCTGATTGGCTGATTCTTACACCATTTCGTACACTAGTTCTTAGTGGCTAAGAAATATTGAACAAAAGTGCTCACCTGTGAAAGCACCTGCTCCAATAGAAACATGGAATCTGTGTACCTCAGGCATTGAAGTGTTAGATGGCAGTGGCCGGGGGTCTCAACCTACTCATTGTGTTTTCAAGCTTGCCTAACGGCGGTACCTGATGGCCCACACCGTATAACCTTGGCCTGACAGCCAAAAGATAGCTTCCCGTCACAGTAGATCAAAGATCCCTTGTAAGTGGCTTAGGGATACAACGCATTGGGAAAAAGCATCTCTGACGCTGAAATTAGTACCAATACCTTCCTTAGCCATAAGTGGGCCACCATAAATACGTAAGTACCAGATCTGTGTGGATAACTGATATGTAAACAGGCCATCGACTTCAACACGAGCCCATCAATACAATCCAGTTTTTCATCTACCCGGCACGAACTCTGTGCAAGAGACATAGTTTCACTACAGCCTTATAAGCGGCAGGGGCTCATGAGAACTTAGCCACGAGTGCTGGCCACGAGTGACTTCATTTATATCTTCAGCAGAATGCGCTGCATGTTGATGTAGCCATACCGTCCTATCAAGCCCGGCCAACTCAGCACACAGCAAGTGAATGGTGAACACCCCATCCTCTCCCCCATTCGGATTAAGTAACTGAGTTGTCTGTGAGCTGGACGGGGCCACAAAGCATGCCTATGGTTAATGCAGTGTACGAGGAGACATGTGGATCTATGCTTTGTGGATGGTACCCGGTAGGTTCACATAAAGTGTTGCATCACTCAAGCATCACATGGCAGCTTAGACCAGTTGCACCTGCAGTACCGTAAAGCTGTGAAAAGTATGCAGTCTTGGTGGCCATCACTTTGTCTTCACTGCTGGCTGCAATGGGAATTTTTATCCTCCAATTGCTGAAATATGCCACTGCTTTTCTGATCTCTTCCCGGCTGGGTCTGTCACAGCTGATGGGTAGGTCAGTCTCTGCCGGCTGGATGTCGGGGGGGTCGGGTGGGCTAGGTCTGTTCAGTAACTCTTCAAAATACTCGGCCCATCTGTCGAGTTGGTCTGCTCTGTCTGCAATAGGCTTGCCTTCTTTGTCTTTTACTGGTCTTTCTGTATGGCCATACTTACCCGACAATCTTCTGGTAATGTCGTAGAGCTGTTTCATGTTGCCGCTGCCTGCTGCCTTTTCTGCCTCTGCTCCCAGGCTGTCTGTGTAGGCCCTCTTGTCTGCCCTGATACTCCTCTTCACCTCGCGGTTGGCTTCCGAGTATTCCCCCTGTGCCCTTACTTTGGCTGCTCTCGTGCAACTGTTGTTGACCGCTGCTTTCTTCTGCTTCCTCGCTTCTATCTTCTTCAAGGTCTGTGCCGACAGCCAGTCCTTGTGGTGGTGTTTCCTGAGCCCTACAGTGTCTTTGCAGGTTGAGTTCAGCGCCTCTCTAACTGCCTTCCACTGCTGCTCTGTGGTGACCGCCTCCTCTTCATTTACTAGCTCCTTTCTCCAGTTGAAAAAAAGTGTGGAGTTCCAGAGAGCTGTCACAACACACCAAAGTCCGGATTTTCAACTCCAATGTAAAAGCAGTTCTCCTATATGGAGCAGAGACATGGAGATTGACAAAAACCACAGTCAACAGAGTACAGACCTTCATGAACAGTTGCCTTAGAAGAATTTTGAAAATCCACTGGCCAGAGAAGATCAGCAACGTCAGACTCTGGGAGAGAACAGAGCAGATAACAGCAGAGAATGAAATTGGGCGAAGAAGATGGGGATGGATCGGTCACAGTCTGAGAAAGCCAGCTTCCAGTATCACTAGGCAGGCATTGTCATGGAACCCCCAGGGAAAGAGGAAAAGAGGTAGGCCGAGAAACTCCTGGCGTCGAGACCTCCAAGCAGACATCAAGAGACTGGGAACCACCTGGAGTAGAATCAAAGGAGAAGCACAGGACAGGAGTTGCTGGAGGTCTCTCGTCGACGGCCTATACCCGGGTAGGGGTGACAGGCGTAAGTAAGTAAGTAAGTAATTGCTGAAAATTTCCTCTAATTGCTGAAAATAGATTTCAACCAAATTGCTCAAAATTGAGAGCAATGCCGAAAATCAACTTTAATTTTTTTGGACAATGCAGAAAATTCAGAGCAAAAAAGAAAATGGCCAAATTTTTACGGTGTACCTCTGGCTAACGCAACTTTGGATCCATGTTCAGGGACATCTAAGGTTCTTTTGTGTTGAATAAATAACGAAGATTGCACACAGGGTCTGCATCGGCTGGCACTAAACGGACTAAGAAAATAACAACAAAGGAAAACTATTTTTCTTTAAAATGTATTTTTTCGAAAAATACTTACCGATGACATTACGGTATGGGCAGCTGGGAACAGCACCGAGCTGAACACAGGCACTCCGAGTGTAGCAGGAGAGCCTCTTCTTCTCTTACTCTTCCAACTCCGGAAGTATAAAATTCAGGACACACAAAGTGCGTAATACGCTACGGCCAGACCGGCCTCGAGCAAGTGAGCAGAGTTCACAAGGTGCCGCTGTTTCGTCAGGTCTAAGTCCCAAACACCGAGGAAAATTCCACATGGAAAGCGTCCATGACGGCCACCAGTGCTGGAGCTCGCTCTCAAGTCTTATCTCGTGCCGAAAGGCGGCAGAACCGGGTAGAGACCATTCGGCAGGACTGTGGTGGCTACCGGTGCAGGGGCTTTGTCTCAAGGCCTATATCGCAGCGCTTGCTCCCATACCGTAATGTCATCGGTAATGTGTTTTGAGGGTCCATTCATCTATATTTTTCTTTTGAAATTCTCCCTCCTGTCTGCGCTTCTTGCAGTTCTTTTCTTCATTTAGCGCAGGCACGTCCTGAGAAGGCCTTTGTCGCTTGCGGGACGTAAAGCAATCTATACTCACTCACTCGGAATAAAAAAGGCATAAGAGTTGTTAACCCTTTTAGCCCCACGGGTGCATTTCCCAGATTTTGAAAGTGTTACTTAATGACTATATACCAGTTGTAGGAGGTGGATTGACGATAATTTAAGGGTAGTGCCTTCAGGCACCAAGCTAATCTGGCACTACCCTTGAATTATCATGGTCAATCAATCTCCTGCTGTAGGGCTTTGGGGCTAAAAGGGTTAAAGAGTGTTACAGCTTGGTTCACCAAACAGTTGTTTTGGCCTTTTTATTCCCAGGCGTTTCTTCCTTTGTTTGTGATTTCTGTGCATATTATGCACTGACACACTCGGCTGTCTTTCTTTACAAACTACAAAAATTACAAAATAAGAGTTCTGTCAACAGCTGATTGTTTTGTGTTTGTTTCACAGCAGCATTGGCTCCCATGACAAATTTCTCATTTGAATCAACAAAGTTTATCTTGTGATCTGTGCTCCACAGGACCCCAACACACGCATCCACCATGAGACGGCCATGAACCTACAGGGTGCCAGCTGTGAGGTGGCCACCGACTACAGCAAACGCCCTTACGTCTTCCGCCTGCGACTGGCCCGTGGCAGCGAGTACCTGTTCCAAGCTAAAGATGCTGTAAGTATCTTTGCAAATTACTAACAAAGGAGGGGGAAAAAAGAGAAGAAAAATGAGGACAAAACAGTTCAAGTTTGAACAATCTTTGTCCAGATCATTTTGTAAATAACAAAGAAAGAAGGAAACAGACCGTGATAGTTCGAGGATGGTGTCAGAATAGTTTGCATCAAGCTGTTCCCAGCACCATTCTTGAACTATCATAGTTGATCTGTCTCCTGTAGTCATCTGAGGACCACTCGCAATTAAGAAATTTCGACCTTAGGGCTTTTTGTGTTAGGATGTACGACTGAGCCTGATAGACTATGTCCGTTATAATTTTTAACCCGTTTAGGCGTGACCCTACAGCAGGAGATGGATCAGCCATGATAATTCAAGAGTAGTGCCGGATTAGCTTGGCGCCATCAGGCACCAAGCTAATCTGGTACAACCCTTAAATTATGGTTGATCCATCTCCAGAAACTGTTACATAATTTGTGACACCTAAACTTTGGGAAATGTGGCCTTGGGATTAAATGGATTAATTACATTGATACTATTTCTTCTGTCTTTGCTAATAACAAATGTTCGGTTTGAACAGATTGAGCGTGACCAGTGGATCGGGCGGATCAACTCGGTGACTGGTGGTGAGGGCACGAGTGTACCCAGCAAGTCACAGACCCTGCCTGCACGCACAGATGATTCTGGCAAGGAAGAACACAAAAAGCGTGGCTTTTTCACCATGAGGAAGAAATAGTCTGAGGCTTTTGCTGGCACGACATCTACATTTTCAAAGACTACAGTTTCAGATTTCATCACAGAACCTTTGACATTTTGACTGTACGCTTAATGTGGAATCTCTTGAAATCAGACGACATGTTTTACATACCAGGAACAAACTTCATTCCTTCTCTTCAAACAGTTTCTTCAGCATTTTTAGCTGCTTTGCCAGGGCTTTTCTGTCTACCATGAAATGTTCGTTGTTGCAAAGATGAAGAGGAGAAATTAAGGTGATTCTGTGAATTCTTTGTGTCTACGCTGTGTCTGTAACTGCGTGTATGTATGTACGTACGTACGCAATATTTGTTTGGTTCACCTGTACATGGCTCTGTCACGTAGAGCGCGATTGTGCGAATAGCTTGGTTCATTATTACTGTTCATTTTCCTCGTTCATTATTTTGACTTCACGCAGCACCTTTCTGTTGCTCAACACATAACTGCGTGGCCCACCACCATTTTACTGGTGGATCGTTCAGAATACAGACTTGGGGCAAAGAAGGAAAACACAGCACATGGCTTGCTGTAGTGTAATTTAGCAGCTTTTCACATTTTTCGCTTTCTTGTGGGGGGACAGCAGTCAAACCAGAGGAGCTGTGATATCCATCCTTTCCTTCGGACCAAAGACCATCCTCGCACCAGTCACCATGAGCACACCATCTGATGAATTTGCGGCTGGTGAAATTTCAAACCCATTGTGTAACTCACGATGGGGCTTACTTGCTGGATTGTGGCAGTCATAAAGTGGCTGCAGCAAAATGTAAATGCAACTGCAGACAAATAATGCCTGAAAAAACAGCTGGAGCATGAAATTTACCACCAACAACAAAACGAGAGGCACTTTTGCTATGCTCATGATGGTATTCACAGTGTTTATTGATCTATTGTTTTGTGCACCATCTATATCCAAGCCTTTTCTTGCTTGCTGGGATGTCAGTGGTCTAAACATCTGCATTCCAGTCACCATCCCACAGCCAGCTCCTTCCACCTGCAAGATGCATAGATGCTCATTAGCCCATGCAGCTGGTCCGTCTGTTGGCAACAGGTGATTTCTTGTGCCATCTGCAAGAGGCATAGATTTTCATGAGCCCCTGCATGCGCAGGGCCTCATAAAATTTTTTACCTCTTGCTGAGGTCAGCTTTGTTCCTCGGATGGATAAAATCATCTGGATGTAAGCTTATGGCTATCTATGCAAGGCTTCACTTTCACTGCCACCGCCGCCACCACCACCACCACCGACACAACTTCATGAGGAAAGATCTGCATTGATGTATGGCTGATTCTTTTCTACCCGACTCAAGACGTGATGTGTTTCACAGCCCTCAGACCCACGCATTGTTTCTGATTCTGAATTTATTATGAATGTCACATGGGAACCAGTGTTTTCTGAAATGTATCGTCTTTTAAGAGGTGAACTGTTTTGTAACTTGTTAACTTGTTCTCGTTCTTGTTTAGTTGGCAGCTGTGTTGTGAAGTATTGTGGTTTAGCTAGCCATACTGGCTTGTAGAAATCTTGCAATTTCCCCCCTTTGTTGAATAGTGCAGTCAGTGAATTGTTTTGTTAATTTTCTTTATCATGTATTCTCACTCTTCACCTTAAAGATGCTTTGTAACCTTCCACCCAGTAACTGTGTTTTTTTTTTCCTCCATAAATACCACAATTGTTGTTTGTAGCTCCTGCTTGTTTTACTTTATGCTGTTCTTACAACTGCCAAGACTGATTTTAACTGTATAGCCCTCCTTTTGCATGTAGATAATTACGCCCGTTGTAAATGATTTGATTATGGTGACATTTTTAAGCTGTTGTCGCAATTGGTGCATGTTTCTCTTGTCCTCGAAGCAAAAAAGAGATTTGGTAGTTCTTGTTGTTAGAGGTGAGTTTTGGTTGTGTATGTACGTTTTCATCGTTGGGGTTGATGGGTTTATTGCAAGGCAGGGAATCTTTTATGGTGCGAACTTGACCCCTCCACTGCCAGCATTTGGAAAGGACGTCTCTGAAACCATTGTACATTCACTAATGGAGAACTTAATCTGTCGGAGGCACACGTATATAATATGTCAGTGAGAGGCATGGATCCTCATGGGCCCCGCAGATGCAGCGGCTCATGAGAATCTGCACCTCATGTTTTTGTTGTGTTCTGGCAGTGAAGGGGTTAAGATGGTGTTTATTGCTCTCCCACTGAGGTTTTTTTCTTTATGTTTTACCTGCCATATCTTTCTCATGTCAGAGAGAAAGTTTTAATTTCTTTATTTTTATCCACGATAGACAAATGTCAGAGATAACCCAAACTCAGCAGGATATGGTGATGTATAATCTAGATTGTGTAAAAAAGGACAAAAGGTATTTATTCTTTAGGAAACAAAGAGAAAAATTTAAGGAAAAAGACTGGGGAGTCCTTTTTATTTTTAATCCCTCCTGTGCATGCAGCCACAGATGACAGTATCCATGGCTGCATGCACAGGTTACGAAATGCTGTGACAAACTTCACTACAGTTGTGTGCCTGTTTTTGTGTGATGCGCTTCATAAAGTGTCACATACATTATCATTCTTTTTATGTGCATTACAGCTTGCATGTCACTTGTGCATATTTTCATTCATTGGAATCGTTTCATTGATCTTGTTAGACTATGTAGGGCACCATTTGCTTGCCAACTGGATAGTGTGCCATGAACGGTATGGTGTCTTAGCTTGCTTTTGACTTTTGCTAGCACTTCTCTGTGAGCCTGCATCTCATACCCATTTGTACTGTGCGCACGTCTCTGGAGAAGCATAATGTAGCGTTAAGTTATAGAGCTTGGTAGGGTGGGTCTCATCTCTCTCTGCCAGCTAGTTCATATTCTCTGCTTCTCAGCCCAGTATCCATCATATTGGGAGCTTCACCATGTTTCTTTTTGTATTTTGCTTGAAAGATAAAATAAACAACAAGAACTACTTGGTTTGTGTGTGTTGCTTGGTGAGTGTGGGTTGTCAATAGTGTAATTGTAAAGTTCTTGCTCCCTGAGATTTTGTTCTCAACCATCACTTCGAAGACATTACGACTGCAGAAAATGCATCGACCATAAAAACCTCATGGGTAATGTCTGCAAAGATTGGCGCCTCCAGGCACCAATCTTTGCAGGCATTACCCCAGTGAGCTAACATGGTCGACGCATTTCCTTCCATTTGTGTTTCATGTTCAGGCCAGTGGTGATTACTGGAGAAAGGCCCAATGAAAAATTTGCAAACGCTGTCAAAATATTTAACCTTTTAATGTCATCTGGAAAAGGATGTCATACCTAAAATTGGATCTTTTACATGAATGTACTGTGCATTTCTGATAACCTGTGAAGTGAAACCAAAATAAATTAAACATACCGATCAGTGTGTACAGTGACTGTATTCATATTACATACAAAGCAACAAATACATGCAAGACCAATAAGACCAGCACGATACAAACATGAATATACACAAAGCAGTAAATGATCACTCATCT
Organism: Semisulcospira habei; assembly: GCA_036245525.1. Classification (NCBI taxonomy): domain Eukaryota; kingdom Metazoa; phylum Mollusca; class Gastropoda; family Semisulcospiridae; genus Semisulcospira; species Semisulcospira habei. Next base: position 79,447,956 of record BTPG01000004.1, on the reverse strand, counting down.
ATGGTAGCACAAGCAAATCAGTTAGACCGCAGCAGACATACAATCAAAGCAGCTATTCAAAAAGGTGTTCCAAAAGATGACAAACCCTGGAAAGGTATCCCAAATAACACTAAGAAAGGTATCCAAAACAAGCACAAATAAACAAAATGAGTTACATCTAAGTAGATGTAGGTGTGTACAACAGGTCCTAGGATGTCCAGTCACACCAAAAATTAAGCATACTTATTAAATAATTAATCTATGTGGTCTGTTGACCAGCGCCCTCCATCTGCTGGAGAATTCTGCAAGAATCAGATTCTCCTGAGCCCTTGCAGCTACAGGGGCTGATGAGAATCTATGATTCTTGCTGACTTCGAGACTGGCTCCAAAGGTTTCTCAACTTGACGGCGTCATTTCACCCATATACTGAGGCTAAAAGCTTCAAATTTGTACACTGCCATATGCAAGCTACATTATAGTACTTACAGACAGAATATAGACCAATGGCTTTGTTTAGTTCAAGGGTGGTGCCAGAATAGCTTGACGCCTTTAGGCTATTCTGAACTACCCATGAACTATTTTAGTCAAACTTATTTCACACACTGGTGTTCCGAATGATAAGGGTTAAGGTTTTAAGCACAGAAATTAAAATGAACAAATTATCTCAGTTCTCGCACTCACAAAACAATCTCAAGTTCAGAGTTTCCACATTACAGAAAATAACAGTTTATGAGGCATCAGATCCACGTAATGACCAGTACATCGAACAACAGCGATTTACAACGCACACCAGTTCGCATTATACACAGCTGCCTTCGAGCCAGAGAATATACACACTGTCATGACATAAATGGCATAGACACAAAATAATGTAATAAACTGTTGTCGTATGAAATATTCTAAGTGAAAAAACAACTAAATGAGGCAAAGAACTTAACACAAATATAAATATGTCAGTAATACAATTGTTCCAAGACAAAGTTTCACATGTGTAGTCACTGGTAAATTGTACCACGATGGGAGAGGTGACCTGGTAGGCAAGAGTGGTTTGGCCGATGTAGCTTTCATTACCTGTTATATTCATCAAGATCTATTCTGATTTCCTAGTCAATGTGTCATACATTGCAAGTTGCATTCACATTGTCAGGGAAAGCAACAACAAAATCCTCTCACAAACTATCTTCTCAAGTGAATGTAACAAGCATCCATGTGAAAAAGAGAAGTGGTTACATATTACACCCCAAGGCCACATTTCCCAATAATGTACTGTTGCTGGTGATGGATCAACAATGACAACGCAAAGGTAGCTTGATGCCAAATGGCACGATCATATGTTGGTCAATCTCCTATTGTAATGCGTCAGGCCCAATAGGTTAACCCCTCAGAAACGTGGGAACATTCACCAAGCCACCCTAGCCATCTGCAAGAGTACCTCTTGCTAACCCAAGCCCCAGCTGTTCCTTTGAGTGATGGCATGCATCAGGATTAACTGAATGACAGCGAACGGGAAACTGGATTGAGGTCTCCTGTGGCCTTCATTTTCATGTTATTTGTGTTCCTGCATCTTGAGAGATGTCTAAGACCATACTCATACAGTCATAGCCGTTTCCACTTGCAGCAAGTGCCCAAGTTAGGTAGTCTAAAAAAAGTCAGAATCAAATATTCTGCATTACATGTTTTCATGCCATCTTGCCTCGTCTCCAGTTGTCAACTGTGCATATTTTTTTTTCTCTCAGAATATTGCAGTTGCCTGATGTGCTCTAACAAAAATCAGTACTGTGCACAAAGATGAATCTCCACACTCTTGAGATCACAGACTCCAGGGCAGGTTTCCATACACTTATTTCAAGGCCATGACACAACTTGAGTGGTGCTTTAGTCTTCTCAGATCGCTTCTCAGCCAGCCGCATCTACCTGCCAGAGGCCTCGATTCTCATGAACCCCTGTGGCAGCTAGAGTTCATGAGAATCTAAGCATCTTTGCTGGCAGGGGACCAGCCCCCACATCAAACTCTGCTTCGCACACTGAAGAAGTCACCAAGGCTGACACCTGTGACTGAATTGCTACGAGACAAAAACAAGTCACTGGAAGAAAATAAATAACGTGCATTGTCATGACTACAATTCCCAAGTCAGGTATCATTCTCTGGCATCCTTTGCAGGTCCTGTGGTGACAGCGGTCTTCGTGTTATTCTGGGAGGCTGCAGGTGAGGAGGTAGGGCGAATGAGAGGTGGAGGTTGTTGCAAAATCGTCTTCTGCTGGGGAAGCAGCCTGTAAAGTGAAAAAACAAAGTTTGTGACACAAATGACATAACAGTGATAACAGTTTGAACTAATGTATGAGAGCCAAGATAAATGAAACAAAAAGTGAGTTCCGTTAAAAATACAGGGCTCCCACTGAAGAAAAGCAAAAATCCCTGAAAATCAAACGAAATTGGAGGAGGGGGAGGGGGGGTGTCCCCATTGGACTGTGGGGCAGGCACTTCGACATGACGAAGGGAACAGTAAGTTTTCCCTGCTTCCTCCAGCTTGCAAAACCAAGCACTGAGTGGTGTATCGTCCACTTCTCAGTCCAACCGCGACCAACACCACTTGTGCGTACAACTGTTGTCGATCTCTTTCACTTTTGCAGACCCCCTACAACCTTGACCTTTGAGAGAGGTCACTGAAATAGGTATTTTTTAGAAAGGCCTTGCCACAAAGTACCCTTGGGCTAAGTTTGAAAACTGTGGCCTTCACAGTCTGAGAAAATGTCTAAAACGTTAAAGTGACAGCAAATGGATGGACACCTAAACCATACATTCTTACTCATGCTCTTGCATGTGAACCATAAACATCCCTCGTGCTATTCCATCCACTCACTTTATTCATTCTACAACTGTTCACACATAAGAGCAACTAACCTGTTCGCTGATGGAGAAGCACCTTGTCGTGTGGCTACAGTAGCACTCGTTGGTTGTTTTAACAATGGTGGAGGCGCGGGTGCTGATACAGTGGTGCCGTTTGTCTGTGGTTGTGCCTGGCCATTTTTACTTTCAACACCTTCAGGTTTGTCAACTTCCATCTGTCAATAAAACATTGCCACATGACTTTCTCCTTTCCCTGACAGTGGTCACAGATTGTGTTTGAGAAAACTGTTAACCCTTATCATTCGGAATACACCAGTGTGTGAAACAAGTTTGACTAAAATAGTTCAAGGGTAGTGCCAGAATACCTATTCTGGCACCACCCTTGAACGAAAGCCATTGTTCTATATCCTTATCTGAAAGTACTATAATGTAGCTTGCATATGGCAGTGTACAAATTTGAAGCTTTTAGCCTCAGTATGATATAAACACCACACAGCCCCAACTGTCCAAGGATTATGGTGAGCCCAGCACTAAAGTTCCCCACAAGTTGGGGGGGCAGAAGAGGTACCACGCCTCCTTGAAGTTGGATCTTGCTCACTTTTTCCCAACAGTGAAGGGGTTAATAGTTCAGGGGTAGTACCAGATTAGCTCCGTGCCTTTTCATGGGATCTAGATGAACCCGATTGTTCAAGTTTAGTACTACATTGGTGCCAATACCCTTGCACCACCATTTAGTACCAAGGTTGATTCATCTCCCACTGTACTAATAATAAGAGTCTTAAAATCAACCCTTGTCAAACAGTGCTTTATAAAGACAGACACAGACATCTTAATTTTCACAACTAACTCACGGAAAAAAAACACAAAAAGAAAATTAATGCCGTCACTGCTGAGAAAAACTGACCGCGACCCAACTGCAAGAGGTATAGATCCTTGTGAGCAACGCAGTTGCAGGAGCTGATGATTATCTAAGCCTCTTGCTGACATCACTCTGTATCCAATTTTCTTTGGCAGCTGAGGATCTCTGATGCCGAGTTTATGATTTAAAATGTATTCTTCTCCAAAATGTATTTTTTTGAAAAAATACTTACCGATGGCATTACTGATAGGAAGGGATACTTAGCCTACCCAATTTCAGCCTAAGCTTCCGTTGTGTACGCAACGCAACCTCGAAGGCCACTTCTTCTTCTTCTTCTTGTCGTTCGCAGTGGGCTATACGGTCAGACCAGCACCGGCGATGAATGACGTCTTGGCCGTATAGTCATAATTTGGTTTATCAGAATGCGCCGTGCGGCCCGGGTCCTCCATCTTCAGCATTTGAGGTTTCTGTCGGGGCTACCTCACCCTTAGCTCCTGGTATACTACCTTCCCTGGGAACACAGGGTGGCTAGAGCTTTTTGCGGCTCTTGATCGCATGATAAACCCGTCATTGGGCACATGGGGAATTTCAGTGGAGGTAGCAGTACCACCTGCTACCCCGCCCCGTCCTGGTAAGCTCATCGCCATTTGGTCCGCGACTGCTTGCGCAGCTAACCTCCATACCTGAAGGCCGTTCCCCTATCCGCCACCCGGGGACGTGCTAGGTTGGGGATGGTCGCCCCACTGAAAATCCCACACTGGGTTAAGGAAGTTCAGCATGTCCTAGGAAGGCCACTTAGAGAGTCGTTACCAAGGACTCCGGATGGCCTCCCCTGTCTCCTCATTCGGTCATGCACATAGCTTTCTCACCAGTCTTTAACTTAGCTGACAGGCAGCAAGTGGGGCAGGAGGGAGGGACCTCTGAGTAATGCCATCGGTACGTATTTTTAGAAAAAAATACATTTTAGAGAAAAATACATTTGTTTACTCAAAACTCTTACCGATGGCATTACTGATAGGAAGAATAGCGAATAGGAGGAGGGTGCCGCCCCCTAAGTCTGCTGTAGCGTAAATCAACAGGAACAGCGTCTGCTACACAACACTATCGAGGTCCCCCCCCCCAGCGCTCGCTCCCGACAATTTCAGCTAAGTATTACCTAGTGCGCCTGAGGCGCCTGGAGGGAGTGTTGCGCTGCCAAGATGTCCCCGACCAGCGCCAGGTTGTTTCGCTGGCTGCCATGTCCCATAGGTAGAAGCGGGCAAAGGTAGACTAGGCCCGCCAGCCCACTGCCTCCTCCTTTGACGGCATAGTTGCGGTCAAAGGCAATGCTTGCTGCCACTGCACGGTCCTCGTGGGCTCGAATTCGCATCTTTTTTGCACCCTCTGTGGAGAGATCCTTGTACGCCGATCGGATGACCCATCGGAGCCAAGATGAGATCATTTGCGCTGAAATATCACTTCTGCCAGGAGCCAAGGGAAGGAATAGGCGTGAGCGCCCTTGTCTGAGTGGTTTAGTTCTGCGCAGGTGGATTCTTAGCGCCTGAACGGGGTCCTGTTGACGGGACTCCCTGGACTGGTCTACTCCTTTAAGCGGGCGTACGGTCAGCACCTGGGGTGCTGAGGAGGGGAGCCTATTTTTGGCCAAGAAGGTGGGGTCGGTTAGGAGCTGTACTGAACCGTCCGTCCTGAACTGGAGACCAGACAGTCGTACTGAGAGGGCGTGTATCTCGCTGACCCTGGAAGCTGTGGCGAGGGCGAGAAGGAAGCAAGTCTTTCTAGACTGGTCTCCGAGCCGTGCCAGGGGTTCGAAGCGGTTAGAGTTGAGCCAGGTTAATACCCAAGACAAGTCCCAGCGAGGAATGAGCGAGCGGGAAACTGGTCGCTGGAGGTCAAGGTGGGCCATAAGGTCTGCGAGGTCCTTGTTGGCACCTGGGTATGGTCTCCCTAAGTGTCGATAGGTGTCTGCTGTCATTGCTAGGTAGTCTCTGATGGTGATGGGGGCCAGATTCTGATGGGTGAAGAGCCACAGAAAGAAGTCGGCCAGTTGAGGGGTGATCAGGTCCGTGGGGGGGGAAGCCGTGCCTCTGTGCACCAGGTCTGGAAGACCCTCCATTTCCCCTCGTAGACGTTTCTGGTAGAGGGTCTGCGAGCCGTTGCGATTGCTTCCACTGCTGTATGCGAGAAACCTCTAGCTGCGAGCGCGAGCCGGACAACCTCCAAGCGTGTAGACAAAGCCGCTCCGGGCACGGATGAAAGAGCTGTTGCCGTGGCTGCTTGAGCATCGTGCGCAGAGTAGGGAGTGCCGTATGCGTGGCAAGGCTCAGGAGGTCGGTGGTCCAAGACTTGGTCCAAATGAACGATGCCACAAGCAGTAGAATCGCGTGTGTGCCCCGGAGCTTCTGGAGCACCTTGGGTACTAGAACTGACGGGGGAAAGGCATACGCTATCAGGCCGTCCCAAGGAATGGAGACACGCCTTTACCATAGCTGACACTTAGTTCGCTTCCAGCTGCCAGAGAGATAAGGCGCCGCGAGGTCACATTCCACTCTCGCCCGCTCATTCTATTTATATCACACTTGGTACTGTGGGGTACAGAGGGCTCTACAGTGTGACCGGCGCTCTGCCGCTATAACAACTACCTACTGGTTTGTATTCATAACACATCTCTGCCTAAAGTGACTGTTGTGGAAGCAACATCGTTCAAAAGTTGAAATTCTCACCTACACACAGATACCAAACATGACAACATTACGACTTACACTTGTGTAGCAGGTTATGATGAAAATAAAGGGAACGCGAATTTGTTGATGTATGATGTCGGTGTTTGTTGTGAAATTGACAAAGTTCCCACAGCCATAACACGAAGACGTAACTTTTCCCAACGAAACACACTTGCATGCATAAGGGTCAGCATGCCTACAGTAAGTATCACTTACCGGATTTTCGTTCCATGGTGGGGGACGGAAGCAGGAGGGTGGTTAATGAGGTCACTGACATGTCGCGTGTTGTGCGTTACACGGTGTGACCGGCGCTCTGCCGCTACCTACTGGTTTCTATTCATAACACATCTCTGCCTAAAGTGACTGTTGTGGAAGCAACATCGTTCAAAAGTTGAAATTCTCACCTACACACTGATACCAAATATGACAACATTACGACTTGCACTTGTGTAGCAGGTTATGATGAAAATAAAGGGAACGCAAATTTGTTGATTTATGATGTCGGTGTTTGTTGTAAAATTGACAAAGTTCCCACAGCCATAACACAAAGACGTAACTTTTCCCAAGGATACACACTTGCATGCATAAGGGTCAGCATGCCTACAGTAAGTATCACTTACCGGATTTTCGTTCCATGGTGGGGGACGGAAGCAGGAGGGTGGTTAATGAGGTCACTGACAGGTCGCGTGTTGTGCGGTACACGGTGTGACCGGCGCTCTGCCGCTACCTACTGGTTTCTATTCATAACACATCTCTGCCTAAAGTGACTGTTGTGGAAGCAACATCGTTCAAAAGTTGAAATTCTCACCTACACACTGATACCAAACATGACAACATTACGACTTGCACTTGTGTAGCAGGTTATGATGAAAATAAAGGGAACGCAAATTTGTTGATTTATGATGTCGGTGTTTGTTGTAAAATTGACAAAGTTCCCACAGCCATAACACAAAGATGTAACTTTTCCCATGGATACACACTTGCATGCATAAGGGTCAGCATGCCTACAGTAAGTATCACTTACCGGATTTTCGTTTCATGGTGGGGGATGGAAGCAGGAGGGTAATTAATGAGGTCACTGACAGGTGTCGACAGACAATTTCCAGACATCCGCCTTAGTGTACACTCCCGGAATTGGGGAGAGAGAGGGCTTAGTTACACGGATACTATTGGAGGAGATAGCCACGTTTCTTTCTTGGGAAATAGTGTAACACTAACAGTCAACCTTGTAAATGTACTTTTGATTTAACTTTTGATCATGATGGAGTCTGATGAAACGCGTACAGTCTGTGTACACACAGGTGTGTTCCATGCAATGAGAGTAAATGCATTGTGCAGAATATGTGGCGAGAGATCACAAAAGAAACACAGTGATAAAAAGTCATTTCTTTGTATCAATTATGAACACTTACTCCACAAGTGTTATGGAATTAATATCCAGGAAGACAAAGACATGATGCACTCAAAAACAATGTGTAGGAGTTGCTATAGTCGGATGAAACGGATAGACTCGACTGAAACACGCGTGTCCGAGGAGACAACGCGAAATGCGGCGTCTGATATTGCCTCATCACAACACATTTGGACCATGTTCGATCCAAATACAAGTGTTGAAGAATGTGTCGCGTGTGTTCACTTCATGCAGCTAGGTAAAGGAGGACGACCAGCAAAGCGGGGTTCGCGGCATGGAAAGAAACGATCGTTTCAATCCGCGGAATGTGACACTCATAACACTGACACTAATAACAGCACTAATGAAGGTGATAGTGGTATACAAGTTTTCATTCCGCCGACGTCTGCTCCCCGTAAAACGCCATCGGTCGATGCTCAAACGTCGCCGTTACAAAGAGTATGGACCCCATCTCCACCAGCAAAGCGGACGCATGAAATAGCCATTTCACCCATTGAAAAAACGGGTGTCGATATAGCCACATCTCCACATATCAAACGACCCAGCCTTCGACCTATCCAGGAACTGCAGATGCCACTGACAAAGGAGGAAGAAAAATATCAGACGGCACTAAACCGCACAATGCTTAATGAATCAGCTGATGCCACAATTCGTTGCAAGACTGGAGGACAGCCTTTGTATTTTATGCACATACCCAAACCAAGAAAACCAACAACAGTGGCATCATCGGCCGTAATACAAAGAAGGTCGAAGGTGCTAGCCCATGTTAGAGCGAATATATCTGGTGGATCAGAGGTGGACGAAGCTGAACAAATAGCTGACGAGTTAAGACGAGAAAGAAATGAAAAAATGACTGCAATATTAGACAGAGCAGGCCATAGGCGATCCGTGTATGTCTGTAGAAAACAGGGTATTGCGCTGAGAACCAATCTAGGATTAAGCTGGTCCAAGTACAGAACATACAAACGCTTCATGAGAAGTATTGGTGTCAACCTTGAAAGCGAAAGAAAAGAAAGGCAGGCCCAGAAGGAAGCACTCTGTGGCAGAGTGACCATTGAACAAAAGAATCTGACCTTTGAAAACAAAGTCACGAACAAGAAGGAAAGCCAGAAAACGCCTGTCGCATACATAGAAGATCTCACACATTTTGTTCCTGAACTGCTTAACAAGTATGAAGCTGCAAATCTTCTTGAATGGCATGAACAAATACCAAAAGATGAAATTTGGATAAAACTAGGAGGAGATCATGGCGGTAACAGTTATAAAACAATGCTTCAAGTTGCTAATCTCCAAAACCCTAACTCTAAACACAATACGTTTTTGGTGTGTATGGCTAACTGTAAAGACAGTCATGAAAATCTTCAAACAATTTTGCAGCCGTTTAAAGAGCAGGTGTCAGTTCTCCAAACCATGAAATGGAAAGAAAAACAGATACGTGTATTTCTGTTTGGAGATTATGATTTTCTCCTCAAACTTTTTGGTCTCTCAGGAGCACAAGGGGTCCACCCTTGTCTCTGGTGCACAGCTTCGAAAAGTCAGCTACAAAGAGCTCCACATGAGCGAGTACAAGTGAAAAAAAGAACTCTGAACAACATCAAGAGGGATTACAGGCGATACATTCGTGCAGGAGGAGACAAAAAGAATGCCAAGGGTTACAACAATGTTGTACATGAACCAATCTTTGATGTTGAGATTTCGCAAACGGCACCACCATACCTCCATCTTTTGTTAGGTATAGTAAAAAAACATCATTCCCTCCTTGAGCAAGAATGCCACGAACTTGATAAAGCCATTGCTGAAAGACTGGCCGAGGGAAAGGAGGCACATGATGAAAACACACCTTTTGAAAAGTACATTTCAGAAGTAAGAGTCATCAAAGAACTGGAAAAAAGAAAACAGCTGACTGAGGGTATTGCAGTGTTGAGTGACGAGACACAATGAGAGTGCAAAGCATTTTGATGAACGACGTGAGCAGAAGATGCAGCGGGTAGCAGAATTCGAGGACAAAATAGAAGCTCTGAGAGAAGAGACAAAGTTGCCATTTCTGTGCGGGCCTGTCACTTCTGGCCTTGACGAAGCACTAAAGAGGAATAAGATATTCATGCAAGCATACCATGGCCGTTCGTTTGTTGGCAACCACTGCCACTGTTACTTGAAGTATGATGTGTTGACTGATGTTGGTGACAGTGTTATCAGCAATACCATGAAGCCGACAGATGATCCTAAACTTCATGCAGCAGCGCATGACATATCCTTAAAGTTCCGAATTCTGAACGACCTGTACTCACAAGTCCACACTAATGTTTCTCACAAACTGCCGGTGAAGAGCAGAAATGAATCAATGCAAGACATCAATGACAAGATTGCAAACTACATGCGTTTTTTTCGAAGTACTTTTCCAGCCAGTAGCATCATTCCGAAACAACACATCCTGGAATGTCACTGCATTGAATTTATGACAAAGTGGGGATTTGGTTTGGCGCTTCATGGTGAGCAGGGAGGTGAAGAGAGTCACGCTACCATTAACATTCTAAAGAGCAGGACATATGGCTTGCAGACAGAGGAGGAAAAACTCAGACTGCTCATGACCGAGCACATGACACTCGTGTCACCCGTCCTCCACTCCGTCATTCCTCCAGTAGTCAAACAGAAAAAAATTCTCGCATAGACGGCGCCGGAGTTGTGTATCTGTGAACAGAAACTCGGTATTCGGTTCTTATGTCTAGTGCGTCAGAAAATGTGTTAAACCTCAAGGTATGTTTAAAAACACTGTTGAATATTGTGACCTGTTATGGACTGATCGTATTTCGGGATGGCAATAGCAGTCTGTGGAGTACCGAAACGGCTGCGGGCTAGAAATGCCAGAACATGCGACCTGTCAGTGACCTCATTAACCACCCTCCTGCTTCCGTCCCCCACCATGGAACGAAAATACGGTAAGTGATACTTACTGTAGGCATGCTGACCCTTATGCATGCAAGTGTGTTTCGTTGGGAAAAGTTACGTCTTCGTGTTATGGCTGTGGGAACTTTGTCAATTTCACAACAAACACCGACATCAACAAATTCGCGTTCCCTTTATTTTTACCATAACCTGCTACACAAGTGTAAGTCGTAATGTTGTCATGTTTGGTATCAGTGTGTAGGTGACAATTTCAACTTTTGAACGATGTTGCTTCCACAACAGTCACTTCAGGCAGATTTGTGTTATGAATAGAAACCAGTAGGTAGCGGCAGAGCGCCGGTCACACCGTCTACCGCACAACACGCGACCTGTCAGTGACCTCATTAACCACCCTCCTGCTTCCGTCCCCCACCATGGAACGAAAATCCGGTAAGTGATACTTACTGTAGGCATGCTGACCCTTATGCATGCAAGTGTGTTTCGTTGGGAAAAGTTACGTCTTCGTGTTATGGCTGTGGGAACTTTGTCAATTTCACAACAAACACCGACATCATACATCAACAAATTTGCGTTCCCTTTATTTTCATCATAACCTGCTACACAAGTGTAAGTCGTAATGTTGTCATGTTTGGTATCTGTGTGTAGGTGAGAATTTCAACTTTTGAACGATGTTGCTTCCACAACAGTCACTTTAGGCAGAGATGTGTTATGAATACAAACCAGTAGGTAGTTGTTATAGCGGCAGAGCGCCGGTCACACTGTAGAGCCGTGTACCAAGTGTGATATAAATAGAATGAGCGGGCGAGAGTGGAATGTGACCTCGCGGCGCCTTATCTCTCTGGCAGCTGGAAGCGAACTAAGTGCTAGGCGCCAGCACTGGCTGGTAAAGCCGTGGAGAGTGCATCTACTGCCCAAGCCATAGGGTCTGGAATGGGAAAGACGAAGAGCGGAAGTTGTCTGTTCCACCTCGTGGCAAAGAGGTCGATCATGGGAGTCTCCCAGCGTGTGCAGATGAGCTTGAATATGTCTGGGTGTAGAGTCACTCAGTGTGGAGAAGTTGACCGCGGCGAGAGAGCGAGTCCGCGAGAACGTTGAGGTGTCCCGGGATGTGCCGTGCCCGAAGTGTGATGCCGCGATCCCTGCACCACAGGAGGACCTGGTACAAGAGCATGCAGAGGGAGTGGGAGCGCGTCCCGCCCTGGTTCTGTATGTAGGCTACGGCCGTCGACTTGACGGATAGCACGAGGATCTCCCGGTGAACAATGCGGTCTTCCCATGCGGCGAGTGCTAGTCCGACTGCCTTCAACTCCAGCCAGTTGATCTTACTTACTTACGCCTGTCACCCCTACCCAGGTATAGGCCGTCGACGAGAGACCTCCAGCAACTCCTGTCCTGTGCTTCTCCTTCGATTCTACTCCAGGTGGTTCCCAGTCTCTTGATGTCTGCTTGGAGGTCTCGACGCCAGGAGTTTCTCGGCCTACCTCTTTTCCTCTTTCCCTGGGGGTTCCATGACAATGCCTGCCTAGTGATACCTAGCAGGGAAAGGTTGTACTTTTGCATTTCCGCTGCTATCTGGGCGGCCTTGCCGCTCTGGTACATGGTCTTGACGTTCCATGTGCCCATGGTTGTATCCCTGGATAGAGAGAGGCGGCTCGGTCCTGTGGCTTCCGAAGACTTCCGGCTTTCACCACAGGACGTCATAAGTCTTCTGGTAGAAGAACCTTCCTCCTCCAGGAAAGGAATTACTGTTAGTCTTTTCGTCGGCGTTTTTGTAGCTATTTCCTTTTTTGCAGGGTGGGGAAGCTACCCCCACGCCCAACCCCCTTACTAGGAGGACCAGGGGTTTTCTGTCGGGGTCACCTTCCCTTAAACCATGTTGGTTCACGGCACCTTATTTCATTCGGTGCACCCCTCTCACGAGGGTCCCCCTATCCACCACCCAGGGGACGCGCCTCAACGCCATATGGTCCCAGCGCGAGGCAGCCAGTTGATGTGTTTGATGTGTTTGTCTGCATGATCCCTTGGCCAGGTGCCCGAGGCCGTGACGTAGTCCGGTAGCAGGTGTGCTCCCCAGCCGGAGAGGCTTGCGTCCGTGCATATGGAGAGTTAGGGCGGAGGGGAGTAAAGCGGAATCCCCGACGCTAGCCAGGACCGGTCTGTCCACTGTTGGATGTGAGGCCTGACCAAGGGGGACACTGGGATCAGGGCTGTCAGATCGCCGGAGGATGGGCGCCAGTTGAGGAGTAGATGTAATTGGATCGGCCAACAGTAAAGTGTGCCAAGGGGCAGAAGGTCTGCCGCTGCGCTCATGAGTCCCAGCAGTTGCAGCCATACCCGGGCGGGTAGTGTGTCCGAGCGAACCATGTAGAATGCCAGGTCTGCTATCTTCTGAATCCGATCCTCTGGAAGCCGCACCTGGTTAAGGTCGGTTAGGAAAAGCATGCCCAGGTGAGTGAATCTGTGAGAAGGCATGAGGTCCGACTTGCCTGAGTTGATGAGAAAACCTAGTTGGTGGAGAAGGGTCAGTAACGAGTTCCTGTCCTCCTCTAGGGCTGCTGCAACTTGGTTCCAGAGGAGTAAGTCGTCCAAGTAGTTGGAGGTTGGACTCGAGGCCGTCTGTCTGAACCTGGCAATCACCCCGTCGACGATCCTGGTAAAAACCCACGGGCTGAGGTTGAGGCCGAAGGGGAGCGTCCAGAATTGGTACACCACTCCTCGGAAGGCGAAGCGCAGGTAACGGCGTGAGGCCGGGTGGACAGGTACATGTAGATATGTGTCCGCGAGGTCGAGGCTTATCGCGAAGTCCCGGGGTTGTACAGCCGCTCTCAGAGCTCTGGTTGTTTCCATCCGGAAGTGAGAAGCTGAAATGTACTGGTTTAGCGCCGAGAGGTCTATGACAGGGCGCCACCTTCCATCGGGCTTGGGTACAACGAAGAGCCGGCTGTAAAAGGCCGGGGAGTCGTGACGTGCCACCACTTCTGTGGCCTCCTTTTGGAGTAGGGAGATGATTTGGCCTTAGAGGGCTTGTGCCTTGTGCTGATCGCCTGGGACACGTGTCCAGATGGGAGAGAGTTGTAAAGGCGGGGGAGATTGGAAGGAGATCCGTACGCCCTCTGTTACGGTTGAGAGAATCCAAGGGTCGTCCTGGAACATCCGGTGCCACACGGCGCTGTGATGTGCTAGCTGCCCGCCGACTGGACCATGTAGGGGTCAGCGGGGGCAAGAGGGGAAAGTCAGTGAGCCCGGCCGCGCCTGGGCTTTCGGGCGCCTCTGGACCAGGCTGGGGGTGGGGGGTGGGGTGGGTGGGGAAGGCGCGCAGTCGCGAGGGAGGGAAACGGGTGGCGCCGCGTCTCCGAGGACGACGGGTGGGGGTGGGGGGGGGGGGTCTGAAGGACCGCAGGGCGCGACCCACGGCCCTGCGGGCAAAAAGAAAGCGAGAGGAAGAATGGACGGCAGGGCTGGGCCAAAGATCCTTAGAAGACTCCTTAACGGTCTGCCAGGTCGGCCCGAAAAGACAGGGTCCCCCGAAAGGAGCCTGGTGTAGCTGGGTCTTCACTGAGGGCAGTAAGGAAGTGCAGAGAGAGAGAATGGCGTCCCGACTCATCAAATCGCGATTGGCAGCTGCTGCCATGGAGTTGACCGAAGAATAAAACGCCGCCCGATTGGCCGCTACTAGAACCGTATGTATGTTGCGCAGGAGAGGCGAGACCAAAAGGTCCCTGGTGTCTTCGAGACATCTAATCAGTGATTGAGTTGCCAAGGAAACCTGCGCAGGCCAAGGAATTACGAACCAGAGTCGCTGTATTTTCCAGTACACGGGGGCCCCATGCCTGTTGTCCTGCCTGGGCTCCTACCTGCGACATTGCTGCTCTATCGCCGGCAGGGAATAGGAGAATGTCTGTGAGGGTCCTGCGTACCATTGTTGACGAAAATGGATATCCAACCCGGCTGGCCACCTTGCGTCCAAAAAGAAGCCCTGATCTCCGAAGGTGTCCTGTAGGTGATGTGCCGAGAATGACTCCGCAAGGTCCCGAAAACCCGTGGGCTGAGGAAGGGTTTTGAGGCACTTAGTTTGCCACGGTGTGTCTACCATGGCCGCAGCCTTTCTCTTTAGGGGAGGAGTCGGGGGGCAGGCATCTGGGGGAAGGAAAGACGCAATGAGCTTAGATGCCACCGAGAGGGAGCGGAGTGTCTGAGCCGTCGGAGCCACGATTATCGATGAAGGCGAAAAAGAAGATCTCCCACTGGGGGGATGCTGAGCGACGAAAATCCATGCCGATTGCCGACAGAGTCCTCAGGGTGGAGGCTTAGAGCCTCTTTGTCATCCCATGAAGAGGGTGGGGGTGATGATCGAGCCGTGCTAGAGGAGTGACGTGAGGAGACTGGAGAGGGGAGGTTCTTGCGGTTAGAGGACTCAGGGGGCGGGGGGGGGGGGGGGGGGGGGGGGGAAGTTTGGAGGGCTGGGGGGAAGTCTTGGCGGAATCCGAAGAGCAGGTGTTCCAAAGCCGGGGTTGAGACCGCCGAGTCCGTGAATCCGAACGGTGTCTGGAGATCCATTGGGAAGTTCGGCTGCATGGGAAAGTTAATGAGGAGTGTCAGTCCGTAGGAGAAGAAAGGCTCTGCGAATGTCGCGTACCTCTGGGTCGGTAGGTAGACAGGCCGAGATTTTTCTGCGTAGTGGTCCCGAGATCGTGAGACCTGGACTCGACGCTCGTCCGGTCGGCAGCCGACAGGTCTTTCCTTTTGAGGAAGTTGTATTCCGGGAGCCTGGACACGACGCTTGTCTGGTCGGTGGCCGACAGGCCTCCCGGTCTCCAAGGGATGATCTCGGGAACTAAAAGCCTGGACTCGACGCTCGTCCGGTCGGATGCCGACAGGCTCTTCCCTCCGAATGCGACTAGGGAGCACTCCCTTCAGCCGCTGCCAGATAAATGACTCACCGGAAGGTGTGTGTGGGCTCCTCGTGCCTGGTCGAGACGGGGGGGCCAAGTCCCGTCCGTGTCTTTGGTGGTCATGCGGTTTTTCCCCCACTGTACAAGACGCTGGAAAGATGCGGCGTGGAGGTGGGTTCATAATATCTGACGTAACTCGTCTCTGTGGTCGGAGGACGGCAGAGGCTGAGGTAGGGAGACGTGGGTCTTTGACCTGGCCTGGCCTTTCTCTATTGTAGAAGGCCCAAAGCTGCGACCATAGTTCCTCAACCCAAGTAGCACAGATAACACATTTGCGCCCCGAGGAGCAGCCCGCACACGGAAGGCAAACCGTGTGGGTATCCATAGGCCACTTGAATTGGCCACAGTTGTTGCAGGTCATGATGTGTGCACTGTAACAGAAAGCAAATAATAGTGCTGTCGTGCGTAACAGCAAGCAAATAAGAATGCTGCCATGTGTGCGTGAGGCCTGTGGAAAAGGCCACGTGTGCACGAAGGGCTACACTGTAATAGACCACAAGCAGAGCAAATAATAATGCTGCCGTGAGTAACAGAAAACAAACAATGCTGCCGTGCATGCATGAGGCCTGTGGAAAAGGCCACGTGTTCACAACGGTCTACACTGCAATAGACCACAAGCAGAGCAAATAATAATGCTGCCGTGCATAAAGAAAGCAAATAATGATAATAATAATAATGCTGCCATGCGTGCGCGCGGCCTGAGTTCTGGAAAAGATTATAGGTGTACACTGTAATAGACGACAAGAGCTGTCGCTGAGCGTGTGTGAGTCCTGTGGAAGACGCCACGATCACGACCGGCGGCCTTTCACTACTCGGTCAATGCCGCCGCCCAGTGAAGTCACTGACTGAGAGGCATCAAGCGAGGCGTTACATTCACCAAAAACCGCTAGAGGTAAACGGAAGATTCCATGCCTAAACGAAACGTAATGTCTACCACGTGCGCCCGACCGGAAGCCGGTCGCGTACCAGGTTGATGGCGTAGTCTGCCAATTTACCGGCTGATAGGCATTAACCGAGGCCTTACCTTGCCATCACCCACGCTGTTACAAACAATTCAAAATTTCCTAGAAAACACCATACTAAAAGCCACCGATGAAAACCCTGTACACAGTCGAAGCGTAGCAAGGCTGAAACACGTCCGTACTTTAACGAGCTAAGTATAAAGACTGGCGGGAAAGCTATGCGCATGACCGGATGAGGAGACAGGGGAGGCCACCCAGAGTCCTTGGTAACGACTCTCTAAGTGGCCTTCCAGGTTGCGTAGCGTACACAATGGAAGGTTAGTGAAATTGGGTAGGCCAAGTATCCCTTCCTATCAATAATGCCATCGGTAAGAGTTTTGAGTAAACAAAAACACAATCTGTGTCCACTAGCAATGAAGGGGTTTTCAAAAAGCAAACAAACCCATAACTGTTTCATGCCCAGTCTCTAAAATCTCACAAAAGAGGCAAATGAAATAAACGTGATCAACAGATCCTTATCCCATGTGAGCCAAAAATTACAAACTCAAATGCGGTTTAACCAGTTTCGTGAAATGGCCATTTTCTCGTCAATAAATATTCCAATTACATAACCTTTGGAGGCTCTCCGGGTGACTACTTGCATGGAAAATTAAGTTTTAAGCTTGTCCGTCCACAAACACTGGCGCGATACATCCTTACATGCACTTACAAATACGGTGCTTTGTGACAAATGTATGTTCTTTAAGCTGGCATGCTGCAACATCACGTCATTTCTGACAATTTCAAGAAGCATCAGGCCAGGTCTTCCCTAATGTCATTTACTACTAAACTAAATCTGCCATGTCCCGTTTTACAGTTGTTACTGTTTTATAAATAGGAAGAATGAAAAGGTCCTCAGGCCAATGTTAGCCTTCACCGACCGGCGCATAGCCATGTGTGTGCCAGCAAAGGCTGACATCAGCCTGAGGACCTTTTGCTCGCGGGGCATCCCCATGGGAGCCAGAAACTGGTGTGGGTTACATCAGACACCACAGAGCACGCAATACTGAAGCTGACCTGTATTGCAAACACTAGATCAATGTAAAACCAACTTTATCTGTGAAAAATCAGTCTATCAGTATCAACAGAATTTAATGACAAGTCACATCTATAAATTCACAAATCCTGTATGGCAATGAGCCATTGACAGTGACTCCACTGGAGCCTCTGTCAGGGGCCTGTTGTCGTACAATTCACAAACCATACTTTTGTCTCCTTGCCGTTGGCCTCAGAGTTGTTGTTGTCAGTTGTCATGGCGCCATCATCTTCCATGGTGACCTGGGTGCCGTGCTCTGCCTCATACTCCGCCAATACCTCATCTAAGTTGTAGCGGCGTCTGAAGTTGATGAAGAAACTGCGGACATGAGCCTCAAGCTTGTTGCCAATAACTTCAGCAATGGCTTGGAAATCCTTCCCATATTTCCGAACGCCTGGCACACACAAAATAAAACATTTGGCAAATTAGGAATACAGATACAAATTAAACAGCAAACCTGCCATGAGGAGCAAGTCTTTGCAGGGTGATCAGTTGTCAAGGAGACAGCAACCCAGCCAGTGTGTTGCTGCTAACCCAGCCAGTGTGTTGGTGCTAACCCAGCTAGTGTGTTGGTGCTAACCCTTCTAGTGTGTTGCTGCTAACCCAGCCAGTGTGTTGGTCCTAACCCAGCCAGTGTGTTGGTGCTAACCCAGCCAGTGTGTTGGTCCTAACCCAGCCAGTGTGTTGGTGCTAACCCAGCCAGTGTTGCTGCTAACCCAGCCAGTGTGTTGCTGCTAAACCAGCCAGTGTGTTGCTGCTAACCCAGCCAGTGTGTTGCTGCTAACCCAGCCAGTGTGTTGCTGCTCAGCAAACTGTAACCAGTGTCAAAAGGAAAGTGTGATACAGAGGCAGGTTGGGTAGCATTGCAATGTAGTGACATATCATCCCCATGTAAGCCCAAAATTCCCCTTCTGGGAAAATAAAGTTGTAACTAACCCATTCAGCCCAGGCGCCCTACAGCAGGAGATGGGTTGACCGTGATAATTCAAGGGTAGTGCCAGATTAGCTTGGCGCCGGTCGGCGCCAAGCTAATCTGGCACTACCCTTGAATTATCATGGTCGATCCATCTCCTGCAATTCGTGCGTAGTCAGATGACGCCTCCAAAATTTGGAAAATACGGCCGTCGGGCTGAATGAGTTAATAATAATAATAAACAGGAATGGCAAAGCCCTTATGACTAGCGTGCATGTGTGACTGTTGACCCTTGCCAGGATTAACCAACTCTAATTGAATAGGAAGGTTTCATCATCATTTACCTTTGTGTTAAAGTTGATTTTATAGTTTACAAATTGCTTATAAAAACTGAAATTGTACCCAAAGTAGGCATTTTTCACATATTTGCCCACCTCGCTAGACCCCGACCTCTCTGAGTGGTCATCCAAATTAGTATGCGTAGGAAGGCCTACCATCAAGTAATTCTGTACCTAGTTTGTACTCAAACCAAGGGGAATCACAGCGCTGGACAGACAACAGTTAGATCCCCTGCCCCCGCCTATCAGGCACCCAATCGCCAGCCCACAGAGAAATACGCAGGTATAGAATAAGACAATCATTTCCATTCCTAAAAAGAATGGATCAGGTCTCTTATATAACCCATGTCTTTCTCCGGAACTTAGGAAGTAGGCAGGAGAAACATACATACACAAACATGAAGGTGCGCTACTATATGTGGTCGGGTAAATACCCTGATTTCCCACAGTAGATGCACAGAACATTACACAACAATGTAACGATACAAATTTTGCCTCGAGTTATACACGATTGGCAGAATTGTCAGTACTCAAACCAAGGGGAATCACAGCGCTGGACAGACAACAGTTAGATCCCCTGCCCCCGCCTATCAGGCACCCAATCGCCAGCCCACAGAGAAATACGCAGGTATAGAATAAGACAATCATTTCCATTCCTAAAAAGAATGGATCAGGTCTCTTATATAACCCATGTCTTTCTCCGGAACTTAGGAAGTAGGCAGGAGAAACATACATACACAAACATGAAGGTGCGCTACTATATGTGGTCGGGTAAATACCCTGATTTCCCACAGTAGATGCACAGAACATTACACAACAATGCTAGCCTCACCTATCTGGTTTGTGTGTACCTAGTTTGGGTTAGAGGTTGAAAAGAGTATTTGAAAATAAGCAAGTCAAATATGGCTGTTTTGGACCTATTTCTTGACCCCGCGCAACCTTGAATTTTGAGACTACATGCCAATGTTAAAGTTTACCACAGACGACTGACTGCTGGCGCAGTACACACACACTTTTTTGCTATTGCATTTGAGCCCCAAAAATGAATTGTTCCTGTTGAGAACTACACAATCCACTTGACATACCAAGAGGCATACATATATATGTAACTCTGCTAAAGGCAAGGAACCTTTACCTCTGATTCTAAAAGGCACAGGTCCTTTGCCTTTAGCAGAGTTACGCACATATACCTTTTGCTGGTTGAACTAAAATTATGTAAAAGGTACAGGGGTCAGTTGCATGAACTCAGTCCTACATCAGTCACTAATCAAGGTGCTTGATCTGCCATAGCAAAGCACCTTGCTTAGTGGATGGTGCAGGACTAAGCTCACTTGTGCAACTGGCTCCAGGTTCCTTGGCCCCAGACTTAAATACATGTAAATGATTTACAAGAAAAAAAAATGTGTAAACTGAAATCAATGTTTACATGCATACATATGTGCATCGGACATTTGCAAGAAATTACATGGTAAAAAAAAAAACAACCAAACAAACAAACCCCACAAATTTAAATGGTAAAAATATAAAATACACTGATATAGCTGTGGGGGGCAGATAGGCGCTTACAAGAATAGCTTCAACAAGTCTACTCTATATACGTATTGAAGGTTTACTACACCAACTTCAGAAACAAAAAGCCATAGTCACGTGAGAAACAAAAAGCCATAGTCACGTGGTTTACTCTAAACAGCATTTCAAGTATTCCTGAGATACTTCAGCAGCTGGGTTTTAAATGTTCTAACCGATGGCACTGCTCTAATATCTGCCAGAACAGAATTCCATAATTTGGCCCCAGAATAGGACAAAGATGACTTGTAAAAATCCAAGTGGGGCATTGCTACTAGCATATTGTTTCCTGGTGTTCGGCTGGTCCCGGGCGAGAGAGAGAGAGAGAGAGAGAGAGAGAGAGAGAGAGAGAGAGAGAGAGAGAGAGAGAGAGAGAGAGAGAGAGAGAGAGAGAGAGAGAGAGAGAGCACTGTACTTCTCACCTTGAACTGCCAACAGCAGCTCCTCATTGGTCCATCGTGAGTTGATCCTCTGTGGAGGCTGCAACACAGCAAAAATCTGAGCACACCCCATTTTAAGATTTGCCCTCTGGCTGTTGGTAGTGCTTTTTGTGGTGATGATTTCTGAAGCAATCATCAAGACAATAAGCACTAATGACATCCAAGGAAGTTGCAGTAGCAGTAGCCTGGCAATTAACATTTGTTAAGAGAAAAACAACAAGAATGGCAAAGCCCTTAAGGCTCACGTGCATGACTGATCAACATACTTGATCTAACCTTTGTGACTTTGACGTTTCTGACAGGTCACGTTTTCTCAAAATTTATGCATTTTTCACTTTTGTAAACCTCCCATGACCCTTGACCTGTGTGAGTAGTAAACCAAATAAGTATGCATAGAAAGGTCTTATCATCTGCTACATTTGGTTGAAAAGTTTGCAAAATTCCTGAGAAAAAAAACACATTCTACCAAACAATAGACATCATTTGCTGATCTCATGACCCTTTACCTTTCCAAAGGGTCGTCCGAATTAGCATGCATAGGAAGATCTTACCATCAGGTATCTTTGTAAAAGGTTTGGGATGGATGTTGTAAATACATGTAGTATTTGAGAAAAACAATTTTTGTCCATAGATCTACTGTGGCCAAAGCACACAAAAAAAAAAGATAGGAAAGAGAGGGGGCGCTAAGAGAGTGACTGAAAGCAATGCATATGGAAGCCCCCCCCCCGAAAATAAGAATACTGGGGCCTCCTCCAGTATTGCCGATGGTGTGCTGAAGAGGTCGCCAAGACCGAAACAGCTGTCCACACCGGCTAAATATCTGGACCCCCCTTGGGGGACCTAGATTTAAATTTCCATGCACTGAGTGGCTGGAACAGTGGATATGTGATACGCCCCCCTTCGGGGGGGGGGCTTCCATATGCATTGCTTTCAGTCACTCTCTTAGCGCCCCCTCTCTTTCCTATCTTTTTTTTGGTGTGCTTTGGCCACAGTAGATCTATGATCACTGGTCGCTCATGCACATTTCTCTCCTCTGACAGTGCTATAACCTACTTTACTTTGTAACCTTCCTAAAATATTAGCACTGGCAGTCTCCCCTTTTCTTTTCATTTATTACTACAATATCGACCGCAACCCCTTCCCCCCTTTTGGTAGGTTCTCTTTTAGGGTGCATGGAAAATTTAACTCTAGGTGGTGGCATGGAATGTATGCCCCTGCAGACACCACAGTAAAATGTGGTTGTCTTTGCAGGTAGGCAGAATTTCCTGCCTCCTCCAGTATTGCCGATGGTGTGCTGAAGAGGTCGCCAAGACCGAAACAGCTGTCCACACCGGCTAAATATCTGGACCCCCCTTGGGGGACCTAGATTTAAATTTCCATGCACTGAGTGGCTGGAACAGTGGATATGTGATACGCCCCCCTTCGGGGGGGCTTCAATATGCATTGCTTTCAGTCACTCTCTTAGCGCCCCCTCTCTTTCCTATCTTTTTTTTTTTGTGTGCTTTGGCCACAGTAGATCTATGATCACTGGTCGCTCATGCACATTTCTCTCCTCTGACAGTGCTATAACCTACTTTACTTTGTAACCTTCCTAAAATATTAGCACTGGCAGTCTCCCCTTTCTTTTCATTTAATACTCACTTTTGCTTCGCAGGTGAGCCAAAAATGAAACACTCACCTCTGGTGGTCTAAAAGCATCCACTCCATTTGCAACTTTATGTTTCTGCAAGCTCAGCAGCTGTTTATTGTTTTGTACCTGCAATAAATCAACAATTAACTGCAAACAAGATATTGCAGCTCTATAAAAAAAAAATCAAATTATGAGCAAACATGAAACATGACACTAGTTGTATAAACCTGCTTCATTTTTAAAGCTTTAAAAATAAGATGCCAATTGGTCCAGCTAGAAGTATAGATTCTGATGGATCCTAAGTTTAAGAGGCACATATCATCAACAGCCTTGCCAACTGCACTTGCTGAGGCTCATAAAGACGTATACCTGTTACACAGCTGCTGAGGAACATGAAGACCTATGTTTCTCGTACTCAGAGATGCAACTAGGAATGGAACATAGGCTAGTCTGATGGAGTGAAAATGCATCATTATTGTAACTGGAGTGTCAATAGGTGATACATCCTACAACTATACACATTTCTTCAAAGCTGTCAATGTCCAATTACTTTTTTTAAAATTTTTTTATTGCTCCTCATAGCAGGCAGTGTAGTGGCCAAAAATGTTACCGATGGTATTACTGATGAGAAGACATAGTTAGCCTGTCAATTTCAGCCTCCAAAATTGTTGTGTGTTGCTACACAACCAGGGACGTAACTCTAGCAAGCAGCTACCCAATCCACTGAGTGGCCTCCCTATCCTCCGGATAGCCTCCCTTCTCAATCTCACAAGAGTCCGTTATTACCAGTTCTATACTTAGCTGCCATTTTGTTTAGATCCTTCTTTATCAGTCTCCCCGTTATCATCATCTTCTTTGTCCATCCTTAGGCCTTCTTTGTCTTAACATGGTCAGGTAAGGCCTCGGACATTGCCTCACTCAACGATTGTGGTGAATTGGGGCAATTTCCGTGGATTTGCGGCGTTTTGCCGTTTGTTTCGACTTCGTCTTCGATTGTCGGTTATAACGGTCGTCTGCTCGGTTACGTAGCCTCTGGGCCACGCGCGTTTCCTTTACACTCTGTTCACTGTTGCAGTTTTCTTCTTAAAACGTGCCCCACCTGTAAACATTTCCAGTGGCCTAGTGATTTACTTCCGTGCTGCCTGCCTTGCTCGGGATGTGCGTCGGACCACACGTGTGGTCTTTGTGCTTCATGGAAGAAGAGATCGCTGGTCCGAAATGCGGAAGTTCTACCGTCGTCAGCGCCCCGTGCAGTCCGACGAAGCGCCTCTTTGCCCCATCACCACCAGCTATGCCGCTATCGGTGTTTCTTCTCGCCGCTCACCGTCTCCGGCTCCCAGTTCCATTCCATCACTGCAATCCCGATCTTCTGTGCCGGGACCCTTAAAGCTCTTTGCCACTCAAGCGCGGGTGTCGGACACCATCCCTCCCGCGTGGGTGGTTTTACACCAGGTGAGAATTTACGCCCCCGTTCCCATGAGTGTATTTCGCAGCCAGCCCCGCAGACTCAGCCTTTTAAGATGGGTCTCCAACAGAGGCAACCCCATCATTTTGGGGGGAGGAGACATCGACCATCGGCAGTTCCTGGCGCGTGCCCTCTCCAGCCAGACGTGACTTTGCCTAATTGCACTTTTCCGCCGCAACTTCAACAATTGTCGTCACATCACGACTTGTTGCTTGGCGCTTTGGCTCAACCACTGTCTCCTCGCGCCCTGGCTAATAGCCAGTCATCGCGCACTCGTGCCACACTTGGTACGTCCTCTCGGCGTGTTTCTCACCCCTCCCGTCAGTTTTATTCTCCTTCGTTGTCTCCTATTGCAGATGTTTCCCTTCGGGATCCTACACCTCCTTCCATGCTCCCTGCGCTTCTCCTGCCTCCCGTCGCTCACGACATTCCTCTCGATGATGGGTGGATCGCCTTCGCTCCGAACGGCCTTCGCCGTCATGTCGTCGCCACCTTCATCATGCTCAAGAGAGGGGACAGTCCCGGTCCCGTTCTCCTGCTCGTCGCGCCGCACCGCCCGCTTTTACATGAGAGGCGTCAGAATCTGCCCTCTTGCTTGTGGCATCCTTCTTCTCCTTCTTCAAATGACAGTAGGAGTTCTCGGCGACCTGGGCCCCTAGACTCCTCCTCCGTCCCTCGGCGGTCTTTTCCCCGGCCACCATGCGATTGTCACTCTTTCCAAGAGTCCTGTTCCCCGGTTCAGGAGGATGTTCTTAGCCTTCATCCGGTGGATTCTGCTTTCGACCTTGGGGATTTACCGCACCTTTCTCCGTCCAGGAGTCCCTTACCCGTGGACTCTCAGCACAGCTGTTCTCCGTCCTCAGACTGTTTCTCTCCGGGTGTCGAGACTCGACGGTCCTTGGACGAGGCCTCAGGTCTCATTCTCCAATTTCTTCCCCCAGACGCTTGCCCCCCTGCACCTCCTCTGAAGCGGAAGGCATCAGCTTCAGTGGATGTTTCCCTTCAACCTAAAAGTTTCAGATCTCTCCCGCAACCACCTGGCTTTCGAGATCTGGCGGAAGCGTTCTTGGCACAGTTGCCTCTTGGCAACTTCAAAGAGCCTCTCTTCTTTTGCGATACTAAGTGGCCTGAAGGCGTAGACATTCGCTTCCGCCAACGTTGGTACGCAGGTCACTCTTAGGTTTTTGCGTGCCCTTTGCCTTCGCTCGATGACACGGCGGATTTGCAGGCGGGTGGACACCACTTCGCCTTTGCCCGGGTCCCTCGCCAGGCGTGATATTACATATTTGCGTCTTTACGCCACCGTGTCGCCATATGTCGTCACATCACGACTTGTTGCTCGGCGCTTTGGGGCTCCCACTGTCTCCTTGCGCCCTGGCTGGAAGCCAGTCTCCGCGCACACATATTACACAGGGTATGTCCTCTAGGCGTCCGTCTCACCACTCAGGTCGGATAGCCCTCCTCAGGACATACCCCTTCGGGGTCATACACACATGCGGACCAGCTGCCGCTGTGATCCCCGCACTTTTCTCCCGCCTTCCGTCCCGTCTTACACCGAGAGCTCCGACCTGCATCTACCGGCCAGGAATGGGCCTATACAGGCCTCGC
This sequence comes from Semisulcospira habei, assembly GCA_036245525.1. NCBI lineage: Eukaryota > Metazoa > Mollusca > Gastropoda > Semisulcospiridae > Semisulcospira > Semisulcospira habei. The sequence goes on along the minus strand of BTPG01000004.1, from coordinate 79,422,286 downwards.
CACCTATGGATAACAGGTTTGCGAGCTCGGTCCCCCCTCATATGAGAATGATATTTTAACCGAGGTCCTGCAATTTTAACCCTTTCTTATATATTGTATGAATCCTGGTCCAAGCGCAATTTTAGAGTGCTACACCTTTCCCACCTTATCGGATTGGTACTTACTATAGGCCCTGGGCCTCGAACTGAAATATAGCAACAACAAAAAATAATAATAATAATTCATACACATATTTCCTATTCCCGGTTAGGGAGACCTTGTAGCATTACTGCTATAGTACAACCCACAGTTCACCAGCTAGTCCCTGATCATCTCTGATGCCATAGGACATTAAAAATTAACTAATAAACCAACGTCCCCCCTCAAGGCCTTTGTTGGGTCTCATGCACTCCTCTATGAATCGGAGTACCCGGCGGCAGACGTGGGGGACCTTCCCTAGGCGACGACAACTACCTTTTGCTGTATGCCGGTCAGCCTACGGCCGTACCGCATTGAATACACCGGTTTTTGTCTGGATTTGGATTTCAATATAATACAGGAGCTCTCCGTGCCGCGGTCAGGCCCATGGATTTTGCTGTCAGTCTCGATCTGGCCGATGCATACCTCCATGTGCTCATGCATCCTTCGGCTCGCCATTACCTGCGCTTCGCCTTCCGCAGGGTGGTTTATCAGTTCCGGGCCATGCCGTTCGGTCTAAACATCAGTCCCTGGGTCTTCACCAGGATCATGAACGCAGTGGTCACACACGCTCGGTGGTCCTCTCTCAGTCCGACCTCGCACTACCTCAACGATCTGCTGCTCCGCAATCAGGTCGAGTCCCGCTTGTACACCGACAGGGACGCGCTACTCTTCCTTCTTCACCATCTTGGCTTCCTGGTCAACTTCGGCAAGTCGGACCTCTTACCGTCCCGCAGCTTATTCATCTGGGTATGGATTTTCAGACCGACTTGAACCTGGTACGACTTCCTCAGGCACGGATCGAGAAGTTGGCGACTTTGGCTCTGCAGATGTATCGTGCCATGGCTGCTCCAGCGCAGATGTGGTGGCAGTTGTCAGGCCTCATGAGCGCTGCCGCGGACTTACTTCCTCTCGGTTGGCTCTACTCACGACCGCTTCAACTTCATCTACTTCTCCTCTGGCGACCGTCTTCGGGGGATTTAGAAGCACACATACCTGTGTCTTCCATGGTCCGTCCATATCTCCTCCGGTGGACAGACCCCTCTTGGTTGGCGTCAGGAGTTCCCCTAGCATCCCCGCTACCCTACCTGTCGATGTGCACAAATGCCAGTCTCTCTGGTTGGGGGGCGCTCCTCATCCCGGACTTCCATGAGACAGCGGGCCTTTGGCCACCGGATGTAGTGGGCAAGCACATCAACTGGTTGGAGTTGAAGGCGGTTTGGCTCGCTCTCATCACCTGGGAGACACACGTGTCACACCAGGCGGTCTTATTCCTCTCCGACAACTCGACTGTTGTGGCGTATATTCAGAAGCAGGGCGAGATGCGTTCTCCCTCTCTGTGCATCCTTCTGTTCCCGCTCCTCGTGTGGTGCCGGGATCGGGACATCTTGCTGCGGGTGCGTCACATTCCGGGACGGCTGAATGTGCTGGCGGATTCTCTGTCCCATCCGGACCAACTTTTCCATACCGAGTGGACTCTCCGTCCCGACCTTTTTCGCATGATTTGTGTCCACCCATGATCGACCTGTTCACGATGCGGTGGAATGCACAACTTCCCCTCTTCGTCTCTCCATTCCCCGACCCGCTTGCGTGGGCGGTAGACGCTCTCTCCATTCCTTGGGAGGGTCTCCTGGCCTACGCGTACCCTCCCTCGGTACTGCTACCCAAGATTCTCCTCAAGCTCCGAGGCTGCAACACGGTGCTGTTTTTGGTTGCCCCATTCTCTTGGAACAAGAGCTGGACCACAGATCTCCTGAGTTTCACCACGGATCCACCGCTCCGGCTTCCAACGCCACGCACGATGCTTAAGCAGCCTCGATGAGATCTTTTTCACCCTTGCCCGGAGAACCTTCTCTTACACGCCTGGAGGTTGTGCATCGTGCCCTCACAGCGCGAGGTTTCTCGGATGCAGGGGTGGCGGCTATCACTTCAGCTTGACGCCCTTCCACCAGGAAAGTTTCTGAGGGAAAATGGAGGGTTTTCCAGTCTTGGTGCGGTACTCGACACATTTCCCCCACCGCTTTGACTATGCCTCAGCTAGCTGAATTCTTTCTGTGGCTCTTCCAGGATCAGTCCCTGGCGCCCATCACCCTTCGGGGATATCTTTCTATGGTGGCTGATACGTACCGCCATTTGGGACTTCCAGATCCTGGTTTTTGCAAGGCTCAGGAATTTATTTAACGTCTTTTCACACATTGGTGATATTAGACAAACAACAACAACATTATATATATATATATATATATATATATATATATATATATATATATATATATATATATATATATATATATATATATATATATATATATATATATATATATATATATATATATATATATAAAATCAACCAAACACACAACTTATTAATATCAAAGAATAGCAATAACTAACATCCAACCACACACACAAATTACTTATTATAATAGTTTACCCACCAGACTATGAATTATTATATTAACTATTGGAATGGCAATATTTCTATGTAAGATGTCATACAAATTTTCTGCTAAGTGATCAACTGTTATGTTATTTTTTTTCAACAGATTCATTGTAATAGGACACTCACAGTTTATATGTTTAACAGAGATGGGGCTTAAGCACTCGCATTTGATGTCTTTTGCGAATTTTGTTTTCCAAGAATTTAGTCTTAACTTGTATATCAATGAAGCCGTTTTTCTTGAACAAGGTGGGACATGATAAATATATTTCATATCATCTTTGTGAAAAAAGCTGTTTAGCACAGAGTACATTTCATGTAGAGATAATTGCATATTAAATTACAAACTGCAAAGATCTTGCCAACCTTATGGCTCATTTTGACCTTCAGTGACCTGTGACGCGCTCCCTACTGCCTCGATGGGATTTCGCGTGGGTATTAACATGGCTGAACACTGCTCGTTTTGAACCCCTGCACTTGGCGCGGTTCTCTGACTTGACTCGAAAAACGTGCTTCTTGCTGGCTCTAGCCACTGCCTCTCGCGTGAGTGAACTCCACGCTCTCTCAGTACACCCGTCTTGCCTGCAACTCCGGGCTGACGGCTCTGTCCAACTCCTCCCTAGTCCTTCCTTTTTGGCCAAGAACAGGCTCCCTTCAGCCGCCCCTCAACCAATCACTATTCGTCCATTGCGGGCTCCACATACGCTCCAGGATGTACGCCAACAAGACCCGGTCAGAGCGTTAAAAATCTACCCTCGCCGGTCGAAACCCCTACGGCGAGGACGTTTACGCCTCTTCCTAAGTTTCTGCCCTTATCTCCGGGCAGGAACGATATTTCTGCTCAGACGATATCCGCTTGGCTGCGCGGAATCATCAGATCTGCTTACGGAGACCTCTCGACGGAGGGAGCGCATAGGTTGCAGATTCGAGCTCATGAAGTCCGGGCTGTCTCCACGAGTGTCGCGTTTGACCGCAGCTGCGCCGTGAGGGACATTGTGGCGGCTGTGGGCTGGAGGGCCGAATCTCCTCTCACCCGTTTCTACTTCTGTGACCTGTCCGGCCAAAGACAAAACTTGGCACTAGTGGGGGACATTGCGGTGGCTCAACACTCCCTTCCAGCGCTGGATGCGCCATAGGTAATACTTAACTGAAATTGTCGGGAGTGTGCCTTTGCCAGGGACCTAGCTAAGCAGTTACCCCAGGTAGGTTTTGGGTCGCCATTCTTCCTATCAGTAATACCATCGGTAACGTTTTTGAAGAAACAAATGTATTTTTCTTTAAAATAATTTTTTTTCGAAACATACTTACCGATGGTATTACTCACATTTCCCTACCACCTTCCCCGCTTGCCGTCTGTCTGCTAAGATAGAACTGGTAATAACGGCCTCTTGCGAGATTGAGAAGGGAGGCTATGCGGAGGATAGGGAGGCCACTCAGTGGATTGGGTAGCTGCTTGCTAGAGTTACGTCTCTGGTTGTGTAGCTACACACAACAATTTTGGAGGCTGAAATTGACAGGCTAAGTATGTCTTCCTATCAGTAATACTATCGGTAAGTATTTTTCAAAAAAATATATTTTAAAGAAAAATACATTTTTCTCTAAAATGTATTTTTTCCCCAAAATACTTACAGATGGCATTACTATTAGGAAGGTACACTTAGCTTACCGATTTCAGCCTAAGTTCCCTTGTGTGTACCTACGCCACAAGGGAAGCAACTCTTAGTGTGGTGCTACCACATACCCCGAGTGGCCTCCCCTCCACCCGTAAGGTCCCGTGAGGTAAGTATTTTTCGAAAAAAATTATTTTAAGGAAAAATACATTTGTTTCATCAAAAAAGTTACTGATGGTATTACTGATAGGAAGAATGGCGAAGAGGAGGAGGGTGCCATTGCAAAGACTCAGCCGTGGGGTAACTGCTTCTTCTTCGCTAGGTCCCGTTCAAGCGCACACTCCCGACAATTTCAGTTAAGTATTACCTATGGCGCATCCAGCGCCGGGAGGGAGTGTTGCGCCGCAGCAATGTCCCCCACTAGTGCCAGGTTTTGCCTATGGCCAGACAGGTCACGGAAGTAAAAACGGGCGAAAGTAGATTCGGCTCTCCAGCCCACCGCCGCCACAATGTCCCGCACGGCGCAGTTGCGGTCGAACGCTACGCTCGTGGAGACAGCCCGGACTTCGTGCGCTCGAATTTCCAACCTCTTTGCTCCCTCTGTCGAGAGGTCTTCGTAAGCAGATCTAATGATTCCGCACAGCCAAGCGGAAATCGTCTGAGCAGAAATATCATTCTTGCCCGGAGCTAAGGGCAGGAAGAGGCGTAAACGACCTCGCCGTAGAGGTTTCGACCGGCGGAGGTAAATTTTCAATGCCTTGATCGGGTCTTGTTGGCGTACGTCCTGGAGCATATTTGGGCTACGCAACGGGCAAATAGTGATCGGTTGAGGTGGGGCGGGAGGGAGCCTGTTCTTGGCCCAAAAGGAAGGACTAGTGAGGAGTTGGACAGAGCCGTCGGCCCAGAGTTGTAGGCAAGACGGGTGTATTGAGAAGGTGTGGAGTTCACTCACACTAGAGGCAGTGGCCAGAGCCAGTAAGAAGCACGTTTTTCGAGTCAAGTCAGAGAACCGCGCCAAATGCAGGGGTTCAAAACGTGCAGTGTTCAGCCATGTTAAGACCCACGCGAGGTCCCAGCGAAGTAGTAGGGAGCATGTGACAGGTCGTTGGAGGTCAAAATGAGCCATAAGATCAGCGAGATCTTTGCATGCACCGGGATCGGGTAGTCCCAAATGGCGGTATGTATCAGCCACCATAGAAAGATATCCCCGAATAGTAATGGGTGCTAGAGACTGATCCTGAAAGAGCCACAGAAAGAATTCAGCCAGCTGATGCATAGTCAAAGCAGTGGGGGAAAGTTGTCTAGTACTGCACCAAGCTTGCAGAACCCTCCATTTTCCCTCATAAACCTTCCGGGTGGAAGGGCGTCGAGCTGAAGCGATAGCTGCCACCGCTGCATCTGAGAAACCTCGAGCTGAGAGGGCACGCCGCACAACCTCCAGGCGTGTAAGAGGAGGTTCTCGGGGCAAGGGTGAAAAAGGTCTTGTCGGGGTTGCTTCAGCATCTTCCGCGGCGTTGGAAGCCGGAGCGGGGGATCTGTGGCGAGACTCAGAAGATCCGTTGTCCAGTTCTTGATCCAAGAAAATGAGGCTACCAAGAACAGCAACGTGTTGCAGCTGCAGAGTTTGAGGAGAATCTTGGGGATCAGGACCGAGGGAGGGTATGCGTAGGTCAGGAGACCCTCCCAAGCAATGGAGAGAGCGTCTACCGCCCACGCCAGCAGGTCTGGGAATGGAGAGACGAAGAGGGGAAGTTGTGTATTCCACCGCGTCGCGAACAGGTCGGCCATGGGTGTCTCCCAGTGGACACAAATCATTCGAAAAATGTCGGGGCGGAGGGTCCACTCTGTATGGAGAAGTTGATCCGGACGGGACAGAGAATCCGCCAACACATTGAGCCGTCCTGGAATGTGACGTGCCCGTACCATGATGTCCCGATCCCGGCACCACACAAGAAGGTGGAACAGAAGGATGCACAGAGAAGGAGAACGCATCCCACCCTGCTTCTTAATGTAAGTCACAACCGTCGAGTTGTCTGATAGGACTAAGACCTCCTGGTGAGACACGTGTGTCTCCCAAGCGATGAGAGCGAGCCAAACTGCTTTCAACTCCAGCCAGTTGATGTGTTTGCCCACCATCTCCGTAGGCCACAGGCCGACGTCTTGTGAAAGTCCGGGAGAAGGAGCGCTCCCCAGCCAGAGAGACTGGCATCTGTGCAAATCGACAGGTAGGGTATTGGGGATGCTAGGGGAACCCCGGAGGCTAACCGGGAGGGGTCTGTCTACCGGAGGAGAAAGGGCCGGACCAGTTACGACACCGGAACGCGGGCTTCTAAATCCCCTGAAGACGATCGCCAGAGTAGAAGTAGATGCAATTGAATCGGACGTGAGTAGAGCCGACCAAGAGGAAGTAAATCCGCTGCATCGCTCATGAGGCCTAACAACCGCAACCACGTCGGCGCAGGAGCCTCCATGGCACGATACATCTGTTGCGCTAGATTCGCCAACTTCTCAATCCGTGTCTGAGGGAGGCGACTCAGGTTCAGGTCTGTCTGAAACTCCATACCCAGATGAATAAAACTGCGGGAAGGTAATAGATCTGATTTGCCGAAGTTGACCAGGAAACCAAGATGGTGAAGAAGGTAGAGGAGAGCGTCTCGGTCAGTGGACAAGTGGGACGTGACCTGATCGTCGGACTGAGAGAAGACCGTCGAGCGTGTGCGACCACCGCATCCATGATCCTGGTGAAGACCCAGGGACTGATGTTTAGACCGAATGGCATGGCCCGGAACTGATAAACCACTCCACGGAAGGCGAAGCGGAGGTAACGTCGAGCCGAAGGATGCATGAGCACATGGAGGTATGCATCGGCCAGGTCTAGACTGACCGCGAAATCCATGGGTCTGACCGCGGTCCGGAGAGCTTTTGTAGTTTCCATCCGGAAGGAAGGAGCGGCCAGAAACTTGTTCAAAGTGGAGAGATCGATCAGAGGACGCCAAGAGCCGTCAGGTTTTGGAACGATGAAGAGACGACTGTAGAAAGCCAGAGAGTCATGACATAGGACCACTTCTGTGGCGGACTTTTTTAATCCGCCGAGATGCTGTGCTCGACACTTGTGTGGGATTGCCTAAACCTGTCAAATCCCAACTCCGCCAGGGTCCTTTTCGGCTCCACCTGGCAGGCTGTGAAGGAGTCAAACAAGGATATCTGGCCTACGTCTCGCCCTTTCTCGCGCTTTCATTCGGCCCGCAAGGCCGTGGGTCGCACCCTGCGGTCCTACAGACCCACCCCTCGTCCCACTTCCAGTATGCCTTTCGGCACTTCCCGTCCCAAAGCGTTGGGCCGCTCCCGTGCCCTCCCTGCCCAAACCTCCTCTTGGCCTGGTCGGGGCCGACGGCAAGGCCGGGGGAGGGCCTGCTGATTCTCTTCCCTCCCTGCCCCCGCCGACTTCGCTCGGATCACCAGTCGGCGGGCGGCTATCATGGCACAGCGTGGCGTGGTGCTCACTGTTCGCGGGCGATCCTTGGATACTCTCTACAGTTACGGCAGGACTCCAACTCACTTTTCAAAGCCCTCCACCTCTGCGGCGCTCCCCGCTTTGGACTCAGGTGCTGAGCGATCCGGTGAAAGCAGCGGCTTTACAGGGGGAGGTAATGGCTTTACTTAAGGCCAGCTTGGAGCATGAAAAATCGACCTAAATAGTGTTTTTATGTGTTTTGTGTTTGTTCCAAAAATAGACACCCTAGCATATGTAATTAAGTCGCAGTTGATGGCAGCAGCCATTGCATTGGTCGAGGCGTGGTAAGAAGCCCGGTTTGCTACCACAGCCAAAGAATGGATCTCACGAAGAGGAGCGGTAGAACTAGGGTCCCAATTATCTTCTAGTGCCCGAACAATCGCCTGTGTTGCGAGGTCTAGGAAACCGGAGCATGCCAGGGTGTTGCGAACGAGGACAGCAGTCTTATCAACACCTCGAGGAACTCGAGCAAAGGCGGCACGGCACCCATCCGCCTGAAAATCCGCATCAGTATCCAGCGAGGGCAATGGGCACGAAAACGTCTGAGAGTGGCCTGCATACCAGATCTGGCGAAAACGTATATCGATGGCCACTTGGCATCAGAAAAGAAAATCGACTCCTTCGAAGTGGCAAGAGGTAACGGGCCGAAAAGGCGTCTGAGAGATCGCGAAAACCAGGCGGTTGTGGGAGAGATTTAATTCGCTTGGTAGGAAGGAGAGCATCCACAGAAGCGGAAGCTTTGCGCTTAAGTGGAGGAGCGGAAGGACAAACATCCGGGGAAAGGAAAACGGAGAATAAGATAAGTTCCGAGGCCGCCTCAATCGACCCCTTGGTCTCGATACCCGAAACGACGCGGGAGGAAGAGTCCGAATCATGGAATGTAGAGTCCGCTGAGAGGAAAAGCAGGGACTCAGGATGGTAACCAGAAACTCCAAAATTGGAGGTCGAATCATCAGGGTGGAGACTGAGGACGTCGACGTCAATAGCCTCCGGGACCGGTCGAGGAGAACGTTGAATATCCCGGGAGGAAGGGGAATGCAGCAAACTAGAGAGGCGAGAGCGGCGCCAAGAGGACTGCTCGCCTGAACGATGTAAGCGCGGTGACCGGCTACTAGCCGGGGCGCTAGGTGACACCTTAAGACCCGCCGCGCCGAGCAAAGGGTCATAAAGAGACCTGCTATGGTGACACTTAGGCAGAAGAGTGTCTGAACGGTGTATGCGCAGTGACCGGCTACCCGCCAGAGCGCTATGAGACACCGCAAGTCCCGCCGCGCCAAGCAAAGGGTCATGAAGTGACGCACTATGGCGACGCTTAGGCGGAAAATTGAACGTTCTATGCGCGGTGACCGGCTACGAGCCAGGGCGCTGCGCAGAGACCGGCTACAAGCCGGGGCGCTATGGAACACCGGGAGCCTTGCCGCGCCGTGCAAAGTGTCATGAAGTGACGATCTATGGCAACGCCTAGGTGGAAGAGTGTCTGAATGGTGTATGCGCGGTGACCGGCTACGAGCCAGGGCGCTGCGCGGTGACCGGTTACGAACCGGGGCGCTAGGGGACACCGGGAGCCTCGCAGCGCCGTGCAAAGTGTCATGAAGTGACGAGCTATGGCGACGCTTATGCGGAAAAGTATCTGATCGGTGTATGCGCGGTGACCGGTTAATAGCCGGGGCGCTAGGGGACACCGGAAGACCCGCCATGCCGAGCAAAGTGTCATAAAGTGACGATCTATGGCGACGCTTAGGCGGAAAAGTGTCTGATATGTGTATGTGCAGTGACCGGCTACGAGCCAGGGCGCGGCGCGGTGACCGGTTACAAACCGGGGTGCTAGTGGACACCGGGAGCCTCGTCGTGCCGTGCAAAGAGTCATGAAGTGACATGTTATGGCGACGCTTAGGTAGAAAAGTGGAGGTGGTCAAGGCCACACCAGTCTGATCGGTAACCATGTTAGGGTTAATCGGATGCCGGTGTCCTGTCCCCCGAGGTACAGAGGGAAGTCGCCGCGAGTGACCCGTCTCCGTAGAGCGGGTGCGCGGGACCGATAGTAAACAGCGCTCCTGAGAGCGAGAACGCATAGGAGAGGAAAAAAACTTACCTCCCACAGCAGAAGGGACAGAGTCCGTAACCTTGTCTGGTGTGTTAGACGAAGATACCTGCAAGGGTACTTGAACCGGGACATGGGACTGTAGGGTGAGGGAGCGAACGGAGTCCGGGGACCGAGAGCGACTGGACAACTCGTCGACTGCGGCCGAATTGGGAGGGGCTGGTGGGACTGAAGCCGTAGAAGAAGGAATGGGGCGCTTGCGCTGATAGAAGCTCCACATACGAGACCAACGGTCTTCCTCCCAAACCGCGCAAGTAGGGCAAGTTCTATCAGATGCGCAGCCCGAGTACGGAAGGCAGCGCAAATGGGAATCCGACGGCCACTGGAAGTTGCCGCAGGAGGTGCACGTTCTGAGTTGGTGACGGCAACCAATCATGCAAACAGAGGATAACCGCGCTGGGTCATGGCCACGAAGGCCAAGAGTACGACTGTTGCAACCGACCGATCACGAAGTCGAAAGAAAAGGCCAAAACGCCGTAATTCCACGGAAATTGCCCCAGGAAGCAGTAATCGCCGGGCGAGACAATGTCCGAGGCCTTACCTGGCCATCGGGGATGATCGAAACCGACAAAAACGAATGATAAACACGAATAAACATGGAGACTGAAAAATAACGAAACTGACAAAATGGCAGCTAAGTATAAACTTGGAAATAACGGCCTCTCACGAGATCAGGAAGGGAGGCTATCCGGATAGGGAGGCCACTCAGGGGATGGGGTAGCTGCTAGCTAGAATTACGTCCCTGGTTGTGTAGCAACACACAACACTTTTGGAGGCTGAAATTGACAAGCTAAGTATATCTTCCTATCAGTAATACCATCGGTAATGTTTTTGATGAAACAACTGCTGTAGCAGTTGGTGGCCTCGTATACCGTTCAGCTCGGCAAACCGCTACAGCGGTGTCATGTGTTTTGTATCGCACGCCCGGTGACGCGTGAGCCTCGCTGCGCGTGTGGTGACCTCGCCCTTCACACTGACACATCCTGTTTACACTCAGTACACGGCCTGACAGTGTGCACATAGTTTTGTCTGTGGTATGCGGTCAGTTTTGCGGTGCTAGCGTGGGATTTACGGTCGGAATGGTGAGTGGATGTGTAGATATTTGGAGTGATACAATTTTGTGTTTGGAGACATGGTTCAAAAGCAGATAGCTTTGATGTATTGGGACATGTGTGCATAACCACGTGTTGGCAGTGTCAGCTGGCGTGATCGCCGTTTGAGGCACTGACAACGGTAATGACTTACAGCTTGATTCTGATGCTGAATTTGGAGGTTCTAATTGATATTTCGTTTTTTTGATGCCACACCTTGGTGCACCTGTAGGTGACTCTGTGAACACCAACGACACACATTGGTCACACGTGTAGTACGTGTATTGTCTTTACAACACTGGTACCTCCATCCGATCGTGTACGAGACACAACACAGACACTGATCATCATCCGATGCTACTTATTACATGTTGTCTAGACCGTGGATATACCGTATCAGTGGCAGGTGTAAATAATGACATCTGGTGACAAGGTAGGGACCTTATGTTGTATCGGCATGCTGGAAATGCATGGACACTTATGTGTCACACTAACAGACGCCCTATTTAGTGATGCATGCATGTTAAGTACCAGCGACCTGTCATGCACGAAAGACGTTTTTTTTTCAAGTTTATTGTCACCTGTCACTATTTTTGTCACCAGGCATTACGACACATGTGACACAGTGTGGTCAAATCCATAAAACGGTAGTCCATCCAATGGCAAATCTGTACATATATACCTTTATGGTTATATCTGTTGTAAAGTATTATTTACAAATATTTTACAGTGCACACCCATTTTCAACAGAAATTTCTCAAATAGTCAGGGCTGAAGGGTATATAGACTTCTTATTTACTCAGGGATGAAAGGGTTAAGCGGACCGTATCACCCAGCGCAACCAGGATGAGATCGCCTGTGCTGATATGTCGTCTCTGCCCAGGTTCAAGGGCAGGAACAGGCGGGACCGACCTCTTCTGAAGGACTTGGACCTGCGGAGGTAAACCTTCAGCGCCCTGACTGGGTCTTGCCTGCGGGACTCCTGGCACCGCTCAAATCCCTTGAGAGGCCGGAGGTTGATTACCTGCACCCCGGCCGCGGGGAGCCTGTTCTTGACCAAGAAGGACGGGTTGGTCAGGAGCTGTACCGAGCCATCAGCCCTAAACTGCAGACAGGCCGGGTCCACTGAGAGAGCGTGTAGCTCGCTGATTCTTGCCGCGGTAGCTAGGGCAAGGAGGAAGCAGGTCTTCCGGGTCACGTCTGCCATCCGAGCCAGGGGCAGGGGATCAAATCTGTCCGAGTTAAGCCACGTGAGCACCCAAGGGAGGTCCCAGCATGGAACCAACGAGCACGGAGCCAGTCGACGGAGCTCGAAATGGGCCATCAGATCCTTGCACGCTCCCGGATCCACCCACCCCAAGTGCCGGTACGTGTCGACAATCATGGAGAGGTAGCCCGGATTGTAATAGGCACCAAGTTCTGTTCCCCAAACAGCCACAGGAAGAACTCGGCCAGTTGGGGCATCGTCAGCGCCATGGGGAAGAGGTGCCACGACTCGCACCAGGACAGCAGGACTCGTCACTTTCCTTCATACACCCTGGGATCTGCGGGCTGAAGCGCTAGCCTCCACCGCTGCATGCGAAAAGCCTCTTGCCGCGAGGGCCTTCTGCACAACCTCCAAGCATGCAGGGGAAGTCTCTCCGGGCACGGACGGAAAAGATTCTGCCTGGGCTGCTTCAACATTGTGCGAGGAGTCGGCAGCTGCACGGGAGGCTCTGTTTGCCAAGGTCCAACAGATCGGTCGTCCAACTCTTGTTGCAACTGAACGGGGCGACCAGAAGGAGAACCAAGTTGCAGCCCAGCAGCTTCTGCAAGACCTTGGGCATCAGCACTCAAGACCTTGGGCACCAGCACTGTGGGAGGGTAGGCGTAAGCCACGAGGCCTTCCCAGGGGATGGACAGTGCATCTACCCCCCATGCGAGGGGGTCCGGGATGGTTGATATGAAGACCGGTAGCTGCCTGTTCCACCTTGTCGCAAACAGGTCAACCATTGGAGTCTCCCAACGGGCGCAGATCATGCAGAAATCTCCCGACTGAGGGACCATTTGGTGCGGAGAAGCTGGCCCTGTCTCGACAGAGAGTCAGTGAGGACATTCAGGTGGCCTGGAATGTGCTGAGCCTTTAGCGAGATCCCTCGGTCTCTGCACCACAGCATCAACTGGTACAGAAGCATGCTGAGCGTCGGCGAAGGAGTACCCCCCTGCTTCTGTATGTACAACACCATTGTTGAGTTGTCGGACAGGACCAACAAACACCTCCTAGTCCTGGAGCTGGGATTCCCAGCTGCTGAGTGCTAACCAGACCGCTTTCAACTCCAGGAAGTTGATATGCTTGTCCGAGAGATCTGGCGGCCAACGGCCCAAGACTGCAGAAAAGTCCGGTAGCAGGTGGGCTCCCCAGCCCACTCGGCTTGCATCTGTGCAGAGGGACAGAAGAGGCGGAGGGGAGAAAAGGGCACCCCCGTCCTCAGCCAAGTAGGGTCCGTCCATCTCTGGAGATGGGGTCTCATCATGGGTGGGACCGGAGCCACATTCCTTCTGCATCTGAAGATAAGTAGCAAATAATGTCTCTGTTTGTTTGTCTATTTTGACAAAGGGTATTTACCCAAAATATTAATAAATTGTGTTGTACCATTTTTTCTAAGCGTGTTTCTTTCTCCGTTGGGTACTTCTTCCCAGATCGCCTGAGGAGGGACGCCAGTGGACCAGCAGATGTATTTGGAGAGGGCGCGAATAAGAGATCCGCCACTGCGTTCAGGAGACCCAGGAGCTGAAGCCAGACCCTGGCCGTCACAGCCTCCGCACGGGACACTTGGCGGGCTAGCTCTGCTAACCTCCTGATGCGCTTTTCTGGCAGCCGTACCGTGTTGAGGTCTGTCAGGAGCTCCATACCCAGGTAGATGAACCTGTGGGAGAGTGAGAGGTCTGACTTTCCGCTGTTGACCAAAAAACCGAGCTGATGTAGGAGCTCTAACAGCGAATCTCTGTCCTCCTTTAAAGTGGAGGTGTCCTGGTTCTGGAGCAGTAGATCGTCCAGGTAGTTGGACGATGACTGCCTGGCATTGGCCATCACCGCGTCCATAACCCTCGTAAAGACCCAGGGGCTGAGGTTCAGTCCGAAGGGGAGGGGACGGAACTGGTAGACCACTCCACGGAAGGCGAAGCACAGGTAGCGGCGCGTCAACAGGTGATTGGGAACATGAAAGTACTCGTCTGCGAGGTCGAGGTTGACGGCAAAGTCCATGGGTTGAATGGCGGCACTCAACACCCTTGCCATCTCCATGCGAAAGGGAGGGGCCAAAATGAACCTGTTTAGCGCCGAAAGATCTATGACTGGGCGTCACCGACCGTCTGGTTTTGGGACCATAAAATGGCGGCTGTAGAAGGCCGGGTAATTGTGACAAGCGACCACCTCCGTGGCGGCCTTCTGGAGCAAGGCCGCGATCTCACCCTGAAGCGCCTCTGCTTTGCCGGGGTCTGCAGGGACCCCAAGTCCACAACGGGGCGCGGGCTGACGGAATGAGATACGTAGTCCTTCTGTGACGGTTGAGAGAACCCAAGGATCGTCCGGCAGCGTCGACCGCCACTCATCGCTGTACAGCGCAAGCCTCCTGACAACCGGAGACCCGGACGACGTCTGCAGGGGCAGACACTGTGAGTCACTGGGCCTTTCCTCGCCCGGCCCTCCGGCCCTGCCTGGGCCAAGAGGGGGCGATGGACAAAGCAGAGAGCAGGTGACCGAGGAGCGGCTGTCCACTGGACTCGGGAGGGGGGGGGGGGGGGGGAGGCGTACGGCAGTGGGTCGAGAGGTGGGTCTGAAGCTCTGCGGGGCACGACCCATGGCCTTTCGGGAAGCCTGAAACTGGGAGCTGTCCATCCGGAGGGCACTGGGCCACAGATCTTTGGCCGACTCCTTCACTAACTGCCACGTTGGCCTAAACAGAAGGGATACTCCAACCGGAGCCTGGCGGAGCTGTGACTTGACTGCCGTAGGGATTCCCGTGCAACTCCTCAGGACCCCATCCCGGCGCATAAGGTCGCAGTTCGCCGCCGCTGCCAAGGCAATTATTGAGGCATGATACGGACTGGGAATGCCCGGCGTACCATCGTTGCCAAAACTTGATGTCCACGTCTTCTGGCCACTGGGAGTCGGAGAAAAAACCCTTGCTCCGCACCTTGCCCTGCCGCAAATGAGCGTTGAAAGCCTCCGTGAGGTCTTGAAAACAGGGGGACTGAAGAAGAGACTTGAATTTCTTGGCCCGGTGGTGAGCATCTACCAGGGAAGAAACCTTCCTCTTGAATGGCGGGCAGACGTCCGGTGGCAAGGTGCTGGAGATCAGTCGAGCAGCCTCGTCCAGGCTACGTGCTGTCTCTCTTCTCGGGGTGCCGAGGGTGGACAGCAGAGATGGGCTACGAGAGGAACGCGCCACAGCCCGGGGCGCAAGGTGACGCTGAACGAGAAGAGCGCATTCCCGAGGCGAGGCCCGAGGCGGACAAACAAGAATCCCAGGACAGCAGCAGAGACATTACATCGAGGCCTTACCTCGCCATAGCCAAGAGAGAGTAGACAGTATCCGCAGCATCTGTATAGCATTAGCAAGGTAATCCAAAACCAAATCACAACACCACAAAAACAAAACACTGAAGAGCACCGAAGGCCAACGGTAATCCATCTTCACTGAAGCTAAGCGTAAGACTGGCGCGTGGCCGCTGCTCACGGGGCCTTATGGGTAGAGGGTAGACCACTCGGGGTATGTGGTAGCACCACACTAAGAGTTGCTTCCCTTGTGGTGTAGGTACACACAAGGGAACTTAGGCTGAAATCGGTAAGCTAAGTGTACCTTCCTAATAGTAATGCCACCGGTAGAGTATTTTGAGGAAACAAATGTGTATCACTATCAATGATTCGCCCATTGCAATCTGCTAATATTACCTCCACCCTGTGTTTTGTGTACCAGACATGCGAGTCGTGAGATAAAATGAATAATAAGTTGTACCACAATGACCTACTGACATTTCTCCACTGTAGAGTTGTTAACCCAGGACATTTAACTCATTCAAATTACCTAGCATCAATAGCTGCAAAAATGTACTGCGTTGCTGCCTGCAACACTATGATACTGTTGCTGTAATGGATGCGAGGCACCTTGAATGAGTTAACCTACCTGAAATTCTAGTTACACTCCAGATACTAAGATGTAGCAATCTATTATTATAGTCAGAAAGTAATTTTGTGTACCTGACGTTTAAGAGAGACAATATCGCTGTCCAAGTGCTTCAGGATGGCTTCAGCCTGACCTGGGGGCCCCGACACCATGCTCATCAAATCCTCATAATGCAGATACATGCCTTTGGGCGGTTTTCGTTTGTGTTTGATGGGGTTGTGCCGGCCGGTTTGCTGCGACTCGTGACGCTTGGGCCCTGCTGACCTCATGACCCCTGTCCGCCTAGGTGGGTGGAAAAAAAATCAAAACAACACATGAAAACATGTTAACAATAACATAAATACAGTCAAATTTTACAATGGCCTTTGTTTCAGTGCACTAAAAAATATTTATCAGCAGCACATTCCTAGCAACGAAGGCCTAGATTATCCACCTAAGCATGCCGCAAACAGTACTGTTTGCATGCAGAAGGGGAATAACCCATATAACCCCAACACTACAAGCATGAGATCAATTGACCATAATTCAAGTGTTGTGTCAAATTTGTTTGGCACCATTAGGTGCTAAGCTAATCTGGCACTACCCATGAATTATCTTGTTCGATCCATTTCCTGCAACTGGTGCACAGTTGTTAGATGACACCTGCAAAATTTGAAGCTGCGAGGTTAAATGCAGCCACGGTATTGAATGGGTTAATGGAGAAATATATACTCAGCACTTTTCTGAATGCAAGCACTTCCAAACAAATGAAACTATGAGTTGTACAGCTGAGGGAACAAACACCGACTTAAAAATGCTGTTAGTGAACAGAACCAAAAGATAAATTGTAGCTCTTACCTCCAGTACTGATAGCAGCTGCTACATAATGAGCCTTTGGCCGTCACATGGAGCTGTGTGGTGCTGAGGCCACAGTTTACACACTGGTTCTTATCCTTCTGAAACAAGCCAATTCCCATGTAGAACTAGAAGTCTAGAAAATCCAAAAAAAGAAAAAAATCATGGTCAGGAAGAACGATTACAACACAATTAATTAATTTTTCAAGTTTTCTCATTTTGAGAAAAGAGTTGTTTTCTCAAAACAACACCGATGGTATTACTGCTAGGAATGGTTTCTTAGCTAGTCTAATTTTAGCCCAAAATTGTTGTGTACGAGTATGGTCATGATGGCAGGTAAGGGGCACCATAGCCTAGGCGGAAACCCCAGTAGCCTCCCTTCCGGTTCAACCACGCATGCGCTCAGCGCTTAATACTTCAGTCAGTTTCTTTGCTAGTCCAGAGTAGGTTGTGTACGTCAGTGTCTCTCTACATTTCGGACTGTATCTTCTTCGGTGGAAGCTTTGTGAATTGAGGATTTTCCTTATCTGTGAGCCTTTGGCTTGGACGCTTTCGTGTGGTTACAAAGCTATTCGGCGTGCCGGTTTCCGGATGTGACAGCGCCTTGTGAACTTTACTCACTGTTGGCCGGTCCGGCCTGAGTGTCTGCCTCTGCTTGTGCCCTCTTGCTTCGCTCTCTGCTAGCCTCGACCTGGGTAGACTTGGACGCTGCCAGTGACTCGCGGTGCTGTTTCCTACTTCACCGACCGTGCTACGCCGTTCACAGACCTTGGACTTACAAAAGACAGTCTTCGGCGCCATTTTGCTGGGGCTATGCCTGGCTGCACTGGTTGTCCCGTCCTTTACGTGCCTCTTCTTCCTCATTATGGCAAGGTAAAATCTTGGTCACTGCTTCCGTCCGGTGCTCCTGGGAAGGGGTAGAGTGCTGTGCGTGAGCATACGCCGTGAACTTTTCTTCGATCGTTTCCGCGGTTCGGTTTGCGTGCCTGCAAGGGCACGTTCGCTCGCATTTCAATTGTACATTATGTTTTACAGTTGTCAAGTCCGCACCAAGACAGACCCTCTTCTCAGCACAAGGATGCCGCGCCGGTAATCCCCACAGACCCGACTAGTGGTTCTTACCAGGCGACAGAACAGTCAATGCCACGACTTCGTCGCGAGCCCGTTGTCTGACACCGGCAGCTCCCACAGACCCGACTAGTGGCCTCTGCCCGGTTCCGCCAACTTTGTCAGCAAGAGTTATGTTACAGGAACAGGCTTCAGCACCGGTAGCTGTCTCAGCCCCGACGGTTGCTGCTTCCAAGAAGGTGGAGCCTCCTCCTCCGCGCACTCCTGACGCAAGAGGTCAGCGCTCCGGACACGACCTTCAGGCACCTTGACCAGAAGAGCAGATGCGCCGAACACTCTCCCGCTCTTCAGGATACAGTACGCGAGATGCTGCATTCCATCGAGAAGACCCTTACCGGTTTCGAACTGATCGCCGCCACTCTTCTCGCCACCGATCGTGCTCGAGGGACAGGTCACCGCACCGACGGTCTACTTCCCGCTCTTCTCGTGCTAGCCGTGCTCGGATGTCTTCCAGGTACGACCCGTCGGATGGTCGTCAGTCCAGGTCGCGTCCCCTGGTCTCGGGATTACTCTCGCATACAGCGCACCCGTCTTCACCTCCCCACTCCAGACGTTCGTCTTCCACGGTCAGACACCACTCTCGGCGACGCTCCCGTTCTAGGAGTTCCCGCTCCCGCCGAAGCTGCACCCCGCGGGACAGCAGGTCACGACGTCCTACCTCACGCCGGTCCCGGGTTCTCTTCTCGGGAACCATAACCAGTTCGCTCTGTTCGGCACCGCTCCCCGGCGGGAAGTCCCCTCCCAAGGCTTCGACTTCTTCCCAACCCGTGACGGATCCTTGCCACTCTCTCCTACCTCGAACAAGATCCCCCCCCATGCGCTCTGCGCGTAGAGGATGATGCCCTCAGCCTGGACCCTGAGGACTCAGTTTCGGCCCTGCTTCGTGAAGACAGCCCCTCACGTTCTAGCCCTTCTCACCCCGACCTTGACGAAGCTGATCCGGATCAGCAGCGTTCTTCGGTTGGACACAGGTTGGAGACTCTCCGCGCTCTTGACGAAGCGGCACATATCATCTCGGCTTGCCTTCCGGCGGAGGACTGCCCTCCCTCCCCACCGCTGAAGAAGAAGGCCGCGGCCTACGTTGACGCTGAGCGACACTCCAAAATGTTTAAGTCTCTTCCCCAACCTCCGGGCTTCGGCAACCTACGGGATGCGTTTTCCGCACGCCTTGCGCAGGGCTCCTTGGGCCCCACCGGGTTCTTCACGGACACCAAGTGGCCTTCAGATTTGCACATGTTTTTTTCGGCAGACCAGGTATGCGGGACACACACAGAACTTCGCCTGCGCCCTGCACAAACCGGACCCTCCCGCCTGGTCCTTGGCGGCTACTCCCGCACTCGCATTCTCCTTCCCGGCGTCGATCAGACAGCGACTCTCATCCGCAACGCTCTAGCCTTGGCGGGATTCCTCGACCTCCTGACACAAGCCATCGACCGTCCGTCGCGTGGAGGATGCATGGTATCCTTCCCTCATGCCGCTGCTGTGAGACTTGCTCGCCCTAGCCGTCTCCGGGAACCGCGCCGCTTACCACACCTGTGGCAGCGGCTCCTAACTGTGATCTTATGCGGCGGGATGCCCTCCTCCACTCCTGCCCGCTCCTTAATGACCTGAAGCTTCAACTTCGTCAGGCGCCCCTCGGCGGAGAACTACTTTTCGGTCCCATGTGGCTTGCGGTAAAAGAAGCTAATAAGGACACCTGGCCCAGCTGCACAGTTCCAGCCTCCTTTCAGCCTACCCGCAGGGCCCTGGGTCGCGCCCTGCGGACGCCCAGACCCACCACCTGGCCCTACACCAGAGGTGGACGTCTCCCCCCCAGACCTCCGGTCTTCCCCCGCGCCCGTCCCCTCTCGGGCTCCGCCTCCGCCCCCACTTTCAAGACCTGGCCCAAGCCTGCCCGTCGCCTCGGGCGGGGCAGGGCACACTGACTGTCTCTCCCCTCGGCCCCTGCCGGCCGCTTCAGGGTCTCCTGTCGGCGGTGGTGGGGGGGGGGAGGGCTCGCACTTCACAGCGCCGCGTGGCGGTCGTTGATACCGGACGACCCTTGGATTCTTGCGACCATCTCAGAAAGACTCCTGATCTCCTTTCGTTCTCCGCCCCCCTTGCGACGTTCTCCGGTGTGGACCTTGGTCCCGACAAACCAACTCAAAGCAGACGCCCTGCTCAGCGAGGTTGCTGCCTTACTTTGGAAGGCTGCCACAGAGGTGGTGATTCGACACGACTCCCCAGCCTTCTACAGCCGGCTCTTCGTAGTGCCCAAGCCAGGCGGCAAGTGGCGTCCTGTTATCGACCTGTCAGCGCTCAACAAGTTTATCAAGTTTATCGTCGCTCCGCACTTCCGCATGGAGACAGCTTGGGCCCTTCGTGCTGCGGTGCAGCCTATGGACTTCACAGTCAGCCTGGACCTCTCGGATGCGTACCTTCACGTTCCCATGCACCCAGCCTCCAGACATTATCTACGCTTTGCTTTCGAGGGTGTAGTCTACCAGTTCCGTGCGCTTCCCTTCGGCCTCAACCTCAGCCCTTGGGTCTTCACTCGCATCATGGACGCAGTGGTAGCCAGAGCCTGACGAACATCCACGAGCCCCATGTCCAACTACCTGGACGACCTGCTGTTGAGGAACCAGGCCGAGTCCACCTTGGAAGAAGACTGAGATGCCCTGCTTCGGCTCCTCGAGACTCTGGGCTTCCTGGTCAACTTCGGCAAGTCCGACCTCGTACCGTCGCGCCAATTTGTGCACCTAGGTATAGAGTTCTGCACCGACCCCAACATCGTCCGGATGCCGGAACCACACATACAGAAGTTGGCGAATCTAGCTCGGCAGGTGTCCCAGTTGGCTACGATCCCCGCCAGGCAGTGGATTCAGCTCCTGAGTCTGATGAGTGCCGCAGCAGATCTGATCCCTTTAGGATGTCTCTACTCCCGTCCACTGCAGTTGCATCTCCTCCTTCACTGGCGGCCGACGACGTCCGACTTCGAGGCTCCAGTTCCGGTCCCTACTATACTCCGTCCTCACCTTCTGCATTGGGTGGATCCCACCTGGCTCGCGACGGGAGTGCCGCGTTCTCGCCACCTCCCACCCTCTCCCTCGACGCGAGGCTCTCCAGTTGGGGAGCACACCTGCTTCCGTCGTTCGAGACTGCCTCCGGCCTGAGGCCCCTGGAATCGCTGTCCCGACACATCAACTGGTTGGAACTGAAGGCGGTCTGGCAAGCCCTCCTGGTGTGGGAACCTCGCCTTCTACATCAGGAGCTCCTGGTGCTGTCGGACAACTCCACGGTCGTCGCCTACATCCAGAAGCAAGGCGGGACCCGCTCTCCCTCCCTCTGCATCCTCCTCTACCAGGTGCTCCGGTGGTGCGAGGATCAGGACATCACTCTTCGCGCGCGTCACATTCCGGGTCACCTGAATGTGCTAACCGACTCCCTCTCCCGACGTGGTCAGCTTCTCCATACCGAGTGGTCGCTGCGTCCAGACATTTTTTGAATGATCGGCGCAGCCTGGGAGACTCCCATGATCGACCTCTTCGCCACGAGATGGAATCGCCAGCTCCCGCTTTTCGTCTCACCAATTCCAGACCCCCTGGCCAGGGCAGTGGACGCTCTCTGGTCGCCTACGCCTACCCGCCGACGGTCCTACTCAAGCTCAGAGGGTGCAACGCAATCCTGTTCCTGGTGGCGCCGTTCTGCTGGACCAAGTCGTGGACGACCGACCTCCTGAACCTCGCCCCCCACCCCGCGCACGAAGCTCAATCACGGCAGGCGCTGTACCACCCGTGCCCAGAGCATCTCCTCCTCCACGCCCTCACCGCTAGAGGCTTCTCAGGTGCGGCAATGGACGCGATCGCTACAGCCCGCAGAACCTCGACCAGACAAGTCTACGAAGGCAAGTGGAGAGTACTCTGCTCCTGGTGTGATGGCAGCCGCCTCTCCCCCATCGATTTGACAGTTCCTCAGCTGGCGGATTTCTTCCTCTGGCTGTTCAACGACCAGTGGTTAGCGCCCATCACCATCCGCAGCTACCTGGCCATGATCGCTGACACGTACCGGCATCTGGGACGACCCGACCCGGGTTCCTGCAAAGACCTTGCCGACCTGATGGCCCACTTCGGTCTACAACGTCCCACTCTTCGCTCCCTGGTGCCGCGATGGGACCTGCCTTGGATGCTTACTTGGCTCAACTCGGCCTGGTTCGAGCCGATCCAGTTGGCGAGACTGCCAGACGTGACACGGAAGACTTGCTTCCTTATGGCCCTTGCATCAGCCTCCAGGGTCAGCGAGCTGCACGCCCTTTCAGCATGCCCCGCCTGTTTGCAGTTCCGGACGGACGGTTCGGTTCAGCGCTACCCGACCCGGCCTTCCTAGCCAAGACCAGATCTCCTTTGGCTGCCCCTCAATTGGTCACCATACAACCATTAAGAGACCCAGGCTCCACCCGTGAGTCCAGACAACTGGATCCGGTGCGAGCCTCACGTGTACCTGCGCCGGACCAAGCCGCTACGCAGGGGACGCACCCGCCTATTTCTCCCTCTGTCCCCAGGTAGAAATGACATCTCAGCACAGACGATTTCCTCCTGGCTTCGGTGGGTGATACAATCTGCCTACCAGGAACTCGCCCCTGATACAGCCAAATGCATGAACATCAGGGCGCACGAGATCAGAACAATGGCTGCAAGCCTAGCATTCGACCGCAACTGTGCTGTTATTAGTTAAAGACATTGTGGCGGCCGTGGGCTGGCGAGCGGAGACCACCTTCGCACGCTTCTACCTGAGGGACCTCTCCGGCCAGCGCCAGAACCTTTCGCTGGTGGGGGACATCGTGGCGGCGCAACACTCCCTCCCGGCGCCCTAGGCGCCATAAGTATCTTCGCTAAAATTAGAGGGAGGCTCTAGTAGCTCGATGGCATGGGGTAGGGGCGTTATACTGGCACCCACCTCCTCTTCGGGATTCTTCCTAGTAGTAATACCATCGGTAATGTGTTTTGAGAAAACAAATGTATTTTTCTTTAAAATGAATTTTTTGGAAAAATACTTACCGATGGTATTACTGGAAGGTCTCTCCCACCTGCCCCTCTTGCCGCTGGTCTGCTAAGAAACTGACTGAAGTATTAAGTGCTGAGCGCATGCGTGGTTGAACCGGAAGGGAGGCTACCGGGGTTTCCGCCTAGGCTATAACGCCCCTCACCTGACATCATGACCATACTCGTACACAACAATTTTGGGCTAAAATTAGACTAGCTAAGAAACCATTCCTAGTAGTAATACCATCGGTAAGTATTTTTTAAAAATTCATTTTTAAGAAAAATACATATTAACCTGACTTTGGATTTTCTTTATCCACAAAATAATGTACAGCCACTTGTGTGAACAGAAGCAATATAATGTTCTGCAGCAAGAACAGGATGAAAAAGACCAACCTCTTTGCTGTCAGCATCTTCATCTGAATTGGTACTGCCTGCCTCAGACCCCTCCTCGCTGCAAAAGACAAAAGGATAAATTAAATAGATACCATGGATAATGTACAGTCAGTCACCAAATGAGTCTCAATTCTGAATGCTTTCCATAAAAAACTACACAGCAGTTAACAAGACAGAACAACCATGATACTGACAGCAGCTGCTACACAGACTGTTACACATGTGAAATAGACCCCTCTTAAGGAGCCAAGCTATTTTAGCACCACCCTTTAACTTTCCTGGCCAATTTTGTTGCAATTCAAGGCTGAATGCAAATAAAAAATAGCTCCTCAAAATAGATGTGAACTGCTCTCATGCAAGAAATAATTCAATCAGATCCACCTTTTTGTCAAAGTCCAGACTCTCAAAACACATACAAGAACAAAGTTGACACACCTTTCTCCATCACGCTGATTGGCTCGCCTTTTTGCATGACGATCCATGAGACTGGTTCGTGAGCGTGTCTTTTTCCACGAGTAAAAATATTTCACCAGACTTGATATTGACTTGTCTGGCAGCTGAAATTGAAAAAGTAGTTCTTTGAATTTTCATATTTTAAAATGTACTATGCCTCCAAAGCTCAACTGACATTATACTAAAGTCCTTCTTCTAGTGAGTTTATGACTGTGGCTTCAAATGACAACAAGCAGTTACATGAAGTTGTAATAGAACTACATAACTCTTAACAAGAAAGGCAAAGCCATTGTGGCTCACGTGTATGACTGATTATATATGTGTGACCTTTGTGACAAGGGCTGGTGTCTGCAGCAGCAAAATCCATATTTTCTGAAAATGTACGCATTTTTCACACATCTGTCAACCCCCCGTGACCCTTGACCTTTGTGATGAGTCGACTAAATTAGTATGCATAGGAAGGTCTTATCATCAGCTATCTTTGTACCAAATTTGGTGGAAAAATTAGCCTGGGAATACCTACAATTTTATTTAAAAAAATCATCATTTTACACACATTTGCCAGCCTCTTGTAACCCTTGACCTTTTCAAAGGGTCATCCGAATTAGTATGCATAGATAGGTCTTACCATCAGGTATCTCTGTACCAAAT
This sequence comes from Semisulcospira habei, assembly GCA_036245525.1. Lineage (NCBI taxonomy): Eukaryota > Metazoa > Mollusca > Gastropoda > Semisulcospiridae > Semisulcospira > Semisulcospira habei. The sequence continues at coordinate 79,397,708 of BTPG01000004.1, read as the reverse complement.
TTGGCTTTTAAGTTGTGAATAGTATTTGAGAAAAAAATCTTTAGTCAAAATATGGTTATTTTAGAACTATTTCCTGAGCTCTCGTGACCCTTGACCTTTCCAAGGAATCAACCAAATTAGTGAGCATAGAAAGGACTTCCCATCAGGAATCTCTGTAGCAAGTTTGGGTTTAAAGTTGTGAATAGTATTTGAGAACAAAACATCTTTTGTCAAAATATGGCTATTTGGGACCTATTTCCTGAGCCTGTGTGACCCTTGACCTTTCTGAGGGGTTATCCAAATTACTATGCATAGAAATGTCTTACCATCAGGTATCTCTGTACCACGTTTGGGTTTGAAGTTGTGAATAATATTTGAGAAAAACATCTTTTGTCAAAATATAGCTATTTTTCACCTATTTCCTGAGGTCTTGTGACCCTTGACTTTCCGAGGGATCAACCAAATTAGTATGTATAGAAAGATCTTACCATCAGGTATTTTTGTACCAAGTTTGGGTGTGAAGTTGTGAATAGTATTTGAGAAAAATAAATTATGTCAAAATATAGCTATTTTTTTTTACCTATTTCCCAGGCCCCTGTGACCTTGACCTTTGTGAGAGGTCACTCAAGTCGGTATGTTTAGAAAGGTCTTACCACAAAGTATCCTTGGGCCAAGTTTAAAGAATGTGGCTTGTATAGTCTGTGAGAAAATGCCAACGTTAAAGTTTACCACGGACGACGGATGGACGACCACTGGCCCAAAACATTGACTCACTTTTGCTTCGCACGTGAGCCAAAAAGAACGAAGAAGCCTTTGTGGCTCACATGCATGAATGATCCACATAATCTGACACGAGGCCTTGACCTTTGCAAACCATCACTCAAATAAGCAAATGTTACGGTGTCCTAGAAGACAAGATGGCGACCATGCAACATCTCCTGGCCGCCCGCTCTGGCAGAAATGGTGGCCACCCGCAGTATTCTAAACGACATTGTACCTTCGTTTGATATTATGATGTCAGGCCCTGCAATGCTGCATCACGACTGGTATTTCTTTTTGATGACTTTTGGCAATTTGTTGTGATGTGACTGTTAATTGGATTTTATATTTTTCTCCGTGCGATGCTGGGACTTGATACACGCTGATTCTTGTTAGTACCATTTGAATGCGGATCTCATCAGAACAGCGCGCATTATGCTGTGGCAATATAACCAATGGGCTTTTTCTCCCCTTTCAATCATCTCCGAAGTGGCTCTTCGCACGCCATGCACATCACTGCCTACGGAAAAGCGCGAGTGCATACAACGAAGCGAGTACCAGCAATCTTTAGGCCCTCACATTCCAGCCGAATGATGTGATGACAGACACCTCCTCGACACAAAGACTGTGTTTCTTAGTATCAGCGTGTTCATGTGTGTACTCTTTAGAAACCATTTTGGACTGCTTTTACGTTAATGCTGTAGTTCTACTACTATTGCTTTAAAAATGACTATGAAGTTATAATATATACTAGTTAAGATATAATTAAGGTGGCGACTGTTTATGCCGGAGCGACTGTCTAATAGCCGGCGCTGTTCTTATAGCGACGGGCCCCCCAGGTAGCAACTGTGAAAGTATAATTTGTCTGTTTTTTTTGTGTTTTTTTTTTTTTTTTTTTTTTTTTTTGGGGGGGGGGGGGGGGGGTGGCGGGGGGTTGTTTATGCATATTTCTTATTTGTGCAGCTAGTCTCAGCCAAGCAGAAAGTTTAAAAACATTAGATTACGTGTCTTTAGTTTGCTTCGTGTTAGAGAGGTTCAGGTCGGGGGCCATGAGACGCCTTGGCAACGGGCTTCACCCGTCCCGAGCCATTGTCCATTTGTTGTTTGTAAACTGTTGTGTGAGTGTGGGTGATTGCGAGTTGCACCTGAGGTGGTGACAAATTTTCCTGTACGTGGCAACATGTATTTGGAACAATAAAGTTGATTGATTGTATAATCACACAGTTGGCCACATTGCCCATAAAATCGTACCTGTTGACAACATGTGTATACAACACTTTTGTCTACTTCCTTGACCTTTAAAAATACATGTAGAAATAATGCTGACCTATTTATTGACCCTCTGACCTTGAATTGACCTCTGAGCACAGTCACCCAAAGAAGGTATGTTTAGAAAGGTCTTACAAAGTGCCCTTGAGCCAACTTTGAAGTTTGTGGACTAAATAGTCTCCAAGAAAATACCAACGTTAAACTTTACTGTGAGCAACAGACAGATGTCGGACAAATGATGGATGGCCCATTACACACTCACTTTGCTATCGCATGCAAACAAAAAATCATGCTGTCTTGTCAAAAAGCTACCATCATTTGGGGCCATAAGAAATTGCGACATGTACGTGGTACAACATACATGTCAAACGCGGGAGTGCTCTACAGTTTGTTTAGATATATTATTTTGCGATTTTTTTTTGTTTTGTTACTCCAGGTGTGGATTTGATTTTGTCCAGCGATTTATTTTTTCAGCCTAGGATATGTCAACTCTTTCAGCTTTTGCTTTGATTGATGTCAAGGCATTGTAACCAACTGTCTGAGTATGCAAATGATGATGTAAACCAGAAAATAAAACTGAGTAAGTTTATTATGGACTTTGCTTCAGTTTAAAAAAATTTTTTTTTTTTTTAGAAAGCACCTAAATATTCTTTTTATGTGACATTCTTTTTCTTGTACTACCTAAGGGAAGAGACATATTTTGTTGAGCGATTGAGAAATCAATCATGATGGTCAATCACTGAATGGCAGATATATATGTTGCTGCTAGTAAGGTGTGACTGTTGTACAAGTCTGTGCTGGAGATAACGAACTATAAACTGTGCTCATTGAGTCACTTCTCCTTTGAGTTACATCCCTTTGCTTAGCAGAGCTTCCAGGGGAGAGAGGAAAAAAAAAAAAGAAAATGGTGGTCTCACCCCACCCCAGATTTAGGCATTTCACAGAAATGACCCTGGCGAGCAGGAAAATGGGGGAAAAAAAAAAAAAAAAAGGATTTCCGTTAAAAAACGGTAAAATTGGAAGCTCTGGCTTAGGGAAAGACTCTAGAGGGCTGTGAGAAGTTACAGCTTTAGGTTGGTAAAGCCCATTGTTTTCATCCCTACGTCACACAACCAATCCCTTTAGTGCAAACTGTACCACATGACCAAGCTGCAAAACCCTTGTAGCGACTAATGGCGGACTTCTTGTAGCCATCTTTGTGATGTGTCTTGGATGCCAGTTTGGTTCTATAAAAGAGCACCAAAATGTTCTAAAGTACAAAGTTACTTAGTATTGTTCAAAACAATAGAAACGCTACTGGATCTGTTTGCATCACAAATTTGCAGCAATAGTGTGTATCAGACCATTAAAGAAAGAATCTTTGCGATATCGAAAGCACATGAGCATCCTATGCAACTATTTTATTAAAGACTTTTGAAGTCGTTTGAGGCAAACAGTCACTCACCTCTTCCATTGCATTACTCTGACAATTTGTAGACAATGCTGCTGGTCATGCAGACGGCAACGTTATTACAGATCTTATATTACGTCATAATTCTATTATGTATACATGTATATTCTTTTGACATCAGTCATGTCTGATGTAATCCAAGTCAGAAGATTTCAGCTGTTTTCTTTTACGAAAATAGTGAAGGAATGAAAGCAAATTAGTTATTGATAGCAGGGGTTTGTTGCACAGACCATTGTATGCCTTCGGGAGGTCAAAGGAATCATTGTACCTCTCAGGCCTTCGGGGTACAATGGTTCCTTTGACCTCTCTCAGGCCTACAAGGGTCTGTTTAGCAAACCCCTGCTACCAATAACTTATATTGTACATCATGCAACAAAAGATTATATTTATAGTGTTTTCCTGGGAAAGAGCTCACCATCTGGCGGATGCGATGGAAGGACTTGCCATGAAAGCTGAAAGCCTGCTCAAACAGGACCTTGTCCTCTACTGTCCACTCGTCCGGGAATGGCGTGAAGTTGGCCAGGTCAGCTAGGGCTCGCTCAATGTTGTGCTTGTGCCAGAACAGCATGCCAAGTGCCTGCATGGTTGACGGTGCAAAAAATTGAAATGACTGAACCCTGTATTTACTAAGCCCCATGATCTATGGCCAGCAAGAGGCATAAATTCTCATGAGCCCCTGCAAATGTAGGGGCTCAGGAGAACTTATGCCTTTTGGAAATGGGAAGGCTGGCTGAAGGGCTGTTCTGTCTGAACCAAAAGCTGAAATTCAGCTATGTGTGTCTTTGAAAAAGCTGAACCAAGTCTCCAGGACTGAAGGCTGTCACCCAAGTGCCTAAACACATGCAGACAGGGACCACAAAATATACCAAATGCTTGCTTCAGATAAAGATTAGTGTCACGACTGAAGCCTTTCAGAACTGACTCTAAAACAGATAATGGGTCCGCCATGATGATACAGGAATAGCTTGGCGCCTTAAGGCCACAATGTACTTTGGTAGACCAGTTAAACTGCTAAAGTAGTCTTCAGCTTGGCAACTACTAAATTTTAACTCATGATAAATCCATATCTTTTAGTGTGCCAGGGCTGAATGGATAAAACAAAATCATAAAATAATAACAGGGTGTGCGAAAAATATGCGATGCTCAAACAAAGAGTCTTACTCACCTGCTCTGTATTGTATCCATGTTTTTCCTTGGCTATATTGATGTATTCATCAACTGAAACAAGCAACAAATTCTGATAGAATTGAAACACAGCACACAATATACCTGGAAAAAGACCAGGAAAACATTTGTATACATAATAATAATAATAATTACGGTATTTGTAATGCGCTTATCTTATAATAATTATAACTCTAAGTGCGCACTCACAACTCGCGCACGCATGCGCACGCTTTAGACAATGACTCACGTACCACAAATAGTGAAAAACATTACAATGGTGTCAGCTTGTACATTTTTTTTTTTAATATGGAAAAAGGTATTACCTTTTGCATCTGACATTTCAACATTTGGTGCCCACACTAGCATGGCATCCGCTTTACTGTCGAATTTCTGATCTGAAAAGCAAGCAAAAACCCCCTCTAAAAATGGACATGACTGAAAATGCATAATATTGTCAAATCACTGTGGTTTATCCTGTAAATATAAAGCCCATTTGTGGACTTATTTGTAGTATATTAGTAACATTTTTTATTTTAAATTAGGAGCTATAATTATAATAAACCAATCTTCTCCAGTAGGGCTTTGTTTGCTACAATTTGTCAATAAATAAAACAGGTTAAATCAATGTTGTCTTGCCTCAAATAAAGAATTTTCTACCCTTCTTTTCACAGTCCATGTGAGTAGGCACATGTGTCAAGGTTTACCACTGCCTTTTAAGCGTAAAGGAAGGAACTTTCCTACAAGGAGAGGAAGAGCTGAAAAGTCTTTCCTTTTATGACATTCAATTAATTCAAACTTTAAAATTTGGTCAGCATGCACCAAGACCATCTTTTTAATAAAGGAGATATTGCGATCTATTAACCCTTTAGTGCCTGGGGTAAGTCACTTACATACTACTGCCTGAAATATCATTAACAGAAATGTATAATGGAGTGTATAAAAGGAACTTTTTTTTTATTTGACATACACACGTTTCCTTCCCTTAATCGTTTTCCACCCCCATCACCCTTACACAAAAAAAAACCTAAGGGGAAGCAACCTACTTGGATCGCAGGAAGGTATTTCTGCCTGATATTCTTCTCCGATCCTCATTCCACTATCTGCAAAGAAAGAGAAAACAATCTTAATCAATAAAATGATAGTTTTACATATTTTGTTTCTCTTGCGAAACGAATGTAACAAATTTACTCGTCAAGTCTTCGCGCACATTGTTAGCCTACGAGGAAAAAGTATGGTGTACTATTTTGCCTACCTTGGTCAGAGTCTTCTCCACTGCTGTCATCGGATCGTGGGCTTGCACCCCTTGATCGACGTCCATTGCGAAGATCGTCTGTATTTTTGTCTGCCATGACCATATCTCTATCCTCTGAACTTTTCCCCCGATAGGATGATTCTTTTTTCGTCAAAGGAACGACTCAAAGCGACAGAGCGTAGTTGTGCCCGTAGAATGTCCGACGCACAACACACACAACAGTGATTAATGCGCTGACAGAATAAAGTTTTCTGTTGTGCAACTTTAGTACTTTAACATGGCATACTAAGGCACTACATTTGTGCAGATGAATTGTAATGTTTCTGGAGGATTACATGCTGTGATGTACTAGTTAAATTATCGAGCATATTAGAGATCGAGTCTTTAAAAGATTCATACGCGTAACTGACTAGTACTATTTTTGCAATAATCGACATCAGGAACAGGATAATTTACAGTTTGATTAAAAACAAGTGTACACAATCACATTAACAGAACTGTTCGCAATATAAGACAGATACATCATGTCAGAATCCCAAAGTTTTCAAGGCTATTGAAATCAGCTCTCATATTCAACCTTTTTGTCACATTCACCATTTTGCTCAATAGTTGGGAAAGGGAAAGTGTACATCTTATGAGATTATACTCTCATCACACGATTTCGGGTCAATTTTACGATTCGATGTTTGCTATATGTTTCGTTTGTCATGACGAGCGTAAACGCCGTAATGATGTACACGTATTTTGTGTATTTCACTGCCCACGTATGCGTCTTTAGTCCACGTCAGTTATAAAGCTGAGCCATAGTGAGACCCCCCGAATAATGGTCGTAACGGGTAACCTTACTATGAACTGTTACATTTAACAATTTTTATGGGGAAAACGACATAAGACAAAGTTGTTTAGGAACGCAGACAAAACCAGATGACTTTTGAAGTGACCCTGCACCTTTTGACAAATATCAAACACTGCAAGAAGTACAGATTGTGTGTCATTAGAAGTCTAATTGGGTTCTGTATGGGTTGCCTGTGTTTCGAGAATGTTTCATAAATCAACAATTTGTTGGATATGTAAATATAGCACGAATTTTTAATGAGGAAGCGCATTTCCCCTTGCGCTACACGATGTGAACTATCACTCCTCTTGCCACTTTTTGTCCCTCAAAAAGGAGCTTTCACCCCAAAACAAGATAGAAAATTAAGCAGTTATCCCTTGCAGAACCCCAAAGATCGAAACGTGTGGGCGCCGTACAAGGCCTATGAAACGGAAGATTAGACTTGACGAAGAGAAAAACGTGCATCGAGTGACTGACGTTCTTTTCATATGTTGGCATGACTGAACCCGCTGAGGAGAGAAACAAGATGATAATTTGGCATCCCAAAGTCTACGTATTGTTTGGAGCTCAGATACGTTTATGATATTTTAGGAACATTCAGAGTTGTTCATATTTTTAGGCTTATTATGATCGGATCAGATCCATTTCCCTGGGCCTCTCTAAGCCAACCTCTGAGATCAACACACACGTCGGCGCGGCACACAAATAAAGACTGACGAACACACTCCGCTTCCCGCCATTAGTACGCTCTGTGGGCTCGTTTAGCGACAGGAATCCATCTCATTCTACTCTAACCCACCCTCTGATTCAGTCACACACACTGGCACACAGAAATAAAGGGCGGAGTCTCGCCATTCGTAAGCTCCGTGTGGTCACTGAGTCTGGCCGGTAGCTATCATTCTGATTGACTACAAGCTGAATGACTCTTTCTGCAAGCTTCAGGTCATGACATCAGTCACTGATTAGCCGGTCCCACGACGCCGAGTTCACAGTCACAGTGACGACTCAGTCGAGTTTTATTGACGTCACGCATCAGTCGCCGCAGTAGTGCCGACACGCCGCGTGACCGATGTTTCAGACGTATCAGAGAATCAACTTTGCAATTGTCTCAGTAGTGCTGATATTTCAGTCACGACAGCGGGTCACTGACAATTCAACCTAATCCTACCACTGACTAGGACCGGCCGGGACTAGATAAACAGCAGGCTTATGCAAACACTCCCGTTCATGAAAAATCTATCTATCTATCTATATCCCGTAGTCTTGCCGACCCGTTGGGGCACCGCACTGATGACTTGACAACCAGCTCCCTCCATTCCTCTCTGTTCTCTGCCATTCTCAGCGTATCGCGGCAGCTTCAGTCCTGTCCACTCTGGGATATTGTCCTCCCATCTTTTCCTCTGTCTTCCTCTCCTTCGTCCTCCTTGCACAGTGCCTTGCAGGATTGCCACGGTTTTGGCAAGAGACATGCCCATACCACTTCAGTTTGCGTTTCAGTCTCACAATGGCTAATAAGTCTTCATAGGGCCCGCGATTCATGCTTGCCTGATTCTGCTTCCCACTTCCTCGTTTGTGATGTGATCTCTGTATGAAATGCCGCCAAGCAGCCTTCGAAAACATCTCATTTCAGTGGCTTGTATCCTCCTTTCAAGGTCTGCTGTGAGGGTCCATGACTCGCAGGCATACAAGAACACCGTTGAGATGACTAAGGAGCGCATCAGTCTGATCTTGGAGCAGAGTGTGATCTTCTCAGTGTCCTTCCATATGGTCTTCAATCTTGTCAGTGCTGTTGTTGTCTGCGCAATCCTGGACAGTATTTCTGGTTTTGATCCCTCATCTGTCACAATGGCTCCTAAGTATTTGAATTTCTTAAGTGTTTCCAGTTTTTGGCCTCCCACCATGATTTCAGTGCAAATGCCACTGGCGTTATTGGTCATCAGTTTGGTCTTCTCTGCACTGATTTCCATCCCATATGCAATGGCTGTACTATCCAGCTTTTCCACCAGCTGAGCTAGCTCCTCCTCTGTTCCTGCAAGGCCATCAATGTCGTCCGCAAAGCGCAAGTTGGTGATTGTTCTGCCTCCAATACTGACAGTTCCTTCATGATCTTTCAGAGCGTCCGTCATGATTCTTTCCAGGAAGATGTTGAAAAGAGTAGGTGAGAGCAAGCAGTCTTGTCTGACTCCAACTGTAGTCCTAAACCAGTTTCCTGTTTTGCCATTGAAGCAGACTGCGCTAGTGGCCTTGTTGTAAAGGTTTGCTATGACTTTGATCAGGTTGGCATTGATGTTGTATAGCTTCATGGTGGACCAAAGGGCTGCATGCCACACCCTGTCAAACGCTTTCTTAAAATCCACAAAGACATGATAGAGGTCCTGCTGGTGCTGGAGGTATCTCTCACATAGAACTCTCAGGTTGAAGATCTGCTCAGTTGTGCTGCGCCCTGGTCTGAAGCCTGTCTGTTCCTCAGCTATGATTTCCTCTGCCTGTGGCTTCAGCCTGTTCAGTAGGATCTTTAACATGACTTTGCTTGGGTGGGATATAAGACTGATCGTGCGATAGTTCTGGCATTGATGTAAGCTGCCTTTTTTGGGGAGAGTTATTATAAGTGATTGGGTCCATGGTGTGGGCCAATCCCCTGACTGCCAGATCTTATTGCAGATTGTTAGTAAGGCGCTTATCGTGTCTTCTCCCCCTGCTTGGACTAGCTCTGCAGGGATGTTGTCTGCTCATGCTGCCTTCCCTTTTTTCAGCGACTTCACTGCAGCCTCTACCTCTTCTCGGAGGATGGGATAGTTGCCATTGTTGGTCACGGATGGGTTGACAAGTATGCCTGGGTCCCCTGCAGCTCGGCGGTTGTATAAATCTGAGCAGTACTCTGACCATCTCTTCAGTATGTCTTGGGGTCTTCCGTAAGACAGTTCCCTTCACTATCTTGAATGATCGAGGAGCGTCCTTGTTTTACACTGGTCAGGTCTTTCACCAGCTGGTATGCTTTTTTGCTATTATTTTTGTTCAGAGTTTCTTCTACGTGTTTACACTGATCTTCAATCCACTTATTCTTTGCCTTTTTCATGCTTTTCTTGTTATCCTGTTTAATTTCCCTGTATTGTTTAGCTCAGTCCTTCTAACTCTGATTTCTTTTTCTTTAATTCTCGACGCTTGTCACATAGAACAAAGATGTCAGCTGTAACCCAAGGTTTCTTTGCTTGTCGGTGTTTGCCAAGGATCTCACTGGCTGTTTGGGTTACAACAGTGTTAAATGTGTCAATCAGTGAAAAATCATGCAGGTATTAATGAGATTTTTTTTCCTAAAAGAAAAACTGATTAAAGTTATGTTAGCTGTTTTACAAATGACAATTGACCTAATCGTACCCGACAGCCGAGACAAACTGTAGGCTTATGTAAATACCGTATACGAAAAATCATGCGATTATTAATGAGAAGATTGTTTTTTTCGTTAAAAAAAAAACACAATTGTTTTAAGATTAACTCATATAATGCGTGAAATTAATCTCAAAAACGTGAATTTTCTTTTTCCAAAAATATCTAATTATCACGGAAAAAGTTCTAGAGGTACAATGCTGGTTAACGAACTTATTCAATATGTCCTTTTATCTAGATATACGCAAAATATCTAGTAAAAATAAGAAAAACGGCCATTTTCTCGCCATTGAGCATCTTAATCAAAACATCGAAAAAAAAGGTCCCGAGACTATTCTCAGGTCTAGGGACAATATCCTAAAATTTCAAGTTTGTCCGTCCTCAAACGCGGGCTCTAGTCGCTGTCACATCTTCACACGCACACACACGGCTCTTTCAATGGCTCCAATAAGACGTTCTCTAGCTGAAGGTTTGCGTAGCTAGACGTGACGTCATTTTTATCTTGTTACTTCTTTGCCAGAATATCTGCGCCGCACGCCAAAAACGTCATGTGCATGCTCCGGAATGCGCTCCGACCCAGCCCCATCTCAAAATGTAGCGTATTTTTTTAAATACGGTAGACAAAAACTGATCATCAGTACCAGAACTCACTATTCACTTTAGCTGGCCATCCCGGCCCACCCGTATCAAAATCAAGTGCTCAGCGGACCGCCAAAGCCCTCAAGGCTCACGTGCACAGTGCATTGTTGGAAGCATGTCCTGTCCATGACCGTCAGCAGAGGTCACACAATGTCTTTACATAAAGCCCAACTCGTACACAGACTGATTCGACTTGTGACTGACAGTATTGCCAGCCAGTAGCCACTGATATTTTCAGAATCGTACCATCAGTTTTGGCTCCAGTCACCAGTCAAGTTGACAGTCGTTTGTGACCTTGACCTATGCTGTATGTGTGACATCTGGCAAGTTGGTCTATGTTTAATGCACTATATTATCTTTTACTGAGTTTACGCATTTCAAGTGTTTATAGATCGTTTGACATCGGAGCCACACAGAATAAGCCAAATCAGCGGTTATGGATAGTTCTTGACAGTGTGAAGCCGGGACGTTCACTCAGTGTACAGGTACGTTTTCCATGATCAAAGCATGAAGAAGGTAAAGAAAGAAAAAATCCGACCACATCACTCCCCTGCTCAAGCTCCTTCACTGGCTCCCCAACCCCCAACGCATCCAATACAAGATTCTGTCTCTCTGCTACAAATCCCTGAACAACTACACTCCTACCTATCTCTCCAACTTACTTCACCCCTACACTCCTTCCCGCTCCCTCCGCCTCCTCATCCCCCGCACCAAACTCAGCACTTTCGGCCCCCGCTCCTTCTCAGTATACGCCGGTCCATCCACCTGGAACACTCTCCCACTCTCTCTCCGTCAGAAACACTCTCTCTCCTCCTTCCAGTCCGCCCTCAAAACTCACCTCCTTCAACAGTTCTAGCACTACATCACCACACTCGCCACCCCAAGCTGACCGTCGTAATGTATTTTCACTATTTGTGGTACGTGAGTCATTGTCTAAAGCGTGCGCATGCGTGTGCGAGTTGTGAGTGCGCGCTTAGAGTTATAATTATTATAAGATAAGCGCATTATACATAAAATATCGTAATTATTATTATAATTATTATAAATAACCAGTGTCTCTCTTAGGAAGACTGAGGAAGAGGTTTGTTCAATCATGAAATAAGTATGTATGACTGATAATAATGTGGACCGCAAAGGTATTACGTCTGACCCAAAGAGAGGAATGGAATAAAATGGCTTACAAAACGGACTCGAAAATCCGATTTTGCTCCTCTTACCTGAACCTGGCACAAACGGCCGGCCAAACATTTACTATTCTCGTGAACTTAGTCGAGTAAAATCAGTAACGTTAGCAAGCACTTTGTCGGTGTCAAAGAAGTGCATAAAAACTCAGTCTTTCCAAAGAAATTATTGCAGAAAATCGGGATTCGTGAGCATTGCAAACGCGTTATATATGTTTGTCACACTAGAATGAACCCTACGCCAGATGACCCGGGATCAGTTTGACATGGGAAAACTGATGCGCCAGATCGACTCGGGGGCACTCTGGCGTGTCGGCAAACTGCCACACAAGTTGCCCCGGGTCGATCTGGTTTTGGGGTCATTCCGGCGTGCCCGATTACGTGACATTCTTGGACAAAGTGCAGACCGCTGCACTGTGACCCCTCAGTCGAAAATCAGGCCACAATGGCAGATGTTTGAATGCAGCCGATTGATTTTACAAAGGATTTATTCTCGAACAACACAAAATAACATGAACATAAGAAAAGTAATAATAGTATATATGGCGATAACAAGGTAAGGCTTGTGTTAGTGTCAGTTGGTGCCACCGCGGACAAGCCGAAAGGCAACACTGACTGACAAAATTCATTCAGTTGCTAAGCCAGGAAGCGATATCATAACTCTGTAACATACGGCATAACAATCTGACGGATGGAGTCAACTTTACGTTTGCGGCAACAGAGTAACAATCAACAAAAGAAAACAACAACGAACAGCGTAACAACCTAACTGGGTTAAAAACTTTGACTTGATTCAAATAACATTACTTTTCAACAATGGAAGCCGCCAACACCAACTAAATATATGATTTTGTTTTCACAACTGAACAAAATAATCTGGAAACACCGGCACCTAACGATAAATAACATCATAAATGTATCATTAGTATATAACTTGGGTATATTGTCCCCCAATACCCGGCGTGGCGAACAGAATATACATATATCTGTTGGAAACTGTACTCGCTCGGGAACCTTTAACTTTCTTTTTGGTGGCTATACAACTTTCATAATTCACGACATGGTAAGTTAAGCCAGCAGTCCTATGATCTTCATAATACTGAGAACTTTCGTTTCTACCGTCCATTTTCTGGCGTCAGAAGATAAGGTCTACCCATTCTGGCGAGCTGCCGAAAAGATACTAAAGACAAACCTTGGGGTCGAAGTCATGTGAGCATTCATACATTACCATTTCTAATCAAGGGCGGATCTGGGGGGGGGGGATCCTAGGAGTTCCGGACCCCCCCTCTCCCGAATTGTTTAAAATGCTATGTCCCTTTTTGGGGCGTTTGGACCCGCCCCCCCCCCCCCCCCCCCCCCCCCACTCGCCCTATTTGATTTTTGGGCTAGTTTCCACACACACACACGCTGCAACCGACCCCCCCCCCCCCCCCCACCTTGATGTTTTGGGACTGGCACGAGTGTTCACACACACACACACACGCACGCCTTCTTCTTCCACCCCAACCCCCCCCCCCCCCCACCCCCACTGGAAGAAGGTCTAGCGTCGGGAAGGCCTTTTGTGTCAGTTTGAAGATCCCAAACAAAAAACTGAAGTTGGACACACACACCCTCCAGGTAACTGATCCGCCCCTGCTAATGATGAGATCAACTGACCACGATACTTGAACTATCATTGTCGATCCATATCCTGTTGCAGGGTGTCAGGGCTTTATGTCGAGCTCAGCTGATATAAGTTAATAACTGACCGGCGGCTCGCCAGGATGGGGTCTACCGCGTCAGCGGGTCGGCCGGTAAATGTTCCATTTCATAATTTAATACTGTTTTGTTTTAACTGATAATCCACAGCCTGAAAACCAGTCGATGTCCTCACTCCTCGATGTTTATTTTGGGCACGACCTGTTCTGTCTGACACCGCCCGAAAGAACGCGATCGGTGTGATAGCACCACCCCTTCCTCCCGGTACAGCGTCGATTCGTGGTCGTTAGAGACAACTCCTGACGGTGACCACGAAGCCGTGCCTGGGACTTGATACTCCTCTCCAGAGTCGCGTTGTGAAGACTGACTGCTGGTGACAGAATCTGAACTGTCATACTCGTCGGTCGTGTCACTAGGAATGACCAGGACGTCGTTGTCGCCAAATGGCCACAATGTGTGATTGGCTTGTTCTGGCAACACTGCTTCTAGATTGTTCTGCGCCCCGTCGTCGCAGTTGTCTGAGCTGACGGACCCCGCAGCTGTTACGGCGACGTTTGCAGGTGATGTCTGTGAATTGGGGCGGCTTTCCCTATTCCAGATACCAAGCAAACAGCGAATGTAGGGGTTAGAAACGGCGTGATGAGTTTCTGACACCGGAGACGTTAGTAGTGCCGAAGTAGATGTGGTCTGGTTTGACGACGACGATGGTGTTATTGGAGATGTCCTGCTAGAAGCATGACTGGCAGCATTTTTGTCGGGTGTGGTATTATGGCCAGCGGGATTCAGGATAGCTTCGTCATCATCAGAATCGTCCAAAGTTTCGTCACACAGCAAACGTTCACATTCACTGTCACCTACAAGCCTTTTGCTGCACGTGTTGGCTCCTTTCACCTTCCATTTCTTGAGGCTTCCGACGTCTCGATACAGCACAGTCTCAAAGTAACCCGGCGTTTTTCTTGTCTTCTTTTTCACGGCGTTGCTGGTCATGCTGCTGAAACAGAGCAGCTGTTTCCAATGAATAATTTATTAAACATAATTATGCATTTAATATGTCACGATCAACTTAAAGCGACCTGCTCTAGGACGGGCTTTGATTGCTAAATGATCAAGGCCGGGTCAGCCTCAAAACCGGCCTTTCAAAGTCTAAGGGTGTGGGTGGTGTGGAGTCAGTGGCGGTTTAGGTCAGTAAAAGGCCGGACCTGCCGGGATAAAGGTTGTGCAGCGAAGCTTACGCAGTTTGTAATTAGCTTTGTTCATTATTAGTTATTCCAACTGATTTGTGTATAACACTGACATACATATATAGCGTAGGGGATCCATCAACTGACATGTGCATGATCCCCATCGATATGAGTCGAGACCCATCGACATGGACCCGTAGTGTTTGGAAAGTACATTCCGGATCACAGTATTTATATGTTCAAGTCTACATTTAGTACTCAGTTTTCGTCTCTGAGCCATAACCATGGGGGCGGGGGTGAGGGGGGGGGGGGGGGCTGTAGATGCGTTTCTGACTGACTAGAACTTGCCATTTGCAGCAGTCATGACGCCGTTTCACCAAGTCATTAGTAACCAAGACCATTTTCACGGATCACGGAAACTTCAAATTTGAAATTTCACGTCGACTCCGCTTTTCACGGATCAGGAGGATTAGTGACTGAAACATTGCAATGGGTGAGAACCGGCCCCAACTGAGCAATCTCGCTATATCAGATCGGCAGCAGTTTCAAGTTGGAACTACGTCAGCGGGGGTTCCGCAGGCTCTTCGCACTGGATCACACGTTAGTAGTGCACTGAGGCACAAAACTCAGCGATCAACCACAGTTACTGGACTAAAAAAAAAAAAAAATGATTGCCGAGTGTCTGCAAGCACTCTACAGGCCAAGGCCAACGCTCTAGTCGGTCATGACTGACTCGCGTTAACTGAAGTTGACTCAGTACTGACTGACTGATTTCAGTACTATTCGATTCACTGCGGTGGACTCAGCTAAATGTAAATCCCTGACTTACTGACTGTTCATGAAATAAATTTGCTACACTTATGCTAAAACGCAATGTAAAAAGTTTTTAAAAAAAACCTTCGTGTAATGTACTTTTTGTCAAATTCCGTTCAGACGACAGGTAAACTGTGCTGTTTGAAAACTGGCGCCATACATGGTTGTAAAAAGTTAAACGCTATTTCTTAGTCTCTGTAATTTTTAATTGTTAGCGTAAGAGTACACTATAAATTTATTTTATTGCCATCTTTTGTGCGTAAAAAAATATATAAAATTATCTATTTGTACGCTTAACTCAGTCGAAATCTCGCGAGATTACAAAAGTAGGTCGCAAATGGCCGCCGATTTGACAGGAGAGAAGCTCTGTGACGACTCTCCTTTTTCCCATTCGTGTGACATCTGAGCTCGTAAGAATGAGTAAACGTTTTAACTAGACATATCGTATATTTAATTTTCTTTGTTTTGTATGTCTGCATAGAAGAAATTGGACTTTTCTGAATTCTTGGAACAAACCACAGTCAGAACGGCACGATCTGACCCTGCGTAGATGTCGATCCCTTTCCTTACGTGAATTTGTTCTTCTGAGGAAGGGGGTGACTTTAACGGCAAATTGTTTATAGTCGTCAATTTTTTTTGTTCGAGGTACACGCTTTTTGTTAACAACATGTGGCACGAAGCAAGACGACAGGAGCGGAAAATCCGTGGTTTGATGGTGGACTACAAGCGGAGGGCAGACCGTCGAAAAGAATTTTACGAAAAGATAGTAAGTCAGTCGTTACATGTCTGTTTGCATCTTAATATGTCTTGAAGTTGAATGATATTAGTGGTGGGTGGGGTGTGGATGGGGGCTTATGTGGATGCGATGCTGCAGAGGCAATCTTGTTACCATGTGCGTAGGAATTTACACTTTTCTTCCCACGGTCAGATTCACGTAGATTTTATTTTGCTTTGCCCACCTTAATAGCTTATAAATACTGCGTGAATTGTATCCATGTAGAGTATTTCACACAGTACACGATACTCTTTATACTTATAGAGGGATCGATACATACTTTATTGTTTATTGGAAGAAGATTCTCATTTGTCGGATGCAAAGATATTATTAACAGTGCCTAGAAACATTATGTTATATCTCTGCAGTGCCTATCTCACAAAGTCACTTAAGTTTGTACAGAAGATATATATCTGTTCAAGAGAGTAGATCTATGCATTATGGCAATGGACCAGCAGAGGGCAGCCAACTATCTTAGCAGCCAGCAGAGAGCAGCCAACAATCTTAGCAGCCACAGTATGATATACCGATCATGACAAAATACAAAAAATAGGCAATTCGCCAAAGGACATAATCCCGGAACACCGAGAAAAGTGATGGACGACATAGGGCCATATAAAACAGTAACAAATGTGTTTAGGAGCAATTTCCATTTATAAATGATAGGCATTAGAGGGCACAACACATAGTTTTGCCATAAGACGGTATTGGCTGAAGTACCCTTCACTGTCTGCTAATCCGCATGATGGCCAGTATTTAAAACATTTTTGGTCTTTTAAACTATGATGGACGGCATAGGGCCATATAAAAAAGTTATTAATGTGTTCAGGAAGCATTTCCATATTCAAAATTGATAGGTATTAGAGGGCACAACGCATCGTTTTACCATCACACAGTATTGGCTGAAGCACCCCTACACTGAGAAGATGCAAGGCGCCCAAAACGTCCTTAGTACGTGGAATATTTTTGGTCTCTTAAAATATGATGAAAGGATCAGGGCCACATAAAAAAGTTACAAATGTGTTCAGCAAGCATTTCCAAATTCATAAATGATACCCATTAGAGGGCACAACGCATAGTTTTCCCATAAGACAGTATTGTCTGAAGACCCCCAAAACTGTCTTAGAAGGATCATGGAGGCCAGTCGTTACGCCATTTTTGGTCTCTTAACCTATGACGGACGGCACAGGGCCATATAAAACTGATACAAATGTGTTCTGGATGCATTTCTATATTCATAAATGATAGGCAGTAGAGGGCACAACGCATAGTTTTGCCATAAGACAGTATTGTGTGAAGCCCCCCCCTACACTGTCTTAGAAGAAGTTTGGAGGCCAGTCCGTACGCCATTTGTGGTCTCTTAACCCATAACGGACGGCATAGCGCCATATAAAACCGATACAAATGTGTTTACGAAGCATTTCCATATTAAAAAATGATAGGCATTAGAGGGCACAACGCATAGTTTTGCCATGAGACTGTATTGTCTGAAGCACCCTACACTGTCTGAGAAGCAGCATGGAGGTCAGTCTGTACGCCAATTTTGGTCTCTAAATCTATGACGGACGGCATAGGGCCACATAAAACAGTTATGAATGTGTTAAGACAGTACCCCCTACACTGTCTGAGAAGCAGCTTGGAGGCCAGTTTGTACATCATTGTTGTCTCCAAATGTAAAATGGACGGCATAGCGCCATATTAAACCGATACAAATGTGTTCAGGAAGCATTTCCATATTCACAAATGATAGGCATTAGAGAGCACAACGCATAGTTTTGCCATAAGACAGTATTGTCTGAAGCCCCACTACACCGTCTGAGAAGCAGCTTGGGGTCCAGTCCGAACGCCATTTTTGGTCTCTTAAGTCTATGACGGACAGCATAGGGCCATATAAAATAGTTATGTGTTCCGGATGCATTTCTATATTCATAAATGATAGGCATTAGAGGGCACAACTCATAGCTTCACCATAAGACAGTATTGTCTGAAGCCCCCTACACTGAGAAGCAGCTTGGAGACCAGTCCGTACGCCATTTTTTTTTTTTTTTTAAATCTATGACGGACGGCATAGGGCCAAATAAAACAGTTATGAATGTGTTTAGAAAGCATTTCCATGTTCATAAATCATAAGCATTACAGGGCACAACGCATAGTTTACTTTATCCATTTGGAATTTGTAGCTGTGCAAGTGCAGGGAGAAAATGTTCATAATTATGCTATAGTTTTTATGTCTTGTTTGTACTATTTGTTATAAATGTACCACAACCGAATTTCTCTTTTCGAGATAATAAAGTACTCTTATTCTTATTCTTATTATAGGGCCATATAAAGCAGTTATGAATGTGTTTCGGATGCATTTCTATATTCATAAATAATAGGCATTTCCATATTCACAAATAATAGGCATTAGAGGGCACAACGCATAGTTTTGCCATAAGACAGTATTGTCTGAAGCCCCACTGCACTGTCTGAGAAGCAGCTTGGAGTCCAGTCCGAACGCCATTTTTGGTCTCTAAATCTATGGCGGACGGCATTACTTACTTACTTACGCCTGTCACCCCTACCTGGGTATAGGCCGTCAACGAGAGACCTCCAGCAACTCCTGTCCTGTGCTTCTCCTTCGATTCTACTCCAGGTGGTTCCCAGTCTCTTGATGTCTGCTTGGAGGTCTCGACGCCAGGAGTTTCTCGGCCTACCTCTTTTCCTCTTTCCCTGGGGGTTCCATGACAATGCCTGCCTAGTGATACTGGAAGCTGGCTTTCTCAGACTGTGACCGATCCATCCCCATCTTCTTCGCCCAATTTCATTCTCTGCTGTTATCTGCTCTGTTCTCTCCCAGAGTCTGACGTTGCTGATCTTCTCTGGCCAGCGGATTTTTAAAATTCTTCTAAGGCAACTGTTCATGAAGGTCTGTACTCTGTTGACTGTGGTTTTTGTCAATCTCCAAGTTTCTGCTCCATATCTCTTGGCTTGACTTCGCGAACGAAGATTCTATAGGGCTTGCCCACGTCGTCTGCAAGCATTTTCGTGGCTGCGGAGGCCAATCCGGGACAGGCAGGTTCGACCGCAGTGGCTGCAGGGGAAGGTCTGGTCAGGGTTCTGAGTTACGACAAGTTTTTTCTTCTGAGCCGCTTGTCCTTAAGGTTAGCTCTGCGAGAGTCCTCAAAGGAGACGGCTGCCTTGTGAATGGTGGAGCGCCAGGTGTCACGGTCCGCAGCAAGCGAAGACCACTGGCGGTGGTCGATTTGGCAGGCACTAAGTGATTTCTTGAGACCATCTTTGTATCTCTTCTTTGGTGCCCCTCTGTCTCGGTGTCCAGTGGCGAGCTCGCCGAACAGAGTGATCTTGGATAGGCGATGATCCTCCATCCTGGAGACGTGCCCCGCCCAGCGAAGCTGTGTCCGCAGCAGCAAAGCCTCGATGCTCACAGTTTCCGCCTGTTCAAGGACCTCGACGTTGGTGACATAGTCACTCCAGTGAATGCCCAGGATGGTACGCAGGCAGCGCTGGTGAAAGCGTTCGAGGAGTCGTAGTTGGCTGCGGTAGAGGGCCCAGGACTCTGAACCGTACAGCAGGGTGGTGAGGACGACAGCTCTGTACATGCTGATCTTGGTGCCTTTTTTCAGCTGTTGATTGTGCCACACCCGCTTGAATAGTCGCCCGAAAGCACTGTTCGCTTTTGCCAGCCTGTTGTCCAGCTCCTTGTCCAGCTTGGCGTCTGACGTGATGATGCAGCCAAGGTAGGTAAACTGGTGTACAGACTTCAATTCGGACTCGCCGATGGTGATGTGGGGAGGGCGATGCTCTTCCTTGGTGCTGGCTGATGAAGGACCTCTGTCTTTTTCAGACTGACCTCAAGTCCAAAGAGCTGGGCGGCATCTGCAAAGCAGGACGTAATGCGCTGCAAGGCTCTCTCTGTGTGTGCAACGAGGGCAGCGTCATCAGCGAAGAGCAGCTCACGAATCAGTTGGTCTAGGGTTTTCGTGTGGGCCTGCAGTCGTCTGAGGTTGAACAGGCTGCCATCGAGACGATACCTGATGTACACTGCATCATCATCGTCGAGGTCCACTGTGGCCTGCTTTAACATCATGCTGAAGAAGATGGTGAAGAGGGTCGGTGCCAGCACGCAGCCTTGCTTCACGCCGTTGCGAATGGGGAATGGTTCTGAGAGGTCACTGTTTAGTCTGACCTGGCCTTGCTGGTCCTTGTGGAGCTGGACGATCATGTTGAGGAACTTTGGGGGACAACCTAGTCACTCCAGGATCTGCCACATACCTTGCCTGCTCACAGTGTCAAACGCTTTTGTTAGGTCGACAAACGTTACGTACAGCCCTTTGTTCTGCTCGCGGCACTTCTCCTGAAGCTGTCTCAGCACAAAGACCATGTCGGTGGTACTCCTGTTGGCTCTGAAGCCACACTGGCCCTCTGGGAGGTGGTCTTCAGCGATGGCAGGTACCAGCCGATTCAGGAGCAACCTTGCGAGAATTTTCCCGGCAATGGACAGCAGGGTAATTCCACGATAATTAGAGCAGGCAGACTTCTCTCCTTTGTTCTTGTACAGGGTGACGATGACTGCATCACGGAGATCCTTTGGTAGTGTTCCTTTTTCCCAGCAGCAGAGAAAGAGGTCGTGGAGCTTGTTGTGCAGTGCTGGGCCTCCATGTTTCCAGATCTCTGGTGGGATTCCATCAATGCCTGCTGCTTTGCCACTCTTGAGCTGGTGGATGGCTTTGAGGGTCTCTTCGGCGGTGGGCGGTTCGTCCAATTCAACCTTTAGTGGAAGTTGTGGAATTTGGAGGATGACTGTTTCTTGAACAGTGCGTTCAGCGCCAAAGAGGTCCTGAAAGTATTCCGACCAGCGGTTCAAGATGGAGGTATTATCTGTGAGGAGTGCCTGTCCATCAGCGCTTTGCAGGGGACTTTGTACCAGGTGCCTAGGGCCATACACTGCTTTCAGTGCTTCGTAGAAGCCCTGTAGTCACCGTTGTCAGCGCAGAGCTGGGTCCTCTGTGCGAGTCTGGACCACCACTCGTTCTGGAGCTCTCTAAGCTTGAGCTGGAGACTGCTGCAGATGAGGCGGAAGGCAGACTTCTTCACAGGGCAGGAAGGGTGGGCCTGGTGGGCGGCTCTTTTTTGTGCTAGAAGTTCCTGGATCTCTACGTCGTTTTCGTCAAACCAGTCTTTGTTCCTCTTTCTAGCAAAGCCCAAGACTTCCACATAGGATTTTACAATAGCAGTTTTCAGTTGTTCCCAGAGTGTTTCAGGGGAGGAGTCTGCTGGATCAACTGTGTCTTCGAGCATACGCTGTAAATCGGCCTGAAGGGCAGCTTTCTTGTCACACTGAAGGCTGGCAACATCAAGCTTTTTCTTGGGGGGGGCCCCCTTTCTTGGGTTTCAGCTTGAGTCGGAGCCTGAGTTTGCAGCGAACAAGGCGGTGGTCAGTGTGGCACTTTGCGCTGGGCATCACTCTGGTGAGGAGGACGTCACTGCGGTCCCTCTGACGCACTAGGACATAGTCGATAAGGTGCCAGTGCTTGGAGCGAGGATGCATCCAGGTGGTCTTTCGACTGTCCTTTTGCTGGAAAGTAGTGTTAGTGATGACAAGTTGCTGCTCTGCACAGAGCTCCAACAGTAGGCGACCATTGTCATTGCAGTTCCCAACGCCATGCTTGCCGAGGACTCCTTTCCAGGCTTTAGAGTCTTGGCCCACTCTGGCGTTGAAGTCGCCAAGGATGATGACTTTGTCGTCTGCAGGGGTGCTCTGCAGGAGGCTGCGCAGGTCAGAGTAGAACTTGTCTTTTTCTGCAGGCTCTGCCAGGAGGGTTGGGGAGTACACACTGAGAAGGGTGACGTATTGCTGGTGTCTCAGTGGGAGGCGCATGGACATGATGCGGTCGGAGTGACCCGTTGGTAGGTTTTCCAACTTAGTCGCAATGGGGGTCTTCACCATGAAGCCCACGCCTGAGAGCCGTCTTTCTGATGCAGACCTGCCTGACCAGTAGAGGGTGTAGCCAGCGCCAAGTTCTTGGAGGCTGCCTTTCTCCGGAAGGCGTACTTCGCTGAGCGCGGCGATGTCGATATTTAACCTCCGCAATTCATGGGCAATGAGGACGGAGCGACGTTCAGGGCGTCCGCTGTCTGCTGTGTCGAGCATGGTTCGGATGTTCCAGCATGCTACGTTGAGTCCGGTCGTGGTCGTCATGAGAGTGGATCCATTGTTTTTTCTTGTTTTCTGACCGCATGAGAAGATGCCCGTTGACCGCGGTTAGCCAACTGGGGTTACGAGGGGATGAGCTTTGGTTAGGCCACCTTTTCTAGGCCCCTCTCCATGTGGAGCAAGCAGTGCTGTCCCTAGAGAAGGCTGCTTGGTCGTTCAGGGTGTGCCGAGTGACGTTGTCATCCCAGGTCAACATCAGGCGACCAATATCCTGAACCGCCTGCATGCAGGTTTGAGACTGCGGCTTCCAGTGACATCTTTCACCTGCCGTTTTGCCCCTTGCCCATCGCTACAGGACTTGGAAAATTCAGTGTCATAGTCCGTGGGCGTTTCCTAAAGCCTGCGCGGTGGAGCTTTTTGGTGGAGTGCAGTGTGCGCAGTACTGGCCCCACCCTTTAAACCCTTGGTTCGTTTGCCATGGCCTAGCAAGCTGGGACGGTGGCATCGAGGTCCTCGGATCGTAGGTTTTATATCAGACTGTCCTTGTCTTAGTCTCTGGCTCAAAAGCCTTCCCCGGAGACACGGGGGCTTTGATGTCAGGGGTTTCCTCCCTTAGCCTTTCCGCAGCCAAGCGGCCATGCCTGCAAGGCAGCAGGGGACTCATGGGGTCCCGGGGTCGTCTATGTCCCGTGCAGATGTGAACATCTGCCCACTGCCCAGACGGTGACACCAGAGGAGAAAAATCCAACGCCGGAACCCGGTATCGAACCTCGCACCTTTGGCATTGGAGGCAGACGCCTTAACCACTGCGCCACTTCCCCGCCTTATAGGAGAACTGCTTTTACATTGGAGTTGAAAATCCGGACTTTGGTGTGTTGTGACAGCTCTCTGGAACTCCACACTTTTTTCAACTGGAGAAAGGCTGCTCTGGCTTTACTGATTCGTGCTCTGACATCTGCGTCAGTGCCGCCTTTTTTGTCTATGATGCTCCCGAGATAGGTGAAGGACTCCACCTCCTCCAACGGGGTGCCAGCAAGCAAGACTGGTTCTTCCCTGGTTGCGTTCAGCCTCATTGTCTTTGTTTTCTGTTTGTGAATGGTGAGGCCCACTTGGGACGAGATGTCAGCAAGCCTCGCGGTCTTGTCCTGCATTTGTTGATGAGTGTGGGACAGTAATGCCAAGTCGTCTGCAAAATCGAGGTCGTCAAGCTGTGTCCACTGTATTCCACTTCGTCTGTGCTCTGTGGTCATCTTCATGACCCAGTCTATGGCCAGTAGGAAGAGGAACGGAGACAGCAGACACCCCTGCCTGACACCAGTTCTGACCTGGAGCTCCCTGGTGAACTGCCCTTCGTGGATCACGCGACATGTCATGCCATCGTAGCTGCTCTTGATCAGGCGGACGAGCTTTGTGGGTACACCGTAGTGTCGTAGGAGTTTCCACAGAGTCTCTCGGTCCACACTGTCAAATGCTTTCTCATAATCCACAAAGTTGACGTACAGCGGGGAGCTCCACTCCAGAGACTGTTCCACGATGATGCGGAGAGTGGCGATCTGGTCTCTACATGATCGGTTTTTCCTGAATCCTGCTTGCTGGTCTCTTAGCTGGGGGTCAACGGAGCTCTTCATTCTCTCCAGGATGATCCTGTTGAAGACCTTTCCTGGTACTGACAGCAAGGTGATTCCTCTGTAGTTGGAACACTTGCTGAGGTCGCCTTTCTTGGGAAGCTTGATTAGGTAGGTACCCCTCCTTCCAGTCAGCCGGCATCACCTCCTCTTCCCAGATCTTTCCAAACAGTGGGTACAGCATCTCCACCGTTGTCTCTAGGTCTGCTTTCAGAGACTCCGCTGGGATGCCATCTGGGCCTGCTGCTTTGCCGTTCTTCAAAAATGCCACTGCTCTTCTGATCTCTTCTGATCTCTTTCCGGCTGGGTCTGTCACAGCTGATGGGTAGGTCGGTCTCTGCCGGCTGGATGTCTGGGGGGTCAGGTGGGCTAGGTCTGTTCAGTAACTCTTCAAAATACCCGGCCTATCTGTCGAGTTGGTCTGCTCTGTCTGCAATAGGCTTGCCTTCTTTGTCTTTTACTGGTCTTTCTGTATGGCCATACTTGCCTGACAATCTTCTGGTAATGTCGTAGAGCTGTTTCATGTTGCCGCTGCCTGCTGCCCTTTCTGCCTCTGCTGCCAGGCTGTCTGTGTAGGCCCTCTTGTCTGCCCTGATACTCCTCTTCACCTCGCGGTTGGTTTCCGAGTATTCCCCCTGTACCCTTACTTTGGCTGCTCTCGTGCGACTGTTGTTCACAACTGCTTTATTCTGCTTCCTCACTTCTATCTTCTTCAAGGTCTGTGCCGACAGCCAGTCCTTGTGATGGTGTTTCCTGAACCCTACAGTGTCTTTGCAGGTTGAGTTCAGCGCCTCTCTAACTGCCTTCCACTGCTGCTCTGTGGTGACCGCCTCCTCTTCATTTACTAGCTCCTGTAGCGCTTGAAACCGGTTGGACAGCACCAGTTTGAACTCTTCTCTAACTCCAGTTTCTCTCAGGAGGCCTACATTATAGCGCTGTCTTCTTGTTGTCTCTGTGCGGCTTTTCTTTAGCTTGAGCTTCATTCTTAAGGTAAGCAGATGGTGGTCAGAGGCGACATCTGCTCCCCTCCTCACTCGAACATCTTGAAGGGATCTTCTAAATTTCTTGGTAATGCAGATATCGTCTATCTGGTTCTCTGTTGTATGGTCAGGTGAGACCCAAGTTGCTTTGTGTATTCTTCTGTGTGGGAAGATGCTGCCTCCAATGACAAGTCGGTTTAGAGCACAAAAGTCTACAAACCTCTCCCCGTTTTCACTCATCTTCGAGCCTAGTCCCTGTCTCCCCATCACCTCTTCGTATCCGGTGTTGTCCTCCCCTATTTTGGCATTAAAATCGCCCAGGACGATGGTGATGTCTCGCTCCGCACATTTGTCCACGGCACTCTGGAGTCGGTCGTAGAACTCTTGTTTCTCTTCCTCGTCACTGTCATGAGTGGGCGCATAACACTGGATGACGTTCAGCTTGAGCTTTTTCTTGGTTCTAAAGGCTGCTGTGATAATTCTTGGCCCAAGAGGTTCCCAGCCCATCAGCGCTCTCTGTGCCACTGGTGACAGCATGAATGCTACACCTTCTGTATGGGGGGCATTCTCCTCTTCATGACCTGAATACAGAATCATCTCCCCACTTAACAGCCTTTTCTGGCCAGACTGCGTCCATCTGGCTTCACTGATACCTAGCAGGGAAAGGTTGTACTTTTGCATTTCCGCTGCTATCTGGGCGGCCTTGCCGCTCTGGTACATGGTCTTGACGTTCCATGTGCCCATGGTTGTATCCCTGGATAGAGAGAGGCGGCTCGGTCCTGTGGCTTCGAAGACTTCGGCTTTTACCACAGGACGTCATAAGTCTTCTGGTAGAAGAACCTTCCTCCTCCAGGAAAGGAATTACTGTTAGTCTTTTCGTCGGCGTTTTTGTAGCTATTTCCTTTTTTTGCAGGGTGGGGAAGCTACCCCCATGGCGGACGGCATAGGGCCACATAAAACAGTTATGAATGTGTTTAGAAAGCATTTCCATTTTTATAAATGATAGGCATTAGAGGGCACAACGCATAGTTTTGCCATAAGACAGTATGGTCTGAAGCCCCCCTACACTGTCAGAGAAGCAGCTTGAAGGCCAGTCCGTACGCCATTTTTGGTCTCTTAACCTATGACGGACGGCATAGGGCCATATAAAACAGTTATGAATGTGTTTTGGATGTATTTCTATATTCATAAATGATAGACATTAGATTTAGAGGGCACAGCGCATAGTTTTGCTATAAGACAGTATTGTCTGAAGCCCCACTACACTGTCGGAGAAGCAGCTTGGGGTCCAGTCCGAACGCCATTTTTGGTCTCTAAATCTATGACGGACGGCATAGGGCCACATAAAACAGTTATGAATGTGTTTAGAAAGCATTTCCATATTTATGAATGATAGGCATTAGAGGGCACAACGCATAGTTTTGCCATAAGACAGTATTGTCTGAAGCCCTCGACACTGTCTGAGAAGCATCTTGGAGGCCAGTCCTTGCGCCACTTTTGGTCTCTTAACCTATGATGAACGGCATAGGGCCAAATAAAACAGTTATGAATGTGTTCCGGATGCATTGCTATATTCATAAATGATAAGCATTAGAGGGCACAACGCATAGTTTTTCCATAAGACAGTATTGTCTGAACCCCCCTACACTGTCTGAGAAGCAGCTTGGAGTCCAGTCCGAACGCAATTTTTGGTATCTAAATCTATGACGGACGGCATAGGGCCACATAAAACAGTTATGAATGTGTTTAGAAAGCATTTCCATATTCATAAATCATGAGCATTACAGGGCACAACGCATAGTTTTGCCATAAGACAGTATTGTCTGAAGCCCCCCTACACTGTCCGAGAAGCAGCTTGGAGGCCAGTCCGTACGCCATTTTTGGTCTCTTAACCTATGACGGACGGCACAGGGCCATATAAAACTGATACAAATGTGTTCCGGACGCATTTCTATATTCATAAATGATAGGCAGTAGAGGGCACAACGCATAGTTTTGCCATAAGACAGTATTGTGTGAAGCCCCCCTACACTGTCTTAGAAGAAGTTTGGAGGCCAGTCCGTACGCCATTTGTGGTCTCTTAACCTATAACGGACGGAATAGCGCCATCTAAAACCGATACAAATGTGTTTACGAAGCATTTCCATATTAAAAAATGATAGGCATTAGAGGGCACAACGCATAGTTTTGCCATGAGACTGTATTGTCTGAAGCACCCTACACTGTCTGAGAAGCAGCATGGAGGTCAGTCTGTACGCCAATTTTGGTCTCTAAATCTATGACGGACGGCATAGGGCCACATAAAACAGTTATGAATGTGTTAAGAAAGCATTTACATATTTATAAATGATAGGCATTAGAGGGCACAACGCATAGTTTTGCCATAAGACAGTATTGAAGCCCCCCAACACTGTCTTAGAAGCAGTTTGGAGGCCATCTCGTACGATATTTTTGGTCTCTTAACCTATGACGGACGGCATAGTGCAGTAGAAAACCGATACAGCTGTGTTCAGGAAGCATTTCCATATTCATAAATGATAGGCATTAGAGGGCACAACGCACAGTTCTGTCATAAGACAGTATTGTCTGAAGGCCCCCACCCTCCCCCAAATGTCTGAGAAGCAGCTTGGAGGCCAGTCTTTACGCCATTTTAGGTCTCTAAATGTAAGATGGACGGCACATCGCCATATTAAACCGATACAAATGTGTTCAGGAAGCATTTCCATATTCATAAATGATAGACATTAGAGGGCACAACGCATAGTATTGCCATAAGACGGTATTGTCTGAAGCCCAACTACACTGCCCGAGAAGCATATTGGAGGCCAGTCCATACGCCACTTTTGTTCTCTTAACCTATGACGGACGGCATGGCGCCATATAAAAACGATACAAATGTGTTCATGAAGCATCTCCCTATTCATAAATGATAGGCATTAGAGGGCACAACGCATAGTTTTGCCATAAGACAGTATTGTCTGAAGCCCCCCTACACTGTCTGAGAAACAGCTTGGAGGTCAGTCTTTACGCAAAGTTTTGGTCTCTAAACCTATGACGAACGGCATAAGGCCATATAAAACAGTTATGAATGTGTTTCGGACGCATTTCTACATTCATAAATGATATGCATTAGAAGGCACAACGCATAGTTTTACCATAAGACATTATTGTCTGAAGCCCCCCTACACTGAGAAGCATCTTGGAGGCCAGTTTGTACATACATCATTGTTGTCTCTAAATGTAAAATGGACGGCATAGCGCCATATTAAACCGATACAAATGTGTTCAGGAAGCATTTCCATATTCACAAATGATAGGCATTAGAGAGCACAACGCATAGTTTTGCCATAAGACAGTATTGTCTGAAGCCCCACTACACAGTCTGAGAAGCAGCTTTGGGTCCAGTCCGAACGCCATTTTTGGTCTCTAAGTCTATGACGTACGGTATAGGGCCATATAAAACAGTTATGAATGTGTTCCGGATGCATTTCTATATTCATAAATGATAGGCATTAGAGGGCACAACTCATAGCTTCACCATAAGACAGTATTGTCTGAAGCCCCCTACACTGTCTGAGAAGCAGCTTGGAGACCAGTCCGTGCGCCATTTTTGGTCTCTAAATCTATGACGGACGGCATAGGGCCAAATAAAACAGTTATGAATGTGTTTAGAAAGCATTTCCATATTCATAAATCATGAGCATTACAGGGCACAACGCATAGTTTTGCCATAAGACAGTATTGTCTGAAGCCCCCCTACACTGTCCGAGAAGCAGCTTGGAGGCCAGTCCGTACACCATTTTTGGTCTCTTAACCTATGACGGACGGCATAGGGCCATATAAAACAGTTATGAATGTGTTTTGGATGTATTTCTATATTCATAAATGATAGACATTAGAGGGCACAACGCATAGTTTTGCCATAAGACAGTATTGTCTGAAGCCCCACTACACTGTCGAGAAGCAGCTTGGGGTCCAGTCCGAACGCAATTTTTGGTCTCTAAATCTATGACGGACGGCATAGGGCCACATAAAACAGTTATGAATGTGTTTAGAAAGCATTTCCATATTTATAAATGATAGGCATTAGAGGGCACAACGCATAGTTTTGCCATAAGACAGTATTGTCTGAAGCCCTCGACACTGTCTGAGAAGCATCATGGAGGCCAGTCCTTGGGCCATTTTTGGTCTCTTAACCTATGACGGACAGCATAGGGCCAAATAAAACAGTTATGAATGTGTTCCGGATGCATTTCTATATTCATAAATGATAGGCATTAGAGGGCACAATGCATAGTTGTGCCATAAGACAGTATTGTCTGAAGCCCCACTACACTGTTTGAGAAGCAGCTTGGAGTCCAGTCGGTACACCATTTTTGGTCTCTAAATCTATGACGGACGGCATAGGGCCACATAAAACAGTTATGAATGTGTTTTGAAAGCATTTCCATATTTATAAATGATAGGCATTAGAGGGCACAACGCATAGTTTTGCCATAAAACAGTATGGTCTGAAGCCTCCCTAAACTGTCAGAGAAGCAGCTTGTAGGCCAGTCCGTACGCAATTTTTGGTCTCTAAATATATGATGGACGGCATAGCGTCATATAAATCAGATACAAATGTGTTCAGGAAGCATTTCCATATTTATAAATAATAGGCATTAGAGGGCACAACGCTTAGTTTTGCCATAAGACAGTATTGTCTGAAGCCACTACACTTTCTGAGAAGCAGCTTGGAGTCCAGTCCGAACGCAATTTTCGGTCTCTATATCTATGACGGACGGCATAGGGCCACATAAAACAGTTATGAATGTGTTAAGACAGCATTTCCATATATATTTATAAATGATGGACATTAGAGGGCACAACGCATAGTTTTTCCATAAGACAGTATTGTCTGAATCCCCCTACACTGTCTGAGAAGCAGCTTGGAGTCCAGTCCGAACGCAATTTGTGGTCTCTAAATCTATGACGGATGGCATAGGGCCACATAAAACCGTTATGAATGTGTTAAGAAATCATTTCCATATTTATGAATGATAGGCATTAGAGGGCACAACGCATAGTTTTTCCATAAGACAGTATTGTCTGAATCCTCCTACACTGTCTGAGAAGCAGCTTGGAGTCCAGTCCGAACGCAAATTGTGGTCTCTAAATCTATGACGGACGGCATAGGGCCACATAAAACAGTTATGAATGTGTTAAGAAAGCATTTCCATATTTATGAATGATATGCTATAGGGCACAACGCATAGTTTTGCCATAAGACAGTATTGTCTGAAGCCCTCGACACTGTCTGAGAAGCTTCTTGGAGGCCAGTCCTTACGCCATGTTTGGTCTCTTAACCTATGACGGACGGAATAGGGCCACATAAAACAGTTACGAATGTGTTCCGGATGCATTTCTATATTCATAAATGATAAGCATTAGAGGGCACAAAGCATAGTTTTGCCATAAGACAGTATTGTCTGAGAAGCAGCTTGGAGTCCAGTCCGTACGCCATTTTTGGTCTCTAAATCTATGACGGAAGGCATAGGGCCACATAAAACAGTTATGAATGTGTTTAGAAAGCATTTCCATATTTATAAATGATAGGCATTAGAGGGCACAACGCATAGTTTTGCCATAAGACAATATTGGGGGAGCTGGGTGGCTCGGTGGTAAAAGCGTTTGCCTCCAGACCAAAAGGTCCCGGGTTCGAATCCAGCTTGGGTCAAAATTTGCTCAGACCCTTTTTCGTTGTCCCCGTCTTTGAAATCACCCTCGTGGTGGACAAAAGACGTTAAGCCCTAAACATTTTTTTTATAAGACAGTATTGTCTGAATCCCCCCTACACTGTCTGAGAAGCATCTTGGAGGCCAGTCCTTACGCCATTTTTGGTCTCTTAACCTATGACGGACGGCATAGGGCCAAATAAAACGGATGCATTTCTATATTCATAAATGATAGGCATTAGAGGGCACAACGCATAGTTTTGCCATAAGACAGTATTGTCTGAAGCCCCACTATACTGTCTGAGAAGCAGTCCGTACACCATTTTTGGTCTCTAAATCTATGACGGACGGCATAGGGCCACATAAAACAGTTATGAATATGTTTAGAAAGCATTTCCATATTTATAAATGATAGGCATTAGAGGGCACAACACATAGTTTTGCCATAAAACAGTATGTTCTGAAGCCTCCCTACTCTTGTCAGAGAAGCAGCTTGGAGGCCAGTCCGTACGCCATTTTTGGTCTCTAAATATATGATGGACAGCATAGCGTCATATAAATACAATACAAATGTGTTCAGGAAGCATTTCCATATTTATAAATAATAGGCATTAGAGGGCACAACGCATAGTTTTGGCATAAGACAGTATTGTCTGAAGCCCCCTACAATGTCTGAGAAGCAGATTGGAGTCCAGTCCGTACGCTATTTTTGGTCTCTATATCTATTACGGATGGCATAGGTCCACATAAAACAGTTATGAATGCATCCGGAACACATTCATAACTGTTTTATATGGCCCTATGCCGTCCGTCATAGGTTAAGAGACCAAAAATGGCGTAACGACTGCCCTCCAAGCTGCTTCTCAGACAGTGTAGGGGACATCAGACAATACTGTCTTATGGCAAAACTATGCGTTGTGCCCTATAATGCCTATCATTTATAAATATGGAAATGCTTTCTGAACACATTCATAACTGTTTTATGTGACCCTATGCCGTCCGTCGTAGATTTAGAGGACAAAAATGGCGTTTGGACTGCACTCCAAGCTGCTCCTCAGACAGTGTAGTTAGGCTTCAGACAATACTGTCTTATGGCAAAACTATGCATTGTGCCCTCTAATGCCTATCATTTATGAACATAGAAATGCATCCGTAACACATTCATAACTGTTTTATATGGCCTTATCCCGTCCATCATAGGTTAAGAGACCAAAAATGGCGTAATGTCTGGCCTCCAAGCTGCTTGTCAGACAGTGTAGGTGGGCTTCAGACAATACTGTCTTATGGCAAAACTATGCATTGTGCCCTCTAATGCCTATCATTTATGAATATAGAAATGTATCCGAAACACATTCATAACTATTTTATATGGCCCTATGCCGTCCGTCATAGGTTAAGAGACCAAAAATGGCGTAACGACTGACCTCCAAGCTGCTTCTCGGACAGTGTAGGGGGGCTTCAGACAATACTGTCTTATGGCAACTGCGTTGTGCCCTCTAATGCCTATCATTTATAAATATAGAATGGTTTTCTAAACACATTCATAACTGTTTTATGTGGCCCTATGCCGTCCGTCATAGATTTAGAGACCATAAATTGCGTACGGACTTGACTCCAAGCTGCTTATCAGTTTTGGGGGCTTCAGACAATACTGTCTTATGGCAAAACTATGCGTTGTGCCCTCTAATGCCTATTATTTATAAATATGGAAATGCTTTCTTAACACATTTATAACTGTTTTATGTGGCCCTATGCCGTCCGTCATAGATTTAGAGACCAAAAATGTCGTAATGATTGGACTCCAAGCTGCTTCTCAGTGTAGATGGACTTCAGACAATACTGTCTTATGGCAAAAGTATGCGTTGTGCCCTCTAATGCCTATTATTTATGAATATAGAAATTTATCCGAAACACATTCATAACTATTTTATATGGCCCTATGCCGTCCGTCATAGGTTAAGAGACCAAAAATGGTGTAACGACTGCCCTCCAAGCTGCTTGTCGGAAAGTGTAGAGGGGCTTCAGACAATACTGTCTTATGGCAAAACTATGCGTTGTGCCCTCTATTGCCTATCATTTATAAATATGGAATAGCTTTCTAAACACATTCATAACTGTTTTATGTTGCCCTATGCCGTCCGTCATATGATTTAGAGACCAAAGATGGCGTTCGGACTGGACTCCAAGCTGCTTCTCAGCAGTGTTGTGGGGCTTCAGACAACACTGTCTTATGGCAAAACTATGCGTTGTGTCATCTAATGCCTACCGTTTACGAATATAGAAATGCATCCGAAACACATTCATAACTGTTTTATATGGCCCTATGCCCTCCGTTATAAATTAAGAGACCAAAAATATCATACGGACTGTCCTCCAAGCTGCTTATTGGACTGTGTCCAGGGCTTCAGTCAATACTGTCTTATGGCAAAACTATGCGTTGTGCCCTCTAATGTCTATCATTTATGAATATGGAAATGCTTTCTAAACACAATTATAACTGTTTTATGTGGACCTATGCCGTCCGTCATAGGTTAAGAGACCAAATATGGCGTAAAGACTGGCCTCCAAGCTGCTTCTCAGACAGTGTAGGGGGGATTCATTCAATACTGTCTTATGTCAAAACTGTGTGTTGTGCCCTCTAATGCCTATCGTTTATGAATATGGAAATGCTTCCTGAACACATTTGTATCGATTTTATATGGCGCCATGCCGTCCTTTTTATATTTAGAGACCAAAAATGGCGTACGAACTGGCCTCCAAGTTGCTTCTCAGACAGTGTAAGAGGCTTCAGACAATATTATCTTGTGGCAAAACTACGCGTTGTGCCCTCTAATGCCTATCCTTAATGAATATGGAAATGCTTCCTGAACACATTTGTATCGGATTTATATGGCGCTATGCCGTCCATCATATATTTAAAGACCAAAAATAGCGTATGGCCTGGACTCCAAGCTGCTTCTCAGACAGTGTAGCGGGCTTCAGACAATACTGTCTTATGGCAAAACTATGCGTTGTGCCTTCTAATGCACATCCTTTATGAATATAGAAATGCATCCGGAACACATTCATAACTGTTTTATATGGCCCTATGCCGTCCGTCATAGGTTAAGAGACGAAATATGGCGTACGGACTGGCCTCCAATCTGCTTCTCGGACATTGTAAGGGGGTTTCAGACAATACTGTCTTATGGCAAAACTATGCGTTGTGCCCTCTAATGCCTATCATTTATAAATATGGAAATGCTTTCTAAACACTTTCATAACTGTTTTATGTTGCCCTATGCCGTCCTTCATAGATTTAGAGACCAAAAATGCGTACGGACTGCACTCCAAGCTGCTTCTCAGACAGTGTAGCGGGCTTCAGACAATACTGTCTTATGGCAAAACTATGCATTGTGCCCTCTAATGCCTATCATTTATGAATATAGAAATGCATCCGGAACACATTCATAACTGTTTTATATGTCCCTATGCCGTCCGTCATAGGTTAAGGGACCAAAAATAGCGTACGGACTGGCTTCCAATCTGCTTCTCGGACAGTGTATGGGGGCTTCAGACAATATTGTCTTATGGCAAAACTATGCGTTGTGCCCTCTAATGCCTATCATTTATGAATATAGAAATGGATCCGGAACACATTCATAACTGTTTTATATGGCCTTATACCATCCGTCATAGGTTAAGAGACCAAATATAGAAATGCATCCGGAACACATTCATAACTGTTTTATATGTCCCTATGCCGTCCGTCATAGGTTAAGGGACCAAAAATAGCGTACGGACTGGCCTCTAAGCTGCTTCTCAGACAGTGTATGGGGTCTTTAGACAATACTGTCTTATGGCAAAACTATGCCTTGTGCCCTCTAATGTCTGTCCCACTGAATCTGAATGCTGAGAGTGCATGTGACGAGCTGTTAACGGCGTGGTTTTGGCATAAGCTGGTAGCCATACTATTTGTCGCTTCCGGTTTCAGTGGCTGCTAAGAGCTGGCTGTTGTCTTCAGGGCCATATTATGGCATGTGAAAAAAAAACCAGAAACACACCGCAATGTAAAAAAATTATGGCCCTTAGTTTAGTTTACACTAAGTCTCAATCATACTCTCACATAGTACATGTCCAATCTTATTTTCAGAAACAAGACCCAACACAGTTTTTGCGGGTGTATGGACGGCCATGCAAAATCAACTTTGACCCTGCTGTAGCCTTGGCTGCTGAGAGCCCACAAAGCATGTAAGTTTGGCAAGTTAACAAAATTTTAATGTTTTAAGTACCAGACTTGTCTCTTTTTTTTCCCTGAAATTTATTCACCCCATACCATTTTGTAGGGTGAAATGAAACTAGTGAAAGTTTGTAACTGAGAGATAATAGATTTGGGCTGTCATATAATTATTTGGTCACTTGTCTTGAATGGTAACATCTGCGTTACACAGATGATGTTTACTATCTAAAGTACCTTGATTGATTTTTCGGTCACTGTTCATGGGTGCCGCAAATGTTCGCCAGTGGGGAAAAACAAAAACTGCTCGGGCTATTAATTTGACCAGTTATCCGGCTGGCTGGCGATCAAAGTTTTTGATTGCCCTAGTGCGTCCTCCTCCTGAATTTCAAGCAGATAGGACTCGAGTGTCGGTAACTACATTGTTTTTAATGTCATAGGGATTTGGTCATTTTCTAGCTGCGTCTCATGTCCTAATCTGTGATTCAGCGTGGTTACTTGTGGTGAGAGCTTCAGAGAATAGCGCTCTTGGCTACGCCAATCAACCATAACATGCGCTTTTCTTGTACATCATTAGCACATGTGTTATCAGTGTTGCTGAAAGCGACACACCAAATCGCGATCTGCAGAAAAAAAAATGGCTTTGAACAATTGTATTATGAATTTCGTTTGTGAACTGGTGTCATTTTATTTGTCCTGTAAGTGTATCATTAATATTAGAAAATGAGCACTTGTGAGATCAACGTGTGTTGAGTCCAGCGACCGACATCTCATTGTGACAACTGGAGGAGGGGGGTGTGCCATTCCGTGTATAATGTCATGCCACATGTTTTCAGAACCACGAAGACTGAAGATTTCTGGGAATGTTTTTCTTTCAAATTTCATTTGCGTATGTGTTGTGGAGAGAGAACTCCACACCGACAGTGGGTAATTTAGTCATATGGACAGAGCTAGAGAAGTTGATGGGCACTATTTGTTTGAGAATAAATTGAGAATGGCCCTCTGGATTTTCCAACCATTTGATCTTCACCACTTCAGATAGACAGATTACTTTCACTTTTAGAATGGCTTTGACACATGGGTCATTCTCTGAAAAGGTGGTCAGAATGTGTGACATAAGGGGCCAAAACCCAACTTCCTGCAATTTGTCCCGCAATGTGGTATAATGTACCCATATTATCCCTACAATGTTTGAGAAACAAAAAAAAGATAGTTCACACAGTGGTTTTTGTGCGAGCCACAAATAATGTGACATGGCATCTTTCGTGGTTGCTACGTGGACACCAAACAGTGCCTGTAAATAAGCTTAATTAAATAATTTAAATTCAGATGCATGATAGGAGTGTTGAATCCAGCTTATGATAGTGTATTTTAACATTTTTGGGTTACAAGTTTGAAAATATTATATTGGCCGCAGGACAGGCTTCTTAAAGCATGGTGGACAAAAAGGTGGGCCTACGGTTGTTACTCAAAGAGCATGACCCGTAGAATGTGTAAAAGTAGTTTGTGTTATGTCTCTCTCTTCTTCTTGGCTTGACTGTTCGCTTTTGCCAGCCTGTTGTCCAGCTCCTTGTCCAGCTTGGCGTCTGACGTGATGATGCAGCCAAGGTAGGTAAACTGGTGTACAGACTTCAGTTCGGACTCGCCGATGGTGATGTGGGGAGGGCGATGCTCTTCCTTGGGTGCCGGCTGATGAAGGACTTCTGTCTTTTTCAGACTGACCTCAAGTCCAAAGAGCTGGGCACTGTAAGCACTGTAAAGGAGAAAAAATGTGATCAGTTTGAGGCTGACCCGACTGAAATGACTATGGGACAAAAAGTTTCATGCCATTATACTACTTAAAATCGGCTGCTAGCTATAAAATGTATGAATGGTATTGTTCAACAGTGTTTATATAACCTATCAAAACAGTTGGTTAAATTTAAAGCAGCGAATTAGTCTCAACCAAGTTCTTGTCAGACACTGACTTACTTACGCTTGTCACCCCTCCCAGGGTATAGGCCGTCGACGAGAGACCTCCAGTGACTCCTATCCTGTGCTTCTCCTTCAATTTTACTCCACGTGGTTCCCAGTCTCATGATGTCTGCTTGGAGGTCTCGACGTCAGGTGTTTCTCGGCCTGCCTCTTTTCCTCTTTCCCTGGGGGTTCCATGACAATGCCTGCCTAGTGATACTGGAATGTCACACACTGAGCCATATTGTCACAAATTGGCTTCATCATTTTCAAGCTTTTAGGCATAAACCAGCATCAAACTTAAGATGCCAGTAAACAAAATGCAAAGGTATTGTTTATGCATGCTATCCCCTTACTATCAGAACAAGTCTAGCCTATAAAATATTCAGTATTTGTGTTTACATATTTACCTATAAAATGGGTAAATATATGTAAACACAAATATTGATTTCAATTGCTCAAAACTGGTTTTCCTCAGCTGACCACTTTTTCAGAGAATGACCCATATATACATTTTATGTGCCATTTACAGCTGAAAACGCATGCTTGCATTTAATCCTGTTGGTTCAGTCATCATGACCTGATAGAGTCTGTCCGAGGCTCTGGTAATAACAAAGCAAGTATGCATTTCTGAGTGTTTTGAGAGTTTCGTCATAGGATGCAGTTTTCCCCAAACACCACTCCTGGAGGAAAGTACAGGTTTACGGAAAGAAAGTTTAGAGCCACAGTCAGACTTGTGCAGCAACATCATCACATGCAAGGGATTTTGACAGCTCTCACTGCTGACAGCTTGACAAAACCCCTGCCACACCATCCCATTTGGCAATGGCTGATGTGCAATCAGTGACATGCTGTGTTGATCAGAGGTGCACTTTAGCTAAGAAACTGCATTTAATGCACACACACAAAAACGGCACAAAGTAAAGGCAGGTTCAACTATTTTAAACTATTGCAGTTCAGGAAAGGCAGAGACCGTCAAAGTGACTGCTCTATCCTTTCTTTTTTTCAAGCAATGAATAAAACACTTGATCTCAATCTGTTGATTAGATCAAGTTATGTTTTGCTTATAAGTTTGGATAACCAACAACATTTTTACTTCACTGAGACACTCTGATAAAGTTCAGGCATGTATGAGAGATTCGACGATCAGTGTGTAAAGTCCAGCCTTGGAGTGCAGTAATATTTAGAGACAAATGATGCCATCAAAACACAAGCATCAGTTCATTCAGAGGTCATTCCCAGTTGTAACTCTATGTGGTACTTTGTTCTGACAACCAATCCATGGATCAACTGAATGATGTTGCATGTAAATTTACCTCAAGTTGAAATAGTACACATACCAAGGGTAATTACTCAGCACTGGACATACAAACATTAAGATCTCCTGCTCCCTATCAGGCACCCAACTAACTGTTTGAATGTCTAGTGCTGAGTAATTCCCTTTGGTATGTGTTCTGTTCTGCCAGCACTAGCCTCACCTTTCTGGTTTGTAAGTTGAAATAGAAATGGGAATTAATTAAGATACATCTCACCAGGAATACTGTTTCTTATTTTAAACAACAGTCTCCTTTCAGTCTTGAAGTGATCTTATCTAAGGATAGTTTCTGTAAGGACACTTTCCGCATATGGTTACAATAGAACATACCGGGGTATGCAGTATTTTGTGGGACTCACCATTGCTAATGGCGCTGTGCAGTGCAAGATGTGTGTGTGTGTGTGTATGTGTGTGTGTGTTAGAGAGAGGGAGGGAGGATTGTCAGACACAGACATATATGTAGAAGTTTTATTTTACAAATGAAACTCGCAGTGACCATGCAAGATCGTTAGTGAGGCTACATCACATAATGTTTCATGTTCTCCCTCACTTTATCTAAACACAGACTCACCTTTATTTTCTTTTTATCTCAAAAGATCAGGTCACTTGTAAGCCCCCAGATGAATCATAAAGATGAACTTCATGAAGTTGTTTAATCTATGCAGGCACAATGAT
Source organism: Semisulcospira habei (assembly GCA_036245525.1). NCBI lineage: Eukaryota > Metazoa > Mollusca > Gastropoda > Semisulcospiridae > Semisulcospira > Semisulcospira habei. The sequence goes on along the minus strand of BTPG01000004.1, from coordinate 79,358,691 downwards.
TAACTTAGGTGCCTCAAGCAATAAACAGTCCATTCTTATTGAACATCTAATGAATGACCATTTGCTGTTTACATCCACTTTTGTTTGGCAGCAGGGGTGACTGCTTTACAGTACTAATTTTGATTTATTACAAGTTTTCCATAGTTAAAAGTGGTGATGGAACATCTTGGGACATAAAGGCACCAAGCTTTGATGACACCACCAGTTGAACTGTCAAGGTCAGCCCATATGTTATGTGTTAGGGCTGAATGGTTAAATCTTTTTCAACATTGTGCTCTCTGTGAGTAATATTTTATGTATTATTGCATATTGCAGGATGCCATGGCAAGGTGACACATCAAATATGATTGACAGATTTGATGTAAGAGCGCATCTTGACATTATTCCTGAAGCTCCAAACACTAAAGCACCAGAGTAAGTGTGATGGATTGGATATGAGATATGAATATTGTGCATAACCAGTATTCCTTGTTTCTAAATTAACACTTGTTTTCTTTCAGGTCGCTTGTAATTTGTAATTTCTTTTGATAGATTTGCAAAATAGCTGTGGATGTTTAGCTCGCCTTACTGCAATTGGTCATGAATTATGTTGTGGTCCCCTGATAATTATCTCTGCCTGAGAAACACTATTTGATTGTGAATGGTTGTCACCTGTGAGGAATAGATCCTCTTGAGCCTCCACAAAGGGGGGTTGCATGAGGATCCATGCCTCCTCAAAGTTTGACAAATTCCATTCCCAGGGTAAGTTCCAGCAGTAGGCCAGGTAAGTAAATTGACATGTAGTGGATACCCATTGGCAAGTCTACAAAACTAAGATACATTTTCTGGGTTTTTTCTCTCATGCTTCATCCTTTATCTCTCCGTCTCCCCAATGACAAATCTGTCAAAAGTGAAGTAGTAGCAGGGATGTCACTGGCCGTCGGACACCGGACATAGTCCGATTGACTTGGCCTAATGTCCAATGAACAGAAGATCAGCAGGACAAATGTCCGATTGTTTGTTTCAAAAAGAGGACATGTGTCCGATTGTTTTTCCGTTGATCGCGGACACCGCTAGCGACATTTCTTTCCGAGTAGGCTGGCGCTTTGCGGTAGTCGGCTTTACACTGCGCGAGCAAGTGACGTGTAGTGTGTTATTCCCGGCAACGCCCTCTGATTGGCTGACCCTAAAGTTCAGCTATTTTTAGCGAAAGCGAGACTGCGCGAGCGAGGGTCGTGTAGAGTGTGATTCCGTAAACATCGCCTTCTGATTGGCTGCCCCTAAAGTTCAGCTATTTTCAGCTAGGAGGGGTACCACTGTTCAACAGGACTCAGAAAAACCATCCACTTCTGCTGAGTGATCAGCTCATATCAGTTCCACTGAGTCTGAGGGTGTCATTTTGATTTTCAAGTCAGTGTAGCCGCCTACTACATGTAGTGAAGTTTCAGATAAATCTAACAAATGTAGCCTATTGACAAGGCCTTTTTAAAGTATTTTCTGCATTAGTTTTTTACATTTGTTCATCATGTCTATTAGCCACAAAAGTGTGAGAATTTAAATCTTTAACCCATTTGCTACCAGAAACCTGCTGTGGCCCATGCTGGAAGCATGGGCCACAGCAGGTTTCTGGTAGCGAATGGGTTAATGACAACATGAACAAGTAAACAAAAAAAATAGTAACTGGAATGATTTTTTTTTTCTTATACAGTTTCTTCCAGAAAGCTCATCTCCTTTTGTTATAGCCTTAGGCTTATTAATCATTACATTTCCGTTTAGTCAGTACATGGTCTAATATTTTTATAATGCTATTCTAGTCAGTACATTTCCTTGCACTGTGAATTCCTTGAAGTGCCAAAATGACAGTTTAGTTTGTGAGTTGTGAGCCTGAGCATGAAGAATTTGCTACCTCTGTTACAAGGCCCTGATATGTTTTTCATGCGAATCTGCGATGACAGTATTATCTGAATGACATAATAACTTGTTCACTTTTCTTTGCCTTTTTACGTTGATGTCCTTTTCGTCAACAGTCAATAAATATCTCACTCAGCCTGTGTTTATGTGGTTTCTGTTTTACTATCAGTTTTGTCACGCGCGAAATGTCCTATTGTTTTGTTCCAATTCAGGACAAATGTCCTATCCCTCTGCCACCCTCCAGGACATTTGTCCTATAGGTGTCCAGCTCCAGTGACATCCCTGTAGTAGTGAGGAGAAAAGACCTTACATGGTTTATTTTATGACTTTTATTAACCTAATCTCATTTTCATTTACTCGTTGGGGGAGGGGAGAGGGTTAATTCATTTATGCCAGTTAGGTAATAGTATAAGTGGGTAGTATTACTAGTAGTAGTAAGCGGGTTTTCAAAAGAAATTGGTGACCCCTGCTCTTGCATTTGGGTTGTATTTGCCATGGCCTGGCAGTTGGGTGGTTAGCTTTCATTTTCCACAAGCACTTTGCTTGTATGTAACTGATGGTCTTGTATTTATTTCAGACTGACCAGGGATGATGAACAAGAGGACCGAAAGTGTAATTATGAGCGCTATAGAACTCTGGTGGAGAATGAGGCATCAGGCTGTGAGTGTTACTCTTAACCCTTTGACTGTTGGTAGCACTTGATAAGAAGCACTGTTAACTGTGAATCTTTTCTTTCTATTTTGGCTCATGTGTGAAGCAAAAGTGAGTGTGTTTTGGGCCAGTGGTTGTCTGTCGGCATCCACCGTCATTCATGGTAAGCTTTAATATTGGCATTTTCGCAGAGGCTATTCAAGCCACAGTCTTCAAACTTGGCCCGAAGATACTTTGTGGCAAGACCTTTTTAAACATACCAATTTCATTGACTTCTCTCAAAGGTCAAGGTCACAGGGGATCAGAAAATAGGTAAAAAAATAGCCATATTGGCAAAATTTGTTTCCTCAAAAAACATTACTGATGACATTACTATTAGGAAAGGATCACTTAGCTTACCAATTTCAGCCTAAGAATCCGTTGTGTACCATACACAACTAGGGAGGCGACTCTAGGGCGCCGTAACCAGGGACCCTGAGTAGTCTCCCATCCCTCCCTATCCGGTCATGTGCCCAGTGGTGTCACGCCAGTCTTTTTGCTTAGCTTACCAGTAACAGTTGTGTTCAAGCCTTCTAGACTTTCGGCTGTGTACGGTGTGACCGGTCGTGCCTTGGATTACTTCGTTTTCCTTGGATTACTTCGTGCACATTTGGACTACTTTCGTTTTGGATTACGTTGTGGGGGCTTTGTGTTTCCTCTTGGATTTTTGTGACGCCATGCTTGGATTCTGCCTGCTCGGCCCTGGTTGGATTCCTAGTGACCTGCGTGGCGGGTTCTCCACTGGCCTTGTTGGGCCGGGCGACGGCACAGGCCGTGGATGTTTCGCTTCGTACGAGGCATGGTTTGTACATGCGTGCGCTCGTTTTGCGTGGCCACGGAGAGCTCACGCCCGGTTGACTTTCACATTTGCTATGTGTTGCAGTTACCAAGTGCGCACCTGCATCTGGTGCGGGGACTTTCAGTGGCGTAGCGACACGCATGCGGTTTGCCTCCCCTGTTCCGGCTGTGCCTCAGGACACTCCTGTGACATATGCGCCGCCTGGGTGGAAGAACAATGGTCACAACTCTGGGGATTCTATCGGTGCGAACGTCCTACGCCGTCCCAAGTCCACCCACCCTCTCTCGTGCCCCTTGCCTTGACGGAGAAGGAACAGGCGCACCTGCTCAGATGTTGGAGCGAGCACGACGTGTAGGGCCCCTACGTTTTCCTCAAGTCCCCGGACTTCGTCCTCTGGTCCTACAGTGCCCTCCTGGCCCGCCCGCTCCTCCAAGGAGACCGACCGGCAGCGACCTCGGTCGCCCCACTCTGCTTTAACTGACTCTTTGGGCCCCGACGCACCCTACGGGAATAAGCTCACCCGCTCCTCTAGGGAGACCGGCCGGCAGTGCGTCCGCCTTGCTGAGGTCGCCCCACAGCGACTTCGGTCGCCCCGTACCATGACCATTGACAATCCCGCTAAGCCGGATGAGGCTAAGAGAACCTTGGGCGCCCGCTCCTTGGAGACCGGCCCCCGCCGACTTAGTTCGTCCCGCCCCGCAGTGTACAATCATGCATTGGACTCTGTGCTGCCTCCCGATGCCGTGCCGTGACGGGACCGTCTGCGGGATCGCTCCTCATTCTCGGAGATACGGAGCTGCCTGGCTACCCCTCGCTCTCCGGGCCCCAGGGACCGGGATGTTCAGCGCGACAGTCAGCGCAGCTCCCAACCTCTCACGGCGTCTGCCTCTCATCAAGCCACTTCACACCCCTCGTGGGACTGGCCGCCCTCGTGATTGTCCCGGCATGCCCATCTCCGCCAGCCCCGATGCCAGTCGTCCCCAGCGCCGGAGCACTCTCGCCGGACCCAACGGGCTCGCTCCCGATGCCAGTGGCTCCCCTCATGACCGCCACTCTGCTCCCAACAGCGATGTCTCGTCTCGTCGTTCTTCATGGGATGCCTCATCAGCGGTTTCCACCCACCAACGGAAGGACTCCCCTGTTGAGATGTTTCCCCCCCCAGCTCGAGCCCCGTGCGGCGTGATGACGCTAGTGCGGCCCCCCAGTTCCCAGGCCGCCTCCTACGCGGTCGGTAGACGTCCTCCCCTCGCACTTCGGCCCTCCCGCATCAGATCTCAGCCCCCGTGCCGTCTGGCCGGCTCCCCCGACAACAATGAAGCTCTCGGCCTGCTGCCGGAGGACTCCGTCTCAGCCCTCCTCGGCGATGACAGTCGGTTTACTACCTCTCCCGGCTCGCGCTTCCCGGGGAGCGCTCCCTCATCGCCCGTGGCCCTCCTGGCACCTAGGATGGAGCCCCAGCCCCCAGGCTTCCAGGAACTGGCGAAAACATTCTCCACGCGCTTGTGCAGTCCGACTTCGGCGATGCTGGCCTTTTCTCTGACTCCAGGTGGCCAGCGAGACTAGACATCTCTTTCCGCCAGCGCTGGTACGCGGGTCATGCTCAGGCCTTCTCCTGCCCTCTCCTTATGGTGGATCTGGAGACAGAAGTGCATGCGGGCTCTGCCCGCACTGCGCAGCGTAGCATTCCCCACGGCTTGGACAAGACAGCGAACTTCGTCCGCAACACTCTGGCCTGCACTGGATTCTTGGAGCTCGTGACACAAGCGATGGTTTGGCGCGTCGAGGACTCTTGGCACCCATCTATCTCGCCGCTCCTGGGTCCTCCTCGCCCTAGCAGTGGCTGCCAACAGGGCTGCGTATCACACCTCTGCCAATGCGATGGCCGCTGCTTCGAACTGCGACCTAATGCGGCGGGACGCTGTCCTCCAGGCCTGCTCCGACCTGCCCCCCGCGGTGAGGAAACAGCTGTGTCAGGCCCCGCTTGGTGGCACGCTCCTCTTCAGCCCTACCTGGCAGACGGTCAAGGATGCGAATAAGGATGTCTAGCCGAGCCGCGTCGCTCCCCCCTGCTTTCCGGCTGCCCGTAAGGCCGTGGGTCGCGCCCTGCGGATCGTCAGACCCTCCACTCGCCCCTCCTCCGGATGCGGTTGTTTTCCCCAGTGGACCCCAGTCGCCGGCCGCTCCCGCCCCTTTTGGACCCCCACCCCCGCCTGGCCCAAGCCCGCCGGGCGTGGGAGGGCCCCCGGACTTTCCCCCGCCTCAGCCCCCATCGACCACTCTGGTGTCTCCAGTCGGCGGGAGGCTCGCTCTCTGCGGTGATGTGTGGCAATCGCTGCTCCCAGACGACCCTTGGGTCCTCTCCACTATCTCAGAGGGCCTCCTGATCTCCTTTCGGTCTCCTCCACCGCTGCGGCGCTCTCCCTGTGGACTGGAGTCCCGATCGATCAGCTCAAAGCCGACGCTCTTCACGGCGAGTTCGCCGCCCTGCTGGTCACGCTACATGACACTCCAGCCTTCTACAGCCGTCTCTTCGTGGTACCCAAACGCGGCGGCAAGTGGCGCCCCGTCATCGACCTCTCGGCTCTAAACAAATATATTTTGGCGCCTACGTTCCGCATAGAGACGGCCAGGGCCTTGAGGGCGGCAGTGAAGCCCATGGGTTTCGCCGTCGGCCTGGACTTGTCGGACGCTTATCTGCACGTCCCCATGCACCCTGCCTCCTGACGTTACCTGCGCTTTGCCTTCGGCGGCGTGGTCTTTCGGCCTCAACCTCAATCCGTGGGTGTTCGCGCGCATCATGGACGCTGTCGTCGCCAAAGCCAGACAGTCGTCCTCGAGCCCCACCTCGAACTACTTGGACGATCTTCTCCTTCGAAACCAGTCGGAGTCCGCCTTGGCGATGGACAGAGGTGCGCTTCTAGATCTGCTTGCTCAGCTTGGCTTCCTGGTCAGCTTGGGTAAATCAGACCTCGCACCCTCCTGCCAGTTTGTTCACCTGGGCATGGAGTTTCTGACTTGGTGAGACTTCCAGAACTTTGGATCCAGAAGTTGGCAGCCTTGGCCCGGCAGGTGTCTCAAGAGGGGGCGGTGCCCGCCCGGGTATGGTTACAGCTCCTGGGCCTGATGAGTGCGGCTACAGACCTCTTACCCCTTGGCAGGCTTTACTCCCGCCCGCTCCATTTGCATCTCCTGCTCCGCTGGCGTCCATCCTCCGGCGATCTCGCGGCCCTGGTGCCTGTCATCCCGCTGCTACGACCTCATCTCCTCTGCTGGGCGTATCCCGTATGGCTTGCGTCAGGAGTGCCCCTCTTCTCCCCGCCACCCCAGTTGTCTCTCTGCGTGGATGCAAGTCTCGCCGGGTGGGGCGCGAACCTTCTGCCGACCTTCCTCACCGCGTCCGACCGCTGGCCTCAGGACCTTGCGGACAGACACTTCAACTGGTTGGAACTGGAGGCGGTTTGGTGAGCCCTCATTGTGTGGGAGACTCGTCTCCGACACCAGGATCTCCTCGTCCTCTCCGAATACTCCACAGTGGTCACCTGGATCCAGAAGCTCCAGGTCCTCTGGTGGTGCGAAGATCGCGGCATCTCTCTCCGAGCGCGACACATCCCTGGCCACCTGAATGTCCTAGCCGACTCCCTCTCTCAGCGCGGCCAGCTTCTCCACACCAAGTGGGTGCTCAGCCCGGATATCTTTTGGATGATCTGCGCGCAGTGGGAGACACCCATGATCTACCTCTTCGAGATGAGGTGGAATCGATAGCTCCCCCTCTTTGTCTCCCCCATCCCGGACCCCCTCACCTGGGCAGTCGACGCGCTCTCCATCTTTTGGGAGGGCCTCATCACTGGGACCATATGGCGTTGAGGCGCGTCCCCTGGGTGGTGGATAGGGGGTCCCTCATGAGAGGGGTGCACCGAATGAAATAAGGTGCCGTGAACCAACATGGTCTAAGGGAAGGTGACCCCAACAGAAAACCTCTGGTCCTCCTAGTAAGGGGGTTGGGCGTGGGGGTAGCTTCCCCACCCTGCAAAAAAAGGAAATAGCTACAAAAACGCCGACGAAAAGACTAACAGTAATTCCTTTCCTGGAGGAGGAAGGTTCTTCTACCAGAAGACTTATGACGTCCTGTGGTGAAAGCCGGAAGTCTTCGGAAGCCACAGGACCGAGCCGCCTCTCTCTTTCCAGGGATACAACCATGGGCATATGGAACGACAAGACCATGTACCAGAGCGGCAAGGCCGCCCAGATAGCAGCGGAAATGCAAAAGTACAACCTTTCCCTGCTAGGTATCAGTCAAGCCAGATGGACGCAGTCTGGCCAGAAAAGGCTGTTAAGTGGGGAGATGATTTTGTATTCAGGTCATGAAGAGGAGAATGCCCCCCATACAGAAGGTGTAGCATTCATGCTGTCACCAGTGGCACAGAGAGCGCTGATGGGCTGGGAACCTCTTGGGCCAAGAATTATCACAGCAGCCTTTAGAACCAAGAAAAAGCTCAAGCTGAACGTCATCCAGTGTTATGCGCTCACTAATGACAGTGACGAGGAAGAGAAACAAGAGTTCTACGGCCGACTCCAGAGTGCCTTGGACAAATGTGCGGAGCGAGACATCACCATCGTCATGGGCGATTTTAATGCCAAAATAGGGGAGGACAACACCGGATACGAAGAGGTGATGGGGAGACAGGGACTAGGCTCGGAGATGAGTGAGAACGGGGAGAGGTTTGTAGACTTTTGTGCTCTAAACCGACTTGTCATTGGAGGCAGCATCTTCCCACACAGAAGAATACACAAAGCAACTTGGGTCTCACCTGACCATACTACAGAGAACCAAATAGACCATATCTGCATTAGCAAGAAATTTAGAAGATCCCTTCAAGATGTTCGAGTGAGGAGGGGAGCAGATGTCGCCTCAGACCACCATCTGCTTACCTTAAGAATGAAGCTCAAGCTAAAGAAAAGCCGCACAGAGACAACAAGAAGACAGCGCTATAATGTAGGCCTCCTGAGAGAAACTGGAGTTAGAGAAGAGTTCAAACTGGTGCTGTCCAACCGTTTTCAAGCGCTACAGGAGCTAGTAAATGAAGAGGAGGCGGTCACCACAGAGCAGCAGTGGAAGGCAGTTAGAGAGGCGCTGAACTCAACCTGCAAAGACACTGTAGGGTTCAGGAAACACCATCACAAGGACTGGCTGTCGGCACAGACCTTGAAGAAGATAGAAGTGAGGAAGCAGAAGAAAGCAGTTGTCAACAACAGTCGCACGAGAGCAGCCAAAGTAAGGGTACAGGGGGAATACTCGGAAGCCAACCGCGAGGTGAAGAGGAGTATCAGGGCAGACAAGAGGGCCTACACAGACAGACTGGCAGCAGAGGCAGAAAAGGCAGCAGGCAGCGGCAACATGAAACAGCTCTACGACATTACCAAAAGATTGTCAGGCAAGTATGGCCATACAGAAAGACCAGTAAAAGACAAAGAAGGCAAGCCTATTGCAGACAGAGCAGACCAACTCGACAGATGGGCCGAGTATTTTGAAGAGTTACTGAACAGACCTAGCCCACCCGACCCCCCAGACATCCAGCCGGCAGAGACCGACCTACCCATCAGCTGTGACAGACCCAACCGGGAAGAGATCAGAAGAGCAGTGGCATTTTTGAAGAACGGCAAAGCAGCAGGGCCAGATGGCATCCCAGCGGAGTCTCTGAAAGCAGACCTAGAGACAACAGTGGAGATGCTGTACCCACTGTTTGGAAAGATCTGGGAAGAGGAGGTGATGCCGGCTGACTGGAAGGAGGGGTACCTAATCAAGCTTCCCAAGAAAGGCGACCTCAGCAAGTGTTCAACTACAGAGGAATCACCTTGCTGTCAGTACCAGGAAAGGTCTTCAACAGGATCATCCTGGAGAGAATGAAGAGCTCCGTTGACCCCCAGCTGAGAGACCAGCAAGCAGGATTCAGGAAGAACCGATCATGTACAGACCAGATCGCCACTCTCCACATCATCGTGGAACAGTCTCTGGAGTGGAGCTCCCCGCTGTACGTCAACTTTGTGGATTATGAGAAAGCATTTGACAATGTGGACCGAGAGACTCTGTGGAAACTCCTACGACACTACGGTGTACCCACAAAGCTCGTCCGCCTGATCAAGAGCAGCTACGATGGCATGACATGCCGCTTGATCCATGAAGGGCAGTTCACCAGGGAGCTCCAGGTCAGAACTGGTGTCAGGCAGGGGTGTCTGCTGTCTCCATTCCTCTTCCTACTGGCCATAGACTGGGTCATGAAGATGACCACAGAGCACAGACGAAGTGGAATACAGTGGACACTGTGGACACAGCTTGACGACCTCGATTTTGCAGACGACTTGGCATTACTGTCCCACACTCATCAACAAATGCAGGACAAGACCACGAGGCTTGCTGACATCTCGTCCAAAGTGGGCCTCACCATTCACAAACAGAAAACAAAGACAATGAGGCTGAAGGCAACCAGGGAAGAACCAGTCTTGCTTGCTGGCACCCCGTTGAAGGAGGTGGAGTCTTTCACCTATTTCGGGAGCATCATACTCATAGACAAAAAAGGCGGCACTGATGCAGATGTCAGAGCATGAATCGGTAAAGCCAGAGCAGCCTTTCTCCAGTTGAAAAAAGTGTGGAGTTCCAGAGAGCTGTCACAACACACCAAAGTCCGGATTTTCAACTCCAATGTAAAAGCAGTTCTCCTATATGGAGCAGAGACTTGGAGATTGACAAAAACCACAGTCAACAGAGTACAGACCTTCATGAACAGTTGCCTTAGAAGAATTTTGAAAATCCACTGGCCAGAGAAGATCAGCAACGTCAGACTCTGGGAGAGAACAGAGCAGATAACAGCAGAGAATGAAATTGGGCAAAGAAGATGGGGATGGATCGGTCACAGTCTGAGAAAGCCAGCTTCCAGTATCACTAGGCAGGCATTGTCATGGAACCCCCAGGGAAAGAGGAAAAGAGGTAGGCCGAGAAACTCCTGGCGTCGAGACCTCCAAGCAGACATCAAGAGACTGGGAACCACCTGGAGTAGAATCGAAGGAGAAGCACAGGACAGGAGTTGCTGGAGGTCTCTCGTCGACGGCCTATACCCGGGTAGGGGTGACAGGCGTAAGTAAGTAAGTCATCACATATGCTTATCCTCCCACGGTGCTGGTCCCCAAGGTCCTGCTCAAGCTGAAGGGTTGCAACGCGGTTTTGTTGCTGGTGGCCCCGTTCTGCTGGACCAAGTCTTGGACCACCGACTTCCTGAGCCTCGCCATGGGTCCCCCTCCAGCGGCTCCCCACCCCGCGCACGATGCTTAAGCAACCCCGACAAGCACTGTATCATCCAAGCCCAGAGTGGCTTCTCAAGTGCAGGGGTCGAGGCTATCGCTGCAGCCCGCAGACCTTCGACCAGATGCGTCTATGACGGAAAGTGGCGAGTCCTTCGGTCCTGGTGCGACAACCAGCGCCTCTCCCCCACAGATCTGACTAACCCCCCAGCTGGCTGAGTTCTTCCTCTGGCTTATCTTTGAGCAGAACTTGGCCCCATCACCCTCAAGGGTTACCTGGCCATAATAGCTGACACGTATCGCCACTTGGACCTCTCCCTGGAAGGTGCTAAGAGGCTAAAAATCAGTGCACACGAGGTTAGAGCCATGGCCATGAGCGTCACCTTCGACTGCAACTGCGTCGTCAAAGACATTGTGGCGGTCGTGGGCTGGCAGGCGGAATCAACCTTCGCCGGGTTCTACCTCAGGGATTCTCAGGCCAGCGGGAGAACCTCGCCCTGGTGAGGGACATCTTACTTACTTTCTTACGCCTGTCACCCCTACCCGGGTATAGGCCGTCGACGAGAGACCTCCAGCAACTCCTGTCCTGTGCTTCTCCTTCGATTCTACTCCAGGTGGTTCCAGTCTCTTGATGTCTGCTTGGAGGTCTCGACGCCAGGAGTTTCTCGGCCTACCTCTTTTCCTCTTCCCTGGGGTTCCATGACAATGCCTGCCTAGTGATACTGGAAGCTGGCTTTCTCAGACTGTGACCGATCCATCCCCATCTTCTTCGCCCAATTTCATTCTCTGTTGTTATCTGCTCTGTTCTCTCCCAGAGTCTGACGTTGCTGATCTTCTCTGGCCAGTGGATTTTCAGGTGAGGGACATCGCTGTGGTGCAACACTCCCTCCCGGCGCCGTAGGTATGCTTAGCTAAAATTGTTGGGAGGTTGCCCCGGGGGAGGGCGGGTCTGGTTAGCCCATTTACAAGGGGTAAGATTCTGGGTGGCACCCACCTCCTCTTCGCTATTCTTCCTAATAGTAATGTCATCGGTAATGTTTTGGAGGAAACAAATGAATTTTTCTCTAAAATGTATTTTTTCGAAAAATACTTACCGATGACATTACTCGGAGGGCCCTCCTGCCTACCCTGCTTGCCGCCAGTAAGCTAAGCGTTCAGACTGGCGTGACACCACTGTGCACGTGACTGGATAGGGAGGGATGGGAGACTACTCAGGGTCCCTGGTTACGGCGCCCTAGAGTCGCCTCCCTAGTTGTGTATGTACACAACGGATTCTTAGGCTGAAATTGGTAATCTAAGTGATCCTTTCCTAATAGTAATGTCATCAGTAAGTTGTTTTTTTTTTAAATACATTTTAGAGAAAAATTAATTTTTCCTCAAATACTATCTCTGTAACTTCAGACCTAAACGTGGTACATAGACACCCGATGGTAAGACCTATCTATGAATACTAATTTGGACAACCCTGCAAAAGGTCAAAGGTCACAAGAGATCTGGATATATATCCAAAATAGCAATATTTTGACAAACGATGTTTTTTCTCAAATGCTGTTCACAACTTCAGACCCAAACTTGATACAGAGGTACATGATAGTAAGACCTTTCAATGCATTATTAATTTTCTAAGACCCCCATGGAAAGGTCAAGGGTCAAAAGAGATCAGGAAATAGGTCACAAATAGCTATTGTATTTTCTTGAATACTATTTACAACTTCAAACCCAAACTTGGTCCATAGATACCTGATGGTACTTCCTTTGTATGCATGCTTATTTGGATGACCCCCTTGGAAAGGTCAAGGGTCAAGAGATCGGCAAATGATGTGAAAAAGTAGATTGTTTTAGCTTTTTCATTACAATTTTCAAAACATTTCTACCAAATTTGGCAGAAAGGTAGCTGATAAGACTTTTCTGTGCATATTATTTTAGTTCACTACTCGCTAAGGTCAAGGGTCATGGTAGATTGATAAAAGGATGAAAAAACATTTCACAAGTACAAAGCCAACCCTTACATTAGAACTGAATCATTCATGCAAGTGAGCCTTAAGGGCTTTGCCATTCTGTGTTTTTTTTTTAAATGTTCACTGAATGTAATGAATCATTGTTACTAAAGAGAAAACTGACTTGGTGCCAAAAAGTGTGTACAGATAGAGTTGTGTAATTTCACTGCCAGAAAAAAATGTTGCAAACATGTGGCAGCGTTCTTGTGTTGGGAGGGTGCTAAAAAAAAGTCAAAGAGACAATGCAGACAGGATCAGTTTTGCTTGTGAAGCAAATCTGAAGTTAACTGAATGACAAATCAATTTCAGCCCTGAAATCAGGGCCCTAAAAACGGACAACTGCACCCTAACCAATTTCATCACCAAGCTGCAAGAGAGGCAGTACAGAAAAACAACTTGAGAGCATGAAATATTGCAAACAGAACACTCCTTTATTACAAGCCCAGACACTTACAGGTTTGATTTGTGGCCGAAATCATGTACAAAAGTTCACGATTACGGACGTCAGTTTTGTCGTCATACTTTGATCAAAACTTTCCAGATTCAAGGCGCCATCTGCTGATGTCATTAGCTTATTAGAATGCTGTGTGGTGGGTACATGTTTTGTTTCTGGCATACATGCAGCTTTTCTACGACAGTTCTTTGTAGGGTGCCGATTTTGTCGTAAGAAATGACGATCATCATCACAGCTAATAAAATCAATTTACATATATGATCTATGATTTTAACTTTTACACGCGATTTTCGAGAGCATGTTACACTTCCTGTTCCGTTGAAAATGGCGCAGCTCATATCGGACTTACTTACTTACGCCTGTCACCCCTACCCGGGTATAGGCCGTCGACGAGAGACCTCCAGCAACTCCTGTCCTGTGCTTCTCCTTCGATTCTACTCCAGGTGGTTCCCAGTCTCTTGATGTCTGCTTGGAGGTCTCGCTCATATCGGAGATCACATGAAAAAGTGAAAAGCTATGTTGTCATATTCTTCTAACGTTCATCATCAAAATAACGTTTATCATTATATTTGACCAGCTTTGGTGATCTGCAATTATACCATCCATTTGCAAAGGCGAAGGTCTTTGGAAACATTACAGTTTGAAAGCACTAGCTCTGCCTCAGCATCGTTCAGGATTTGTCATTCTAAGTTGGCTTTTTTCGTATGACGAAAAGGATTTTCTGGGATTATTACGATACGTTGGTATTGTGTAAAACTCATGTTCGTCATCAGATTGCTGAGTATCAAAGTTTTCGACCTGCTAAGCGGTAAAATGACTGGTTTTATGAGGAATATTTTTGGCTCGCTGATTGTATTGCCTAGTAAAATGTACTTTTGTTGAAACTATGGTTATTTTGAATTTTTGAATTAGAAAGACAGTATTGTTGTCAGTGGCGGATCCAGGGGGTGAGGGGGGGCCTAGGGGGCCCTGGCCCCCCCCCCCCTCCCCTGTCAGCCCTGACAACAAAATTTTTTTTTTGATGGTTATTTGTGGAAGTTGTGTTTTACTATTCGATGATTCTTCTTTTCTTGTACGGTGTATTTTAGAATTATCTCACGGGATCGGTGGGTGAGCATAGTGTGTTCATGGGCCTATAGTCAAATATCCTCACTTGGCACTCCTTACCTGTCACCCCCCCCCCCACCCCCCCTCCCGTTGAGACACCCTTGGATCCGCCCCTGGTTGTAATACTGACATCCGTTATTTTTTTCTGCTGGCTTGATGTTAAAGCATTATATGTGTGGTTTTTGTTCCAGTTGCATCCTATGTTGCTGAAAGTCTGAAGAGCTGTACTTTAAAAAACTTTAGTATTGACTTGATGACGAACATCAGGTATTACTACAAATGACCTCTGCCCAAGCACAGGTCAGCAGCGCAGAACTGATTTTGATGGTATAACTATGTACCTGGACATGAAAACACATTTGTGCACTGTACTGTTTCCAGCATCTTCTTTTCTGAAGTACTGTGCACTTGCTTGTTTGTGTTGTAATCACTGATGTCCGTCATACCAGTCAGGAGATATGTTATTTACCGTTTACTTCGAGGATTGTCCTGCAATTTCAGAGACTGGTAACCACCAATGTATCCTTCAAGAAAGTGTCAATCTTTGTTCAAAGCACATTAACTCATTTTCACTGCCTAATGTCCACTTTCGATGTACACCTTTTGGCACTTAGTCATCTATAGTTTCTGTGAAAGTTATGAAATTTCTTGTGAATCTTGGCATGATTCAAACAAATAACCAAAACATTTTTGTATGTGTCTGTGTTTTTTGTTGTCTTTGGCTCAAATGCAATAACGAAAGTAAGTCTGTGTATTGGGCCTCCGTCGTCTGTTGTCGGTTCTCCTTGGTAAACTTTAATGTTGGAATTTTCCCTGAGGCTGTTCGAGGCACAGAGTTCAAACTTGCCTCAAGGATACATTGTGGTAAAACTAAAACCTTTTTAAGCATACCAATTTGAATGACCTCATTCAAAGGTCAAGGTCACAGTGGGTCAAGAAATTAGTTTTAAAAATGCTGCTTTAAAAAAATTGAAAAAAAATGACAAATATTAATACTATGTTGAACTTTAAAGCCAAACTTGGTATGGAGATACATGATGATACGACCTTCCTGTGCATAATAAATTTGGTAACCCCACTCACAGATGAAGGGTCACAAGAGGTCGGGGAAAGTGTACATTAATGCTGATTTTAAAAAGGTTTTATTGGCACTTTTGTAAATATTTCACTTAAACTTGGCCGACGGCTACTTGATGATAAGACCTTCCTATGCATGCTGATTTGGCTGACCGCTCTTTAAAGGTCAGAGGTCAATGGAGGTCGACAAAGGCATGAAAAATACACATGTTTATGAATAAACACATGTTTATGAGTTGCCACATTCCTTCTGCCAATGAAGATAAGTAGCGGCTAATCTCTCTGTTTGTTTGTTTGTCTATTTTGACAAAGGGCATTTACCCGAAATATTAATAAATTGTGTTGTACCCATCTTTTCTAAGCGTGTTTCTTCTCCGTTGGGTACTTCTTTACATGTTTATGAGACTTAGGATTTTGCAGGTACTGTTGCTATTTGACATGTTAACACCTGCTTATACAAATGATCTGTCAGAAAGGTCAAGGTAACAGAAGGTCCGATAAATAATGTGGCTCAGTCATGCACCAGAGCCATGAGGGCATTGCCGTTCTTGTTTCTCTAGGTCATGGAGTGTGAGTGCAGATTATTACCAGTATTAATATTTTGTTTTGTGCAGTGTCAGAAGAACAGTGCCTGTATGAGATTTACATCGATGAGCAGTTTGGGTCTCCTTCAAAATCTGCCGCTGTTGCGGAAGAGGAGAAGAAAAAGTAAGTTTACTCTTTGAATGTCGGTTGCGTTTTTTGTCACGATGATTCCTGCAGGGATCATCGTGACTAAAACTGCTGCTAACAGCCAATGGGTTCATATCTTTTTCTAGCTGTAAGGTTTGATTTAGGAATGGGGGATAGAGCTGCTTACAGTGGAGATTAGCAGTAGGTCAAATTTCACAATATACTATTGGTTAAAAGTGAAAACCAGACAAGTCTAGGTATCTATCATTGTCTGGTGTTGACATCCACATTCGCTGAATGAACTTGTGGAATGTGTAAATTGAACATTTGTTGATTTTTAAGTCTTGCACTGAATCTGTGCAATTTTTTTCTTGTCTATAACTAAACTTGCCTTTTCAAAGAGCCTTATACACTTTAGACAAGGGAGGAAATTCATTGTTTGAACATTTGCAATTGGAATGATATAAAAATAAAGCCTGACGTCGTGAACAAAAGTGAGTAACGCAAGCTATTGCTTACTTTGTGTAATTGTTTTTTGTGTGAACAGACTTTTACTTTTGGCTCACGTGCGATAGCAAAATGAGTCTATATAATGGGCCATCCACCGTCAGTCTGGCATCAGGCGTCTTTGTCTGTAGTAAACTTTAATGTTGGCATTTTCTCGGAGACTATTCAAGCCTCAGACTTCAAACTTTGCCCAAGTGTACTTTGTGGTAAAACCTTTCTAAACGTACCTAGCTCAGCGACCTCTCTCAAAGGTCATGGTCCAGAAAGAGGTAAAAAATAGCCATTTGTTTTCTTAAAACACATTACCAATGGTATTACAACTAGGAAATGGTTTCTTAGCTAGTCTAATTTTAGCCCAAAAATTGTGTGTACAAGTATGGTCATGATGGCAGGAGAGGGGCGCCATAGCCTAGGCGGAAGTCGGGTAGCCTCCCTTCCGGTTCAACCACGCATGCTCTCAGCGCTTACTACTTCAGTCAGTTTCTTTGCTAGTCCAAGATAGGTTGTGTACGTACAGTGGCTCTTCGTTTGGACTGTTCTTCTTCGGTGGAACTTGTGTTCGGGTTCCCGCTTGTGAGCATTTGGGCTTGGACGCTTCGTGGGTTACAGGCCTGACTGTAGGGAGAAGTTTTGAGAAGGAAGCCATTTCTCGGACGTTATAGCGCCTTGTGAACTTTACTCACCTGTGGGCCGGTCGGCTGTGTGCTGTCTCGACCAGTGCCCTCTCGCTTCGCCCTCAGCTAGCCTCGTGGACTTCAGTAGTTTTGCTCGCTACCTGTGCCTGGCAGTGCTCTTCCTTCTTCGCCGACCGTTGTGACTGTCGTCGCTGTTTGCTACGCTGTTTACAGGCCGGGAACTGATGGGAACCGGTTCTTCGACGCCATTTTGGTGGGACGGCGCCCGGTCTTCTCTGGTGGTCTCGTTCTTTCGTGTCTCTTCCTCATTATCGCAAGGTAAACTCTCAGTCACTGCTTCCGTCCGGCGCTCAGGGGAAGGGTAGAGCGCCGTGCGTCAGCATACGCCGTGAACTTTCTTCGTGTCGTTTAACTGCGGTTCATATTACGTGCCCGTGGGGGCACGTTCGCTCGCTTTTCATTGTAACACTGTTTTGCAGTTGGCAAGTCCGTACCGGTACTAGATGTGGACAGTTCCAATGGGCGAGTGACGGACATGAAATTGCCTTCCCTGTTCCGCCTGTACTTCCTCCAATCCGTGCCTGGTCTGCGCCCCCAGGCTGGAAGAGCAGTGGACCCAGCTATGGAGCTTTATGGCCGTGTACGACCGACACCAGAACGCATAAGGGGTTACAACGCCGGTGAGTCCCATAGTGGCTATTACCGGTAGACAGGACAAGTCTACGCCGCAGCTTAGGCCACGAGCCCGTCCTCTTGCGCCCGCAGCGTCCACAGTACCACTTAGTGGCCACCGGCCGGAAGGATGAAAAACAGAGAGAGAAAGGAAGAGAGAAGAAAGAAGAATCCGTGCCTGGTCGGCGCCCCCTGGCTGGAAGAACAGTGGACCCAGCTATGGAGCTTTACTGTCTCGAACAGCCGAAGCCAGAACAGATAAGGATTGTTACACCGGTGAGTCCCATAGTGGCTATTACCGGTAGACAGGACAGTCAACGCCGCAGCTTAGGCAGCGGGCCCGTCCTCCTGCGCCGGCCGCTTCCACAGTACCGCTTAGTGGCCGGCGGCCAGTCGCAGTTCCGCGAACTCGGGAAGCTAAGCATCGAGACAAACCCCCTTCTCGGCACAAGGTTGCCCCGCTGGTATCCCCCGCAGACCTAGCTACGGGTTCTTGCCAGCCGATAGAACAGTCAGCGCCGTGACTTCGGTCGCGAGCCCGTTCTTCTACGCCAGCAGCTCCCACAGCACCGTATAGTGGCCTCTGCCCGGTTCCGCCATCTTCGGCGCCACGAGTTATCCTTCAGGAACACGCTTCAGCCCCGGTACCGGTCTAAGCCCCGGAGGTACATGCTTCCAAGTTGGTGGATCCTCCGCCTCCACACACACCTAACGCAAGAGATCAGCGCTCCGGACAGGTCCTTCGCACACCTCGGCCAGAAGAGCAGACGCGCCGAATGCTCTCTTCAGCTTACGGTACGCACGAGGCTGCGTTACATCGAGCACCGCACGGACGGTCTACGTCCCGCTATTCGCGGACTAGCCGGCCCTCTCAGACGTCTTATGGGTACAACACGCCTTCGGTGGGTCGTCGGTCTTCTTCGCTTCCGCACTCTAGACGTTCGTCGTCCGCGGTGAGACGCCACTCTCGGTGATGCTCCCGTTTTGGAGTTTCCGCTTCCGCCGCAGCCGCTTCCCTTGGCGGATGACTACTTCCGTACTAAGTGGCAGGCGGGTTAAGTAGTGAATAAAGTCTCCTGGCCAACCGACCTGCTCCACCCTCCTTTCAGCCTACCTGTAGGACGCTGGGTCGCACCCTGCGGGCATCCAGACCCACAACCCGTCCCATGATCGCTGATAACCACGGCAGGTGCTGAACTCGGACGCACCTTCGCCCCAGGCGGGACTACGGGACCAGTGTGCGACCGCTTGCCCTTCATGGAGCCTGTTCGGCCTCCCGATTCCTCGCAGCCTCTAGTAGTGTTCTGCGGGTATTTGCCGCGTTATGATTGGCTGTGTGTACACCTTGTGAAGCGCTTAGACCCTGGGAGGTAAGTTTCAGCGCTGTATGTTAATGTTCCTTTGTTATTCTTGTAGCTTCTGTGGGCGACAGGTTCCCTCCAGGCCCCCTGGGCCTTGGGATGTTGTATCCCCGGTCCCAGGACGTCGCGCGTCAGGCCTGCAGAGATGGCGCTAGACTACGTATGAGGGCGCCATCTTGTTTGTGCGACCTACCATGTGTTTTCGCTCCCAGTGTTTAGTGGTTTTTCGTTGGATGTACTGTGTTTCGTGTGCTGAAAGTCTGCCGAGTATCGTATAAGAGTGCGCTGATGAGGATTATGCTTGTGTTTTGTCGGATCTGATTGCTGTTTGACTGGTATCGTATTGAATTGTGTCTGTCATTTTGAATTTTTGTTTACGTCGCCATTTTGCTTCTTCCGCAGCGTGGGTTCGCCGGGCCTTTCTGCGCTCTGTTTTCATGTGATGCATGCTAGTGTGTGATATGTTTACTGTGTGAGTCTGTTTGCCACCCGTGGTTGCATCTGCTGCTTGGTTGTTGTAGACTCGTTCGTGTTCCTACCGTTCTATAGGTTTTTGTGTGCTCTCTCGTCGACATCTCGCCCTCCCCACTTTCGCGCCATTGCCCAATCTCGCCGCTGACCGACCGGAAATCAGGTCGCTCCCCTACCACACCGCTCACACACACACCGGCACACACACACACACACACACACACACACACACACACACACACACTTACTCACACACACACACACCCTACTGAACCCTCTTCTCGTCTTCCTCTTTCTTGTCCTCACAATCATGCTCATCAAATACACACGCCAACAACTGCTATCTCTACGTCGCCACGCCACCTACTGCGCGGCCAGTGTCGCTGACAGTGTTGCAGATGCCTTACGCGGCACCCGATCGCGAAAGAGAGGCCACAGGGGCGGAATTAGCAAAAGGCGGGACTCCCCACCACACACACAACCACACACTTCTTCCCCTTTTCCTATGCCCTTCCACCCCTTCCGCCTCCCCCCGCCTCCTCGATTTCTCCACCTCCTTTCCTTCTTCTCCCATTTCCTTTCCTCTCTTGCTCATCTACTACTCCCTGCTTTCCTCGGCCGCCCCCTCCCCGGCCCTCCTCCCCCTTCCTCCCCTCACCCCCTCCTCCTTCGCTTGCTTTTTCCTCCTCGTCCCCTCTCCCCCCTTTCTCCTCCCCTTCGCCCTCCCCCTTCCTCTACCTCAGCTTTTCCTACTCCCCTTCCTCCTCCTCCCCCCTCCCCCTCCTCTCGCATCCTCTTTCTTGCCTGGTTCTCCTTCCCCATCTTTTCCTCGTCCCCCCTCTCCCCCTCCCCCCTCCTTCACCCCTCCATCCTCTTTCCCCCCTCCCCACCCTCCTCTTCCTTTGTCCTCTTCTTCGTTCGTTTCTTCTCCCTCTTCCTCTTCTGGCTCATCCAACCTAAAAATGTGTCTGTTCAATGCACAGTCTGTCTGCAAAGATGGCAAAGCCGACGTGATTTCAGATTTCATCCTAGACAATGACCTAGATGTTGTCGTGATCACCGAAACGTGGCTCCGCTCAGCTGGCGATGAACCCATCATCGCCAGCGTCACTCCGAGTGGCTACCGCCTGGCCTCCTTCCCGCGTGCTTCCAGAGGGGGTGGCATTGCCATCATCTATAGGGACTGTCTTTCTGCTCATCTCTCCTTCTCTCAGTCTCTCCCTTTTGCTCATCCCTCCTTTGAATCTGTCGAGGCCATAGCAACACTCCCTGGCCAGTCCCTCATCTTATGTATCTATCGCCCCCCTCCAAGCTCTCAAAACAAACTCACAAACTCCATGTTCCTCACCGAGTTCGATCTCCTCTTCGACCACTACAGCACACGACCTGGAAAACACATCCTTCTTGGCGACTTTAACTTCCACTTCGACAAACCCGACCACCCCGACACAAAACGCGTTTGCACGTCACTTTCAAACCACAATCTTACACAACACATCACCAAGCCCACCCACCGACTCGGCCACACCCTCGACTGGATCATCACCCGCACCTCCGATCAACTCTTCCTCGACTCTGACACCTCTTCTGTGCTTCCCTCCGACCACCTCGCTATTCTCGTCGCCCTCAACCTACCTCCCCCCAAAAAAACCAAGCTCTTTGTCTCTCATCGCAAACTAAAATCTGTCAACCGAGAGAACTTCTTTGACGAAGCTGTCGACCTTCTCTTGGACCCCGCCCCCTCTCCCGATCTTGCTTCCCATTTCGATTCCTCCCTTCGAAGACTTCTAGACACCCATGCCCCTGTCACCACCTGTTCCATACCCAACCGACTCCCCTCCCCCTGGCTCACTGACGACATAGCTGAGGCCAAGCGCGAGCGTCGACAAGCGGAACGCCGCTGGCGCTCATCTGACCTCACCGTTCACAGAGAGATCTTCCAAACCACCAGATCCAAAGTCTGCAGAATAATCTCCAACTCCAAACGCAAACACCTTCAAAACAAAATCCTGGAATCCACTTCTTCCAAAACCCTCTACGCTACCATGAACACACTCCTAGGCACTTCTAAAGACTCTCCTCTTCCCAACACACACAGCAAAGAACAACTTCCGTCCGCTTTTTCCTCCTATTTCTCCGACAAAATCCAAACTCTGCCCAACACACTCGACACTCTGCCTTCTCAGCCTTGCCTTCCTGACCCCCCCTTTTCCGGCACTCCCCTCTCGTCCTTCCGCCCCGTCTCTCAGGATGAAGTCCTCAAGACCATAAAATCCATGCCTTTCAAAACCTGCGAACTAGACCCCCTCCCAGCTTCCCTCTACCGGGACGGCCTCCCAAAACTTTTGCCCTTCATTACCAACATCATCAACACATCTCTAGAGAATGGCGCCGTCCCCGATATCTTCAAGTCCGCCATCGTCCGTCCTCTCCTCAAAAAACACAACCTCGACCCAAACGAACTCAAGAACTACCGCCCAGTCTCCAATCTAATAATAATAATAATAATTACGGTATTTATAATGCGCTTATCTTATAATAATTATAACTCTAAGCGCGCACTCACAACTCATGCACGCATGCGCACGCTTTAGACGACTCACGTACAACAAATGGTGAAATATATTGCGACAGTCATCTTTTGTGGGGAGTGTGGTGATATAGTGCTAGAACTGTTGAAAGAGGTGAGTTTTGAGGGCGGACTGAAAGGAGGAGAGAGAGTGTTTCTGACGGAGAGAGAGTGGGAGAGTGTTCCAGGTGGATGGACCATAAACTGGGAAGGTGCGGGGGCGAAGTGCTGAGTACGGAGAGGGGATGTGGAGACGGAGAGGGCGGAGGGAGCGGGAAGGAGTGTAGGGGTGAAGTAAGTTGGAAAGATAGGCAGGAGCGCAGTTGTTCAGGGATTTGTAGCAGAGAGACAGAATCTTGTATTGGATACGCTGTGGGATGGGAAGCCAGTGAAGAAGTTTGAGCAGGGGTGTGATGTGGTCGGATTTTTTCCTTCTGAGGACGAGGCGGGCAGCATTGTTCTGGACGCGCTGGAGAGTGAAAGTGGTAGAGTGAGGGAGGCCGGAAAGGAGAGAGTTGCAGTAGTCAATGCGAGATAGAATGAGAGAGACAGCAAGTTTGGTGGCAGCTTCGGTGGTGAGGTATTTTCTGATCTGACTGATGCGGCGGAGGTGAAAGTAGCATGCCTGGGCAGTGGCGGAGACGAAGCTGGTCATAGTAAGAGAGGAATCAAGAATAACGCCAAGATTTTTGGCCGAGTCACTGAGGGAGATGGGGGTGCTGTCGAGTTGAAGGTGGAGAGAGGGAGGGAGCTGGGAAAGTTTCTGGCGAGTGCTTACCAACATGGCTTCCGTTTTGTCATCGTTCAGTTTAAGCTTGTTTGCTGTCATCCAGTTTTTCACGTCTTCATAGCAGTCAGCCGTGCGAGTCAGTAGTGACTGAGTGTTGTCGAGTTTGTCTTTGTCTAGTAGTTGTGAGTCGTCAGCGTAGAGGTGGTGGCATATGTGGTGAGACTGTATAATGTTGGACAGGGGGGAGGTGTAGAGTGTGAAAAGGACCGGGCCCAGGACGGACCCCTGTGGTACTCCGCAGGAGAGCGTGACTGGGTTGGAGGAGACGCCGTCAATGGTGACGGACTGCTGTCTGTCAGAGAGGTATGAGAGAAACCAGGAGTGAGCAGAGTCAGTGATGCCAAAGGAGTGACGAAGGCGGTGGAGGAGGATAGAGTGGTCTATGGTGTCGAAGGCGGCAGAAAGGTCGAGTAGCGTAAGAAGGGAGATGTTGCCTGAGTCGGTGGAGAGAAGCAGGTCGTTTAAGATGTGTAGAAGGGCTGTTTCAGTGCTGTGGTGTTTGCGATAGGCAGACTGGAATGGACTGAGGAGGTTGTTGTCGGCAAGGTGGAGGTTGAGCTGGTTGAGAACAACCTTCTCAAGAAGCTTGGACAGGAAAGAGAGATTGGAGACTGGGCGATAGTTTTTTAGTTCGTTTGGGTCGAGGTTGTGTTTTTTGAGGAGAGGACGGACGATGGCGGACTTGAAGATATCAGGGACTGAACCGTTCTCAAGAGATGTGTTGATGATGTCGGTAATGAAGGGCAGAAGTTTTGGAAGGCCGTCCCGGTAGAGAGAAGCTGGGAGGGGGTCTAGTTCGCAGGTTTTGAGAGGCATGGACTTTATGGTTTTGAGGACTTCTTCTTGAGAGACGGGGCGGAAGGACGAGAGGGGGGTGCCGGAAAAGGGGGTGTCGGGAGGGCAAGGAGGGGAAGGCAGAGAGTCGAGTGTGTTGCGCAGAGTTTGAATTTTGTCGGAAAAGTAGTTGGAAAAAGCGGACGGGAGTTCTTCTCTGCTGTGTGTGTTGGGGAGAGGAGTGTCTTTAGGAGTGCCTAGGAGTGTGTTCATGGTAGCGTAGAGGGTTTTGGAAGAAGTAGATTCCAGGATTTTGTTTTGAAGGTGTTTACGTTTGGAGTCGGAAATCATTCTGCAGACTTTGGATCTAGTTGCTTGGAAGATCTGTCTGTGAACGGTGAGGTCAGATGAGCGCCAGCGGCGTTCCGCTTGTCGGTGCTCGCGCTTGGCCTCAGCTATGTCGTCAGTGAGCCAGGGGGAGGGGGGTCGGTTGGGTATGGAGCAGGTGGTGACAGGTGCATGGGTGTCTAGAAGTTTTCGAAGGGAGGAGTCGAAGTGGGATGCAAGATCAGGAGAGGAGGCGGGGTCCAAGAGAAGGTCGACAGCTTCATCAAAGAAGCTCTGTCGGTTGACAGATTTCAGTTTGCGGCGAGTGACAAGGAGCTTGGGTTTTTTCAGGGGAGGTAGGTTGAGGGAGACGAGAATGGCGAAGTGGTCAGAGGGAAGCACAGAGGAGGTGTCAGAGTTGAGAAAGAGTTGACCAGAGGTGCGGGTGATGATCCAGTCGAGGGTGTGGCCGAGTCGGTGGGTGGGTTTGGTGATGTGTTGTGTAAGATTGTGGTTCGAAAGTGATGTGCAAAGGCGTCTTGTGTCAGGGTGGTCGGGTTTGTCGAAGTGAAAGTTAAAGTCGCCAAGAAGGATATGTTTTCCGGGTTGTGTGCTGTAGTGGTCGAGGAGGAGGTCAAACTCGATGAGGAACATGGAGTTTGTGAGTTTGTTTTGAGGGCTTGGAGGGGGGCGGTAGATACATGAGAAGATGAGGGACTGGCCAGGGAGTGTTGCTACGGCCTCGACAGGTTCAAAGGAGGGATGAGCGAAAGGGAGAGACTGAGAGAAGGAGAGGTGAGCAGAAAGACAGTCCCTGTAGATGATGGCAATGCCACCACCTCTGGAGGCACGCGGGAAGGAGGCAAGGCAGTAGCCACTCGGAGTGACGCTGACAATGATGGGTTCATCGCCAACTAAGCGGAGCCACGTTTCGGTGATCACGACAACGTCTAGGTCGTTGTCTAGAATGAAATCTGAGATCACGTCGGCTTTGCCATCTTTGCAAACAGACTGTGCATTGAACAGACACAGTTTTAGGTTGGGTGAGACTGAAGAGGAGGAGGAAGAAGAGACGGGCGGAGAAGAGGACAAAGGAGGAGGAGGGTGGGGAGGGGGGAAAGAGGATGGATGGGGGAGAGATGAGGGAGGGAAAGAGGGGGGAGGAGGACGGGACGGAGGAGAACTGGGCAAGAAAGAAGATGCGAGAGGAGGGTGAAGGGGTGAGGGGAAAAGGGGAGGCAGTAAAGATGAGGGAGGGGGAGGGTGAAGGGGAGGAGAAAGGGAGGGGTGGGGACGAGGAGGAAAAAGAAGGCGAAGGAAGAGGGGGTGAGGGGAAGGTGGGAGAGGAGGGTGGGGGAGGAGGCCGATGAGAGCCGAGAGCAGTAGATGAAGAAGAGAGGAGTAGAAATGGGAGAAGAAGGAAGGGATGGGGGGGAGACGGGGGGAGGCGGAAAGGGTGGAAGGACATAGTAAAAGGTGAAGAAATGTGTGGTTGCAGGTGTGATGGTGAGTTGTGACTTCTGCTAATTCCCCCCCTGCGGCCTCTCTTTCGCGATCGGATGCCATGTAGGGTGTTTGCAACACTGTCGGCGGCACTGGCTGCGCAGTGGGTGGCGTGGTCTCTCTTTCCTGTCCAAGCTTCTTGAGAAGGTTGTCCTCAACCAACTCAACCTCCACCTCGCCGACAACAACCTCCTCAGTCCCTTCCAGTCTGCCTATCACAAACATCACAGCACTGAAACAGCCCTTCTACATATCCTAAATGACCTGCTTATCTCCACTGACTCGGGCAACATCTCCCTTCTTAAGCTACTTGATCTCTCCTCCGCCTTCGACACCATAGACCACTCTATCCTCCTCCACCGCCTTCACCACTCCTTTGGCATCACCGACTCTGCTCACTCCTGGTTTCTCTCCTACCTCTCCGACAGACAGCAGTCTGTCACCATCGACGGCGTCTCCTCCAACCCAGTCAGGCTCTCCTGCGGCGTTCCACAGGGGTCCGTCCTGGGCCCGGTCCTTTTCACACTCTGCACCTCCCCCCTGTCCAACATCATCCAGTCTCACCACATACACCACCACCTCTACTCTGACAACTCACAACTACTAGACAAAGACAAACTCGACAACACTCAGACACTACTGACTCGCACGGCTGACTGCTATGAAGACGTGAAAAACTGGATGACAGCAAACAAGCTCAAACTGAACGACGACAAAACGGAAGCCATGCTGGTAGGCACTCGCCAGAAACTTTCCCAGCTCCCTCCCTCTCTCCACCTTCAACTCGACAGCACCCCCATCTCCCTCTCTGACTCAGTCAAGAACCTTGGCGTTATCCTCGATTCCTCTCTTTCCATGACCAGCTTCGTCTCCGCCACAGCCCAGGCATATTATTTCCACCTCCGCCGCATCAGTCAGATCAGAAAATACCTCACTACCGAAGCTGCAACCAAACTCGCTGTCTCTCTCATCCTATCTCGCATCGACTACTGCAACTCTCTCCTTTCCGGCCTTCCTCACTCCACCACTCTCACTCTCCAGCGCGTCCAGAACAATGCTGCCCGCCTCGTCCTCAGAAAGAAAAAATCCGACCACATCACTCCCCTGCTCAAGCTCCTTCACTGGCTCACCATCCCCCAACGCATCCAATACAAGATTCTGTCTCTCTGCTACAAATCCCTGAACAACTACGCTCCTGCCTATCTCTCCAACTTACTTCACCCCTGCACTCCTCCCCGCTCCCTCTGCTCCGCCTCCGACCCTCTCCGCCTCCTCATCCCCCGCACCAAACTCAGCACTTTCGGCCCCCGCTCCCTCTCAGTATACGGTCCATCTACCTGGAACACTCTCCCACTCTCTCTCCATCAGAAACACTCGCTCTCCTCCTTCCAGTCCGCCCTCAAAACCCACCTCTTTCAACAGTTCTAGCACTATATCACCACACTCCCCACCCCAAGCTGACTGTCGTAATGTATTTTCACTATTTGTGTTATGTGAATCATTGTCTAAAGCGTGCGCATGCGTGTGCGAGTTGTGAGTGCGCGCTTAGAGTTATAATTATTATAAGATAAGCGCATTATAAATACCGTAATTATTATTATTATTATTATTATGTATGCCGAACCTTCTTGGATCTTCGTTCCGCGCAGCGAGGATCGCAGACTCCCGCCACTCGCCGCGGTTAGGGGACTTCTGGTTCCCGTTCATCGCCTACCGCATTGCGTGCCACTCCTCGGTTGTTGTCTTGCCTGCTGCCACTTCTTGGGAACTAGTGCTTCAGGATGCATCATGTGCTGCGTCCTCGACCTCCCGACCGTTAGGTAGCCGCTATGACAGACGCCGTGTGCTCTCCACTCTGTACAAGTTCTTCACCGCGCGTACTTCGCGTGGAGACCGCCGAACCATCGCGCCGCAGTGCAGCCTACGGACTTGGCCGTCAACTTGGACCGGTTGGATGGGTTCTGCTCGTCCCCAGGCACTCCCTCTCCAGGCATTACCTCCGCTTCCCTTCGACGGCGTGGTACTCCTGTTCGCTCTCTTCCCTTGGTGTGAACCGCAGCCTCTGTGGGTTCACCCGGATCATGGGCTTCTGACTAGACTAGACCAGGTGGACGTCTTCGTCGCCAGACCTCCGGCATTCCCCCGCGCCGTCCCCTTCCGGGATCCGCCTGCGCGCCGCTGCCAGGACCTGGCCCAGCCTGCCCGTCGCCCCGGGCGGGCAGGGCCCACTGACTGTCTCTCCACTCGGCTCCCGCCGACCGCTTCGGGGTCTCCTGTCGGCAGGGGGCTCGCTCTGCACAGCGCCGCGTGGCGGTCGCTGATACCAGACGACCCTTGGCCTCCTGTTCTCTTCGTTCTCCGCCCCCTCTGCGACGTTCTCCGATGTGGACCTTGGTCCCGACAGACCAGCTCAAGCGGATGCCCTGTGCACCGAGGTAGCTGCCTTACTTCAGTAGGCCGCCACAGAGGTGGTGTTTCGACTCGACTCCCCAGCCTTCTACAGTCGGCTCTTCGTTGTGCCCAAGCCGGGCAGCAAGTGGCGTCCAGTTATCGAACTGTCGGCGCTCTTCAAGTTATCGTAGCTCCACACTTCCGCTGGACACAGCTCGGACCCTTCGTGCCATGGTGCAACCCATGGACTTCGCAGTCAGCCTGGACCTCTCAGATGCATACTTCACGTCTCCAGGCACCCAGCCTCCAGAAGGTATCTACACTTCGCGTTCGAAGGGGTGGTCTATCAGTTCTGCGCGCTTCCCTTCAGACTCTACCTCAGCCCTTGGTCTTCACTCGCATCATGGACACTGTGGTGGCCAGAGCCCATCGAACGTCCACGAGCCCCACGTCCTACTACCTGGACGACTTGCTGTTGAAGAATCAAGCCGAGTACGCCTTGGAAGAAGACCGGGATGCCAGGCTTCAGCGCCTCGAGACGCTGGGCTTCCTGGTCAGCTTTGGCAAGTCCGACCTCGTTCCATCGTGCCGATTTGCACACATAGGCATGGAGTTGTGCACCGACCTCAACTTCGTCCAGCTGCCGGAACCCCGCATCCAGAAGTTGGCGAATCTAGCTCGGCAGTTCCCAGTCGGCTACTTCCCTGCCAGGAGGTGGCTTCAGCTCTTGGGCCTGATGAGGGCCGCAGCAGACCTGATCCCTTGGGGCGTCTCTACTTCCATCCGCTGCAGTTACATCTTCTCCTTCACTGGCGGCCGACGACCTCTGACCCCGAGGTTCCGGTCCGATCCCTACTATGCTCCGCCCTCACCTGCTGCGCCTGGGCAGATACCACCTGGCTCGCGACGGGAGTGCCGCTGTTCTCGCCACCCCCCACCCTCTCCCTCTGCGTCGACGCGAGCCACTCCGGTTGGGGAGCACACCTCCTTCCGTCGTTCGAGACTGCCTCCAGCCCGTGGCCTCTGGATTCACTGTCCCGACACATCAACTGGTTGGAACTGAAGGCGGTCTGGCAAGCCCTCCTTGTTGGGAATCTCGTCTTCTACTTCAGGAGCTTGGTGCTGTCAGACAACTCCACGGTCATCGCCTACATCCAGATGCAGGCAGGACCCGCTCTCCCTCCCGCTGCATCCTCCTCTACCAGGTGCTGCGGTGGTGCGAGGATCGGGACATCACTCTCCGAGCGCGTTACATTCCCGGTCACCTGACTGTGCTAGCCGATTCCCTCTCCCAACGCGGTCAGCTTCTCCATACCGAGTGGTCGCTGCGTCCAGACATTTTTCGGATGATCGGCGCAACCTGGGAGACTCACTTGATTGACATCTGACCACGAGATGGAATCGACAGCTCCCGCTTTTCGTCTTTCCAATTCCGGACCCCCTGGCCTGGGCAGTGGACGCCCTCTCCATTTCTTGGGAAGGGCTGGTAGCCTACGCCTACCCGCCGACGGTGCTCGTCCCCAAGGTACTACTCAAGCTCAGTCGGTGCAACGCGATCCTGTTCCTGGTGGTGCCGTGCTGCTGGACCAAGTCGTGGACGACCGACCTCCTGAACCTCGCCACGGCCCCCCCACTACCACTCCACACCCCGTGCACGATGCTCAAGCAACCACGGCAGGCGCTTACCTTCCGTGCCCAGTGCGTCTCCTCCTCCACGCCTGGAGGTTGTCCAGCTAAACCATCATCATTTGAGGCTTCTCAGTTGCAGCAGTGGACGCGATCGCTACAGCCCGCAGATCCTCGACCAGACGAGTCTACATCAGCAAGTGGAGAGTTCTCTGCTCCGGGTGTGACGACAGACGCCTCTCCCCCATTGTTTTGACAGTCCCTCAGCTGGCGGATTGTTCCTCTGGCTGTTCAACGACCAGCGGTTAGCGCCCATCACCTTACGCTGCTACCTGGCCATGAGCGCTGACACGTACAGGCATTTGGGACGACCCGACCCGGGTTCCTGCAAGACCTCGCCGACCTGTTGGCCCACTTTGGTCTACAACGTCCCACTCTGCGTTCCCTGGTGCCTCGATGGGACTTGCCTTGGGTGCTTACTTGGCTCAACTCGCCTCGCTTCGAGCCGATCCAGTTTGCGAGATTACTGGACGTAACACGGAAGACCCCTTGGCCCTCGCCTCAGCCTCCAGGGTCAGCGAGCTGCACGCCTTTTCGGCGCACCCCACCTGTTGCAGTCCCGGACAGACGGTTCGGTTCAACTGCTACCCGACCCGGCCTTCCTAGCCAAGTCCAGATCCCCGTTGGTTGCACCTCATTTGGTCACCATACAACCATTAAGAGAACCAGGCTCCACCCTTGAGTCCAGTCTCTACCCTTGAGTCCAGTCAACAGGACCCGGTGCGAGCTTTACGTGTGTACCTGCGCCGGACCAAGCCGATTCGCAGGGGACGCACCCGCCTATTCCTTCCTCTGTCCCCAGGTAGAAATGACTTCTCAGCCAGACGATATACTCCTGGCTTCGACACCAGACCGGATAAGGGATGGCAACACCGGTGAGTCCCATAGTGGCTATTACCGGGAGACAGGATAGTCAACGCCGCAGCTTAGGCCGCGTGCCCGTCCTCCTTCCCACGCTTCTACCCCAGGGACCTCTCCGGCCAGCGCCAGATCCTGTCGCTGGTGGGGGGACATCATGGCAGCGCAACACTCCCTCCCGGCGCCCTAGGCGCCGTAGTATCTTTGCTAAAATTAGAGGGAGGTTGCTTGAAGAGGGTGACTCTAGTAGCGTCGATGGCAGGGGGTAGGGGCGTTATAGCGGCACCCGCCTCCTCTTCGGGATTCTTCCTAGTTGTAATACCATCGGTAATGTGTTTTGAGAAAACAAATGTATTTTTCTTTAAAATAAATTTTTGGGAAAAATACTTACCGATGGTATTACCCGAAGGTCCCTCCCGCCTGCCCCGCTTGCCGCTGGTCTACGCTAAGAAACTGACTGAAGTAGTAAGCGCTGAGCGCATGCGTGGTTGAACCGGAAGGGAGGCTACCCGACTTCCGCCTAGGCTATGGCGCCCCTCTCCTGCCATCATGACCATACTCGTACACAACAATTTTTTGGCTAAAATTAGACTAGCTAAGAAACCATTTCCTAGTTGTAATACCATCAGTAAGTATTTTTCCCAAAAATTTATTTTAAAGAAAAATACATTTCGACGCAAAGTGTTTTTCCTCAAATACTATTTTCAACTTCAAACCCAAACTTGGCACAGAGAGGCCTAATGTGAGACCTTTCTATGCATACTAATTTGGAGGACCCCTCAGAGAGTTTAAGGGTCACTGGAGGTTGGCAAATTTGTAAAAAAAATGCCAGTTTTTGTTAGAACTAGTTTTTGGCTCGGGTGCGAAGCAGTGAGTTTCGGAACAGTGGTCGCCTCTTGTCCATCATCTGTTGTCTATCGGCTGTGGTAAACTTTAATGTTGACATTTTCTCAGAGACTATTGAAGCCACAGTCTTTAAACTTGGCCCAAGGATACTTTGTGGTAAGACCTTTCTAAACATACCAATTTGAATGACCTTTCATAAAGGTCAAGGTCACGAATCAGGAAATGGGTAAAAAAAATAGCTATATTTTGACAAAATGTATTTTTTCTCAAATACTATTCATGTCTTCAAACCTTAACTTAGTACAAAGATACCTGATAGTAAGACCTTTCTATGCATACTAATTTGGTTGACCCCTCGGAAAGGTCAAAGGTCACAAGAGCTAAGGAAATAGGTTAAAAAAAAATAGCCACACTTTGACAAAAGATGTTTTTTCTCAAATACTATTCACAACTTCAAACCCAAACTGGGTACAGAGATACCTGATTGTAAGATCTATCTATGCATAATAATTTGGATGACCCTAGGAAAGGTCAAGGGTCACATTGTGTAAAATGTCAATTTTTGATAGAATTGTAGTTATTAATATTTTTGCAAACTTTTTAATCAAATTTGGCACAAAGGTAGCTGATGATAAGACCTTCCTATGCATACTAATTTAGTCAACTCATCGCAATGGTCAAGGGTCACAGGGGGTTGACAGATGTGTGAAAAATGCATAAATTTTGAGAAAACATGGATTTTGCTGATGCAGAATCCAGCTCTTTACTTATTGCCACAAAGGTTTCACATGTAGATTGGTCATACAAGTGAGCCATAAGGGCTTTGCCTTTCTTGTTATCAAAGTTTTTGCCAACTTTTCAGTCCGATTTGGCACAAAGGTAACTGATAAGACCTTTTTATTTATGCATATTATTTTTACTGGTCCCTTTGCAAAGGTCAAGGTTCATGGGGAGTCTAGAAAGGGGTAAAATATAGCCATATTTTGACAAACACTTTTTTCATACTATTTTCAACTTCAAACCCAAACTTGGTATAAAAATACCTGATGATAATTCCTTTTTCTACATACTAATTTGGATGACCCCTTGGAAGGGTCAAGGTCACAGGAGGTTGGCAAGTGTGTGATAATTGCCAGTTTTTGATAGAATTGTAGTTTTTATTTCAGTTTTTGCAAACTTTTCACCAAAATTTGGCATAGAGGTATAGGGCCTTTTGACATTGGAGCGCACAGCATTTTTGCCAAATATCTCCACAAAGAAACATTTTTCTGTACCACTTTAAGAACAAATATCATTTAGTGCCAATTGACATATGAAATATTTTTACTGAACTCTTATGATTTGTTGATTGTGCTCTACAGTCGTAAAAAAATTGCTGAAAAGACAAGAACAAACTGTTTTCAATACCCTAAATAGAGCCCAGGCAGATTTCAATATTGAGGTCATGCATGCAGACTTCATGTATGCCTGCGCTGTTTCAGGTTTGAAACTTTGGCCAATTTACATGCAAATGGATCTTTTTGGTGCTGGGTTTAATATATCTGGGGCACATTTAGGGATGTAAAATCAGTCATTTAATGAAAAAAATCTGAATTTTTATGACAGTACAGCAAAACTGACGCATTGTTCAAGTTTTTTAAAAGTAAATGTATTAGGTCAACTGTCACTGAATAGTATTTATTCTCAGATTGAAACGCTGTGCACTCTGATGTCAAACGACCTATGGGTGATGATAACACCTTTCTATGCATACTAATTTAGTCGACCCCTCAGAGGTCAAGGGTTTTGGAGGGTCGACAGATATGTGAAAAATGCATACATTTTGAGAAAACTCTGATTTTGCTGGTACAAAAGCCAACTCTTTATTGTTTAGACACTTGAATGCTTGATCATTTCAGTGACCTGTTAGAAAGGTCAAGGTCACACTTATGTGGATTGGTCATACATGTGAGCTATAAGGGCTTTGCCCTTCTTGATGTTTTGTGTAGGAATGCTGACAAGAAAGTTGCCATAGGGTTCACATATGAAGACAGCACCCCAACTGAGACAAAGACTGACAAACGCAAAGGCAGTGGCAGTGATGATGATGACGATGACAATGATGACGATGATGATGAGAGCAGTGATACAGATGTGGAAACTGCTGACTTAGGTAAGTTGTGGCAGATGTATTTTGTCTCTTGTTTTGTTACTTTTTGTTCGCTCTCACTCTCTCGCTTTCATGAGTTGCCAAGCACAACCTTTTTTGCGACCAACATTTAGATGGTTGGAGTGACCACAGTTACGAGAGATCATTTGTCATTAAAGACCATCATTTAGGTGGCTGTATCCACCTAAATGATGGTCTTTAATGACACGTAGCACGTTTTGTCCTTCAAGACATGTCTTATAAGACCAATGTTTTGGTAAGCAAGATAATAATAATAATAATACAGGTATTATATAGGCGCTTTTTCTCAATTTTGGGGGGAATCTACTCAAAACGCCGCGAACTGAAACCCAACACGCACACTCACTTGACAGACACGGATTTACGCCGAGGACAAACACAGTACAAGACAGACTGAAGTTACAGAGATTTTTGATCGCTTGTATTTAAAGTTTGTAAAGTGGCTTGAAACCGGTACCAAAGTGTGGGGGGTGGAAGAACCGGAGTACCCGGAGAAAGAACCTATGACGGTGCGCCCGAATTAACGGTGACACTTACCAGAGGAGAAAAGTCCGACGCCGGAACCCATTTTCGAACCTCGCACCTTTGGCATTGGTGGCAGGCGCCTTAACCACTGCGCCACGGACCGCCCCGATGATGAATGTTCACAATAAGTTCTACTGTGAAATGTTTTTTTGTTTTTTTTCCACAGATGTGACTCTTGATGTGGATACATTGACACTAGAACAGGAAATTGAAATAAATTCGTTTGCCCATCACTATGGCATGAAGGAAGAGGATTTTGTAAGGTAAATACGTTTTGTCTGCTTTCCATATCTTAAAAAAAGAGTTTCCCATAATTTTGAAGGCCTCAGATCATCTGGAGCATTTTCCAGTGACTTGCATCATACACCACTTAGTGAACTGCAACCTATTGTACCTGCAAACTGTGTGTACAGTGAAAATGCAGAGCTAACTCAGCTTTGGTCACAAAACGAAGTTGCGTCCCTTGTATTAACTGTGGCAGAATCGGCGTGAGTATGCTAGTGAGTGGAAAAATGCATTTTATAACAAACTGCTGTTCTCAATAACGACGTTCAAGACTTTCAGTCCACACAGTAAGCAAAAGAGAAGCAAAATTGAGCTGCACAGTTATATTTCTAGCAGGTATGATCATATTTAGGCATCTGAAATCGACCATATATCTCTCCTCCCAAAGTCTGACCATATGCAACACATCAACAGCAAGTAAAGGTCGAAAATAATAATAATGAACGGGTTGCATGTTGCCTGCGTGTTGATTTGTTTTGGTCAAGGAGATGGCAAAAGATGGTGCTCGTCAAGCTCAGATACACGATTTTTAGGTCTCTGATGGTCGCTGGATTTAATAGGTAACCATGCTTTAGGTGTATACACGTCTAAGATAGTGCTGCATAGATACACAGGCACAATATCAGTCATCTGTTCCCAACAATTTCTCACATGTTTGTTCAGGCTTGGAACCACTGAATGTGACTTTAATTTGTGTTTCCCTCTCTCTGTGTCCATTCATCAGTTTCCCCTTATTGTTGAAGTATTTTTAATTGAATTTGAATTTCTTGCTGAGGTCAGTTTGGTTACAGAACATCAAAATATATTTTTACAAGAAAACATATTTAAGCCCTTCACTGCCGAGAAAGAGTGATTTTGATCTAACTGCAAGAGACATGGATCTTCATGAGCTGGGAGGATCTATGCAACTCGTTACACCATTTTGATTCCATGCTGGTTGGGTGGCTGGGGTTGTTGGGCTTTGAATAGACAAAGATTTTAGGACCAAAAGCTGCATCAACCGGCAGTGAAGGGATTAAACTTGATTTTGACAGTCCCTCTGACAGTCTCTCTCACTTGGCCCTTGCCATATATGGAAAGACATAGATTCACATGAGCTCCTGCAGTTGCATGCTTTCATGAGAGTCTATGCCTCGTGCTGACCCAGATCAGCTCCAGGCGTTAGGCTTACAACATTATTTTGAGTTGAGCGTAGGACTGTTAACCTGTTTTAATCCCGACACACTACAGCAGGAGATAGATTGACCTTGATAATTCAAGGCTAGTGCCAGATTAGCTTGGCACCTGATGGCGCCAAGCTAATCTGGCACTACCCTTGAATTATCATGGGTGATCCAGTTGTGAAGTGACACTTCTAAAATTTGGGAAAAGCGGCCTTGTTAAATGGGTTAAGTTCAGTGAACTCGCTGAGATTTTGTATTCAGATTCTTTATTCTTTGATTTGTTGCAGCATGCTTCGTAAGGATAAAGAGGAACTTGAAGCACTGAAGCATGCCAAGCAGATAGAAGAGGAAAAAGCCCAGTTCTCTGTGAGTATCTTAGTATCAAGTGTCACTCAGTGTGTATGACTTTCGCAAGAAAAAAATACAAACAAACAACAACGCACTTATTTTGTTTTATTTTTAGTTTATTTTGTTCTAAATGTCAGGCACATGTTGCTTGTTTTGTTTACTTGCCTTAGCTACTGGCAGTTCAGCATTATTTCAAGTATCATGCTGTTTATGTGATACTTGCTGACAATTTCTGCATTTTGTAGGGGCGGAAGTCGAGGCGAGAGAGACGGGCTTTTAAGGAGAAGCAACTTCAGGGCCGCAGAATAAGCCCACCCAGGTGAGAAAGTCCATCCTTCTCAGGCATATATATGAACACTCTCCGTTTACTTAGGTTAGCCTATAGTTCAGTATTAATGCTGAAAGTTTGGATTGGCTAACTATATCTGCTGTATGACGTTCACAAGACAGGATGATAACACCCTGATGTGTATCTTCTGTGCAGAGATACTGCAACCACTGGATAACTGCAAAAGGATAGATCCTCATGAGCTTCTGTAGTCATGGGGGCTTATTTGGATGTAGCCTCTTGTTTTCTTTATTTTTGTGTGTTTGTCTCATGCAGAGCTGTCTTTGAGATTTCAGTCTGAACTGGTTTCAGAAATTTTATTTGTGAAGTGATTAACCCTTTCATTACTGGTGTTTTCAGTTTTGCATGCGTCAGCACAGGGTCAGCAGAAATGCGTATGACGTGAAAAACATGTGTGACACTTGACCAACAAACGGTTATGTGAACACATCATAATGTAACATTTCTTGGGTGGAAAGTTAGCAACCTCACTTGTTAAAAAAGATAGGCATTCATACCTGTCAAGTTTTGAAAATGGGAAATTTGGAGATAAAGGACATGCGTGCAGTTTATATGTCTGCCTACTGAAGGCATGGGAATTGTCCGCGAATTCCATGGGATTCCGCGAAAAAAAAATCGTCTGCGAAATTAAAAAGGCGTCTCCGCGAAAAAAACATTGTGGGTAGCAAAACGAGCAGAGCACCGGTTTAACACCGCGGGCAGGATATGACGTGGCAGGCTGTGTCCTCGACCCGCACTGGGGCTGAGTGCGCCGCACTGCACAGTAAACCTAGGTGGGCAGATGCGCACTGTATTTGCCGATTTTTCGGCCCCTGAAATCAAGGCGCCGTGACTAATCCCCCCCCCCCCCCCTCCCCTGTTGTTTGATTTTTCTGCCACAAGAAGCAAGGTCTAGCGGCTAACCCCTCCCCCCCCCCGTGTCGTTTGATTTTTTGGCCCTAGGATGCAAGGTCTAACGCCTACGCCTAACCCCCCCCCCCTCCCCCCCTTGAGGTCTTACCTGCATTCACATTCCGATGCCCTGTTGGTACTAACACAGCATCGGACTTCGACGCGACGACATTTTGCTCGTTGAACTCGTGCAAGGCGCCCCGCATAAATAACTGCTGAAGTGTTGTACAGCATTGCCCCCGGCAACGCTATACGACACATTCGCAGCTATTGATGCGGGGCCCATGGCATGAGTCAATGCCCGACTGGACACCAGCCAGTTATAACTTATAGTCAGTCTGAGACATCCGGATGAATTGATTTCTCATACAACTAATCTGATTGCTTGATGGCTTGGCTATGAATGGTAGGATCGGCTGAGCTTGACTTGCTTCAGTCAGTTTATTCTTTCCTTCCTTGCAGTGTCCTTCATTCCATTCATTCATTCGTTCATTTGTTCGCTTATTCGTTTGTTTTTACGTTCGTTAGTTCACTGGTTGATTAGTTATCTTCGAGAACAAGAGTCGATTTTTCCGGTCACCTCGACTGCCATGCGTGTGTAGCTGGCGGACGCATACACAATGACGTCACGGGGTCCACATTTTGCCCCTGCGTTTTTGATCAACTTCCGTTTGCGCTTCGAACCGAATTCTAAGCGAAAGAGCATGATTTTCTCTTTTGAATGGTACCAAATTTAATGAAATTTATTGTAATATGTCACCAGGAGAGTGGATTTTCTCCAAACATTTAGGATTTTCTGCATTTTGTAACTTTAAGGCTTACAAGTTTCCAAACGAATTTGGTACCAAAATACTCTACGGGAATTTCCGTTTCCGTTAACACCAACTTTAGCGCGATACGTTGCTGTGATCAGAAATAATCGCGATTTTCTTAGCACTGCTGTCTACCGGCTTCTGCTTGACCTCGGGGGAAAAAAATCACCGGCGCTCGCTGAGAGCGTATACGATAGGCTGCAGAAAAGCGTTCCCAAACATCACATATGCTACTCACAGCACAACAAACACAAGAAACATTATGTTAAAGGTTGATTGTATTTGAGGATTTTATTATTGGGGGGTGATGAAAATGCATAATAAGGCAGATATGCATTGTTGAAAACCTCCAAGTTTGGGTTCAAATTTGGTATGATGGCAGCCATTACTGAAGGGGTGGACCTACCTACATGATACAGCACACTTGGGATGTAACTAATGGGGACTAAAGTTTTGTCATGGATACAGGTCAACCTCAGTATCACATGCTCCAGTAAGATGCAACACGGGCAGGTTTCTGGCCCCACAGAGATGCCCGGTGGAGCAAAAGGTCCTTGGGCATCGTCAGCCATAGTTGGCCCGCGCACAGCCACGTGTGGACCAAAAGTTGACATCGCTCTGAGGACCTTTTGTTTACTGAGTGTTTTTTCTTCAGATGTCTAAGTATATTCAGCACTTATTAAAGCGATCGCAAGCAACGCGGCCTGACTTTGTTTCCTGGGTATAGCAATGTACTGAGGCTGACCTGTATGTCTGAAGTTTACCAGTGAAGTTATTTATATTGAGTGTGGTGGGGAGCTAGAGCCATAAGGTTCCAAATGACAGACTGTCATACATATTGTGAGTGACAGTCTTCAGTCCTGATTAAACTGTTCCAAAATCCCCAAAAGCTTTATTTCAGCTTTTTTGTTCAGACAGAACAGCCTGGCAGCCATCCTGTTCCAACTATAAGAGGTGTAAGTTCTCATGAGCCCCTACATCTGCAGGGGGTCATCAGAATTTATGACTCCTGCTGGCCATGGATTATGGGGAATAGTTAGTCTGTGAACCATTTCAGTTTTTCGCTGTGTCACCCATGATTTTATTGTGTGAGTACTGTAACCTGTCTCAGGTTTGTTGCACCCTTATTATGAACATCATTTCTTGTATTTCCTATAGTCTATCACACAGCAAGTTGCCAGTCTTGTCCAGTCTGACAATGACCGGTGAATGTGTCTGAAGTTTTGGCGCCATGGTTTGTCATTCCTACTGTATCTTTCTGTATCTCTCACAGGATGAAAACAAACAATTTAAAGTGTTTTTTACTCAAGTATATTTGGGAAGTTGCTCTGCATCAGTGTATAAATAGTGCTACATGAGCAAGGGAGTTAAATCTGGTATTTTATATGTATTATTTTATTTCAGATTGTTGGGAAATATCGATATTATCAAGGTTTCAAAAGGGGGTAAAATTTTAATTTGTACTTCCTCTTTTCTCTCTACATCAGAGTACATGTACATTATTGTGCAGATTATTTTTCTTACACCATGTTAGCCCTTGATATCTGAGATTTACTTGTCTATAAAAGTTAATACCAATGTGAGGACAGCTCTTAGGATAATACATGTATTTGTGACTGAATATGAGCTACGCATGTTTTCTGCCAATTACTGTGACGCAGTGTTAAAAATAATGATTATGCTTTGAAATTTGTATGTTACAGTTATGCAGCACGAAGCAGTCCGAAGTATGAGCCTTACAGAAGGTATGTAAAATATAGTGTTGATTACCAGTTGTATGTATTTTGTTCCTCAAAAGAACTGGTTGTCCTACAGGTGAGTTGGAGATCACTTGATTGTTGTTATCAAAGGGCATACATGGAACATTGAATTTGTGTGTACTGGGCTTTGTTCAGCTTATCAGAACAAAATGTGCTACGCAGAGCCAAGGGGTTAATTGGTATGAATTATAGGTTTGCTTTGGTTCCATTCACATTTTGTTTTAGAGCTTATGTTTTTGGCAAAGGAAATTGCAAGAGATTTTCATAGTTTGTAGTTATGTAGACTGTAGTGGTATTTGTTTGTGAAGCCTCTTGTGCAGTATCCTTTGGACCCGCAATATTTTTGGAGAAAAAAATCTGAGGATGAAAAGTATTGATTTTGATTTTTTTGTCCGATTTTTTTTTAAATGCTGGATGATTATCAAATCACCCCCTACACCTTCCCCCCCCCCCCCCCCCTTTCACCCACCACCAGTCATTTGATTGCACAGAGGTCGGTTGTTTTGCAGTTCAGACTGTCATCACCCTCAAACCTTACATTGTGTACATAACTGTTGTTGTATGCTATGACTTTGTTTTTTCAAAATACATTACCGATGGCATTACTATATGGAATACACTCTATAGCCTAACGATTTCAGCCCAAAGTTGTGTCCCCTGCACAACTGGGGAGGAGACACCGGGGATCCATGTATAGGAGCCCGGGCGGCCTCCCCTTACCACCCTATCCCGGCATGCGTGGGGCGAAAGCTCCCCAGTTTCACTCTTAGCTCGACCGTGGACGGTCGGGTGTTAGCCTTGCTCCGTGTTAGCGACTGGTTTCTTCGTACTCATTCTTGGATGTTCTACGAACTTTCCTTGGCTTTGCCTCGGGTATAAATCTACTGTGTAGCGCTGACAGTCCTTTGTAGGTGTGATTCTACACCTTCAGCGGACTCCTGCTTGTTAGACTTGGCATCTTCCGGCTCGTCGGCCCGGTGCTTGACTTTCTGCGTACCCTTACGTTGGCGGCGGCCTCGTGGCTCGGCTTGTGACTTTTGCTCTCCTTCGTGACTGTGTGACTTTGTGGAGAGAGTATTCGGTGAACGCTTCCCGGCGGACTGTGTACGACGGACATTATGGCAGCTTCACTTATGAGAACGTGCCTTCCTTGTGGGGATTTCCAGTGGCCTTCGGACGCTCACGTCTCCTGCTTTCCATGTTCAGGCTGCTCTTCCGACAGGAGAGAGGACCGGTGGTCCCAGCTGTGGGACTTCTGCAGGCGCGACCGTCCTTCCCGGCCCCAGCAGGCTCCCCAAACTTCCGCGCACAATGGCATTGTTCCGTCGGCTCGGCGGACCCCTCTGCACTCCGTCGTCTGGACCGTCCGGCCCGCAATTAAGTGTCCTTCTCGTACTGTAACCTCATTAGAACTCCCTCCCCGCTCCGAGGCTTCCGAGCGGGACAGGCGAGTGTTGGAGTCGCGCTCCCCACGCTCCGTTTCTTCCGAGCGTGGCCTGAGCTATAGGATTTTGCTTCCCCCCGCTCCGATTTGCCTGAGCGGGCCCGGCGAGCAGAGCGTATGTCCACGCCCTCCCGCTCCGTTTCTTCTGAGCAGTCACGGCACCACGAGTGCAAACACAAGAAGAGAGAGAGGTAGTAAAAGTAGAGGTTCTCCCTCATGCTCCGCGTCCACTGAGTGTGACCCGAGACCATTATTGGGGCCGCCCCCCGCTCCAAATCGTCCGAGCGAGCCTGGCGAGCCTCACGTACGTCCCTCCGCCCCGTCATTTCCAGGCAGGCCCGGCGAGACTTAAGTACGCTCTTTCCTCGATCCGAGAGTTCTGATACGGGCCAGCGAGCCCATGTTTGCTCCCCCACTGCTTCGATGTTTCTGAGCGGGCTTGGCGAGCCACGTTAGTGTCCACCCCCACCGCCCCGATTTTTCCAGGCGGGCTTGGAGTGACTTAGATTCGAACTCTCAGGACCAATTCCATTTTGATGCTAAGCTCCTCCCCCGCTCGCGATCTCCCGAGTGGGCTTGGGGAGCCAGGGTTCCCCTTTCGCCTCCCTTTGTTCGTTTGGAGCGCGCTTCACGGTACCTGCTTTCCCCTTACCGACCTCGCGGCGTAATCGACTCGGGCATCCTCCCTTCCCCCCGCCCTGCGGTGAGTGGGGGGGCGTCCAGAGCCAGGCTTGGCCTCTGGCTGTCGCTCGACTTGGTCCCTCGCTTATCGCGACGCCCTTCTAGACAGGCTTCGCGGGCAGCTCTGCCTGTTCTGCGTTCGCGCCGCGACCCGTTGCCTTCAGCGAACCAGCGCTGTCGTAGCCGGTCGCCCCTCCTGGTGACTCCGCACGACAGACGATCTTTGGACTTCGATCAGGACATTCTCAGCTTACACCCTGGGGATTCTGCTTTGGCGATCTTCCTTCGGGACTCTCCCGCCGGCGCCCCCACCCCTCGCTCATCTGGTCATCGCTTTCCACTGCGTCCAGAGATGACGGCCCTTCGCTCGGCTCTCAGACCTTCAGTGTTCTTGTAGAGGCTTGTTCTTGTACCTCCCGCCAGAATTCTGCCCGCCTTCGCCCCCAGTGAAGAGGCAAGCGCCCGCCATGGTTGATGCCATGAGGCATACTAAGCGTTGTCAAGTCGCTCCCGCAACCGGACGGATTCCGGGACCTCGCGGACGCCTTCTCGGTTCAGCTCCGTCAGGACAGCATTGACAACGGTTTTTTCACCGACTCGTGGTGGAACTGGTACGCAGGAGACTCCCAGGCCTTCGCCGTCCCTCTTCCCTCGGTGGACTCGGCAGCCAGCGACCAGGCGGGCGGTCACAGGGTGGTCCAGAATGCTTGGCCTCGCCCACTAGACAGGATCGTGTTTTTAGTGCGGAATTCGCTAGCTTGTTCTGGCTTTCCCACACGGCAGTGGGTCGCGCCCTGCGGTCGGCTAGACCCTTTGCTCGTCCCGGGGGTTCCCACGGTAGAGCCTGCCCCCTTCAAGCCCTTCAGCAGTCCGTCCCCGCCTCCTGCCCCTCCTGGCCCCGCCTCGCCCTCAATTCGGGGCGAGGTAGGGCCCGCTTCCTTACCCTCCCCTCTGCCCCCGCCGACAGTTATCGGGTCTCCTGTCGGCGGGTGGCTGGCCCTCTTCAACGGGACGGTGGCCATGGAAGTCGGAATCCGCTAAGGAGTGTGTAACAACTCACCTGCCGACTAAGAAACCACTGGAGATCGTTTTTATGGACGACCCTTGGACTCGGGCTCCAGAAGAACGGCTCTCGGCAGAAGCTCTGCGATGAGAAGTGACGGCCTTGCTTTGCAAGGCTGCAACAGCAATAGTCTCCCGACACGACTCGCTGGCGTTCTACAGACGACTCTTCGTCGTCCCCAAGCCAGGCGGCAAGTGGCAAACGATCATCGACATGTCGGCGCTAAACAAGTTCCTTTCGGCACCTCACTTTCGGATGGAGACAGCCAGGATTCTCAGCTCGTCGGCAGACTCAGCCTCGGTCCTCCGGCTGACTGATGGACTTGCACAGATCAGCGTCGTCTCGCCATGTGCAGTTCGACGAGCGCATTGCATCTACCACTGCTACTCGATGTATTGCTTTCCGTACTGATTCTCGTCTCGACAGTATCGTCGTTTCGCCTTTGGCGGAATTGTCTACCAGCTCCGAGCCCTTCCTTTCGGCCTCATCATCAGTCCTTGGGTTTTCTCGAGGCTCCTCGACGTGGTAATGGCCAGCTTCCGTCAGCGATCCCTGAGTCCGTTCTCCAACTACCTGGACGACTTGCTACTGCGCAATCTGATCGCCACGGCTCTCGAAGAGGACAGAGACGCTCTACTCACTCTCTTGCGCCGCCTCGGGTTCTTAGTCTATCCGGGCAAATCGGATCTCAACCCTTCACGCCGCTTCTTGCTCTTAGGAATGGAATTCCTGACCGACCTCAACCTGGTCCGTCTACTGTTGGCTTGGCGCAGAAGTTCGCCGAACTCGCTCATCAAATGGAATTAGGGTCCTCCTTCCCAGCCAGGGTCTCGTTTCAGCTCCTTGGACTGCTCAGCGCGGCAGCAGACTTGTTACCCTTA
Organism: Semisulcospira habei; assembly: GCA_036245525.1. Classification (NCBI taxonomy): domain Eukaryota; kingdom Metazoa; phylum Mollusca; class Gastropoda; family Semisulcospiridae; genus Semisulcospira; species Semisulcospira habei. Next base: position 79,314,950 of record BTPG01000004.1, on the reverse strand, counting down.
GGCAGGCTCTACTCTCGCCCGCATCAGCTCCACCTTCTCCTACATTGGCGCCCTCCACCGGCCTCCTGACGGATCCGGTTCCGGTTACTTCGCTGACCCGGCCCCACCTCCAGAGCTGGGCGGACCTAGCTTGGCCCTCGACGGGCGTGCCCCTGCACTCCCCTCCATCCCCGCTGGTCCTCTGCACCGATGCAAGCCTTTCAGGCTGGGGCGCGCACCTGTTACCAGACTTTGTCTGGGGCTCTCGCCTTTGACCTCGGGCCTGTGTGGACAAACACATCAACTGGCTGGAGTTGAAGGCGGTGTGGTTGGCCCTCCCTGGCTGGCAAGAGACCCTGTCCAACCAGGAGGTCTTCGTACTTTCGGACAACTCGACAGTGGTGGCCTACATACAGAACCAGGGGGGCACTCGCTCGCCATCCCTGTGCTTCCTCATTTACCATCTCCTGCGCTGGTGCAGGGACCGGGGCATTACTCTTCGAGCCCGCCACATCCCGGGTCACCTGAACGTGGTCGCAGATGCCCTGTCCCGCCGCGGACAGCTCCTCCACACGGAATAGTCCCTGCGCCCTGACATCTTTTGCCTGATTTGCTCGCGATGGGAGACACCCCTAGTCGACCTGTTTGCTACCAGGTGGAACAACCAGCTATCGGTTTTGTCTCTCCTGTTCCGGACCCGCTTTCCTGAGCAGTGGACGTGCTCTCCATCCCTTGGGAGGGCTTGATCGCGTATGCCGACCCTCCATCAGTACTGGTGCCGAAGATCCTATGGAAATTGCAGGGATGTTCCTCAATTGTCCTGTTGGTGGCCCCCTTCAGCTGGACCAAGAGCTGGACCACGGACCTGCTCACTCTAGCTACAGACCCGCCTTTCGAGCTCCCCCCCCCCGCCGCCGTCGATGCTCAAGCAGCCCCGGCAGGCGCTCTTCCACCCATGCCCGGAGTGACTCCTCCTACACGCCTGGAGGTTGTCCGGCAATCCCTCACCGCTAGAGGTTTCTCGGATGCTGCAGTGGCGGTGATTGCAGCAGCCCGCTGACTACCCGGAAGGTCTACCTACGGCATGTGGTGGGTCTTCCTGTCGTGGTGTGCCACCCAGCGGCTCTCTCAACCCCCCCCCCCCCCCCCCCCCCCCCCCACGAATTAACTACCCCCCCAACTGGCGGAATTCTTCCTGTGGCTCTTCGACGACCAAGGCTTAGCGCCTATTACCATCAAGGGTTATCGCGCCTATTACCATCAAGGGTTATCGCGCCATGCTGGCGGACACTTACCACCACTTGGGCCTCCCAGATCCGGGCGCTTGGTAAGATCTCTCGGACCTGTTGGCGCATTTTGAACTCCGACGTCCAGGCTCTCATTCCCTCTTACTTTGGTGGGACCTCGCCTGGGTTCTGACGTGGCTAAATTCGGATCGCTTCGAACCCCTGCCTTGGCACGGTTCTTGGACTTGACCCGGAAAACATGTTTTCTCCTGGCCCCTGCCACAGCATCCCGCGTGAGCGAGCTTCATGCGCTCTCGGTACGCCCCGCGTATTGCTGTTTGAGCCGTTGGCTCAACGCAGCTTCTCACTGATCCGTCCTTTTGGCCAAGAGCTGGCCTCCCTCGGCTGCGCCCCAGATGCTGACCGTTTGTCTGCTCAGAGGGACGACCGACCCAATGGGTCGCATCAACAGAACCCAGTTCGGGCACTGCAGAATTTTCTGCGTCGCTCAAAGCCACGCCAGTTAAGGCGTACCCGCCTCTTCCTACTTATTCCACCAGGCAGGCCGTGTATCTTGGCCCAGACTTTTCATCTTGGCTGCGGTGGGTGACTCGTTGACCTACCAAGACCTCTCCCCGGATGGGGATAGACGGTTGCAGATCCAGGTGCATGAAGTACGAGCAGTAGCCCCAGAGCAGCCTTTGACCGCAACTGCTCGGTTAAAGACATTGGGACGGCGGTAGGCGGGCGTGCAGACTCCACCTTCGCCCGCTTCTACCTCCGCGACCTATCCAGCCAGCGTGACTTCCTGGCCATGGTGGGCGACATCGCCGCGGCCCAGCACTCCCTCCGCGCGCCACAGGCGCCATAGACACTTCTTAACTGAAATTGTCGGGAGTGCTCCTTGTGGGCCGGCGGAGGGTGTTAGGTACAGGGGATTGGGTGTCGGTACCCTCCTCCTCTTCGCTATTCTTCCATATAGTAATGCCATCGGTAATGTATTTTTAAAAAACAAATGAATTTTTTTGGCATTACTCGGATGGCCCTCCCACGTGCTCCGCTTGCCTTCTTGGCTAAGTTTTGTTGGCTAAGCGTGAAACTAAGCTTTCGCCCAACATGCCGGGATAGGGTGGTAAGGGGAGGCCACCCGGGCTCCTATACATGGATCCCCGGTGTCTCCTCCCCAGTTGTGCAGGGGACACAACTTTGGGCTGAAATCGTTAGGCTATAGAGTGTATTCAATATAGTAATGCCATCGGTAAGTATTTTTTTTAAAAATACATTTTAGAAAAAAATTCAAATTTTTTATTTTACTTTGTCTACATTGCACCTTTGCCACTCTGTTTTTAGGAGCGGATCATCTTCACGGTCACGATCACGGTCACCGGACGTGGAAGGCCAGGTCAAGTTCATCACCTGTTTTGGTGCTGAGAGTGATGAGGAGGGGGCGGCTGTACAGGGCCCCACCTTGCCTCCCACTAGTAGTGCAGCCAGAAACCAGTCTTCTTCCTCCTCCACTACTACTGCGCTCACTGACTCAAAATCTGACTCAAACAGGCGCCCCTCATGGTCGGTGTTCCCTTCTGCTGCTCTTGTCCCTACAGCTCACAGTACAGCCCCACGTTCCAACGCCAGCATTCTGATCTCTAGCCCTGCTGGTTTGAGCGTTGTTAGGCCATTGGCAACCACTCAGCTGGTTGGGTTTCTGCTTTTCAGCTGCACAGGCTGTTTGGTAGTCAGCGTCTCCTGTAGTTGTATTGGTCCATGGGAGAATGTTTGGGGATGTATTTCTTTAAACCCCTTATCCCAGGAAGCAAACGCCCTTGGGACCTTGACAGCCACACTGGGCCCATGCATGGCTGTGCGCAGGCCCACTGCAGCCGTCATGGGCCTGAAGACGTTTTGCTACTGGGGATGCATGCAGCCACCGTTATGTGAACAGTACCTGTGGCTTCATGGGGGGGGGGGGGGGGGGGGTGAAGGGGGGGTAATTATCCCCTTGCAGATGAAGTTGTTCTCTGAAAGCAGTGGTGTTATCCCTTTTAGTCCTGATGCCCTACGGCAGCAGGTAGATCAACCATGATAATTCAAGGGTAATGATGGCGCCAAGCTAATCTGGCACTGCCCTTGAATCATTATGGCCAATCCATGTCCTGCAACTGGTACATGGTTGTTAGGTAAACACCTCCAAAATTTAGGAAATGCTTCTGTGCGATTAAATGGGTTAAGAAGCTCCATCTGGACTGACAGTAACCTTCTGTTGTAGGAAAAATGTGTCGGAAGCACATATCCTATCAAATATTGTATAAAGAGGCTGTCTTCCCGGTGGGGAGGGGGTCCCATCTTCAGTTTTTACAAATTTCTGAGATGAATTTATCCGTATTCTGAATTGTTTCAGTCATTGTTTGATCACGTAAGCTGCTTTTAAAGAAGAAGTGCTGTGTAAAATGGTTATGTATTGTGAACTGCCAACTTTGCATTAACTTATTTATTGGGAACTCGCCTAATTTTCATTCAGCAGGAAATTGACTTTGTTGGAAGAAGTGCTTTTCCTTTGCTGTCATTTTCGCACGCACGTGCACACACACACACACACACACACACACACACACACACACACACTCACACTCACACACACACACACACACACACACACACACACACACACACACACACACACACACACACACACACTCACACACTCTCACACACTCACACACTCACTCTGCAGGAGAGTCCAAGATCTCTACAAAGCCCACATCAAACCCATCTTCCTGTCTTTTTGACATATTCTAGAACTCTTTTGTGTTTGTTTCAGGAAAACCAAGAGCCGCCCTTCAAACCTTCGCAGAAAGTCAGGAGGGTCCAGGTCCAGGTCACGTTCAAGGTCTAGGTCATCAAGGTCATCCCAAAGCAGGAATCGCAGTGGGCGGTACAGATCTAGGTCACGATCTCGTTCAAGATCGTGGTCACGATCATGGGACAGAAGAAGCCGTGACTCGAGAGAAGGACAGTTGAGATATGGTGGACCACAAAGGACTGGACGTTACGAAGGTGACAGAGACAGAAGATCTTGGTTCCAGTCCCGCTCAGAGAGAGATCATTCAAGGTCAAGATCAAAAGGAAATAGAAGGTCTCGATCCCGGAGTCCAGTGCGGAAATCCAGAAGCCCAGTGGGTCGATCACACAGCCGTTCTTCAAAGTCTAAGTCTTCTTCTCGCTCTCGTTCAAGAAGCTCTAGGTCAAAGTCATCCTCACGGTCAAGGTCAGGGTCAAATGCTTCTCGCTCTGCTTCAAAGTCAAGGAGTAAAGAGAGGTAAGACACATAGATATCTTTTATCACTGTTTTGTCGATGACATTATTATGATTGAAAAATATTAGGTTTTGTTTGGTTTTTGGCTCACGTGCGAAGCAAAAGTGAGTATGTTTTTGGCCATCATCTGTGGTAAACTTTAACGTTGGCATTGTTTCCTCAAAAACATTACCGATGCCATTACCACAATGGAACAACCTGTAGCTTAGGTAATTTTAGCCCAAAACTTATGATGTGCACCTTTAGGGCCAGAGGAGGCCACCTAGGGGTGCCGCGACCTAGCACCCGGGGTAGCCTCCCCTCCCACCCCGTACGGGTAACTGCGAGAGCAGCCAAACCAGTTTTCTCCTTTAGCTTGCAGCGTCTAGACGTGCTTAGCCCTGCAGTGTGTTTTTTGCCTACGGCTGTGTATGGTTCTAACCTTGTGGTTTCTGCGACTTCGACTTTGTTCCCGGCTGTGCTTTCGCCTTGCCTTGGAACTTGGACTGTTTTCCTTGTGTACCTTACTAGTGACTTTGCACTTCGAGTGCCTGCCTTCGACGGAGCAAGACTTGGTTCCCGGACGAGCCTGGCCTTGGAGCCGGGCCCTTAGCTCCTCGTGGGGCACTGTGCTACACCACCTGTTCCGGCACTTAGAAACCTTTGCACCGTGTGCTGTGCCTGGCTCGGAACCGTCCTCTGGCGTATGGTGTGCTAATTCTTCGGCGGCCCCGGACGCTTTCGCCGGTTGGACTGCGGGGACTTCTTCGTCGACCCGGCCTCTTTCCGGTCGTGAGCGTCCCTCAGCCACGTGGGACCCCCTTCTTCTTCGACTCAGGTTCTTCCCCCTCTGCCCTCTGCGAGATGGCCAGGTAAGGTCTCGGTGTTTGCCAGCGCCCCGCGCCTTCGGCACCGTGTGGCGGCTACACTTTTTACCTTTCGTTTCAATGAAACGCTGAACTCAGGGTCGACGGACATAGCGGGGATTGGGGCGCGGTTATTTCGTATCGTGGCCTTCAGCTACGACTGGTCGCCTTGTAGTTTCGCCTCTATGTTGCAGTTATCAAGTTCGTACCTGCACCCATTGTGGCGATTTCCAGTGGCCGAGTGACACGCATGCGCTTTGCCTCCCCTGCTCCGGTTGTGCCTCCGGCCACACCTGTGACGTCTGCGCACCCTGGGTGGAGGAGCAGTGGGCCCAGCTGTGGAGTTTTTATCGGCGTGAACGAGGATCGCCGCTCTCACGCAGCCACGCGTCTGCATCGGCCCCGGACCCTCCAGGACGCACCCGCTCTGCTGTTGGGGACAACTTACTAGGGATCCCCCCTGGCGCACCCACTCTCGAGTCAGGTCCGCAGTGAGTCCGCTCGCCCCACTTTGCGGAAAACATTCGGCCGCCAGGCCTTGACGTTGGGGGACGGTTATCTTCCCCCTTGCGCACCAGCTCGCTCGAGCCTGGTCCGCAGTGAGTTCGCTCACCCCGCCTTGCGGAAACCAAGCCTCACAAGCCCAGAAGAAAGAAGACAAGAGACGGCAGTGGACGCCACGCCTCACCGACGCCGGACCCTCGGCATCGTCGTGCGACCCCCGACATGCGACCCCGGGTTTGCGATCGTGTGGACACAGCCCACGCACGACACAGCCCCTGCCCTCGTATGCCACCTCGGACCGCGGACCCCCGCCTACAGCCCCATGGCGCATCGCCTCGTCGCCCGCCCCGTTCTTCAGTCTCTGCTCGCTCTTCACGCCATGTGTCTCCGTCTGCTTCAGCCTCACGGACTCCTCGCCCTCCTCGTCGGTCTTCTCCGCGGGCTTCGGAGGATCCCTCGTCTGGTCGTTGCTCCTCCCGGTCGGTGGCCTCTTCCTTTGTCCTTTCTGCGCCTGGTTCGCGGCTGTTTTCCCCACCCCCTCCCCAGCGGCCCTCCCACCGCCGTCCCCACTCCCCCTCCCCTTCGCGCCGCTGACCTCGCGCTTGCCGCTTGGTGCGTCGCCCTCCTGCGCCTCCCGTGAATGTCAACACTCTCAGCATCGCCCCGGAGGATTCCGCTTCGGCCCTCTTCAGCCTTTCGGCCTCATCGCACGCCCACTCGCCGTCGACTCCCTCTTCGCCTACACTGCGTACGACTGGGGCGGAGACCCTTGCCTCCCTCAACGAGGCGGCTAACCTGATTGTGTCGTGTCTTCCCACCAGACGCCTGTCCCCCGTCGCCGCTCCCCAAGCGGAAGTTCTCGGCCTTCGCTCCCTGCCTCAACCTCCAGGATTCCAGGGCCTTCGCGATGCCTTCTCCGCTCTCCTTCAGCAGGGTTCGAGCTCCGACGCGGCCTTCTTCTTCTCCGACACCTGCTGGCCGGCAGCCTTGGATATCATCTTTCAGCACAGCTGGTATGCCGGACACTCCCAGAGCTTCGCTACCGCCCTCCCAGCAGTGGACCCAGCCGCGCAGCAGCAAGCTGGTGGACTTCGCGCCGCGCGCCGTTGCATCCCCCCCGGGCCTGGAACGGACAGCGATTTTCATCCGCAACGCCCTCGCCTGCGCTGGGTTCCTCGACTTGGCCTCGCAAGCTGTCATCTCCCTTCTGGAGCAGAATTGGCAGGTGTCGGTCTCGCCGCTGTTAGGGGACGTCCTCGCCCTGGCCGTGGCCTCCATTCGGGCGGCTTACCACGTGTCGGTCAACGCCATGGCTGCTGCCATGAACTGCGACCTGCTCTGCCGGGATGCGGTTCTCTCCGTCTGCCCCGACCTTCCGCAGGATTTACGATGACAGCTGCGACAGGCCCTGCTGAGCGATCCACTCCTCTTCGGTCCTACCTGGCAGTTGGTGAAGAACGCGAATAAGGACCTCTGGCCTTCCTGCGCCACCTCCTCCCGGTTTCAAGCCGCCCGCAAGGCCCTGGGTCGCACCCTGCGGACCGTTAGACCCGCCCCGCGCCCGCCCTCTCGGCGCAGCCGCCTCCCGCCTTGAGCCCCGGCCTCCCGTCGCGCCCGCCCGCTCTCCAACCCCACCCCCACCTGGCCCAGGCCCGCCCGCCGCCGGGTGCGGGGTAGGGCCCGGTGACTCCTCCCCCTGCGCCCCCCGCCGACTGCTCTCGGGTCTCCTGTCGGCGGGAGGCTTGCCCTCTGCAGCGACGTGTGGCGGTCGCTGCTCCCGGATGACCCGTGGATCCTATCCACCGTTTCCGAGGGCCTCCTGCTCTCCTTTTGGACCCCGCCGCCCCTGTGGCGCAGCCTCGTCTGGACGTCCGCCCCTTCAGATCGCGTCAAAGCAGCTGTGCTCCGAGGGGAGATCTCCGCCCTGCTGTGGAAGAACGCCACGGGGGTGGTGTCGCATCACAACTCACCCGCCTTCTACAGTCGCCTCTTCCTGGTCTCCAAGCCCAGCGGCAGGTGGTGTCCGATCATTGACCTCTAGGCGCTGAACAAGTTCATCACCGCGCCGTCCTTCCGTACGGAGACTGCCAGAACCCTTCGCGCTGCGGTTCAACCCATGGACTTCGCCGTCAGCCTGGATCTAGCGGATGTTTACCTTCATGTCCCTGTGCACCCGGCCTCCAGACGCTACTTGCGCTTCGCCTTCGACGGCGTAGTCTACCAGTTCCGCGCTCTCCCCTTCGGCCTCAACCTCAGCCCCTGGGTTTTTACCCACCTCATGGACGGCGTCATCGCCAAGGCCCGGCAGACCTCGTCGAGCCCCACTTCGAATTACCTCGACGACCTGCTCCTGCGCAACCTGTCGGCGCCTGCCTTGGCGAAGGACCGAGACGCGTTACTGGTCCTCCTCGACAGCCTCGGCTTCATTGTCAACTTGGGCAAGTCAGACCTCACCCCGTCCCACCGCTTTGTCCACCTTGGCATGAAGTTCCTTACCGACCTCAACCTGGTGCGACTCCCGGAAGTGCGAATTCAGAAGTTGGCGAACCTGGCTCATCTAGTGTCGCAGGAGGAGGCAGTCCCCGCCAGAGTCTGGTTACAGCTCCTGGGCCTGATGAGTGCGGCTGCGGATCTCCTTCCCCTTGGCCGTCTCCACTCGCGCCCACTTCAGCTCCACCTGCTTCTTCACTGGCGACCCTTGACTGGCGACATCGAGGCTCCCGTTCCGGTTCTTCCCTTGCTCCTTCTGCACCTCCGCTGCTGGGCGGACCCCATGTGGCTCGCAACCGGAGTCCCACTCCTTACTCCTCCCCCCCCCCCCCCCCCCCGCCCCCCCCGGTTATCCCTTTACGTCGACGCCAGCCGCTCCCACGGCTTCCGGCAGCTGGCCACCGGACTTCACAGTCAGACATATCAACTGATTGGAGCTACAGGTGGTTTGGCAAGCCTTACTCGCGTGGGAAACGACTCTCAGACGCCAGGAGCTGCTCATCCTTTCCGACAACTCCACGGTAGTGTCCTACATACAGAAGCAGGGCGGGACTCGCTCCCCTTCCCTCTGCATTCTTCTTTACCGTTGGTGCGAGGATCGCGGCATCTCCCTCCAAGCAAGACATATCCTGGGCCATCTGAACGTCTTTGCGGACTCCCTCTCGAGACGCGGTCAGCTACTCCTTACTGACTGGGCGCTTCGCCCGGACATCTTTTGGATCTGCGCCACGTGGGAGACGCCACTTATCGACCTCTTTGCGACGAGGTGGAACCACCAACTTCCCCTCTTCGTCTCGCCCATTCCGGACCCCCTAGCCTGGGCGGTCAACGCCCTCTCCATACCCTGGGACGGCCTCTGTGCTTATGCCTACCCTCCCACAGTCCTGGTCCCCAAGGTCCTTCTCAAACTCAAGGGATGCAACGCGACCCTGTTGCTAGTGGCACCGTTCTGCTGGACCAAGTCTTGGACCACCGACCTCCTCAACCTCGCCACGGGCCCCCCGCTGCGGTTACCCACCCCTCGCACGATGCTCAAGCAACCACGCTAGGCGCTTTACCATCCGTGCCCCGAGCGACTCCTTCTCCACGCTTGGAGATTGTGCGGCGTGCCCTCGCCGCTAGAGGTTTCTTGAGTGAGGCAGTGGCAGCTATCGCTGCAGGCCGCAGACCCTCGACCCTGTGAGTCTACGAGAGAAAATGGAGAGTGCTTCGAGCCTGGTGCGACCTCCGTCACCTCTCCCCTACCAATCTGACCTCCCTCCAACTTGCCGAGTTCTTCCTCTGGCTTTTCGCCGAACAGCACTTGGCACCGATCACCATCAGGGGCTACCTCGCCATGATTGCGGACTCTTACAGTCACTTGGGCCGAACGGACCCTGGCAAGTGTAAAGATCTCGCTGACCTTATGGCCCACTTCGGAATACAACGGCCTGCCCTCCGCTCCCTGATCCCACGCTGGGATCTACCCTGGGTACTCACCTGGCTGAACTCCAAGCGTTTCGAGCCGCTTCCCCTAGCAAGCCTGGCCGACGTGATGTGAAAGACCTGCTTTCTCCTCACCCTTGCCACAGCCTCCAGAGTGAGCTGCACGCGCTCTCTGCGTGCCCTCCTGCCTGCAGTTCAGGTTGGATGGCTCTCAGTGCAGCTACTGACGGACCCGGCCTTCTTGGCCAAGACACAGGCTCCATTGACAGACCCCCAGGTGATCACTGTGCGACCGCTGAAGGCGGGCAGCTACAAAAGGGAAGTCAGACAGCAGGACCCGGTGAGAGCCTTACGCATGTACCTACGTCGAACCAAGCCGCTCCGCCGGGGACGCATCCGCCTCTTTCTCCCTCTGTCCCCAGGTAGACAAGACATCTCAGCCCAGACGATCTCTTCCTGGCTAAGATGGGTGATACGTTCCGCCTATCACGACCTCTGCCCCGACGCTACCAAGCAACCTCACATCGGGGCCCATGAGGTCAGAGCCATGGCTGCCAGCGTCGCCTTCAACCGCAACTGTGCTGTTTGAGACATTGTGGCTGCCGTAGGCTAGCGGACCGAGTCGACCTTCACCCGGTTCTACCTCCGAAACCTGGCTGGCCAGTGAGATAACCTGGCCCTGGTGGGGGAAATCGCCATGGAGCAACTCTCCCTCCTTTAGCTAAAATTATGGGAGCTTGCGCCGGGGAGGACGGGTCGTGCTAGCTCGGTCGGTTACTGGGTTACGCGGCGCCCGCCTCCTTTTCACAATTCTTCCATTGTAGTAATGGCATCGGTAATATTTTTGAGGAAACAAATGAATTTTTCTCTAAAATGTATTTTTTCGAAAAATACTTACTGATGCCATTACTCGGATGGCCCTCCCACCTGCCCTGCTCGCCGCTGGCGACTAAACGAAGAAAACTGGTTTGGCTGCTCTCGCAGTTACCCGTATGGGGTGGGAGGGGAGGCTACCCCGGGTGCTAGGTCGCGGTACCCCTAGGTGGCCTCCCCTGGCCCTAAAGGTACACGTCGTAAGTTTTGGGCTAAAATTACGTAAGCTATAGGTTGTTCCATTGTAGTAATGGCATCAGTAAGTATTTTTCGAAAAAATACATTTTAGAGAAAAATTCATTTTTCTCGAAGACTATTCAAGCCGCAGTCTTCAAACTTGGCTCAAGGATACTTTGTGGCAAGACCTTTCTAAACGTACCAATTTGACTTCAAACCCAAACTTGGTACAAAGATACCTGATGATAATACCTTTCTATGCATACTAATTTGGTTGATCCCTCAGAAAGGTCAAGGGTCACAAGAGCTCAGGAAATAGATCCAAACTAGCCATATTTTGACAAAAGATGTTTTTTCCTCAAATACTATTTACAACGTTAAACCCAACTTGCTACAGAGATACCTGATGGTAAGATGTATCTATGCATACTTATTTGGATGACCCCTCAGAAAGGTCAAGGGTCACGTGCTCAGGAAATAGGTCCAAAAATAGCCGTATCTTGACAACAGATGATTTTTCTCAAATACTATTCACAACTTAAAACCCAAACTTGCTACAGAGATACCTGATGTTAAGACCTATCTATGCATACTAATTTGGATGACCCCTGTAAAGGTCGAGGGTCACAAGAGGTCAGCAAGTGTATTTAAAATGCCAATTTTTGAAAAAAATGTAGCTATTATCAACAGTTTTGCAAACTTAGCAATCAAATTTGGCACAAAGGTAGCTGATGCTGATAAGACCTTCCTATCTATACTAATTAAGTCGACTCGTCATAAAGGTCAAGGGTCACAGGTGTTCGACAGATGTGTGAAAACTGATTAAATTTTGAGAAAAGAGATTTTACTGGTGCAAAAGCTGTCCTGTTACTTATTGTCACAAAGGTCACACATGTAGATTGTACAGATACGTGAGCCACAAGGGCTTTGCCTTTCTTGTTAATTAATTGTCTACCTTTTGTTCCTATACATTCTGCATTTTGAAAGGTAGGAAACCACTGTAATCATTCAACCCTGATACAAGAGATGGATGGACCATAATTGTGCCACAAGCATGTTTGCCAACATAGTGGTCGCACACTTTACAAGTGGACCTCATGATGGTGATGGTTGGAGGAGGTTTGTGCCATTATCAGGGTTCACGATAACCGGTAATTACCAGTATTTTACAGTTTGTGAACAGAGAATACCCAAAATATTTTAAGCAGCTGGTCCCAGGGACTGGTTTTATTTTGGCTGGACCGTTTAGAATTCTACCGGTGAACGCTTATGTCCCTTGTCTACCGGAAAGCATTTCCTGGGGACCGGTTGTGATCTGAACTGGAAAAGAAACAGGAGGGGTGAAAGATGGGGGGACTGGTTTTGAAAAATCCTAGCGCGAACCCTGATTATGTGCCAGGCTGTTCTGGCACCATCCTTTAACTCATTTAGCCCGACGGCCGTATTTCCCAAATTTGGGAGGCGTCATCTAACGACTATGCACCTGTTGCAGGAGATGGATCGACCATGATAATTCAAGGGTAGTGCCAGCTTAGCTTGGCGCCTGTAATCTGGCTCTACACTTGAATTATCATGTTTGACCCATCTCCTGCTGTAGTGCGTCAGGGCTGAATGGGTTAACCATCATGGTTGATGTATCCTGAAAGTGGTTTGTAGTCTGCAGAGATTATACACCAAACTTGGGAGAGCTAACTTTGTTCTTAGTGTGTTGATATTACCAGTAATCATTTCTTAGGTCAATGTCCACGAGTCCCAATCACAAAGCGGAATCAGTCATCAAGCGTTATCGTCGTGACAGTTTGTCTTCCCACTCCAGTGCATCTGATGTCGATGATGATTCCAGTTCTGGGATTAGTGCAGCGAGGAGTGCCACCTCCTCCAGTGCATCCAGAAATAGGTCAGTGATTGTAGGAGCTATTTCTTAGTCTGAATCAGGTCAGAAAAATGCTAGTACAATAACTGATTTAGCTCCAACACACCACAGCAACGTATGGAGTGACCATGATAGTTCAAGGGTGGTGCCAGAATAGCTTGGCACCCAGAGGCACCAAGCTATTCTGGTACCACCCTTGAACTATCACAGTTAATCTGTCTCCTAGAATGTAATACAGTCTTCAGAGGACAAATCCCAAATGTGGGGATATTGACCCTGGGGCACAATGGGATAAATAATGTTGTCTCTGTGCACTTGCTCATTCAGTCTGATCCAAATTGAATCTCATGAGCACCTGCAGTCTGCAGGTGCTCATGAGAATGTGTGCTTCTTGCTGGCTTTATAGGCATTCTCAAAAGAAACGACATAATGAGTAGGTAGTGTCGCTTGGGAAGGTGCTCGTCCAGTCCGATCAGTTGCAAGATGTCAAGGAGCCTGCTGTGATAAGAATCTATAGTGATGCAGTTCAGCAGTAAGCGCAGGGGGCAGTGTGGGGATGTCTGTAAAGCCAGCAAGAGACATCTATGCTTCTTGCTGGCTCTACGGACATTCTCACACTGTTCTTGCACTTTTTGCTGGACTGCATTACTGACCGCATGCTTTGACGTTTCTCAAATCCTCCATTTTTGACCGAATTATATTTCCAGCATGATGTGCCTGGAAGCCATTGACTCGGCATTGTTTGTTTTTTTTAATCTGTAATGGACGCTGAGGAAGTGGACAGTTTTTGCCGAGCATTAACTACTGTGTTCAATGAGCAGATGACAGATATTTTAGCAGAGGTGCGTCCCTTCACAAACTGTCGTGTGCATGCAAGTTGGCTTTTATTTTCGCTAGCAAGGGCAGGAGCATGTTAGCAAACCACCAAAATATCTATGCTTATGTAGTCTTTGTGAACAAATACCCTCAGTGGCTTCTGTGAACAGAAACTTGCAGCACCACCAGAAATCAAGTCACAGATGAAGTTGTCATTGAAGGAGTACACCCTCGGTGCCAAAGGTTAATGAAAAGATTGGCTCAGGCACTGTGCTGTCAAGAGTCAAGATATTTACCATATTGACAGTGTCAGTTAGGACTGTGTCCTGGGGCTGAACACACATTCACAACCGTTAAACAAAAATACATGCAAAAATAATTACTTGTCTTACATATCATATCTGTCAGACTGCCTTTTAAGTTTAATCATGTGTATTGAAAATAGGACTGAAAAATAACAAGGTGATTCAAGAATTTTCCAGAGAGGGTCTCAGGTACCCTTTGTTTCTAAATCTGGAAAACACTAAAGTATTATGGGAGGTGTATTTACTTCATTCCAGCATGTTCAGTGCTTTCACCATAATGCATTAATTTGGTAATACATGTATTTGTTTCTGTTTTTGTTTTTTTTCAGGTCTGGAGCAATTCCTAAACGTGGTAAAGCTTCTATGGACACTCAAGTCAGTAAGAGCCTGTCTTTCTGCAAGGCATTTTACATATAACCTATTGCATTTTGAAAATAAGGGCTGCACACTATGGAAAAAAACATTGTATTAACTTACTGTTCAAAATTGATACTATTATAAAAATTGACAAGATGAATTTGGTCTGTAATGATGTCTGGATTTTTTTTAAAGAGGTATTTTCAGACTTTTGCATGGCAGCAAGTTGATTCTGTGTTTTTCCATAGAAGTAGCATTTCATTTGGCATTTTTTGCTTGTCCGTGTACAGTGGTCCACTGGTTGTGCGGAGGATGTTTTGTTCCTGTGTTTCTGTTGGTAATGGTGTAATATCGGCTTGTGTGAGCATGTAGGGCTGTTGTTTGTGCTCATGTGTGTGTTTGTATGCGTGCATGCGCACATACGTGTGGGCGCGTGTGTGGTCATGCATGTTTGTACATATGAGTATGAAAATGTATTCACATTTGTTGATATCGTTTTGTGTGTGTGTTTACAATTAAATACACACAAATAGATGCTGAATTGTTAGTTGACTGGTGCTTGCAGCTGAACTGGAGTTTGGAGAAGTATTATTATCTATTCTCCCACCCCTACTCCATGCGGATTCATAGGTCACAGTTTTCTGTGCTCTTTATTTTTACTCTATTTTCCTGATTTCAAATTCTAAGGAAAGATTTTTTTTCTGTTTAAAAAGTCACCATTCCACCCTGTTCTTTAACCCTCTTAACCCCACAGCCACATTTTCAAACTTTTGGAGGCGTTGTCTAACAACTATGTACCGGTTGTAGGAGATGGATTGATCATAATAATTCAAGGGTAGCGCCAGATGAGCTATGCGCCTTCAGGCGCCAAGCTCATCTGGCGCTGCCCTTGAATTATCATGATCAGTCCATCTCCTGCTGCAGAGTCCCGGGGCTAAATGGATTAAAATGTGGTTCTTGTTTATATAGAGAAAGCTTTGATTTCATTATCTCCAACAGTTTACAGGCTCATGATAATCTATTCCTCTTCCCGATGGGTGGAACTAGACGAGCGACCTGTGCTTTCAGATTTGCTAAAAATTACCTCCTTCAGAGCTTCCAGTGTTCAGAACTTGAGCAGCGTCCCATGAACCTTACTTTTTCAGTGTATCGCGGTACCTGGGAGCCATGAAATCAGACTGTGTTATTGCTGTTTGTGTTAATGTGGTGCCAGACGTGCATAGGCTTTTGAAGAAAAAAACACCCAAAGCAACAAGTTTTCCTGCTGATGCCAGCATTAG
Source organism: Semisulcospira habei (assembly GCA_036245525.1). NCBI lineage: Eukaryota > Metazoa > Mollusca > Gastropoda > Semisulcospiridae > Semisulcospira > Semisulcospira habei. The sequence goes on along the minus strand of BTPG01000004.1, from coordinate 79,299,486 downwards.
CTGGCCAGTGCACTCTGTGCGGACCCGTTGACCCATGAACTCCATGGCTGCATTTTGGAGGTGCCACCTAACGACTGTACAAGTTGCAGGAGATGGATCAACCATGATAATTCAAGGGTAGTGCCAGGTCAGCTTGGTGCCATCAGGTGCCAAGCTGGCCTGGCACTACCCTTGAATTATCATGGTTGATCCATCTCCTGCTGTAGGGCATTGTGGCTAAGTGGGTTATGGCTGACATCAGCTAGAGGCCTTTTGGTGCATTGGATATCGACTTGGGAGCCACAGACGTGATAGCATTAACTCTCATCACACGATATTCTGATGCGCATAATACTGATGCTGACCCGTACAATGTATGTCAAAATTGTTTACTGTCACATGCAAGTGATCATAACATTGCCTCCCAGCCATCTGTGTCCCATTGTTGTCCTCCATATGGGATCTCCTTTCTGATTTAAATTTTTGTTTCTTTTATCCTGAAAATCAAAATTATCAGGGCTAACATATGTCTGCAGGATCTTAAACAGGGATGATAAATCAAACTAGAAATGTTTTCCAAAGACATAAAGGTAAAAATTAGAAACAGAAGAATCACTGGTCTCCGTCATTTACATGTGTGTATCCCTTTAAAAGCTAATATTCATTTGTTCTCTCCAGGGCAAACTTACACCCCAAGAGAGATTGAAACGGAAAATGCAAGCACAGCTGAACAGGCAATGTAAGTTTCTTTCATTATTCATTATAGTATTCATACTATTTTTTCTCATTTTTGGCTTTTATATGATAGCAAAAGTTAATGTACTGGCTAGTGGTCATTTGGCCATCAGCTGTGGTCCATGGTAAAACTTTAACATTAGCATTTTTTTTGTTAGGAAACGCCTATTAAATTACATAAAGTCGAATAAAGTTTATTCATTAAATTACATGTTTCTGTGGTCAAAGGTCAAGTCATGGGGGCAAGAAATATGTTATAAAAAAAAAAAGCCATAGCTTGACAAACTTTTTTTTCTCAAATACTTTTTTCAACTTCAGACCCAAACTTGGTACATAATACCTGATGGTAAGAGCTTTCTATCCATTCTAATTTGGATGAACGCTCAGAAAGCTGAAAGGTTACAAGAGGTTGGCAAGTGTATGAAAATATCTCACTTTTTGGCTCACATGCGAAGCAAAAGTGAGTATGTTTTGGGCCAGTGGTCGTCCGTCCGCCGTTGCCCGTGGTAAACTTTAACGTTGGCCACATTCTTCAAACTTGGCCCAAGGATACTTTGTGGTAAGACCTTTCTAAACATACCAATTTGAGTGACCTCTCACAAAGGTCAAGGTCACAGGGATCAGGAAATTGGTCAAAAATAGCAATATTTTGACATAATTTTTTTTTTCTCAAATACTATTCACAACTTCAAACCCAAACTTGCTACAAAGATACCTGACAGTAAGACCTTTCTATAGGTACTAATTTGGTTGATCCCTCGAAAAGGTCAAGGGTCACAAGAGCTCAGGAAATAGGTTCAAAATAGCCATATTTTTGGCATAATTTATTTTTTCTCAAGTACTATTCACAACTTCAAACCCAAACTTGGTAAAAAGATACCTGATGGTAAGACCTTTCTATACGTACTAATTTGGTTGATCCCTCAGAAAGGTCAAGGGTCACAAGAGCTCAGGAAATAGGTTCAAAATATCCATATTTTGACAAAAGATGTTTTTTTCTCAAATACTCTTAACAATTTCAAACCCAAACTTGGTACAGAGATACCTTATTGTAAGACCTATCTATGCATACTAATTTGGATGACCCCTCAGAAAGGTCAAGGGTCACAAGGGCTCAGGAAATAGGTCCGAAATAGCCATATTTGGACAAAGGATGCTTTTTCTCAAATACTATTCACAAATTTAAACCCAAACTTGCTACAGAGATACCTGATGGGAAGACCTTTCTATGCGCACTAATTTGGTTGATCCCTTGGAAAGGTCAAGGGTCACGAGAGCTGAGGAAATAGGTCTAAATTAGCCATATTTTGACAAAGATGTTTTTTCTCAAATACTACAGTGGAGTCCAGTTAACACGAACTCGCTTTACACGAAATTCCGGTTAACACGAACCGTTTTTGCATTCCCGGCCGACGGCCTTCTTATTCTGTATTAAAATATCACTGATAACACGAA
>BTPG01000004.1:79224222-79296817 GCA_036245525.1 Semisulcospira habei | reverse complement strand
CGTCTGGGTGAAGTACGGCGGACAACCGAAGAGGAGTGCCGATCACGGGAAGAAGGTCGACGATGGCGGTGACGCGGCGAACGCATCGAACGGTGCGAAGGCGAGCGCGACCGAGCGCGCGACGAGGAGAGGCGGGGGGAGCGGCGACGCTCCCGGCGGGGGGAACGATCCTTCCGGCGGCGCTCGCGGGGCGAGCGCGAGTGTCTAGCACTGACGGTGGAACGGGAAAGGTCGGGGGCGCGACTGTGTCGCGTAGGTTGAGGCTGACGTCTCTCCTGGCCGGACTCAGTGAGAAGGGCTCTATGCCGGTGTACAGATCCTCCGGAAGGATCAGCGGGCTTATCGTGGAGAGAGAGAGGAGCAAGGCCAGTCAACGTGGGACGGCTCGTGGCGAACTGCTGCAGGCCGGGCTCAGTGAGGCGGGCGCTTTGCCGGCAAACAGACCCTCCGGAAGGGTCAGCGGGCGTGGCAGCAGTGGCAGTCCTCTGGTCAGCGAACAACGCAGGGTCCCGACGATCAATCCGTTCCGAGAGGCCGAGGCGAGGAAGAGCGGTCGTTACCACAGGGGCGACGTCAACCGGAGTGGGACGAGAGATAGCAGACGGAGGTCGCTCTCGCCGGTAAAAACTCCAGAGGTCAGACCAACGGATCTCCGGCCAGGTCGCACAGACATCGCAGAGATGGTCCGAGGCGCAGCCCGAGCAGGGGAGGCAGACCGCATGGTCGTCCGTCGGCCACTTGAAGTCGCCGCATTGAGAGCAGGTAAGCATTTGGTTCCTGCAACAGACAAAGAGCACAAGGTCGCAAAGGCGGACAAGGGAGCCTAGCCCCACACCAAGGTACTCCAAGCGCCGTAACCACCGGCGCGTAAATAGTGGCTACAGTCTCCCAGAGCTAAAGGGCCTTTAAGGTAGACGAACGGAGTGTGGGTGCCCGAAGGCCCTACGAGAACAGAAACCCTAGCCTACAAGGCAACGTCTTCTCGTAACAGTGAAATACCAAAGGAGGGAAGGCGACGTCCCTCGAGGAGACTCGTAAAAAAGGTCGTGCAAGGCGCCGAAGCGTAAGCTCAACAACTGGCGCCCACGTAGTAGCAAAGCCGAAAGGAAAGCCCAACGGTAGCCGGCTCTCGGCCCGAGGGCCGGCTGTGGGAAACTACCACTACCTTACCTCCGAGACGAATCGGGAACAGGGGGAAGGGTAGTCATACACCTCCACAGCCTAGAGGAGAGCAGCAGAACGACGCCAGCAGAGGCAGGGCACAAGAAGGCAGGTCAGCGCTAGGAGGCGCAGAGCACACGAAGAGGCAACGAGCGTAGGCAAGAGAAGGACCGGTCGAAGCGGCGCGAGAGCAAGGCCAGACACGTCTTCTCTGTACGAGCGAAGTAGCAAAACTGGCCGGTCTCGTGACCGGAGCTGGTAAGGCGGGAAACGGGAGACAACTCTCGGCCCCTCTAGGGGGGGTTCCCCGAGTGCCTCCCGGGTTGTGTGGGCACACAACGGGTAAGTAGGCTAAAATTGAGCTAGAAGTAGACATTTCCATAAAGTCATGTCATCGGTAATGTTTTTGAGGAAACAAATACAAAAACATTTTGAAATCAGGATGAAGATTTCATCCCAAAATCTACTGCATGAGCTCACTTCCAACTTTTAATCGTTTGCGGGTCAGTAGCGGTTTTTGTCGCGATGATTCCTATCGGAATCATCGCAACAAAAACCGCTACTGTCATGCAAAGGGTTAAAAACATTCACAATCAGACTGGCAGCACTCTTCGTATAAGCCACCAACAAAAGGTGCTCATTCCTGAACGCCATGAAAATTACTCACTCCTCGGCCAGTTGCATGTCTTGTAACAAGTGGATGTAAATAGCCAGGGCCTGCTCGTGACGCCCCAGCCGGCCCAACAGTATCGCTCTCTCTTCATGGAAACCTGAAATATTTAATACATTCAGTTAACACATTCTGCCCCAGGAACAAAACCCCCAAATTTTGAAGTTGCAATCTGAAAGACTATTACAATTCTAGAGACAATATGCAATCCAGACCAAAAAGGTGACTGCCAAGCGTGTAAAATGCAACGAAAAACCCAACAGAGAAAGAAACACTCCTAGAAAAGACAGTTACAACACAATTTATTAATATTTCGCGTAAATACCCTTTTTCAAAATAGACAAACAAGCTAATATAGAGATCAGTAGCTACTTATCTTCATTTATTGCAGACGGAATGTGGCAAATGAAGAGTAAATACCCGAAATATTAATCAACTGTGTTGTAACTGTCTTTCCTAAGCGTGTTTCTTTCTCCGTTGGGTACTTTTAGAGACAGATTGAGCATGACAGTTCAAGGGTGGTGCCAGAATAGCTTGGCACCTAAGGGTGCCAAGCTATTCTGGCACCACCCTTGAACTATCATGCTCGATCCATGTCTTGCTGTGGTGTGATGGGGCTGAATGAGTTTAACCACTTCACTATCAGTGGACACAGGCTGTATATTTGAAATCATTGTAAATTCAACACCAAAGATCCACATCCGGGAAAGGAACATGGATACAAAGCAGTGTCAGCAAGATACATAGATCCTCGTGGGCCCACGCAACATGGTTTTGGGGACGCAGGCTGATCTATACCTCTTGCAGTTGGGTGGGTTTAAGTTTTTCTTGGCAGTGAAGAGGTTAATAACCTGCTTATTCACCTTGCTCTGGGTGGAGTATATGTCGGCATCAATCCATCTTGATGAGATTGCCAAGAAAACCAGAATAGCAAAGCCTCTCACGTGTATGAACGATCCAATGAGCGACTTAGCTCACTGCTGCTGCGACTAGGTGGCGTAAACACAGTAGGGACTAAACTCGACATTCTCAGTGTTTTAGTTGATCCCTGTCCGTGAACAGTATCTTTGGTCCTCGCAACATATTGCATGCCACATATATGTCGTTTTTCTGTTCACAGGCTTTCATTTTCATCTGGTATATCGCACAGTAGGATTAGTTAATGTAATTTACTGCGCTTAACGTGTCTGGATTCTATGTCATTCAATAGGGCACCGAGTTTGGGAGCTATATACCTGTGGCCTGTAGTGTAGTGCGAGTACTGAAGCCTATGCACACGAACAGCTATCACCTAAGACACCGAGAATAGTGACTTTTCCCATTATAAGAGCAGCGACACCACACGGCAGCAGGACAAGACAATTTCAGCTAGGTCGACCATTCTAACGCAAGTTTTTACCTACAATGTTTTCTCAGAATGTGTGCACTTTTTACACTTTGGTCAATCTCCCATGACCCTTGACCTCTGCGAGTAGTAAAACAAAATAGTATGCATAGAAAGGTCTTATCAGCTACATCTATTTTTCTGCTAAATTGGGTTGAAAAGTTGTGCAAAAACGTGCTGATGAAAGCTAACATTCTACCTTTTCAGATCATTTGCCGATCTCTTGTGACCCTTGGCCTTTGAATAGTGTTTGAGAAAAAACAAATTAATTCTCTGGCCGTCAAAAGAGTTTTTTGTCCCAAGATTCCTACAGGAATCATCACGACAAAAAGCACTACAGCCAAAAGGTTAAACATCAAAGTTACTTACCATCCAGCGGAAAGCGGGTGAGGAGCCGTTCAGGAATGTAGTATTTGGAATCGTGGAGAAACTTGATCAGTTTGGCGCGGTTTTCACCTAGCTCCCCTGGTTCTTTGCCAGCTTTGTTTGGCAAATGACCTGCTAGACAGACACACACGCTAACAACTTGCTAGACAACCTTGCAGTGGAAAAAAAGCATTTCTTTCACCCCCTGTGCATGCAGCAAGCACAAGAGGTTATAATTATTCATTGATTGTGACATGCACAAGGCGGTAGCTAATAAAGATCAAAATGGAAAGTGTTTTCAGATTAATAATCAAAGCCTGACATAACAAGGATTCTGTATATTCTTTGAACATAAACAGGGTGGACTTTCAATATCAAGAGACTTACATTTTTCATGAGCAGTTGCAGGGGCTCATGGAAAATGTAAGCTTATTGATAATGAAAGATTCTATTCCTTTTGCAAGAGACTTGTGGAGAGCTTACCTTCAGGTAGAGAATGGATGTAGGAGTCCATAAGCCCTTGAACTCGGTCTTTCAGCAACATCACCAGGCGATTATGGAACTCCGGAGTTTCATCATCACAATCTAACACTATATGCTCCTGAAACAAATGAAAACAAGATTCGAGTCTTAAAACCACTGAAAAATAAATTTTTCTCTAAAATGTATTTTTTCGAAAAATACTTACCGATGACATTTCTGTTAGGAATAGTGTCTTAGCTAGCCTAATTTCAGCCAAAATTATTGGTTGTGTACCTATATGGCAGGGGAGGCAACAAGGGGCGCCATAACCTAGCCAGTATCCTGAGTAGCCTCCCTTCCATCCCCATCCGGGCACATGCCCACCGTATTCCCGCCAGTCTGTTTGCTTAGCTGACAAGTGGCAAGTGGGGCAGGCTCCAGGGTCATTCGAGTAATGTCATCGGTAAGTATTTTTTTAAAAAATACATTTTAGAGAAAAATTAATTTGTTTCCTTAAAACACATTACCGATGACATTACTGTTAGGAAGAATTGCAAAGAGGAGGTGGTTGCCGCTTATAACGCCCCTAACCTCCCAAAACTGCCAACGAGACCCGCCCTCCCTGGAGCAACCTCCCGATAATTTCAGCTAAGAATTGCCTACGGTACCGAGGGTGCCAGGAGGGAGTGTTGCGCCGCGGTGATGTCTCCCACCAGCGCTATGTTTTCCCGCTGGCAGGAGAGGACCCGATAGGTTCTCGAGTTGGCTGGAGAGGTCCCTCAGGTAGAATCGGGTGAAAGTTGACTCCACTCGCCAGCCCACGGCCGCCACAATGTCTTTGACGGCGCAGTAGCGGTCGAATGCGAGGCTTGCGGCCATGGCTCTGACCTCATGCGCCCTGATGTTCATTCCCTTGGCTGCATCAGGGGAGAGGTCCTGATAGGTGGCGCGTATCACCCATCGGAGCCAGGAGGATACTGTCTGGGCTGAGATGCCATTTCTACCTGGGGACAGAGGGAGGAATAGGCGTGTGCGTCCCTTGCGTAGTGGCTTGGTCCGGCGCAGGTACACACGTAAGGCTCTCACCGGGTCCTGCTGTCTGGTCTCCCGGACAGGGTCTGAATCCCCCAAGGGCCGAATGGTGACCATCTGTGGGGTGACCAATGGAGACCGGGTCTTGGCTAGGAAGCCGGGTAGGTCAGCAGTTGCACAGAGCCATCCGTACGGAACTGTAAGCCTGAGGGGCGTGCTGATAGAGCGTGCAGTTCGCTGAGCCTGGCAGCAGTGGCGAAAGTCAGTCGGAAGTAGGTTTTCTGCGTCATGTCGGCCGTCCGCGCCAACTGGAGTGGTTCAAAGCGTTCCGAGTCAAGCCACGTTAGCCCCCAGGTTAGGTCCCATCGCGGCACCAGCGAGCAAAGGGCAGAATGTGTAGACCAAAGTGGGCCATAAGGTCGGCGAGGTCTTTGCAGTCACCGGGGTCGGTCGGCCCAAATGGCGGTACGCGTCAGCGATCATGGCCAGTTAGTCCCTAATGGTGATTGGTGCCAAGCTGGTCGGTAAAGAGCCAGAGGAAGAACTCCACCCGCTGGGGGACCATCAGGTCTATGGGGGAGAGGCGCTCGTCGTCACATCAGTCGTACAGGACTCACCACTTTCCCTAGTAGACTCGCCTGGTCAAGTCTCTGCGGACTGTAGAGATAGCTCCCACCGCTGCACCTGAGAAGCCCCTAGCGTCGAGGGCTTGCCGCACCACCTCTAAGCATGGGGGAGGAGTTGCTCAGGGCACGGAAGGTACCACGCCCACCGTGTCTGCTGAAGCATCGTGCGTGGGGTGGAGAGCCGCAGAGGGGGGCCCACGGCGAGGTTCAGGAGGTCAGTGGTCCACGAGCATGTCCAGCAGCATGGATCCACCAGGAACAGGACTGCATTGCAACCTTGAGCTTGAGCAGGACCTTTGGGACGCACACCGTAAGTGGGTAGGCGAAAGCGAGGAGACCGTCCCATGGAAGGGAGAGAGAGAGAGCGTCAACCGCAGTGAGGACGGAGCATCGGCAGCCCCCGAACCTGAGACTCAAGGTCGTCCGTTGAAGCAGCTGAAGCGGGGGCAGTAGAGATGTCCTAGGGGAAGTAGGTCCGCTGCTGTACTCACCAGGCCCAGAAGCTGAAGTCACCCTCTGTTGGGGATCGCTCCCTCTTGAGACACCTGCCGCGCTAGGTTCGCCAACTTCTGAATTTGCTGCTCCAGAAGCCGCACTTTGTTGAGGTTGGTGCGAATTTCATCCCTAGGTGGATAAGCGGCGTGACGGCGTGAGGTCGGACTTGCCCACGTTGACCAGAAAGCCGAGCCTGTCAAGGAGATCTAGAAGTACACCTCGGTTCTTCTCCAAGGATGCCTCTGACCGGTTCCGCAAGAAAAGATTGTCTAGGTAGGTCGACGTCGACGAAGACGTCCGCCTGGCCTTGTCTAGTACAGCGCCCATGATGCGGGTGAACACCCAGTGGCTGCGGTTGACACTGAAGGGAAGCGCACGACACTGGTAGACCACGCCGTCGAAGGGGAAGCGGAGGTAATGTCTGGAGACGGGGTGCCTGGGCACGAGCAGAATGCATCCGACAGGTCCAGGTTGACGGCCAAGTCCATAGGCTGCACTGCGGCGCAAAGGCTTGGGCGTGTGCGCGTATGTGAAGCCTCTTTGCTCCCTGCGGGGAGAGGTCCAGGTAGGTGAACCGCGTGACCCAGCGTAGCCAGGAAGACATCGTCTGATCTGTTATGTCAGATCTGCTGGGTTTGAATGGTAGGAAGAGGCATGAGCGTCCTCTCCGGACGGCTTTGGATAGTCGCAGATAACGCGTCGGGCGCGCACAGGATCCTGTTGCCTGGTTTCCCGGGGAGAGTTCACGTTTCTCAGCAGCCGTAAGGTGAACACCTGTGGCGCAGTCAGAGGAGACCTAGACTAGGCAAGGGAGGCAGGGTCCGTGAGGAGCTGCACGGAACCATCCGCTTTAAGTGCAGGCAGGCAGGGCGCGCTGACAGCGCGTGTAGCTCGCTAACTCGAGCCGCGGTGGCAAGGCCAACAGGAAGCATGTGTTATGAATCAAATCCACGAAGCAGGTCAAGGGCAGCGGTTCAAACCTGGCAGCGTTAAGCTACGTCGGTATCCAGGGTAGGACCCAGCGAGGAATGAGCGAGTAGGGAACTGGCCACTGCAGGCCGAAGTGAGTCATAGGGTCGGCGAGGTCTTTGCAGTCGCCGGGATTCGGGTGGCCGAGGTGCCGGTAAGTGTCAGCAATCATGGACAGGTACCCCCTGATGGTGATAGGGGCCAACCCTTGGTCTCCAAAGAGCCAGAGGAAGAAGTCTGCGAGCTGGGGATTCGTCAGTTCGGTGGGGGCGAGGCACTGGTTGTCGCACCATGAGCATAGGACTCACCATTTTTCCTCGTAGACGCGTCTGGTCGAGGGTCTGCGGGCAGTAGCGATCGCCTCCACTGCTGCACTTGAGAAGCCTCTAGAGGTGAGGGCTTGCCGCACAATCTCCAAGCGTGAAGGAGGAGCCGCTCCGGGCACGGGTGGAACAGCAGCTGGTTGAGCATGGTGCTCGGCGTAGGTAGCAGCAGGGGGGCGGGGGGGGGGGGGGGGGCGTGGCGAGGCTGAGGAGGTCGATGGTCCAAGGGCGGTTCCATGAGAACGGGGCAACCAACAAGATGACCGCATTGCATCCTTAAAGCTTGAGGAGGACTTGGGGACGAGAACCGTCAGGGGGTAAGCGTACATAATGAGACCGTCCCAGGGAATGGAGAGCGCATCGACCGCCCAGGCAAGGGGGTCGGGGATCGGGGAGATGAAGAGGGGAAGCTGGTGATTCCAACTCGTAGTGAACAGGTCGATCATAGAGGCCTCCCAATGATCGCAGATCATCGGAAAGACTACTCTGTGGCAGCCTTCTGCAGAAGGGAGGTCACCTCTCCGCGCAGGGCGGAGGCCTTGAGGTGCACGATCGGGAACTCGGTCCAAGGTGGGAAGCATCGTAGCTGTGATGGCGAGAGAAAGACGATCCGGAGGCCGCAGCGTAGCTGGGCCAGCGGTCAGAGAGGGCGTCCTTCACCGATTGCCACGAGTCACCGAAGAGCAGAGTACCTCCAAGGGGGGACGCGACGCAGCTGAGTACGCAGATCGGCAGGCATTCCATGGCAGGCTTGAAGCAAGGAATCCCGACACATTAAGACGCAAAAGGCGGCGGCTGCCATGGCGTTGACCGAAGGATGGTATGTCGCCCGGTTGGCCACTACCGCAAGAGCGAGGAGGTCTCCAAGTCGGGGCGTGAGCGAAGGACGCCTGGGGTCCTCAACGCGGCGAACGAAGGCTTGGGACAGGAGCTCCAGGAAACCCGAACAAGCCAGGGTGTTATGGACGAGGGTAGCTGTCCTATCCAACCCGCGCGGAAGGAAGTCTGAGCAGAGTGGGGCCACCCGCTGTGTCAAGGCCGGAGGATCCACCGGAGGGAGAGTGGCGGAGAATGACTGGGAATGGCCCGCGTACCAGTCGTGGAGGAAGGAGACGTCAAGTCCGGCTGGTCACCTACGGTCCGAAGAATCGTCATCGCAACCAGCGGCTTGTTGGAGGCCTGAACTCCTGCACTTGACGGGCCGCGTCGACGAAGGCGGAGACCTTCCTCTGAGGGGGGGGCGTGGGGCAGGCGTCTGCTGGAAAGGTCGCAGTGAAAAACCGAGCAGTCTTGTCGAGGGCCAGCAGTGTCTCCACACGAGAAGCCGATGGAAGCCTAGGGGAGTCCGGGTCATCGCGGGAGTGGGGCGAGGGCGAGCGGCTGTCAACATCGCACAGGGCCGAGATGGAGTCCTCGGGGAGTAGACTCAGGGTCTCGTCGTCCACGGGGCGGGTGGGTACGTGGGAGGAGCCCTCAGTAGCAGGGGCCCGACGAGACGTAAAAACGGCTATCCTGCGGCCCACGGCTCTCCAGGGACAAGAAGTGTTGACGGCGAGAGGACGACGAACGCAGCGAGTCGCGACAAGGCAACGGGGGGCTGGAGCGTGGTGAGCGTCTGACACGGGGAGAGCAACTGCGATGCCGGGAGCGGGGACGACGATCCCTCACAGGCGAACTCCTGGTGGTCGCCTCCGGGGAGAAGACGAACGGCGCCGAGGGCGCCGGGCGAGGGAACTGAACGTTGGGAGGGAGCGCGCGACGAAGCGGCACGCGAAGAGGACGAGGATGGTCAGGGGCTGCGGCCGTGATCGTGGTGTATGGTCCTGTCCTTCCGACGGAGCCCATCGGGCGAGTGAGAGTGTCTGGAGCTGGTGGTGGAACGGGAGGTGTCGGGTCCGTGGCTGGACTTCGAACGCCGGGGCGCAAGTCTCTGCTGGCCGAGCTCAATGAGGCGGGTGCTCTGCCAGCATTTAGACCCCTCGGAGGAGTCAGTGGGCTTTTCGAGGAAAGACATACGAGGACTGCCAGTTTCTAAGGCATGGCGCAAGGCGCGATGCTGCAGGCCGGGCTCAGCGAGGCAGGCACTCTGCCGGCATTTAGACCCCTCAGAAGGGTCAGCGGGCTTGGCAGTGGACGCAGTCCTGTGGTAAGTACCTTTGGCGTGTGTCCGACGTGTCAGCCATTCCAAAAAGGCCGGGTCGGGTAGGAGCGGTCACTTCTCCAGAAGCGGATGGGGGCAGCAAAGGAGTCGGTCATTCGCTAGCTGGCATAGGGCGCTCGCGCCGGTAGAACTCCAAGGTGAGACCACGTAGCTCGGACCAGGACGAGCAGACATCACAGAGGTGGTCCGAGGAGCAGCCAGCACAGGGGAGGCAGACCGCATGGTCATCCGTCGGCCACTGGGAATCGCCACACAGAGAGCATGTAAGCACCTGGGAGCTGCAACACACATCAGGCATGCTAGGCGACCAAACGTGGGCACCTGAGAGCATAATACCAGCGACAAGAGGTGCCTCTGGTCGAATCAACAGCGACACGTCTGACACAACACGCTAAAAGGCGAGGGCACAAGGGGCCATGCCAAGCTAAGACGATCGTCGGGGGCACAATGGTACAACAAAGTACAAATGAAATGAAGCGCCACTGACTAACGGTGGGGCTAACCACCCATAAACGGCGAGGGCACGAGGGGCCCCGCCAAGCTAAGACGAGCGTCAGGCGCGCAATGATACAACAAAGTACAAGCAAAACATAGTGCCGTTGAACAATTGGTGCTAGCCACTCGCTAACGGCGAGGGCACGAGGGGCCCTGCCAAGCTAAGACGAGCGTCGGGCGCGCAATGGTACAACAAAGTACAAGCAAAACGTAGCGCCGCTGAACAATTGTCGCTAACCACCCGCTAACGGCGTGGGCACGAGGGGCCCCGCCAAGCTAAGACGAGCGTCGGGTGTCAGAAAATACGACGTATGAAAAGAGAAAACAAGGCGCCCCAGGTGCAGCTGGGGCCCGGCTTGGGGCCCAGCCGAGGGCTGTTACCGCTACCTTACCTCTCAGACAAAGCGGGGACAGGGGGAACCTCCATAACACCGGCCCGGCGCAAGGCGGAAAGCGGGCCACACCAGGCAGGCGCAGAAGAGGCAACGGTAGCCGAGGCAAACGAAGCCCCCTCAGCAGGAACCTGCAGGGGAGAAGCACTGCAGGACAGCCAGAGGAGAACATGAAGTCCAAAGTCGTGAAGCAGGACGACCAGTCACCGATCAAAGCAACACAGGTAGAGTCCCAGGCTAACGCTGAACACGTCTTCACAGCGCGAGCTAAGTAGGACGACTGGTTGGTCTACCACGTGACCCGGAACCGGTAGGGCAGGTACGGGAGACAACTCTCAGCCCCTCTGGGGGTTCCCCGAGTGCCTCCCTGGTTGTGTTGTAACACAACGGGTTCTTAGGCTAAAATTGAGCAAGTAGTAGACACTTCCTAGTAGTCATGTCATCGGTAATGTTTTTGAGGAAACAAATACAGTGACACACAATAAGAAATACACAGAATGAGAAAGAAGCATGTACAAAGTATCCTAAGGCCAAGTTTGAAGTCTGTGACCGGCACAACAAGCAACAGACAACCGTCCAGGTAAACACAAAGTGCTGGCAACACGGTGCTTGCATGGTGACAGCGAGGCATCGAATGCTGTGCTAGGCCTGTGTGCTGTTTGTATGCACCAGTTAAGCCTTTAAATAAATAGTTTCCCATGAAATTACCAACGTTAAACGTTTGTCATAGGCAAAAAAAGACACATGACAGACAACAGACAACAAACGACTCAGTATACAGGTTAACACTGTATTCAAAATTAGTGAGCCACAAATTCAAAATCCTGCGCTTACAAGGTAAGGGACAGCCAGAGCAGGGTCAATCTTCGCCAAATAGTCCATCACTTTCTGGCGGGGAAGTGAATCCACCTCAGGCAGGTCCTCGACAAAAATCTGCAAGACCAGTCAGCCTCATTATACATGTACTGTGATACCTGGCAGCCATAAAGTCAGACTGCACTATTTGCGGTCATGTTAATGCTACATAGGTTTATGAAGATAAAACACAGCAATCAAAACATCTTCTGGCTAACTAGCCCTAGTTGATCCAGGCACAGCCGTGCGAAGGACACCCATTGAGCAAAAGGTACTCTGGCTGACTCCAGCCTTAGCTGGCCCGCGCACAGTGGGCCAACTAAGGCTGAAGTTGGCCAGAGGACCTTTTCCTCATTCAGTGCCTACAGACCTGACCACATTATATCCAATTTTGTGATATTCTGATGTGTATAATACTGAGGCTGACCTGTGCCAGGAATGAATGGGCTAACTGAGATGCCACATGCCATTATTCTTTTGTCAGTATTTCTTGCTAACATGGAATCATTCTTTGGTCAGTATTTCTTTCTGAGTGACAAGACTGCCACTGCCATCGATAAAACCATCAGTAGTGCACATATTTATTCTATTTAACCCCACAGCTGTATCTCCCAAATTTTGGAGGTGTCAACTGATGACTACACACCAGTGGCACGAGATGGATCGACCATGATAATTCAAGGGTAGTGCCAGATGAGCATGGTGTCTGATGGCACCAAGCTGATCTGGAACTACCCTTGAATTATCATGGTCGTTCCATCTCAAACATCAGTGCATTGGGGATAAACACCACCTCTCTCTCTCTCTCTCTCTCTCTCTCTATATATATATATATATATATATACATGTAGTCATGATGACAAAAAGTCATTGGGCTGAGGCCAGCCTGAATTTACCTGTGCACATATGTGCCCAGTCACTCAGGTCAGCACCAGCCCGAGAACCTCAAAGCGTATTATGCGAGCTTCCAAACACATCCTTACCTTCAACCCATCCTCAGGATGTTTCTTCAGCACCCATTCAGCATATTCGAATATCAGGTCTAAATGATCAGCACCTATACAAATGTTTAACCCATATCATACTGCGGGTAAAAGCTTCAAATTTGCACAATGCCATATGCAAGCTACATTGTAGTACTTACAGATAAGGATATAGACCAATGGCTTTAGTTCAAGGGTGGTGCCAGAATAGCTTGGTCAAGCTATTCTGGCACTACCCTTGAACTATATTAGTCAAACTTATTTCACACACTGGTGTATTCCGAATGATAAGGGTTAATCAAACAATCTTAGATTTATTCAAATTTTTAGACCCACGTTTTTTTCTGTAAAAGCATTCTATCACTCTGAGCATCATCTCGCAACAATTCGTATCGATGAAATTTTAAAAACTGCACTTTCTCCAAGAAATCATCACATGACCACATAGTCAAATAACATAACCACAATTAGCCCTATGGCTGAAAATTTCAGAATATTGGAAATTGTCCACTGCGGACTGCACGCCAGTTCAGAAGATAATTTGACCATAATAACTCAACTGAAATTAAGCCTTTGTCTATTGGTAGCATTATTTATCGCGATGATTCCTGTTGGATTAAAAAAAGTGCCACCAACAGCCAAATGGTTATTATCAAATTATAAATTGACTGCCATAGTTCAAGGGAGGAGCGTGAGTAGCTTGGCACATTTTTGCATCCACCATGATAGTTCAAAGGAGGTGCCAAAATGGCTTGTCACTGCAAACATTGTTATTCTGGCACCATCTTTGAATTATGGTAGATACATCTTGTGTTGTTGTGTGTCAGAGCTGCACTGTTCAACATCCAATCTTACCAAGATGTTGTAGATATTGCACAGTCCTCTCATGGCCTTTGAGGGGCGAGTCCGGCCTCATTGCTTGCTTCATCAGCAGACCCAATGCTGTCAGCGGAAAGAAAACAAGAACTATCTGATTTATTCCACATACATACTGAGGCTGTATGTTCCACACTGCTGTAAAAACAATGTTGCGTTTATAATCCCTATTTGCACACAACCACCACTTCTGTAAACAACAACAGTGGCTGCATGTACCAGTGGGTTAACCCTTTGGCTGTCAGTAGTGACTTTTGTCATGATTTCTGTAGGCATCATTGATTATGACAAGTCACTACCGACAGCCACACGTTAAAAAAACAATAAAAAAAGAAACATGCTTTAGAATAACAAGCATAAAACTGTAAACCACAGCTGTTTTTTGTGTGCTTGTTTTTTTACAATCCTAGCAGTTACTCAGTTTACCTGTCTTTGGTCTCAAGCAAAAGAAGTATTTACCTTTCTGATGCATGCCTTTTGTCTCATAGAGAATAATGAGTTCACTGAATTTTTCTTTTTTCTTCAGCACCCGCTCGCTCTCTTCAATGTGGCAATTGTTGTCTTTCAGTCGCAGTAGTGGGGCCACCAGAGCTTCATTGGTCTGAAGTGAAGAAAATCAGACCAAAGACACACTCAATGACAATTAAAGACCACAGAACAAGCAAGTGTGTGGACAGATAAAACATGCATACCAAGGGGACTCCATCAAAGCTGGGAAAATAATAAAATAATTAGATCACTTTCCTTATGGCCCCCTAATTGCAAGCCCAGGACACAAAGTACATGACCCTGCAGGAATCAAAGCGACTGAAACTGCCACCGACACCCAAAGGGTTAATATGTCTGTTTGATTGGTTGGTTGGTTGTTTCTGCTTGTTTTATGGTTTTAAGGTTCTTGTCCCCACACACCAATGCTAATAGTAATACTGATAGCAGTTCTAACCTGTAGTCAATAATCCTTAGGTCCCAACAGACACAGTACTGGGAGACTATCTGCAACCACCCGACTTCCATTTTCTTGTGCAGACAGTGGTCATAATACAACTGCTGTCCCCACAAGCAAAAGACAGACACGCAGGCAAAGTAACCACCCACCCACCCCCACCCCGCCCCCTTCCAACCCCTCCAAACTCCCATGTGTTTACCAACCTGTAAATAACACTTGAGTAGTGTGGTGTCGATGATCTGACTCAGCTGTTTCTTGGAGCGGATGGTAGTGTTGCCCTCCATGATCGCTGTTGTCACCACCTCATCTTTCTTCATCACCTCGTTACGTTTCTGTCCCAACATTAAACATCAAGGGTTTGAGATGACTGCTTGCACTTGTATCCAATGTACTCTAAAAGGTGGGTAGGAATATGTGCTGGTAAAGGAGAAAACTACACATGTACTTTCATAGACCAAAGATCGCAGATGTAATTGGCTTAACCCTTATCATTCAAATACACCAGTGTGTGAAATAAGTTTGACTAAAATAGTTCAAGGGTAGTGCCAGAATAGCTTGGCACCTCTAGACGCCAAGCTATTCTGGCACCACCCTTAAACTAAAGCCATTGGTCTATATCCTTATCTGTAAGTACTATAATGTAGCTTACATATGGCTGTGTACAAATTTGATGCTTTTAGCCTCAGTATGATATGGGTTAACCCACTAGGATCTACGCCTGTTGTATCTGGGTATTGTTCGCCACGTCAAAGGAGAGAAAGGGCAAAAAGATAAATATCTAAAAGTAAACACTGCCAGGAGTGAAGGGGCTGCAAAATCTGAAAGCCAAACACTGAAATGCAGAAAAAGAATAAGACTCACAAATGACACAGCAATGACAAACAGACTGGTGCCAACTTTACACTGTTTCCATAACGAACCAGATGGCCCTCACACTGCAACAAGACATGGTTCAACCATAATAGTTCAAGGGTGGTGCCAGAATAGCTTGGCGCCATAAGGCGCCAAGCTATTCTGGCAGCACCCTTGAACTATCATGGCTGATCTACCCAGTATCTCCTGAACTGTTGTGTAATGAAATCTTCAGAGAGAGGAAGGGCGTTTTGACCACAAAGACCAATATGAGATGATGTGTTAATTCTAAAACAGCATTAATCTCTACCTGTGTGAGGTATTCTATGAGAGCAAGCAGACCTCTCTCAATCTCCTGACCCTCCAGCTCTGGCACTTTTTCTGGGTACTCCAATTTGCTGCGATAGTCCTGAGGCAGTAGATTCGGGTACAGACCTATTACGTGTGACGGATCTGTTTACAAACACAGCAACATGCTATTTCACAAATTTGATATGATGAAACACCCAACACTATACTGGCTGAGTGGCAGTATGTCAGCTTTAAGAGCTGTCTTTAGTCAGTACTGCCATGTATCTAGGGGTTTGAAGCAATATGACTTCACAATCACAATTCCAGTTTTTAAAAAAAACAACAAAAAACCAATATTGACAACACCCTTATGGCTCACGTGTAAGACCGATCTAAAACTAAATTCTGTCAGAAAATATAGCTATGTTTTACCTATTTCTGGACCTCCTGTGACCCTTGACCATACCGAGGGTTCAGCCAAATTAGCATGCATCAGGTATCTCTGTACCAAGTTTCAGTTTGAAGTTAAAAATAGTATTTGACAAAAACCAATTTTTGGTGAAAATATCACTATTTGTTTTACCTATTTTTGGAACTCCTGTGACCCTTGACCTTTCAAGGGGTCAGCCAAATTAGTATGCATAGAAAGGTCTTACCATCAGATATCTCTGTACCAAGTCTGGGTTTGAAGTTGAAAACTGTATTTGTCAAACAGTTTATGTCAAAATATGGCTCTTGACTTATTTCTGGACCCCTTGCGACCTTGATCTTTGAGGAAGGTCACTGAAATTGGTATGTTTAGATAGATCTTGCCACAAAGTACACTGCGGCCGAATTTGTAGCTTGAATAGCTTCCAAAAAAATGCCAACATTAACTCATTTAAGATGTGCTGCCTACGGATACGTGGCTTTCGCTGCATATTTGTATGCGGCACATCTCGAATAAGTTAAAGTTCTATGACGGCCAATGGACGGATGAACACTGGCCATTACTTTGCTATTGCACGTGAGCCCAAAAAAGAAAATACCTGTATACCGGTACTGAGTAATTAACATCAGTACTTGTAATAGAGAAACACATTATTGTACATGTGTATTTTTAAACTGTCTATCCGAAGTGTTAGAAAAATGAATTTTTCTCTAAAATGTATTTTTTTGAAAAATACTTACCGATGACATTACTGTTAGGAATAGTGTCTTAGCTAGACTAATTTTAGCCAAAATTGTTGTGTACCTACATGGCAAGGGAGGCAACAAGGGGCACAATAACCTAACCAGTAACCCGAGTAGCCTCCCTTCCAACCCCATCCGGGCACGCACCCACCGGATTCCCGCCAGTCTGTTTGCTTAGCGGACCAGCGGCAAGCGGGGCTGGTGGGAGGGTCATCCGAGTAATGTCATCAGTAAGTATTTTTTGAAAAAATACATTTTAGAGAAAAATTCATTTGTTTCCTCAAAACACATTACCGATGACATTACTGTTAGGAAGAATAGCGAAGAGGAGGTGGGTGCCGCTTATAACGCCCCTAACCCCTAAATACTGCCAACGAGACCCACCATCCCTGGAGCAACCTCCCGATAATTTCAGCTAAGAATTACCGGGAGGGAGTGTTGCGCCGCTGCGATGTCTCCCACCAGCAATAGGTTCTCGCGCTGGCTGGAGAGGTCCCTCAGGAAGAAACGGGCAAAAGTCGACTCTACTCACCAGTCCACGGCCGCCACAATGTCTTTGACAGCGCAGTTGCGGTCGAATGCGAGGCTTGCGGCCATAGCTCTGACCTTGTGCACCCTGATGTTCATTCGTTTGGCTGCATCAGGGGAGAGGTCCTATCACTCATTGGAGCCAGGAGGATATCGTCTGGGCCGAGATGTCATTTCTACCTGGGGACAGAGGGAGGAATAGGCGGGTGTGTCCCCTGCGTAGCGGCTTGGTCTGGCACAGGTACACACATAAGACTCTCACTGGGTCCTGCTGTCTGGTCTCTCGGGTAGAGCCTGAATCTCTCAAGGGTTGAACGGTGACCATCTGTGGGGTGGCCAATGGAGACCGGGTCTTGGCTAGGAAAGCCGGGTCGGGTAGCAGTTGTACAGAGCCGTCCGTTCGAAACTGCAAGCATGAGAGATGTGCTGATAGAGCGTGCAGCTCGCTGACCCTGGAAGCAGTGGCGAGTGCCAGTAGGAAGCAGGTCTTCCGTGTCACGTCAGGCAACCGTGCCAACTGGAGTGGTGAGCCACGTTAGTAACCAGGGTAGGTCCCATCGCGGCACCAGCGAGCGAAGGGCAGAACGTTGTAGACCGAAATGAGCCATAAGGTCGGCGAGGTCTTTGCAATTACCAGGGTCAGGTCGTCCCAAATGCCAGTACGTGTCAGCGATCATGGCCAGGTAGCCCCGAATGGTGATTGGCGCCAAAAGCTGGTCGGTGAAGAGCCAGAGGAAGAACTCCACCAGCTGGGGAACCGTCAGATCCGTGGGGGAGAGGCGCTTGTCGTCACACCAGTTGCACAGGACTCGCCACTTGCCCTCGTAAACTCGTCTGGTCGAGGGTCTGCGGGTTGTAGCGATAGCTTCCGCTGCTGGACTTGAGAAGCCTCTAGTGGCGAGGGCTTGACGCACAACCTCCAGGCATGGAGGAGGAGTCGTTCGGGGCACGGATGGTACAGCGCCTGCCGTGGTTGCTTGAGCATCGTGTGTGGGGTGGGAAGACGATTACGAAACCAAGCCAAGTACATGGCATATGCCGACGCCCCTTTCCCTCTCCCCTGAGCGCCGGTCGCGGGCAATAACCGAGGTTTTACCTTGCCATTACGGAGAGACCAGTGAACCAACGAAGGTCGGAGGGGACCAACCAAGTCACAGCGGCGACGCCCAGCCCCAACCACCGGCATAGGCCCCACCAAGTCCGCCGCAGGCTCGCCGAAGTCCAGTGCAACTCCACACGAAACTTCAGGAAGGTAAATCCCACAGGTAAAAGCTTCCAAGCTTAGCACAGCTTAGTTCAGTAGCTATCACAGAGCACACAGTAGCTAGCACAGATACGTGAAGAGAGTCCAAGTCACACGATGACCGGTCACACCATACACAGCCGTAGAGAGACGTCTAGGTACACAACCATCCACAGTCTAGCCAAGAAACAGACTGGCGGGAATCCGGTGAGCGCGTGCCACGGATGGGGTTGGAAGGGAGGCTACTCGGGTTACTGGCTAGGTTATAGCGCCCCTTGTTGCCTCCTGTGCCATGTAGGTACACAACAATTTTGGCTGAAATTAGTCTAGCTAAGACACTATTTCTAACAGTGATGTCATCGGTAATGTGTTTTGAGGAAACAAATACACACTTGGAGCTCCCGTACAGCCTCAAAATAGGTCAACTAAAACATTCTGCAGTGCAGCAGAAATCATTCTCAAGCAAATGTTAAAATCAACCAGGCCGCTGTCTTACAAATATCACCCTCCATAAAATTACAGATCATTTATGAAACATTTGCAAAACTGGAGTGTTGCACTGTAATATGATTACAGTCCAGCAAATAAAGCCTTGTGCCCTTCGGCTTAACCCCTTCCCTACCAAAAAAAAAAGAAACAAAAGCCAACTGCAAGAGACATAGATCCTCATGAGCCCCTGCAGTTGCAGGGGCTCATGAGGATCTATGCCTCTTGCTCTTTGTATCCATGTTGATTAGATGCTTGGGGGTCTTTGGTGTTGATTTAACAAAGATTTCATAAACACAATCTGCATCCACTGGCAAGGAAAGGGCTGATATGTGACTGTCATGACTGAAAACACAAACAGCTTTGTCTGGACCCTAACTTTCATCAGAATTTTTTTCCCCAAAGACCATGGTTACTTAAACAGCGCTGATTTACAGTAGAGCTACAGGAAGAAATATTCATTTTTCTTTAAAAGGTATTTTTTCGAAAAATACTTACCGATGACATGACTCAAACGACCCTCCCTCCCCACCCGGGTCTGCCCTGGGGGACTTGGGTGGGGTTAGGTACTTTTTAGTTCCCAGGGTCACCCTGGTCAGCCCCACAGGGTGAGTTTTTCTCTCTATTCTGGGGCATGTGTTTCTGTCTACCCTTGGTCCATTCACCTGTATTTGTCTTTTTAAAACTCTCCCAACTGTCTGCACTGCCTGTAGCTCTTGATGTTGGATGTGTGTTGCTAAATGGTCTTAGTTTTATTTAGACCCCATGTTGTAGGTTTATTTAACGTATTTGACCGGCTGGCGACATACATTCAATTTTCTGTTTAGTTTTTTTTTTCACAAGCAGTGCAGGCACGTCCTGAGAAAGCCTTGTTGCTGTCGGGACGTTAAGCAATGTACAATCAATCAATCAAACGACCCTCCCACCTGCCCCGCTTGCCGCTCGTGCGCCAAGTATCCTGACTGAGGGATTATGGGTACCCGGCTTCCGGGTGGTGGGTATAGGGAGACAACTCTTGGTCCCCTCGGGGTTCCCCGAGTGCCTCCCGGGTTGTGTTTTTACACAACTGGCTCTTAGGCTAGAATGAGTAAGTAGTAGACACTTCCATTCAGTCATGTCATCGGTAAGTATTTTTCGAAAAAATACCTTTTAAAGAAAAATGAATTTGTTTCTTCAAAAACATTACCGATGACATGACTGAATGGAAGAATTGCGAAGAGGAGGTGGGTGCCGCGCTCCAGCACACCTTAGGGCCCAATGGCCGTCCTCCCTACCGCAAACTCCCGACGACCCTAGGTAGGTGAATACCTACGGCGCTGAGGCGCCCGGAGGGAGTTGTGCCCCCCGCAAAACGCCCCCAGCAGAGCGAGGAGTCTCGCTGGCCTGGCAGAACTCTGCGATTGCGGCGGGCGAAGTCATCCTGCCCGCCAGCCTCCAGTAGCCACGAAGTGTAGGACCGAACAGTCCCTGACGAATGTGACGTTCGAGGCCATGCAAGTGCCTTGATAACGTAACTGTAGCCTCTAACCTCCCTGAGGGAGGGGTCCTGTAATTCCGAACGTATGACTGAGCTGAGCCAGGAAGAACGTCCGGCATGTAGCGTCAGCGGTGCCGGAACCGGCAAGAGGCGAGCACGTCCGTAGCGAACGGCTATGTCGTAGGCACACGTGAGGCTTGTACAGGTATTGCTACGTGGTCTCCTGGTGGCATAGCGCCCCGTAAGCGGGCGCAAGGTGAACCCGTGGACCAAATGCGCGACGGTCCAGGTAAGGTATGGTCCGAGAGGAGCTGTACTTAAGTGTTCCCTCGAACTGTAGGCAGACTGGGCGAGTCGTAGCTCCTGAAGCTCGTTAACCAATCCACCATGGCAACATCCCTCAGGCGCCGTATGGCGGCAAGGGCAAGACGTAGCATGCGATGACTCCTCACCCGGGGAGTCGACAGGAGGCTCCGGACGAGCGTGTGTAAGTCTCTCCGAACCGGGCTCCGAGGAGAGGCGGGTTATCTGCCGGCAAGTGGCCCCCAGCAGGATCCCGGCGGCTTACTTGGAGACGAGTGGGTACCGAGATTGGACGTGGGACGTCGCCCAGCGCGACTCCCTGAACTGGGCTCTGTGAGGCGAGTACTCTGCTTCTCAAAGCTGTGTCTGGGCTCGCTCCGTCCGGGTAGCGGCTGTCACGACACGCCTGACGGAGTCAGGGCGCCGTGGACAATATGAGTGCAGACACTCGAGAAAACCCACCCACTCTAAATAAATAACGCAACGCCAGTGATAACAAACAAATCCTTTATTACCTACCCTTACTCTAACTCCCACCCCGACCCACTAACGCCCCACACACTCACACATACCCACACATGCACTCATAACGTATTAACACTTAAAAAAGATTAACATATAAAAAAATGACTAACAAGTGAAAATGACTAACAGGTGAATATGACTAACAGGTGAATATGACTAACAGATGAATATGACTAACAGGTGATAATGACTAATATGTCCAACGGCTATACAAGGCGGGTAACTTTGTCGCTGTACAGTGTCCTCTGTCCCACACTAGACAGGGTGGCTCATAACGTACGAGTACTACCCCTGCACCACAGAGCACCGTCGCCGCGCTTGCCCACGCACGCCTGTGACCGACGCTCAGAACGTAGAATCAGCCTGCTGTAGCCCAACGTGCTTGTCCAACAGGACCGGCTAGCGAAGGCGTTCCGACTCCCGATGATGCGTCACCGTTGGTCGTGGATGATGAGATCGAAGAACGAAATCTTCGAAGCCAATGATCGAAGCCAATGATCGAAGCCAGTGCACTGGAAAAGGGCGCATTGTCAGTCAAAGTGCCAACACAGTTAATTCTGGCCTATTTGACACGCACCTACTCACAAACCACGTGAGTTGTGTCTCGTCTCACCCTAATACCTGCCTTGGCCATATTAAATATACAATCACGGATATGAAAGATTCCTATGTACATTCAACATTCACCAGGTCTGCACTATTCTATTACACTAGCATTAAGCTAGCACCACCACTTTTGTATAATAACATTGCCACTGCTAAAACCAACATTATCAAAATATCCAGATGTACATACAAAGATATAAAATAATCACCAGCAACCACCCAACGTGACAATCTTATTACATTACATCTAGGACTTAATACCAATATATTTGAAAGGATACCCACTTTAATTCATTTTACAACATGGCCCTTTAAATATACTCACTCGGCGACAGCCGAACATAAACTAAATCCGACACCCACCACATTACAACCCAACCTAAAAAACATGGTTAAAGACTCAATTAAAACATCACTAAAAAACTAGACGAACATACCCTTCCGCACCTATATACACATTCACACACCCGCGAGCACAGCAGCTAACTGAGGAAAATGGCATGAATTTACCTGTCACTGGTGAGTCCTCCGGCAGGACGAGACAAAACAAGACGAAGACGAACCGGAGGGGTCTTCTGGTGAGTAGCAGCCGTGGTCACAAGTCTCTCGGGACACCCACACCCAGGAACACTGGCCGTGGTCTTGCAGGGAGGGTAAAAGAACCCTCACACAGCTTGTCAAGGGCTCCAAACGAGGCCGCACCCTGACCCAGACTCTCACTTCGCTGGCTAACTCCGCTGACTGACTAATATCCTACTGCTACCTCGCAGGTTAACTTTGCTTCTGAACACTGTTCGGTTTAAAGCTACTTGGCTAAAGCGTGCAACCGCTGTAATCGCTCACTGTTAAGCTTGCTGCACGGGCTTTACGATTACGCTCACACTACGTTTATTAACTTCCCTAAACTAAGGCTATGTACAGAATTCGGCGATCTACATTTATTAACAGAAAAACGACTTGGCGAAAAAAATAAAACAACATGTCACATCCGTTACGTGACAGCGGCCTCGGTCAAAACCCCACCCTGTGCCCTAGTCCACTGAAATCGTTGTGGAGAGCCTCCACAGGATGATCCTAGTCTCATGCGCCGATCCTCCGAAGGTGTCCTGGTGCATTCCGTGTGTAGCCACTGTTCCCACCGGAGAAGACTGGCCCAGATCTACCGTCGGTCCAGGTAGCAACACGCACGGAGGGAGTTGAAGTTCTTTTCCCAAGCACCAGGGTAGGGGTTACGCACTGGTCAGAGGATCGCCAGCTGCCCTGATCCTGGAAGTACACCTCCGCTGTCGCGTTGCCGGAGAGGAGAAGCTCCTGTGACCTATCCTTTCTCCCACGAGCAGAAGAAGAAGGCCTAGTAGTGCGCGTCGGATCCAAGCGAAGCACGCTCTTGTCCGCGAAGCCCGAAGGTCGGAGGGTTGGACCTCGAGAAGAATCACGGAAGTGGGAAGCGTAGCTTAAGCAGCCGGGCTTAGAGACGACCAAGGTGCGTAGATCCGACTCCGTGTAGTGGCTAGGTCCTCCGCCACAAGCACAGCCAAGCGGTACCACCTGTCCGAAGACTGGCACCCCCCGGGTGCCCAAAGAAACTTGTCGAGACGGCTAGACGGCAGGGAGCAGGGGCTGCGCCTTGGTTCCCCGGTGTCCACGATGGATGAGAACCCCCAGTGAGTCAGCTGGCGATGCCGGGCAAACTCCCGCAGAAGGGCGGCGGCGATGAGCTTGGAAGTCCCGTCCAGCGCCGGCCGAGTGTCCATCCGCGCAGCACAGGACTGCCGGAACCGCAGCACTGGAAGCCGAAGAAGAGGGAGAGGAGAACGGCTGAGAACGTGTCGTCCGAGCAACCAGTCCGAGGGGTCGCCAGCCGTCACCCTCAGGGTGTCGAAGTCCCGCTGACTGGAACCGGCGACCGAGGAGGGCTCCGAGGGAAGGAATCCCACTGACGGCGAACCACAGAGGTCGAAGACTCCCTCCGAAGGGGAGAGCGAAGACGGAGCGACGCGGCGAGGGTCTCCTGAGAGCCGAAGGCGGGTCCCGACGAGGAGAGCGGCTGCGACGAGGAGGAACGGAACGGAGAGGACGAGGGAAGGGGGAGTGGCCGGTCGATGGGAAGAGGAACGGGACGAAAGGGAGTCCGAACGAGATGGGGAACGCGAAGAAGGCGAAACCCGTCTGAGTCGAGGGAGACCTGATCCGTCACACGCTGAGAGGAGAAGGTCCTCCTGCGCTCTTGCGAAGCAGAGCAGTAACGGTGAGTAGAATCCCGGCGCCTACGATCTTCGCCAACAGGAGGCTCCGTAGGAGTGCGTGTCAGTCTCTGCGAACCAGGCTCTTGGGAGAGGCGGGTTGCTTGCCGGCAAGGGGACCCCTGCGGCCAGAGACGAGTGGGGAATGAACCAGGGTCTTGGAAGAGGCGGATTTCTGGGCACTAACCGTTGAAACTCAGTGCGCCTACCGTGTCGGATCATGTTGGCCTCGCACATCCCGTGCTGGGGGCACAGCGAAAGGCGTCCCAGTAATCTCCCAGGGGTGTAGGGGGCTCTGGATAGAGGTAGCACCTTTGCTGTTCGGCAGCTGCGTCCTACATAGGACGGACGGGCATCACTGGTCCTCATCCATCTCCTTAATCTCTCACGCGCTGGCTCCAAGCGCCACACCCTGGCTAACCACCTCGGCTGGTGGGCGAAACCACGTGAGGGGGTGGTGTTCACATTGCACCACTAGGCGGATGAGCTGTTTCCGACAGCCAACGGCTAGAGGAACGGAGGAGATCTGGTTGGATCCAACGGCCAAATGTGGGGGAGTAAACCTTTCCAATCAGGAGTGGAGCCCCGAAGGCAGACAGCTGCCTGTATTCACGCACTGTTCCGTCAGCACCTGCAGCCAACTGGTGCCAAACGTACTGCTTTGCATTCCTTTGGCTACATCAGCGAGGCCGAGAGGGGAACCTTGACGACTGGGCACCCCAGGATCTCCATACCCTTCGCCCAGGCTTGCGCCCTGGAGAGGTCACTCCAGTGACTGACCCAGCAAGCGCATACCCATGGTCTTCCGAGACAGGATGCCAACAATCTCCCAGCCCCCGAGCGGGAAGGTCCTCCTATGATCTTGCGAGGGAGAGCGATAACGTCGCGTAGAATCCCTGTGTCTACGCTCTTCACAACCAGGAGGCTCCGGACGAGTGCGTGTACGTCTCTGTGAACCAGGCTCTTGGGAGAGGCGGGTTTCTTGCCGGCCAGGGGACCCCCAGCGGAATCCCGGCGGCTTCCTGAGAGACGAGTGGGGAACGACGGTGGAGGAGGGACGCCACGAGCGTCCCACCAAACCAGGCTCTTGGGAGAGGCGGGTTATTTCCACCAGCTGTGTCCGGGCGCGCTCTCTAACGGAGGCGGTCTTGACGGTCGAACTCCCACTTTGTGCACTAATCCCTCGATTACTCAGTGGCGTTTTCTGTGTCGGATCCAGTTGGTCTCGCACGTCCGGTGTCAGGGGCACAGCGGAAGGCGTCTCGGCAATCTTCAAGTACCCGCGAGGGGAGGAGGCTCCCTCCTATAAGTTTCAGAGATTAGACCATCGCAGCTCCGGCCAGGTAGCACAGACATCACCAGTGTGGACGGAAGCACACCCAGCGTACAGGAGACAGACTGTATGGATATCCGATGGTCACTGGAAGCCTCCGCATCGTTTGCAGGTCACCAGTAGGCCCATGCAACACACCACCTGAGGTGGCCTGGAACTGTGTCGATAGTAGTCTCCCCTTCCTTGGAGGCGAGCATCCTTACTAGAGTCCCTGGACGTGCACGTGAATGTCTCTGAGCCGGGCTCCGAGGGAGGCGGGCTTTCTTGCCGGTAAGGGGGACCCCCAGCGGGATCCCATGGACTTTCTTGGAGACAAGCGGGACCGATAGTGGACATGGCTTCATAGCAGGCTTCGTCCGGGCGTGCTCCCTCCTGGAAGCGGCCTCATCGATCCAGGCCCACTACGTGCACTAGTCCACTGAATCCGGTGTGTAGCTTCCCACAGGGACGTCCTGGTCTCAAGCGACCGGTGCCAAGGAGACGTTGGATGGCGTATCCACATCCTGCGCCTAGGAGACCCGACCTAGTGGTTGTCCGACGGCCACCGGCACATCTGCCTTGCGTGAAGGACGTCAGCATGCCCCTCATCGGGGCGGAACGGGATCCTTCAAGCACCAACAGCATAGGTTGCTCCCGCCTGCAGACGCTTCAATGCTGCCATCTGCGCTGCTGAGGCCAGGTGACACAATCATTCCAATGTGGTAGGAGGCACCTCCAGTGTCGGAAGACAGGCCTAGTCCCAAATGGGCGCTGCCTGGACATGAAGAACACACCTACCAGGAGCAGCCGGGCTGGTGCTTACAGCCGAGACGCTGCTTGTCCTCTCCAGGTGGTAGTGTACTGCAACGTCCTAAGAAGTCGGACGTGTGCGTAATTGCCATACCGAGCGGGCCTTGCCAGAGGCTGTCCATGTGCGCTCCCCCTGGCAGCGGCCTCCACAATCCACGCTCGCGCACTAGTCGTGACATTCGGTGTGGCTTCTCCATGTCAGTCCGTTGTCGTGCGGAAACCCGCGGTGTCCGGGAGGCGCCTAAACCGGTGCCGATCGCTTGCAATGCAAGCATGGCCCGCGGGTCAGTGGCGAAAGACCCCTGGGGGCTGAACTAGCCACTGTCATCTGTGTGAATGGGTAGCACATCCCTGCAACAGACAACACACCCGAAGGCCTGCGGGCGAGTCCTGTGGGACTAAGCCACGAAAGGTAGCCTTCGTAACAACAAAACACACAAGCACCAAAGCGGGGTAACAGACTGTCAAGCCTGCCCGCCAGCAGTGTAGTAAGAAGGTCGACTTACTGCCATCAAGCACTAAGGTGAGCAACCAACATATGTAGCAAAAGTCAAACATGTCATGACAGAAGCGAGGTACCAAACTGCACGCCTACAACTAGCCGTGCAGTAAGCAAGTAGGCCCACTGCCGCCAAGCGCTAAGGCGAGGGAACAACATATGTACACAAAAGACGAATACGTCATGATGGAAGTGAGGTACCAAACTGCACGTCTGCAATCTAGCAGTGCAGTAACGAGGTAGCTTCACCGCCGTCAAGTGCTAAGGTGAGCCACAACATATGTACCAACCCCTGTCATAAAAGGAGTCAGGCCCCCAACAACATTGCTAAGGGTGACCGTGTGTGGAAAACAACACCGGCCGCATGCTGCACAAATCAATACGCAATGACAACCAAGACAAGAAAAACATCCGGGGCAGTAAATCACCACTTTATGTGGACATGTCACGAGGGGCCCGCCCAGCCAAGGAGCGTAAACCCGCAAGCTGCCCGCCGGAACGTATGTCCACTCTCTAAGGTACGTGAGCACTTGTCCACCGCGTATGCCTGCATACGCGCGTGCGCTTAAATTCATCACCCGTATCTATACCAACATCCCGCAAGGGAAAACAGCTAATCAGGCCATGGAGTAAAAGAATTCTCCACACCCAAGGTACAAATGTGTAGGAACTTAGCTACGATTCACCGAAGGTGAGTGGGAGCACGATTACAGTGAGAAGAAGACGAAAAAGTTCGTACCTGCACAAACCAGTGCCCAGCCCGGGAACCGGCCGAGGGTCAACCCCGCTACCTTACCTCTCCGCCGAAGGGGAATGGGGGGAGACGTCCAAAAACCCGCCTGGCACGACCGGCGAAGCTCACCGGACAGCTCACCAGCGGTCGAAGCGTAGGCGCTACGCAGTGGGGACGAGAAAGCCACGCAGCAGCACAGGCAGGGCCGACGAAACGATCCTATCTCCCGCTCTTCATTCCAACAGCAAGTCCGAAACCCGAGAACCGGTCGAAAAACCAAAGTCCGTAGGCTAGAGCAGAGCGCAAGACGACCGAATCGTGCGCCTAAGTAGACTAGACTGGGGGATTATGGGTACCCGGCTTCCGGGTGGTGGGTATAGGGAGACAACTCTTGGTCCCCTCGGGGTTCCCCGAGTGCCTCCCGGGTTGTGTTTTTACACAACTGGCTCTTAGGCTAGAATGAGTAAGTAGTAGACACTTCCATTCAGTCATGTCATCGGTAATGTTTTTGAAGAAACAAATGATAGTGATACCTGTTCCAAGTTTGGCGAAGAGTTTGAGGGACTCCTCAAAGCGGTGCTGGCAGAAAAGCTGGAAGGCATACAGGTTGTTGATGTTTCGTATCCGTTTCTCTCTCTCCTGAGGAGGTTCATCAGCTTGTTCCTGCACAATTACATACGCTAAAGTGTCAAGCATAAGTTGCTAGCGAATGCATCACTCAAGCTTTGCTATAAATCAGGCTATTGATCAGCTGTGGTCCACCTGTCTCTTGAACCACCATATCATCTTTACAGGGCAATTCCCGAAATTGGCCTTTGGGCTTAGTGTGTTAACCCTCTGCCTGTTGTTAGAACTTTCTATCAAAACCATTCCTGTAAAGAATCATTGTGACAAAAAGTGCTACCTACAGCCAGAGGGTTAACCCTTTTAGCCCCACGGGTGCTTTTCCCAAATTTTGGAAGTGTTACAGAATGACTATGTACCAGTTGCAGGAGGTGGATTGACCATGATAATTCAAGGGTAGTGCCAGATTAGCTTGGCACCTGAAGGCGCCAAGCTAATCTGGCACTACCCTTGAATTATCATGGTCAATCAGTCTCCTGCTGTAGGGTGTTGGGGCTAAATGGGTTAACAGTAAACACTTTTGAATTAATTCTAATAACTACATTGCAGTTCACCAAGATTGTTCCCGGGTGGTGCCCAAACAACTTTGCCTCCAAGCGTCAAAGTATTCTGCGACCACCCACTGAACGATCAAGGTCAGTCTACCGGTATCTTCTGAACTAGTACACATACACACATTTGGTTTGTGAGTATCTTCCAAACTGGATTGCAATGTTCAGAGGAGACTTCCCAAATTTGGGCTCAATGTGTAAAAAAAAAAAAGGCATGCGATATAACTACTTTTAAGTCCAGCATATACTGCAAGTAGCGTCTCTGTTATCGGATATTATATAAAACTAGCTTAACACTAGCCATCGGGCCCTATAAAGACCTATTAGCCATTATGAAAAAACGCAAACTCAAGTGGTATGGGCATGTCACGCGTTCAGCAGGGCTTGCCAAAACAATCCTGCAAGGCACTGTGTAAGGAGGGCGAAGGAGAGGAAGACAGAGGAAAATATGGGAGGACAGTATCTCAGAGTGGACAGGACTGAAGCTGGGCGATACGCTAAGAATGGCAGAGAACAGAGAGGAATGGAGGGAGCTGGTTGCCAAGTCATCAGTGGTGCCCCAACGGTCGGCAAGACTACGGGATATAGATAGATAGATAGATAGCTTAACACATGCCGGGCACAATTCTGCTCTTTAGGTATTATAACAATTCCTTTTCCTACCCCTCAAGTACACACATCTGTAGATTATTCCTCAGCACACAGGTTACCACTCTGATAAGAAGAAAGCTATATGCTCAAAAAGGCTAAAGCGATCTTCGATAAGAAAACCCTTCCAAAACACTCTTTTCACAGAAATATTTTTCCTAACATGGGCTTGTAAGGGTATCACCTACAAGCCGGCAAGTACATCCTTCCAACAGTTCCAGAGGAGATATGGAAAATCACACACTTCCAGGTAGCATATTTGCATATAGTTACACATAGTTCAATGAATCATAGAAGTATTGGAACACTTACAGCTAGTTTGAGAGCCAGTTCAAACTGCTTACTCTCCAGGAGATCACGAATCTGTGCTGAGGCAGGCACTGGTTGTAATCGCCACAAGTTGCTTTGGGATGCCACATACATCACACCACTGTTAAATAACCAAACAAAATATGTCGATGTATTGTAATGTTCAGCAACACTTTTCTTGTAAGGAGAGATATCTCATCCAAGGCATTGAGCATTGATAGCAGCGTAGGTGTCGCACAGCATTGACACCAGCAACACTATTTTGACACTTTCGTAGCTATTGATGTGGGGCACATTCCACTTGTATTAAAATAACTTTTGTAAGTTTCTATAAGACTCTACCAGCTGTGGGAGGTGGATCGACCATCCGCTCATAGTTGAGCTCACATAAAATATGGATTCAGGACTGGTACTGATGACATAAATAAGTTTGAAAGAAAGCAAGCACATACCTTCCCTGGCAGATCAAGCGTGCCTTTGCCAACTGCAAGTTTTGGATCATCAGCTTGGGGTCAATGGTTCGAACCTCGATGTATTTTGGCAGCACCGCAATCAGGTAAGGTGGATAATGCTCTGTTGAAAAACAAAATGAAACAGTGCAAATAACAATAACACTCAAGTAACAACTGACTTACAGGTTCAGTGCCTATCTCATGTGTCAGATATAACAACTTTTTTGTGAATAAACTTTACAAATGCAGTGTGTACTGTTTGAATGTTATTGGTAGGAAAGAGCTGTATCTATCACAGTCTGTAAGCATGGTACATTTAGGATGGCAAACCTTGGAGGGAAAAAAAGCAGTCAGAGAAAAATGCATTTTTCTCTAAAATGTATTTTTTTCGAAAAAATACTTACCGATGGCATTACTAATAGGAAGGTACACTTAGCTTACCGATTTCAGCCTAAGCATCTGTTGTGTACACTACACAACCACGGAGGTGACTCTAGTGAGTCATTACCAAGAAACCCTGAGTGGCCTCCCCTGCCTCCCTATCCAGTCACGTGCCTGGCAGTATTCTGCCAGTCTTTGCCTTAGTTCACAAGTGGCAAGCGGGGCAGGAGGGAGGGTCCTCCGAGTAATGCAATCGGTAAGTATTTTTTCCAAAAAATACATTTTAGAGAAAAATACATTTGTTTGCTCAGAACTCTTACCGATGGCATTACTAATAGGAAGAATAGCGAATAGGAGGAGGGTGCTGCCCATCATGCAATCTCCAAGCACTAATTTTGCAAGGAAAAAGAGCACCCCCCATGCATTAAGTTATCGAGGCCTCCTCATGCGCCCACTCCCGACGATTTCAGCTAGGCGTTACCTACAGCACCAGTGGCGCCGGGAGGGAGTGCTGCGCCGCCGAGATTTCCCCCACTACAGCCAGGTTGCTACGCTGGCCGGATAGGTCCCATAGGTAGAAGAGAGCGAAGGTGGATTCAGCCCGCCAGCCCATGGCAGCCACCATGTCTCTCACCGCGCAGTTGCGGTTAAAGGCGATGCTCGCTGCCACTGCTCTGACCCCGTGTGCCCAGTCGTGCACCTTCTTTGCTCCCTCTGGGGGGAGTTCTGTACGCAGACCGGATGATCCCGCGTAGCCAGGACGAGCTCGCCTAAGCGAAGCTGTCACGTCTGCCTGGAGCCAAGGGTAGGAATAGGCAGAAGTGCCTTTGACTGAGGGGCGTTGTCCTGCGCAGGTATATTCTCCACGCCCGGACAGGGTCCTATGATGGGACTCCCGGGACTGGTCCATCCCCTTAACATCTGGGGTGCGGCAGCAGGTGGCCGATCTTGGCCAGGAATGTCGGGTTGGTGAGGAGCTGCACTGATCCATCGACCCTAAAATGGAGACAGGCGGGTCGCACCGAGAAGCGTGGGTCTCGCCCACCCTGGACGCTGTGGCGAGAGCTAGCAGGAAGCAGGCCTTCCTGGTCAGCTCTCCGAACCGTGCCAAAGGAAGAGGTACGAATGGTCCGAATTGCGCCCTGTCAGCCCCCCACGACAAGTCCCAGCATGGGATCAGCGAGCGGGATATCAGCCGCTGAAGATCCAGGAGTGCCATCCAATCAGAGAGGTCCTTGCAGGCACCCGGGACTAGCCAACCCAAGTGGCGATAAGAGTCTGCGAACATGGCCAGGTAACCTCTGATGGCGATGGGGGCCAGGCTCTGCTGGAAGAAGAGCCACTGACCGAACTCAGCCAGTAGGGAAGTAGTCAGATCCGTGGGGAAGAGCCGCTCGGCGGAGCACCCGGACTGGGGGACCCGCCCCTTTCCCTGGTAGACATTTCGGGTAGAAGCTCTGCGTGCCGGTGCAATAGCTTCCACCGCTGCACTTGAGAAGCTGCTTGCGGCGAGGGCCAGCCGCACCATCTCCCAGAGTGCAGTAGCCGCCGCTCCGGGAATGGGTGATAAGGACTCTGCCTGGACTGCCTGAGCAACGTGCGAAGGGTGGGAAGCCTGAGGGAGGGTCCGAGGGCTCAGGAGGTCGGTGGACCTGCTCCTCCAACTGCACGACGCCACTAAGGGCAGAACCGTGTTGCAGCCCGCGAGCTTCTGGAGTACCTTGGGTACTAGGACAGCAGGCCGTCCAAAGGGAAGGAGAGCACATCTACTGGCCAGGCCAGTGGATCCGGAATGGGTGAGACAAGAGAGCGAGCTGTCTGTTCCACCTTGTGGCAAAGGGGGCGATCATGAGAGACTCCCAGCGGGTGCAGAGTTGTCTGAAGATGACTCGGCGTAGCGCCCACCCTGAGTGGAGAAGTAGGCTGCGACCTGCGAGAGAGTTCGCGAGGACATAGAGGTGTCCTGGGATGAGCCACGCTCAAAAGTGACGCCGCGATCTCTGCCCCACAGGAGGACTTGAAACAAGGGGATGCAGAGGGATGGTGAGCACGTCCCGTCCTGGTTATGTAAGCAGGCCACTACCGTCGCATTGTCAGAGAGAACCAGGATCTCCTGATGACAGAAGCGATGCTCCCACGCAGCGATGCTCCCATCTAGCTGATGTCTGTCTGCCTGGTCTCTGGCCAGCCATCTGAGGCTGTGACGAACTCCGGAAGCAGGAGTGCACCCCAGCCGGAGAGGCTCATGTCCGTGCAGATGGACAGGTGGGACGGAGGGGAGGAGAGGGGAACCCCCGACGCTAGCCAGAACAGGTCCGACCACCGCTGGAGGAGAGGCCTGACCATAGGAGACACTGGGATCAGGGCTGCCAGATCGCCAGAGGACGGAGCCAGCGGAGCAGCAGAAGCAATGGGATCAGTCAAGCGTAGAGCCTGCCGAAGGGCCGGAGGCCCACCGATGCATGCAAGAGTCCCAGAAGTCATAGCTAGACCTTGGCCAGTAATGTTCCTGCGCGCGACACCGCAAGCGCCTGCCCTGCCAACTTCTGAATCCGAGCCTCCAGTTGAGGTCGGTCAGGAACTCCGTGCCTAGGAGGAGAAACCTGCGGGACGGCATGAGGTCCGACTTGCCTCCGTTGACCCGGAATCCGAGGTTCTTCCAGGGCTGCCGCAACCTGGTTCCTGAGGAGCAGATCGTCCAGGTAGTGGGAAGTCATGCTCGATGCCGTCTGTCTGAACCTGGAGACAACCCCATTGCATAACCTGCACCTGATTAGCGCCGAGAGGACTATGACGGGCCGCCACTTGCCTCTGGGCTTAGGGGACGACAAAGAGGAGGCTGTAGAAGACCTGGGAGTCATGTCGAGAGACCATCCTGCCAACTGCGAGCACCACCTAGTCGAGCTAGCCTTCCGCCGACTGGAGACCCTGCAGGCATCGGCGATAGCACGGAAGCAGACCTGCCTACCCCTTTTTGCAAATTTGGGGGACCACCAAGGCCAAAATGCGGGATTTGACATCAAAATGGGGGAATTCACCAATCGCACAAAGAAAAAAAACCCGTTGCACATCGTAGGCGCCACTATGTTCGCAGTGGAAATGGTGGTTGCAATAATTAACGACCATCGCTCCGTGTACGATGAACTAAAGCAAGTCATGTTCAGGGCTTCTGTTTTCACAACAGGTTAAAGGGTCTGTAGACCCCCAGGTATAAATATTAGAGGGTACACAGACCCCCATCTGAGCATAATAGAGGGTCCGCAAATTTATTTAAGAAAAACTGCATCATCTGTATGTTTAAAAAAAAAAAAAAAATTAATTCATTTCGCTCTCTCCTCTTTAAATTTGTTGTGACAGTGTGTGTGTGTGTGTCTTTTCCATGATACTGATTTTTGAACTGTTGAGCTATCATGCAAAAGCCTGTCTCCCTCTCTCTTTCACACAGAAAAACACATATGTATTTATCTGTATGATCATTTGATAATGTATTGTAACAGAGAATATAGCCTTTTCTGCTGAATGCAGATTGACAACCAAAGTCTGACTTGTCTAAACTCGCGCGTGTGTGTGTGTGTGTGTGTGTGTGTGTGTGTGTGTGTGTGTGTGTGTGTGTGTGTGTGTGTGTGTGTGTGTGTGTGTGTGTGTGTGTGTGTGTGTGTGTGTGTGTGTGTGTGTGTGTGTGTGTGTGTGTGTGTGTGTGTGTGTGTGTGTGTGTGTGTGTGTGTGTGTGTGTGTGTGTGTGTGTGTGTGTGTGTGTGTGTGTGTGTGTGTGTGTGTGTGGTGTGTGTGTGTGTGTGTGTGTGTGTGTGTGTGTGTGTGTGTGTGTGTGTGTGTGTGTGTGTGTGTGTGTGTGTGTGTGTGTGTGTGTGTGTGTGTGTGTGTGTGTGTGTGTGTGTGTGTGTGTGTGTGTGTGTGTGTGTGTGTGTGTGTGTGTGTGTGTGTGTGTGTGTGTGTGTGTGTGTGTGTGTGTGTGTGTGTGTGTGTGTGTGTGTGTGTGTGTGTGTGTGTGTGTGTGTGTGTGTGTGTGTGTGTGTGTGTGTGTGTGTGTGTGTGTGTGTGTGTGTGTGTGTGTGTGTGTGTGTGTGTGTGTGTGTGTGTGTGTGTGTGTGTGTGTGTGTGTGTGTGTGTGTGTGTGTGTGTGTGTGTGTGTGTGTGTGTGTGTGTGTGTGTGTGTGTGTGTGTGTGTGTGTGTGTGTGTGTGTGTGTGTGTGTGTGTGTGTGTGTGTGTGTGTGTGGTGTGTGTGTGTGTGTGTGTGTGTGTGTGTGTGTGTGTGTGTGTGTGTGTGTGTGTGTGTGTGTGTGTGTGTGTGTGTGTGTGTGTGTGTGTGTGTGTGTGTGTGTGTGTGTGTGTGTGTGTGTGTGTGTGTGTGTGTGTGTGTGTGTGTGTGTGTGTGTGTACTAATGTACTTAAAAGTTGGTTTCAAACCATTTAACCCGAAGACGAATTTCTCCAATTTTAGAGCTTTGTACCAAACGATGGATCGACCACGATTAAAAAACTGACAAACTTATTTCTGTTCAAATTTCTGGACTTGCTTTTTGAGTTCGCCTCCATGCACATTGGGAATGTCATCCGTGTGCCATCGTGCTTTAGCCATGGAAATACACGCAGCCATAAACTCTGAACTGAAAACTGCGAGTCGCAGTGGCGGTGCCACACACAGCCCAGGCCTGAGGAGTATCATTTCTGGTACTGTCGCTTATCAATGGAGACGGCAGTGTCGAAGTGCAATTTTCTTCTAAGCGGTTATCACGATCAGACGGTGCCGGATTAAAGAATCCGAAGCATTTTAGCTTCCTTTGCTTTTTCTCTGCCAGTACAACTTCGTTCAAGATCGAAAGTGAAACGCAAAATGCGGTATCCCATAATAGTATGAATGGTGACATAACAGCAAGTAACGCGTTCAACATGTAGTGCGCATTTTGTAATAACATGCTGACACCACATGTAAGCTAACAGTTTGCCCGTCCAGTTACACTTGCACAGATCCCGGAGTCGGGGTGATTCTGAACGCAGCCGCAATCAAGCGAGCGGCTAAACGAACCAACTACTCGTCACTAAAAATTAGAATGACTTTCACCTACCTCTGTTAGGTTACGCATGGTGGCGCAAGGATGATGTGTCTCGGACACAGATGCACTGAATTTTAGTGCGTACCCCTCGTTACATTTTCAGTACATGATTTTGAGTTTTAATGCGTCATAGATGCACAGACGCAATAAAACGGAAGCCCTGCATTAGCTTCGGCCTTTTCTTCTTTCCATCGTCAGTTGTTGTGCCTTTCCGCTTAGACATGATGCCGGCAGAGCACGCAACATGAGGCTGAGCAAAAACATGTACAAGTAAATTTGGCAGCCGGAAGTCTCGCGTTGTCTCACTTGAAGACTGAGAACACCGAGGGAAGACCACGAAGACTGAATAATTATAAAGCGCAAACAACGCGCAAAACACATCTCGGCGATTTTGCGGGATTTTGACTTGTCACAATGCATGAATCGGGATCAAAATGGGGGAATGCGTGAATCGGGTCTGAAATGGGGGAAAAATCACGCAAATTCCGTGATGGTAGGCAGGTCTGCGGAAGTCACATCAGCGGCCTAACCACGCCTGGTCCTCCAGGCGCTTCTGGACAGGCAGGGGTGGGGGAGGCGCGAAGGCGTGGGAGGGGGGTGGGGTGGGGGGGGGGAAGCCGGAGGAGGGTCTGAAGAACCGCTGGGGACCTGCAAGCATGAGGATGAGGGGATGGTGGTTCTGGGCCCGAGAACCTAGACGACCCCTTGACTGACTGCCAGGTGTCCAACAGCAGAGGACCCCCGAATGGCGCCTGGCGGAGCTGTGCCTCTACTGAAGCCA
Organism: Semisulcospira habei; assembly: GCA_036245525.1. NCBI lineage: Eukaryota > Metazoa > Mollusca > Gastropoda > Semisulcospiridae > Semisulcospira > Semisulcospira habei. Next base: position 79,260,721 of record BTPG01000004.1, on the reverse strand, counting down.
GCAGGAGCAGAGCCCAAGCAGGGTGTCCCGATGCATCAGGACGCAGTAGGAGGCCACAGCCATGGTGTTGGCCGAGGTGTAATATGCCGCCCAATTCGCCGCCACTAGCACAGAGTGTATGCCGCGTAGAGGAGCCGAGGAGCACCGTGGACTGCGTCGCCAGCTGCCATGGAGTTGTGTACCAGGGTCGCCGTCTTGTCCAGTCCGTGGGGCCACCGTGCGCGCAGGCCCCCAGGGCTCCTGCCTGCAACAACGCCGCCTTGTCCAGTGTAGGCAGGGGACAGGAGAAAGCTTGGGAGAGACTGCGTACCACTGTTGGCGGAAACTGATGTCCATTCCGGCCGACCATCTGGGGTCTGAAGGAAGACCCCGTCTCCGAAGTTGTCCTGCAGGAGGTGTGCTGAAAACGCCTCCGAGAGGTCTCGAAACCCGGGCGGCTGAGGGAGAGACTTGTGTCGCTTGGAATGCTGAGGCGCATCTACCACCGCCGTGGCTTACCCAAGCGCCTGCTCCCACGAGTAGAGGACCGGGGACGAGGTCGAGGGGACAACTGCGCTGCACCGCAGAACGGCTACTTCCCAGGGGGCTCCGACGCCGAGGGCCCGGGAGACTCGCCTGAGAGGAAGAAAGATCCTTGGAGACCCAACATGATGCACGGCCACTCCGAGAAGTCGAAGCGGAAAGCTGGTGCCGGGAAGGGGAAGAACGCTGTGATGAACGAGGGTCCATCCTGCGCCTCGGGGAGGCGGGGTGGGAATGTTTAGAGGTAGGTCTCAATGAGACCGGTGTCTGTATCCTTCTCCGTGACGTACCTCCTGGTCACGTGGTTCCTGAGAGCTGGGTCGGAGATCCCTTCTGGCATGCCCACTGGCAGGCGAAAGAGGTGACCTCAGCTGCTGTCTAGCCGGTTCACCAAGCCGTAGTCGCCAGAGCATCCAGCGATTCCTCGAAACCTCGTCGAGGGGTGAAAACCGCCACCGACTGCGTCTCGTCGAATGTGAGGGCCTAGTGAATGCATCGAGCCCAGGGCTGAAACCTCCGCAAAGCGGGACGCCCTAGGACGCTGTCGGCCCCTGCCAGGTCCTATGGAGCTGTGGGGCCGGGCTCCTGCGTCCTGATCCCGACGGGGAAGCATGTCCCGTTGATGCCTGACCAGCTCCTCTCTCACGGAGTGGCTGGGCACAACCGGTAGAGGAGCTTCCTTCACCGCGTAGGATGGCGACCGAGGTCGCTGTGTGCCCCTCTCAGTTCTACCAGAGCGGGGGGCAGGGCTCCTGAGGCCTGTCTCTGACGAGGAAGCATGTCCCGTCGGTGGCTGACAGGCTTCTCTCTCTCAGAGCGGTGGGTCAGGGCTCCTGATGCCTGGACCAGACGGGAGGCACATCCTGTCGGCAGCCGACAGGCTTCCCTCTCTCAGAGCGGGCCAGGGCACCTGATGCCTGTTCCTGACGGGGAAGCCCGTCCTGTCAGCAGCAGAAGGCTCTCTCTCTGAACGGCAGGTCAGGGCACCTGATGCGTGGTCCTGACGGGGAAGCACGTCCCATCAACGGCTGACCGGAACACTCTCTCAGAGTGGCGGGTCAGGGCTCCTGAGGCCTGGACCAGACGAAGTACATCCCGTTGGCGGCTGACAGGTTTCTCTCTCCAAGCAGAGAGGCCCAGTCCAGGGGACCGGGGGGGAGCAGGGCCCGACGCGTCGAAACTCCCACGGTATCCGGGAAGGCACACCTATGCGGTCCTGGAACGGCGGCGGCTTTGTGGATTATGAGAAAGCATTTGACAGCGTGGACCGAGAGACTCTGTGGAAACTCCTACGACACTACGGTGTACCCACAAAGCTCGTCCGCCTGATCAAGAGCAGCTATGATGGCATGACATGTCGCGTGATCCACGAAGGGCAGTTCACCAGAGAGCTCCAGGTCAGAACTGGTGTCAGGCAGGGGTGTCTGCTGTCTCCGTTCCTCTTCCTACTGGCCATAGACTGGGTCATGAAGATGACCACAGAGCACAGACGAAGTGGAATACAGTGGACACTGTGGACACAGCTTGACGACCTCGATTTTGCAGACGACTTGGCATTACTGTCCCACACTCATCAACAAATGCAGGACAAGACCACGAGGCTTGCTGACATCTCGTCCCAAGTGGGCCTCACCATTCACAAACAGAAAACAAAGACAATGAGGCTGAACGCAACCAGAGAAGAACCAGTCTTGCTTGCTGGCACCCCGTTGGAGGAGGTGGAGTCTTTCACCTATCTCGGGAGCATCATAGACAAAAAAGGCGGCACTGATGCAGATGTCAGAGCACGAATCGGTAAAGCCAGAGCAGCCTTTCTCCAGTTGAAAAAAGTATGGAGTTCCAGAGAGCTGTCACAACACACCAAAGTCCGGATTTTCAACTCCAATGTAAAAGCAGTTCTCCTATATGGAGCAGAGACATGGAGATTGACAAAAACCACAGTCAACAGAGTACAGACCTTCATGAACAGTTGCCTTAGAAGAATTTTGAAAATCCACTGGCCAGAGAAGATCAGCAACGTCAGACTCTGGGAGAGAACAGAGCAGATAACAGCAGAGAATGAAATTGGGCGAAGAAGATGGGGATGGATCGGTCACAGTCTGAGAAAGCCAGCTTCCAGTATCACTAGGCAGGCATTGTCATGGAACCCCCAGGGAAAGAGGAAAAGAGGTAGGCCGAGAAACTCCTGGCGTCGAGACCTCCAAGCAGACATCAAGAGACTGGGAACCACCTGGAGTAGAATCGAAGAAGAAGCACAGGACAGGAGTTGCTGGAGGTCTCTCGTCGACGGCCTATACCTGGGTAGGGGTGACAGGCGTAAGTAAGTAAGGTACGTGAGTACTTGTCTACCGCGTATGCCTGCGTATGCGAGTGTGCGCTTAAATCCATCACCCGTGAGCGAAAACAGAACAGGCGCTGGTCCCGAACAAACCACGCGATGACAAGGCGTGACTCAAGCTGTGCCACTCAGCTAATCAGGCCATGGAGTAAAAGAATTCTCCACACCCAAGGTACAAAAGCGTAGGAAACTTCTCTACAATTCACCGAAGGTGAGTGGGGGCGCAATTACAGTGAGAAGAAGACGAAAAACTTCGTACCTGCACAACCAGTGCCCAGCCCGGGAACCAGCCGAGGGTCAATCCCGCTACCTTACCTCTCCGCCGAAGGGGAACGGGGGGAGACGTCCAAAAACCCGCCTGGCACGACCGGCGAAGATCACCGGACAGCTCACCAGAGGCCGAAGCGCAGGCGCCAAGCAGTGGGGACGAGAAAACCACGCAGCAGCACAGGCAGGGCCGACGAAACGATCCTATCTCCCGCTCTTCATTCTAACAGCAAGTCCGAACCCGAGAACGGTCGAAAACCAAAGTCCGTAGGCTAGAGCCGAGCGCAAGACGACCGAATCGTGCGCCTAAGTAGACTAGACTGAGGGATTATGGGTACCCGGCTTCTGGGTGGTGGGTATAGGGAGACAACTCTTGGTCCCCTCGGGGTTCCCCGAGTGCCTCCCGGGTTGTGTCTTAACACAACTGGCTCTTAGGCTAGAATGAGTAAGTAGTAGACACTTCCATTCAGTCATGTCATCGGTAATGTTTTTGAAGAAACAAACGCCGACGAAAAGACTAACAGTAATTCCTTTCCTGGAGGAGGAAGGTTCTTCTACTAGAAGACTTATGACGTCCTGTGGTGAAAGCCGGAAGTCTTCGGAAGCCACAGGACCGAGCCGCCTCTCTCTATCCAGGGATACAACCATGGGCACATGGAACGTCAAGACCATGTACCAGAGCGGCAAGGCTGCCCAGATAGCAGCGGAAATGCAAAAGTACAACCTTTCCCTGCTAGGCATCAGTGAAGCCAGATGGACGCAGTCTGGCCAGAAAAGGCTGTTAAGTGGGGAGATGGTTCTGTATTCAGGTCATGAAGAGGAGAATGCCCCCCATACAGAAGGAGTAGCACTCATGCTGTCACCAGTGGCACAGGGAGCGCTGATGGGCTGGGAACCTCTTGGGCCAAGAATTATAACAGCAGCCTTTAGAACCAAGAAAAAGCTCAAGCTGAACGTCATCCAGTGTTATGCGCCCACCAATGACAGTGACGAGGAAGAGAAACAAGAGTTCTACGACCGACTCCAGAGTGCCGTGGACAAATGTGCGGAGCGAGACATCACCATCATCATGGGCGATTTTAATGCCAAAATAGGGGAGGACAACACCGGATACGAAGAGGTGATGGGGAGACAGGGACTAGGCTCGGAGATGAGTGAGAACGGGGAGAGGTTTGTAGACTTTTGTGCTCTAAGCCGACTTGTCATTGGAGGCAGCATCTTCCCACACAGAAGAATACACAAAGCAACTTGGGTCTCACCTGACCATACAACAGAGAACCAAATAGACCATATCTGCATTAGCAAGAAATTTAGAAGATCCCTTCAAGATGTTCGAGTGAGGAGGGGAGCAGATGTCGCCTCAGACCACCATCTGCTTACCTTAAGAATGAAGCTCAAGCTAAAGAAAAGCCGCACAGAGACGACAAGAAGACAGCGCTATAATGTAGGCCTCCTGAGAGAAACTGGAGTTAGAGAAGAGTTCAAACTGGTGCTGTCCAACCGGTTTCAAGCGCTACAGGAGCTAGTAAATGAAGAGGAGGCGGTCACCACAGAGCAGCAGTGGAAGGCAGTTAGAGAGGCGCTGAACTCAACCTGCAAAGACACTGTAGGGTTCAGGAAACACCACCACAAGGACTGGCTGTCGGCACAGACCTTGAAGAAGATAGAAGTGAGGAAGCAGAAGAAAGCAGCGGTCAACAACAGTCGCACGAGAGCAGCCAAAGTAAGGGCACAGGGGGAATACTCGGAAGCCAACCGCGAGGTGAAGAGGAGTATCAGGGCAGACAAGAGGGCCTACACAGACAGCCTGGCAGCAGAGGCAGAAAAGGCAGCAGGCAGCGGCAACATGAAACAGCTCTACGACATTACCAGAAGATTGTCGGGTAAGTATGGCCATACAGAAAGACCAGTAAAAGACAAAGAAGGCAAGCCTATTGCAGACAGAGCAGACCAACTCGACAGATGGGCCGAGTATTTTGAAGAGTTACTGAACAGACCTAGCCCACCCGACCCCCCCCGACATCCAGCCGGCAGAGACCGACCTACCCATCAGCTGTGACAGACCCAGCCAGGAAGAGATCAGAAAAGCAGTGGCATTTTTGAAGAATGGCAAAGCAGCAGGGCCAGATGGCATCCCAGCGGAGTCTCTGAAAGCAGACCTAGAGACAACAGTTGAGATGCTGTACCCACTGTTTGGAAAGATCTGGGAAGAGGAGGTGATGCCAGCTGACTGGAAGGAGGGGTACCTAATCAAGCTTCCCAAGAAAGGCGACCTCAGCAAGTGTTCCAACTACAGAGGAATCACCTTGCTGTCAGTACCAGGAAAGGTCTTCAACAGGATCATCCTAGAGAGAATGAAGAGCTCCGTTGACCCCCAGCTGAGAGACCAGCAAGCAGGATTCAGGAAGAACCGATCATGTACAGACCAGATCGCCACTCTCCGCATCATCGTGGAACAGTCTCTGGAGTGGAGCTCCCCGCTGTACGTCAACTTTGTGGATTATGAGAAAGCATTTGACAGCGTGGACCGAGAGACTGTGGAAACTCCTACGACACTACGGTGTACCCACAAAGCTCGTCCGCCTGATCAAGAGCAGCTATGATGGCATGAATGTCGCGTGATCCACGAAGGGCAGTTCACCAGAGAGCTCCAGGTCAGAACTGGTGTCAGGCAGGGGTGTCTGCTGTCTCCGTTCCTCTTCCTACTGGCCATAGACTGGGTCATGAAGATGACCACAGAGCACAGACGAAGTGGAATACAGTGGACACTGTGGACACAGCTTGACGACCTCGATTTTGCAGACGACTTGGCATTACTGTCCCACACTCATCAACAAATGCAGGACAAGACCACGAGGCTTGCTGACATCTCATCCCAAGTGGGCCTCACCATTCACAAACAGAAAACAAAGACAATGAGGCTGAACGCAACCAGGGAAGAACCAGTTTTGCTTGCTGGCACCCCGTTGGAGGAGGTGGAGTCCTTCACCTATCTCGGGAGCATCATAGACAAAAAAGGCGGCACTGATGCAGATGTCAGAGCACGAATCGGTAAAGCCAGAGCAGCCTTTCTCCAGTTGAAAAAAGTGTGGAGTTCCAGAGAGCTGTCACAACACACCAAAGTCCGGATTTTCAACTCCAATGTAAAAGCAGTTCTCCTATATGGAGCAGAGACATGGAGATTGACAAAAACCACAGTCAACAGAGTACAGACCTTCATGAACAGTTGCCTTAGAAGAATTTTGAAAATCCACTGGCCAGAGAAGATCAGCAACGTCAGACTCTGGGAGAGAACAGAGCAGATAACAGCAGAGAATGAAATTGGGCGAAGAAGATGGGGATGGATTGGTCACAGTCTGAGAAAGCCAGCTTCCAGTATCACTAGGCAGGCATTGTCATGGAACCCCCAGGGAAAGAGGAAAAGAGGTAGGCCGAGAAACTCCTGGCGTCGAGACCTCCAAGCAGACATCAAGAGACTGGGAACCACCTGGAGTAGAATCGAAGGAGAAGCACAGGACAGGAGTTGCTGGAGGTCTCTCGTCGACGGCCTATACCCGGGTAGGGGTGACAGGCGTAAGTAAGTAAGTAAAACAAATATCCTTAATAATACAAACAAAAACTGAAACTGAAAAGCTTAATTCACACGCCACTGGACCCGGACGGAGGCACACGCATCACGTGCTAACGCCAATAGACCTACGACTTTGCTTCCGCAAAGCGTCCCTCACGGCACGTGGCTCCTAACGTAACGGTATTTCAAATAGCACAATATCAAATATAATGAAGTGAATATTCTTACTGACGCACAAGCAAAAGTGGAACAACCTTAATACCGTTCGCCGGTAACTGGACCTTTTCGCCGGAGGCACAACCGTCGAGCTCAGTTCAGCTTAACGCTCTTGCCTCCGCGATAAGCTTTTTCACAGCACAAGACTGCCTTTAAATAACAGTATTTCGAACACAAAGGCGACTATATACTGGAACTAACATCCTCAATACAACACAACCAAAAGTTGAGCAAACTTAATAGTTCAAAAGTTACTAGACCTTCTCGACGGAAGCACAACCGTCGAGCTCAGCTCAGCTCTAAGCTCTTGCTTCCGCGACATGGTCTTCCGTAACACAAGGCTACGTTTAAACAATACAATATTTCAGAATGCCACTGTCACTGCATCAAAGCTCTCCTCGCAACACTGTCACTACGAGGAGATGAAGTTAACACAACGTCCTCTACCAGTTTACAAATAAACAAGATACATTAGATGAGTTAGAAATAACTAAATGGGGCGACCCGACCTGGCTAAACATGGGCGTGCAGCGATGCTCTTGACAGCGCCCAGGTACGGCGTCGTAGACCCGCAAGTGGAAAGACACAGCCAGCCTCCACTCTCACAACGAAGGCCTTCCGCACAGCGCGGCGGCGGACTTAGCTGGTTAATTCTGGCTTTGAAACTGGATTTGGATACACTACAACACAGGTGCAAAGTACGCATATGAATAACTAACAAAAAGGCAATCACATCACCCTTCCCACAACTTTAACTGCCAATTTTTACGTCCCTTCACCTCTCCCCCACAACAACAATAAATTCACACTCAATCAAAAGCATATTTACACATCACCATATGACTCGCTTCTAAATTTACCTCCCCTACAAAAATAGACGAAAAAAAACCCGTGTCGTGACAGAGCGGGTCGGCCTATCTCTAGTCTAGAAGGCCCCCAGTTGCGACCACCGCTCCTCGACCCACGTAGCACTGGCACTATACGTCTGCCCAGAGGAGCAACCCAAACACGGTCCAACATCGTGGGAGTCACTGGGCCACTGGAAATATCGACCCCGGTGCAGGTCTTCACCTGTGCATTGTAACAGAAAGCAGACATATGCCCCCGCAGGAGCGCCGGACCTCTTGGGAGAGGACACGTGTCCACGACGAGTCGCTAACCGAATCTTCCGCCAATGCCGCCACCCAGGAAAGGTCGCCGGTACCTTGTCATCACCCACATGCCCAGGTAATCCCACCAGTGACCGCCCACCAAGGTAATCCACACCAAGGTAATCCACACCAAGGTAATCCAACCACACACAACACCAAGCAAAACGCCAAGTCCACCGGTAATCCAACCATACACAGCCGAAGAGATGAAGGCTGAACACAACTGTTGATGATGAGCTAAGCGTAAAGACTGGCGGGATACTGCCAAGCGCGTGACCGGATAGGGAGGCAGGGGAGGCCACTCAGGGTTTCTTGGAAACGACTCCCTAGAGTCACCTCCCTTGTTGTGTAGTGTACACAACAGATGCTTAGGCTAAAATCGGTAAGCTAAGTGTACCTTCCTATTAGTAATGCCATCGGTAAGAGTTTTAAGAAAACAAATATGAGAAAGGCTGATCATTCACTGTGTCATTACTGAATGCATTTAGTGCCAAGACTCTAAAGCAGGAGATGGATTAACCATGATAATTCAAAGGTAGTGCCAGATGAGCTTGGTGCATGAAGGTGACAAGCTCATCTGGCACTACCCTTGAATTATCATGGCCAATCCATCTCTTGCAACTGGTACAGAGTCTTTAGGGGACACCTCTAAAATTGGGAAAATGCGGGGTTGGTGTTAAATGGGTTAAGTAATTGAAAAACCATGCCATCTTGATTTAACCTTTAGCGCGCTGGTAGTGACATTTGTCGCCAGCCGCCATCTTGCTTGATTTATGGATGGCGACATATGTCGCCACCGCGAGGTCTGCTGGAATCGGCTATGGTAAACACACAAGATTGCTATGACAGCCTTTGCAAAGGATTATGGGTGATTGTATCTAGGCTTGCTTCCGTTTTCTATCGGCCATCTTGCTACCTTCGAATGTGTTCAAGCGATTCAAATTTCTAAGCGAGAGTTTGTTCCGACGGCTTCATTTTGACAAAAGATGGCCGATGAGGAGTTAGAAGCATTTATCAAGGAATGCTTTATGGAGTCAGATTCCGATGATGAAGACTTTCTTGGCTTTTTGCCAGAAGACTTGAGATCAAGGGGGGTGGGAGATGGTGGTGATGGACAGGGGAGTGATTCTGAATCAAGTGCTAGTGAACGCGGAAACGGTGCGTAGTAAGCATTATTTATTTTTTGTTAGGATAACGCAGATAACACAGTTTTTGAAGAATTGTGACATAATCTTGATTCATTTATTTAGTAGTAGACATTTCCATAAAGTCATGTCATCGGTAATGTTTTTGAGGAAACAAATGAAAAAGTTGTAGGCTTTTGAAGTAAGTAGGGTAGCGTTGGCTTCAGCCCACTCAAAAAGAATGCAGTTGCAGGGAAAAGAACTGCCAGCGGAAAGCAGAGTGCTAAAGGTTGAACACTTTCAGAATAAAGGGTTCAACTGATACAAAAAAGCGAATAACACATTATAACCCAATAAGCCCTCAGATGTTCGAGGGTTCTGCTTTGAAATCTACATTACAGTCCAGGAGACGACACTGACCATGATAGTTCAAGGGTGGTGAAAGGATAGCGTGGCACAAGACCAGAATTATCATGGTAAGCCCCAGGTCTTTTTGTAGCCTGTCAGCGCTGAATGAGCTAAAATCTGGACTGACCATCAACACACCTATTGCAACAGGAATATCAGACCAGACAATGGGTTCTCGCTGCGTGGGTTCCCCCTCTGCATTGATGAAGATGGACATTTTGTCTCGCTGCAGCACCAGTCGCTGGTCTTTCAGCCGCGTCACCAGGGGGTCTGGCTGCTGTGTGCCCACAGGAAACAGCTCTTTCAAGTCCCCCGTCATGGCCTGGCGATTACCATGTGTAAAAAAAATGTAAATAGTTATCTATTAGCTCATCCTGGTGAAGAAATTGGCAACCATTTAACTCATTCAGCCCCGACACACCACAACAAGACATGGATCGAGCATGATATTTCAATGGTGATGCCAAAATACCTTGGCACCCATAGGCGCCAAGCTATTCTGGAACCACCCTTGAACTATCACGCTCGATATGTGAATGTCTATAGAATTGTAATAGTCCTTCAGAGGGCAACATCAAAATCTGGGGATTTCGGTTCTCGGGTAGAATGTGTTAAGTCATTTAAACCTAGGGTTAAATTTAGGAGCTGTCCCCCCGAGCTTTACATCACAGTTCAGAAGATACATCAACCATAGAGTTGAATTATTCACTAACACAATGAACCAAACGGATGAAAATTCAAAACTGGTCAGAACAATTGTTTTAGTTAAAAGGTAGTGCCATAATAGCTTGGCAACTAGATAAACCAAGTTATTCAAGCACCACCCTCTAACTCATATGCTGTTGTCATATCAGCCCTGAAAATGAATCTTAACCGATTTAGCCCCGCCTGACAGCAGGAGATGGATCGACCATGATAATTCAAGGGTAGTGCCAGATCAGCTTGGCGCCCGATGGCACCAAGCTAATCTGGCACTACCTGTATCATGGTCAATCCATCTCATGCAACAGGTACCTAGTCTTTAGCTGACACTTTCAAAATTTGGGAAAAGCAGCTGTGAGGTTAAATGGGTTAACCTTGACTGCAACTTACATTGATGATATAGTAGTCCCTTTTGAAGCCTACACATAGCGAGTCCTTGCTCCATGACAGGGCATGAGGGTAGTCATATAAACTCAGATCACACTGGAAAAAGAAAATCAGACAGATGGCATTACCTGCGCAAACAAAACTCATGGATGACAGTTCGAAAAACTGAAAAGACTGGAAAATGTCCACGGCAGGGCCAGCAAAAGACAAAAATTCATGCCTCTTGCAGACAGAAGCTGTCTGAAGGGTTGTTCTGTATGAACCAAAAAGGTCAAACATGAAAAATGGCATATGTGCTGCTTCTTCCGTTTGAAAAGTAAATAAATAAAATAAATAAATAAACTTTAAAAGCTGAGATTCGGCTTTCCTCAATTCTGAAAAAGCTGAATCAGCCTCCAAGACTGAAGACTGTCACCCATGAACACTATTACACAAATGTGAAACACAGTTTCTTAATTTGCTAACAAGACCATCGAGTTAATAATTAAAACCTTATTTTAGAAAGATCAACCAGACCTTCAGCTTAACATTTGATCAACTAGAACTACATTCCAAATTACAGACCATTTCACATACCTTCTACAGTTCTCAGATATTTTCACACAAAAATTATCTTGACAAGCTGGCCAAAAAGCATGAAAAGTGGAATGCAAAGTAAAGACTGACTTACAAGCAGTTCATGGAAATCCCTGTTCTTCCAGTAAAACAACTGCAAAATAAAAAATGTTTAATTTAACAATTAACCTAAAAGTAAACTCTCTCATATAAGTCACATAACAGTCATCTATCGGATACAATAAATTGCAAGTTCATCTTGAAATCTTTAGTTTAACTCTTTGGCTGTTGGTAGCCACTTCTGTTGTGATGAATCCTGCAGAAATTATCACGACAAGTTACTGCTGACACCCACAGGATTCAGTTTACTGCCTGAATAATTATTATTAACTTGCCTTGCACTATCATGGCCAATCAACATTATGAATAGGCAAAGTGTTTGCCTGGCACTACCTGTGAGATGTTTGGTCAAACCATAAGACTACCCCTTTGGCTGTCACTAGTGCTTTTTATTGTGATGATGTCTGCAGGAATCATTGTGATAAAAAGTGATACAGACAGCAAAAGGGTCAAGAGGGAACAGATACCTGAATTTTTCGCTTGGATGCTACCCCTATCCGCAGGTAGAACTGTGTAACTCCAGTCTGTGTCTCTTGGGGCTGTGAACATAACGTAAGAATTAACATGTGTACATTATGAGGTGTTGGGAAGGGATGAGGTGGTTTAAAGTAGTGTATAATTGTGCGTGTGTCTGAGAGAGGATGTGCTGCTGTGCATGCGCAGTGAGTCCAGTGTTTTCCTGGAGAACAGCGCTATACAAGAACTATGTATTATTATTATTATTAGAGTGGCAATTTAATCTTCAATACACCATTCACCAGAGAAAAAATGTAAAATCCATCTTTCAGTTGAGATATGAAGCACGTAAAAAGTGCGCAAATGGAATATTTTAACCAGCAGAATTGTATTCCATGACAGACTGATTATTTTCTTTCATGCAATGCAGAAATCAAGAAACAAATCAACAAAAACTAACAAAAATCAAAAGGCAATTTTTTTATGGGACATTAACCTGTTTAGCAGCTGGGGATGGATTGACCATGATAATTCAAGGATAGTGTCAGATGAGCTAGGCACCTTTAGGCGCCAAGCTCACCTGGCTCTACCCTTGAATTATCATGGTCGATACATCTCCTTCAACTGGTACGTCATCTTAGGCAACACCTCCAGGTTTTGAGAAATGCAGCCATGGGGTTAAATGGGTTAACCATGCAGATTAACAGTTTAATATTATGACTGACATTCCCACTCTTTGTAACATTAAACTATGCACACACACAGGCTACAAGAAGATGTGGATCGACCATGATAGTTCAATGCTGATGTCACCTGTCACAACAGCTTGACACAACTAGGAACCACAATGTTTTGGCACCCCCCTTGAACTACTGTGATCAATCTAGCTCCTAAACTGCTGTGTATATTGTGAATTTCATCTTCATGGCTCAGCGAGATAAAACCTCACCTGGCAGTCGACGGCAAATAGCGTTGACCCTTTGGTCTTGTTCACACATGTGATGAGATTGAAGGTCACAAGATCATGCACACTGATGACATTGTCTGTAAAACAAACACACAGTTGTCTACAACTTTCAGAATTGTCATACAAGTTTAAGACTGACTAAAAATACATTGGCATGTTTCACAGGGATGCTTTAACCCATTTAGCCCCAATGCCGTACAGCAGGAGATGGATGGACCATGATAACTGAAGGCACCCTTGAATTATCATGGTTCATCCATCTCCTGCAGCTGGTACATAATCTTTAAGTGACACCTCCAAAACTTAGGAAATTTGGCCTTGGGTTAAGGCTTAAAGGAGGATAAAGTCTTGCAGGAATCATCACGACAAAATAATTTTTTTTCTAAAATGTATTTTTTTGAAAAATACTTACCGATGGCATTACTACTAGGAATACTTCGCTAAGCTTAACAATTTTAGCCCAAAAAACTCGTTGCGTACATTACCACAGGGGAGGCAATCACTAGATGTGTCGTTACCAGGACACCCGGGGTGGCCTCCCCTCCTTCCTATCCGGTGGCGCGCTCACCGTTTCCCGGCAGTCTCCGAGTCTTAGCTGGACTGCGGCAAGCGGGGAAGGCAGGAGGGACCTCTGAGTAATGCCGTCGGTAAGTATATTTAAAAAAAATACATTTTAGAAATTTTTTTATTTATTTTCTCAAAATCATTACCAACGGCATTACTACTAGGAAGAATGGCAAATAGGAGGAGGGTGCCGCAGTTCCTGGGCCACCTGTCCCACGCCTAAGCGCCTCTGCACGTAAATTGAGGGTCCCACCCTACGCGCCTACTCCTGACAATTTTAGCTAGGCGTTACCTACGGCGCCAGAGGCGCCTGGAGGGAGTGCTGCGCTGCTGATATGTTCCCCAGTAAGGCCAGGTTGTCGCGCTGGCCGGATAGATCTCATAGGTAGAAGCGGGCGAAAGTAGATTCGGCCCGCCAACCCATGGCTGCCACAATGTCGCTGACCGCGCTGTTGCGGTCAAAGGCGATGCCAGTTGCCACTGCTCTGACTTCATGTGCCCCGGTACGCCAGGTCTTGGTTTGTGCAGGGCGAGATCTTTGTATGCCTCCCGTATCACCCAGCGGAGCCAGGATCAGATCATCTGCCCGGAGCCAAGGGCAGGAATAGGCGCAAGCGCCCTTGCAATAGTGGCTTCGTTCTGCGCAGAAATAAGAAAATAGCCCACAGGCTTTACTTGAAGGCTAGCCCGGATTAGCGTGAAGCCTAGCGGCGCCAAGCCACTCCAGCGCTACTCGTTAACTATTCTTATTCGAACGTATGTCACCCTCTGGTGAACAAGATAAGGGTTAAGATGACTTCCACCATACCTGTTGTTCCCAGGCGGTTATCCAAACAAGGATTAACCACCCCCAACGGCTTAACTTCAGTGAACAGACGAACCGGAGAATCCGTATGTAAAGGTGGCTGGCTATGCAAGGCATCCGTTCCTCGAATGAGCTCATCGAGGCTTGTGGATCCGGTCTGGAGAAAACAGAGGAAGCAGCTTTCTGTTCCACTACAGTAGGACCGGCCTATCATCGGAGACTCCTCACACGCGTAGAGTAGTTGGAAGGCAGCCGGGTGTAGTACGATGCCGCTGACCCTGCCCCAAGGGGAATCCGCACGTACATTGAGCTGACCTTCGACATGTCCGACGAGTGCTGGCCCGATCTCTGCACAACCGGCAGAAGTGCTACACGATGAACCCCGACCTCTAGTAGCCGGATCACACCAGTACCTTCCATAGTGTCAGCCATTGTCGAGTAGCTGGAGCGCCCCCGTACCTTTCATAGCGTAAGCCATTGTCGAGGAGCCGGCGCGCATCAGTACCTTCCGTAGCGTCATCCATTGCTTCCATCTGACGAGCCCCTAGCTGCCCCGCTATCACGCCAGCCAGCGGATGTATATATCTGCCTGTGTGTTCACCGTTGCTATCCCGCTGTTATCGGTCAGGCACTCCCTGCCTAGGCGGCAAACCTGGGTGCTGGTCGTACGTCGGACTTGCCTCCGAAGCCCCAGAATCCGCGTTAGCGGCGTTGCGGCAGCCAGGAGTCCGGGTCCTCCCATGCTTCGCCATCTGGTCCAGAGGGCCGACCGTCCCAGTAGTTGCAAGCTCAGGGCCGAAGCTACTAGTAAGCGTCAAAGCCGACACTAGACATCACGTAGTCTCCGTGTCCGGGATCCGTCAGGGCCTACAGTAACCTATCAGGCGTCAGGGTCTCGGCTCACCTCCGTGGTCTCCTTCTAGGCATGGCATCACCAAGTCTTGCTGTAGCCAAAGCTTCCCTCTCGCCACCGCTGATTGGAGCGAGTGGAGACAATCCTGTCGAGGTGACAAGGGATCCTGTGCTGTCGTCTTATCGTCTGCCAAGTCGGTCCCCCGAAGAAAGTCCTAGCGCGGAGCCTTCCACCGCTGTGTTATCCCCAAGACGGGCGAGCGTGGAACCTGTCACAACAGCAAGTCCCTGTATATCTCGTCGTCGCCGGCGATCTCCGCCAAGGAGTAGGCTGAGGGGTGGTACGCCATCCTAATGCTGTCACCAGCTCCGTGCGTGTCCCGCTCTGACGGACCGAGTCTGCAAAGTCCCAGATGTCTTCCAGACCCTTGCTACCAGCAGGCTTCACCCTCTCGATGAAACCCCGCGTCCGCTAGGGGGAAGCGAACCCCGGGCGCAGTCCTGACCAAGCCTCGCTTCCGCTTCCTCGCGCCCGAGTCTGTAGTCTGTGGAGAGCCGCCGACAGCATGCACGCCTCCGTATCCACCATTGGAACAGTACCGCCCAGAAGAGACTCCACATCACTTCCGGCGGAAGTAGATGTTCATCCTCTCTGGTCATCGGGAATCTTCAGAAGAACCTCTGTTGTCCGCCGCCGTCTTGCCGAGTGGTCGCCCAATGCCTCCGCTAGATCCCGAAGTCCGCGAGGGAGCGACGTGACGCACTGGGCCACTCGATGCGTCGATCATCGTCGCAGCTTTCCTCTCAGGGCGATGACGGCCAGCGGAATGACGCGACGAACCCAGACACTTCGTCCAAAGAGCGGCGAATCTGCGATGTGTTGGAGCGCACCGACCGTCTGCTAGGCGTGTCTGTTGTCTACCCCCACTCCAAACCACGTCCTCCGGGTGTAGACTTAGCGCCTCCTCGCCCTTCGGTTCTGAATGTAGACTACCACTGTCCAGCTGTCAGAGATTATGCGTACTCCTGCCCCAAGATACGCTGCTTTCCCTCCAGCCTGTAGAAGTGTTAGAGCGGCTTGATCCCTCGTCCACGTACGAGGATGTCCTGACTTGTGAGCCGCTGCTTCCACTCGGAGAGAATGCGGGGCCCACTGTTCCCATCTCCCGCCTGTTGATGTGTTCGTCTGCTTGATCCTTTGTCCATTATGAGGATCCTGACTCGTGAGACGCTGCTTCCCACGGAGAGAGCACAAGCCGCCCTGCTTCATCTGCGACATGTTGAGGTATTGACGGCTTGATCTCTCGTCCAACGGCGAGGATATCTTGACCTGTGCGCCGCTGCTTCCAGGCGAGAAGGCGAAGCACACTGCTTCCAATTCCAGCCTGTTGATGTGTTTTCCACTTGATCCCTCGTTCCCTACGAGGATCCTGACCCGCGAGATGCTGCTCCCACTCGGAAGAGAGCGGGACCCACTGTGTTGATGCGTTAAACGCTCGTTCCATAATCCAACAGGCTGAGGTCGAGTGTCGAAAGTGAGGGCGATTCCGTCCTGCCGCTGCCATCTCCGTGATCCCGGCGCCGGTGTCGAAGCTGTCGTTCTCCCGAGGAAATCGGCCCTTAAAGCTCTGGTCTGAAGAATGGCCGCTCTTGCCGGGCGCCTCTGATGCTCGGCGCCACCGAGAGATCCCACGCTGCGCCGTACCTGCGCTTGTCTGCTGGTCGGAGAGGCAAAGAAGGAAGAAGGAGTTCCCAGGCAATAGGTATCTGTTGCGTCCTTCTTCCCGCTGCTGCGGTCGCCCGACCGAACATGTAGGTTTCCTCCCTGCGTACTGCAGGTCCATGGCCGCTGTGAGTTCCTCTCTACCTCCAAGGGTGGAGTGTGGGTGTGTGGTTGCACCACCTCTCGTCGACTGCTGACCAAGTTAGTTCTTCCCAATAGGGTCTCGTTCATTGGGGATCCGCCCTGTGCGTTAGATCTAGTCTGTGGCTCCACTCTTCGACTCGGGACCCTTCACTCACGACGGGAATGCCCCTCCCGTCGGCTGGCTCTAATGACCGAATGTCCGACCTCCTATGGACAGCTTCGGCCAACCAAATTCTGTCTTTACTTCCCTTCTCGTCTCGGCCGTTCTCGGGTGGAGGTGTAGAGTTCACTCTGTGTTTCTCATTCCTGTCCTGTCTGAGAGGTGTGTTGAAGACGCGGCCCGGTGACGGCGCTGGTCCGGCCTAAGGCTGGCGGGCACTCTCCTCTCAGAGGGGGGGGGGGGGGTCCCCCGCTTGGGCTCTCTCTCTCTGCCTTTCACCTGAAGGGTGACAATCTCGCCCAATGTCTCTACTGCGGGGGGACCGAGCTCCAATTGCCGACTCAAGCCTAGGGGACGTATCCCGTCGTCGGCTGTCAAGCATAACCGGGGCCTCTACGAGGCGGGGTGGAGCTCTTGGTGCCCGGGCTTGGACGGGGGGCAAACCCCGATCCGAAAGTTAGGCTCAATCATCCGCTGAAGGCGGAAATTCCCGAGGCACCGAAGGGGATAGAAGACCCCTTTATTCTCAATCCGTATGATTCTGCCTTCCTGCAGCGCCTTCCTCAACTTCAGCTGTGAGATCGGCGCTGGTTACTCTCTCCGGTAAACGCCCACAGCTGTTACCATCTTTCTCCTCCCAAGTCCCGCATCAACAGCGCGTCTCGCCGGAGGAGCCGCCCGACCAGGGTAGGTAGACCCATGGCCCTCGCTCGGTCATTGGAAGGCGCCACACTTGGTGCATGTCCGTACCCAAGTACTGTAACAAAGGACAGAACAAAAAACCAACGAAACAACGGGGCGGTCCGTGGCGCAGCAGTTAAGGCGCCTGCCACCAGTGCTAAAGGTGCGCTCTAGTATCAATTTCAAATATCAAACAATTTGAACTTCCAAAAACTTCAGTAGCTCGCTTGAGCTTGCCCTTAGCACCACGTGAATGCTCAGTGTTATGTACAGTGTATAATGAATGCGCTTGATCACGTGAGCGTGCTTGACGGCTTCAGTTCTCGGCGGTGCTATGAGCTGATCTCAGTTGGGTAAAGCGCCTATCTAATGCGCTAATTCATTGATTTATTTAACTAAACCAAGTGAAAACAGGGAACCTCCAAGAAGAACCGCGCTCCCGGTCGGCTTGCCGAACATCACGGCCCGGTCGAAACCGGTTAGAGGCAGTCACCGCTATTTTATCTCACCATTGCCAACCAGTAATTCCACAGAAAACCAACACCACGTAATCCATAGACCACATAGGTAATCCAAAGACAACACAAAGCACATAAATCCACCGTCCATGAAGTCCCAACACATAAATCCGAAAGTCCACAGTACACAACGGTAATCCACCTAACTCAAGCCGGAGCACGAAGTGCACACGGCCTGTCCTGAGCAGCTAAGCGAAGAGACGGGAAACGGTGAGCGCGCCACCAGATAGGAAGGAGGGGAGGCCACCCCGGGTGTCCTGGTAACGACAACCCTAGTGATTGCCTCCCCTGTGGTAATGTACGCAACGAGTTTTTTGGGCTAAAATTGTTAAGCTAAGCGAAGTATTCCTAGTAGTAATGTCGTCGGTAATGATTTTGAGAAAATAAAAGTGCTAGAGACAACCAAAAGGGTTAACAAACTTGAAACCATCTGCATGACACTTGTTCACCAATTCCCCTCAATTAGCAAGAGGCATCTATGTGTATAACCTTTTCTCAAGTCAACCAATCCTCAGCTATTGTTGATTAATCCGCCATAGCGGACACAGGAGGTAAACAGTTTACAATACATCTCAGCCTCAGCGCTCCAGTATGCCACAGTATCAGGTAAAAGCACAATTGTCTCTGGCTCCCATGGGGACAAAATCCCAACGGAGAAAGAAACATGCTTAGAAAAGACAGTTACAACACAATTAATAAATATTTTGGGTATTTACCTGAAATATTAATAAATTGTGTTGTAACTGTCTTTTCTAAGTGTATTTCTTTCTTCACTGGGTTTTCAAAATAAACAAGTATAGAATTCAGTCGCTTCTTATCTTGTCAGCAAAGAAGGAAAGTTGCCACTTTGTGTCTTCGCTGACAAGTAGCGAAATATTAATAAATTGTGCTGTAACTGTCTTTTCTAAACGTGTTTCTGTCTCCGTTGGGGTCTTCTCTGCATTTTACATGCTTGGCAGTCACCTTTTGGGTCTGGATTTTTTCCCCATAGGGATGCATGAATGACAGTGCACAAAATTGAAATGACTGAAAATGGTCCATGAACTAACTATGACCCATGATCCATTGTCAGCAAGAGGCATACATTCTCATGAGCCCCTGCGAATGCAGGGGCTCATGAGAATTTATGCCTCTTTTCAGATGGAACAAGCTGGCTGAAGGACTGTTCTGTCTGAACCAAAAAGCTAAAATTCAGCTTTCTGGGATTTTCAAAAAC
Organism: Semisulcospira habei; assembly: GCA_036245525.1. Taxonomy (NCBI): domain Eukaryota; kingdom Metazoa; phylum Mollusca; class Gastropoda; family Semisulcospiridae; genus Semisulcospira; species Semisulcospira habei. Next base: position 79,241,274 of record BTPG01000004.1, on the reverse strand, counting down.
TGAATAGGTCTCCAGAAACTGAAGACTGTCACCAATGGGGGTGGAAGCCTGTGAGCAAGAGGTCCTCGAGCTGATGTGAGCATTAGCTGGCCTGCACACAGCCGTGCATGAGCCAGCCAATGCTGATGTTCGCCTTAGGGTGTTTTGCTTATCAAGTGGTCTTTCCTCACAAGTCTAGTTGTAACTTAGCACTATAATAATGTGATCACAAATTATGTGGTCTATATGATGGTTCCCAGGTACTACAATATATTGAGGCTAACTTGTATTTCTCACAATGCGAAACACTGCATCTTGATTACAAGTGAGTGGGATAAGTTTATTGAGAAAAAAACAGAAAGAGAGTAAACTTACCAGAAAGACTGATCAATATGAACAGCTCTGGGACAGCCACAACCTGGCAGATCATGTACAAATAAAAAAAATTGGTATAATTTTAAAAAAGCCAAATCGCAAATTTGACAGTGTTGCTGTATGTTGGGAGTAATTTGTCCTGAGACATGACTAAACTGTGCTCAGGCCACAGGAATGCTTACACCTAATATGAAGGTTTTGGATTCCCCCAAACCAGAATGCTCTTTAGCTCGAGAGGCAAAGAAACTGCAGTGGGCTGTGGGCAAAGACAGCACGTCACTATGGACTATCGGCAGAGCCAGCAGGAAAACTTTACCAAAAAAAATTATGTCCATGAAATTGCCCATTAACTCTTTCCCTACGTATCGCTCCCGGTTTAGTGCTAGCCCAAACAAACCCTTAGCCATCGAAACACTTACGTTATAGCATTGTGTCATTGCCGTCTATAGACAAGTCACTAGTATTCTAGCATTGTGTTTGTACGAAAATCGCATGACGCACAGCTATCGGTCTAAGGGAAGCAACCACTATAATATGTTTCACCAACCATTTCTAAGTTATCTGAAAGTGAATGCCCTTGTCGGATGGTGTCGGAACAAGGCCAAAGTAGCCGACAACGTGCCGTGGATCGCCTCCGACAATGAGCTTATTCGATCCTCATGAGCGCAGTTTCAACAGTGATTTTTAGGTCGTAATATTGTGATTCAAGAAGAGACAGTTCTCTTGTGCGATTTCTTTGCTTGTGGAATACATTTTCCTGCCATGTTGGTGAGTAAATCTGGGTTTTTTTGTTGCATGTGCTTACACTGTTGCTACCAAAACCATGTTTCTCATTTTTTGCTCCGCCATGTTTGTTCTGTTGCATAATAATCAAATTGGTTCGATTTCCCACTAAACCAATGCACAAACACGTGCAGTTTTGAAAAGTACTTTTAATGCTCTGTCCAATGATACCCAATTTATCTATGGTTGTTACCTTGGGAGCCTGTGAAAATGAATTCAATCTACCCAAAAAAATGTACGTCACCAGGGAACACACGTCCTTTTTCCTGCTACGTGTGCAGGGTACTGACTCGCTGTAAATGTTACGTAGGGAAAGAGTTAAAACTTTAAAGAAACAAATTATGTCCATGAAATCATCCATTATTAGCAGAGTGAAAATAGCTTGACACCTCTGGTGCCAAACTATTCTAGCACCACCCTTGAATTAACCCTTATCATACAGAATACACCAGTGTGTGAAATAAATTTGACTAAAATAGTTCAAGGGTAGTGCCAGAATAGCTTGGCGCCTCTAGGTGCCAAGCTATTCTGGCACCACCCTTGAACTAAAGCCATTGGTCTATGTCCTATCTGTACTATAATGTAGCTTGCATATGGCAGTGTACAAATTTGAAGCTTTTAGCCTCAGTATGATATGGGTTAAAATGGTTGATCTGCCTCCTAATCTGTAATGTAGTCTTCACAGGACAATACACAAATTTGAAAAAGTTCACCCTCAGGATGTAATGGGTTAATGTCTGTTGAAACATCGTTCTCCTCAGCGTTAGTTTCATAAATTTTTTTACAAAATCCTATTGTAACAATTGTATGAACAAGAAGCATGTTCACTGTTCTTTGTCAATCTGAGCTTAACTTTTGCTGCATATTACATGTGATTCACAGCGAAACAGCATCAGTGAAGCGTAACAGCTAGCCGAGCCTAGTCTCAACTTGAAGTCGTGCAATGTAGTTAGCGTTCTCCCACTACTCGGAACATTCTTTGGTTCAGAAGCGCTTTTTGTAAAAGTAGTATCTATAGGAATCACTGCTGACAAAATAAATTTTAAAAAAGTGTCAAAAGAAAGTCACCACTATGGAAAAAAAAAAAGACTAGCACACCCCAAAGTGTGAAAATGTGTTCATTATCAAGGTTTAGAAATTGCAAACAGTTAGAGGGATGTATTATATTAACCCTTTTCATCCTGACACACTACTGCTTGAAATAAATTTGACAAAGATAGTTCAAGGGTGGTGCCAGAATTTGACAAAGATAGTTCAAGGGTGGTGCCAGAATTTGACAAAGATAGTTCAAGGGTGGTGCCAGAATAGCTTGGTGCCTGAGGCGCCAAGCTATTCTGGCACCACCCTTGAACTAATATGGTTGATCTATCTCCTAATCTGTAATCATGGAGCCTTCAAAGGACAAGCAATTAAAAAAAAATCAGCCTCAGGATGTAATGTGTTAAGAATGTACCTGGGTAATTGGCTTTTTGGAGAATGATTTATTTGATCGCTCAAGGTCTGTATGGTACTTTTTGGGTTCTGAAACAGAACAAAAGAGATCATCATTTAAAACTAGCTCCATATAATTTGACAATACTGTTACATGTATACGGAACAAATTAATTATTCATGTGCATAACCTCTGTTTTATGTGTGGAACTATGCATACATGCAACCATCTCACAATGTACAGTAATCAAGTCATCATAAATGATTCTAGAAGAAAACAGTTCAATGAAACTGCATGTATGCTACTCACTTATCATAATTATGTAAATTGATATTATTTCCATTTACCTATTAACTATTTCTTCAGGACACTAATTTAGTAAAAAATAAATGATATATAAAAATAATGCAAGTACTTTGCCAGATGCATTAATGCATGTTGCCATGATTTTTTTTTTTCCAAAACAAACCTCCTGGTGGATTTCTAGAGATTTTGTACTGTAGAAGATGTCCTTGCTTTGTCCCCACAAGTAAGATGTTGTCTGCAAGGCAAAAGAATGAAAATTGGCTTTTATAGTCATTTCTGCTGCATTAACTCAATCAAAGCCTTTTCAAAATAAAAGTTAATATATACCGCAACAATTACAAGATACCAAGCAATTTCACAAGATGAAAACAAAATTTTACCACTTTATGATCTATGATCTGAACAGTTTCATTTTTTTATATTTTCTTACAAGTTACAGGACTCTAAACAGTATGTATTTTGCATAAAGGTATAACTCTATTACTGGTAGATCAGTGATACACAGGGTCACTTAGACTCCTACTACCAGTACATCTCTACTTCTATAAGTCTAAGAAACCAAACAATGATGTCTTGATGATGTTCATTTGAAGGGTGCATTTCTTTATCCAGTGCTGAATGCTCAAAGCGCTTTGTAGAGAGAGGTTATGAAGAGAACAGAAAGCAAAGTACAAAATTTAGAAAGAAGAAGAAAAATGTATTTTTCTTTAAAATATATTTTTGGGAAAAGAATAAAACTGCTGTCAGTTTGCCAGTTTAGGACAGACTGAAAAGGTGTGTTTACAGCTGTCTACGGAAAGAGTGAAGAGATTCCACTGAATTCAGAGATGCCAGGAAAGTGTGCTGGTATCTTCTGTGCTGGGTAGGTGGAGTTGAGACTGGGGCATAGGCCGAAGGGAACAGGCGGTGATGTAGGGCAGGATGAGTTCCTGGAGGTATGTGACATGTAGGTGCTGACTGGTAGATACCGGTGTATGCCTTGGACACAAATGGGTGGTCAATCCGTTGACCTACTGGCAGCCAGAGCAATGCATTCAATTCAGAACTGGTGTGATGTGCTTTGACAGTTTTGTATGGCAGACAATTCATGCAGTTGTATTCTGGATCCACTGGAGGTAGCTGATCTGTGTGTCAGGCAGTCTGCCCCAAGGAACAGTAGTCCTCTCGATATTGCAGAAGTCCACTCAAGACATTACCACTGTAAGTGAGTTGGCAGCTGATGCTGACAGGAATAGATGCAGAAAATAGAAACAATACTTCACAACTTTGTTAATGTGTGGAACCATGGACAGGTCAGAATCGATGACAAAGTCAAGATCGCAGATAAAGTCAGCAAGAAAATATTAGCATCGCCAACAGTAATCTCACTGATGTATGTCTTATTGCGCCTAGGCTTAAAACCAAGAAGTATCAACTCAGTTTTTTTGTCATTTAGCTTATTCCACATCATCCAGCATTTCACAGCCACACCACAGCACTCCAGATTTGCAACAGCAGATCTGACTGAAGCAGGATCAAGTATGATACTAAAGCTGTCAGTCATCAGCAAAGAATTAACAACTAATCGAGTACTGTTTAATGACTCTTCCTAGGTGGAAAGCGTACAAAGAGAACAGCAGAAAGCTGAGCACTGACCCTTGCGGTACATCACACACAGTAGAATCTGGTGGTTAATCATGTCAAACGTCACACTGAGATCCAGTAGCACCAGCAGTGAAGGTTTCCGAGTGTCCGCACTGCATAAGGTACATTCAATACTTGTAGCAGAGTGGTCTCGGTGCTGTGCCCAGGTCCATATGCTGATTAAAAAGGGTTGAGAATGTTGTTTACATCAGGTGTTTCATCAGTTGCTCTGTGACAACTCTCTCCAGCCATTTGGAAATGAATGGCAGATACTGGGAAGAACTTTTTACAGTGATGGATTGAGACCCAATTTCTTTATGACAGGCTTGACCACTGCCTTCATAAAACATGTTGAAACTGTGCCAGATGCTGAGCTGATACATACCCGACGATCATGACAATCACCAGCAGCAATACATCAAGGTTGTGCATCTAGTGCAGAAGTCTTGCTTGCTTTCATTGTCAGCCTTCTCATGTGGTCATCTGTCCCAGGGGTAAATTCCTGAAGAGGTGAACCCATAAAAGATGGTGAAGTAGGCTTGATGAGTGTGACATCAGAGTTAGACACCTGTAGCACATCACTAATTTTGGCAATCTTTTGTGAGAAGAATGTTGACAGTGTGGCAGCAGTAGTCTGTTCATCAACCCCAGGCAGAATAGAGGATGAATCTTCTTCGCCTAGGAGTCTCTTGACTGGTGTAAAGCCTATACAGACATTTGATGTAAACAAAAAGCTGGCATCAAGCTGCCGTGACTTTGCCCTCTTCACTGTACGTGTGAACTTATTCCTCAGTTGTTCGTACAGTTGTCTATGCACCTCTAAATGTGTATTCCTCTACACCTTTTCTGCAAGACGTTTTGAATGATTTCTTTCCTGCCAGGACCTCATCTGCGGACCAATAAGAAGCAGAATGTGCTGTCGCTTGTTTTGTCTTTTCTGGTGTATACTTATCCAGCAGCGCCAACACGATGCTGTTATACAGATTGGCTAGGTCGCCTACATTGGAAGATGGAACCTGTACCAAACGAGAAAGTAGCAGATCCTGACGAAAACTACCTCACGATCAAGTTAAGTCCTTCAGCCGTCACATTCCGTCTGCAAGACACAAAGATTTTCAGAAGTCCCTGCAGCTGCAAGGGCTCATGCAACATTGTGCTTCATGCTAGCAGCGATCAGCTCCGTTTACATCTTTGGAATTATGAAGTTAAATTTTAAGTATAACTTGACGGGTCCTACTAAAACCCGGAATAACCTGTCCTAAGCTAAAATAACCATATCTATAACTATTATTGCGTACCTAAACACAAAATAATCATGTGTTAGAAGGTTGGTTTACATTAAAGTTGATTTAGTTGTACTAGTAAGCCGTTTTCCACAACCGTTGACGCGTCGATTACTTCCCTTGCTACACGATCGCGCTGTCCGAAACCAGTCGAAATAACCTCTCCTAAGCCCAAATTACCACATAAACACATATTATTGAGTACTTAAAGTAGTAATATTCATATATTTGAGGTTGTAGGTGCCGTAAAAGTTGTTTATTTAGCGTTAGAAAGCTTCGAAGGACTTGTTCTTTGAGCCTCTTGTTCTATGCCTATTTTCGCCCTACGCGCATTCGCCCACACCGTTCGTCCCAATCACATTTCGTCCCATGACGTTTCATCCCCGATGCTGTTTAATGGAAGACATTACGCTATGAGCGGACCATGATAATCAGTTGACATTCAAAGAGAACATAACTGGAGCGTTTCTGAGCTCGAATATAAACATCTAGACCGAAAGAGTTGACTGCCAGTGCTTGTAATTTAGAAGAAACTACCAAGTGAGTAGGAAAAAGTACTGTCAAGGGGGGAATTGTGCATGATAGACCAATGATCATAAATCTACTTTAGTCCAAGCACAAAAAAAAAAAAAAAAAAAAAAAGGAAAGAGGGGGTGCGCTAAGTAAGTGACTGGAAGCAATGCATATGGAAGCCAGAGAAAGATAATAGGAGACCCGTAAGACAATGAATTGAATAAAGCCGCATCAGTCATTAAATTACGCCATTTTTAATATTACATTTTTTTTACCCCATTACACCCCCATTATTTCTGAATCAACCCTTTGATTTTTAAAAGTGACGAGCATCTCTGATGCGGCCTTATTGATCTGATTATCTTACGGGTCTCCTATTATCTTTCTCTTTAACTATTGTCTCTGTGAACACCTAATGACCCAATAATTAACTAATTAAGGCGGTTAACGTCCACACTGACGTTTCTCTCAAATCAAACTATATTCTGTCAGTGCACTCTGTAATAAATTAATGACATTTTACACACCCCCACCTAATTTAATAATTAGAGAATTACTCTTCTTTGTCTCACAATACTGTCAGATTTGATTTCTCAGGAAAGCAATTTTCTCAGTCAGATACATTTCTCAAAAACCGGCTATGTTTACTACTCTTGCACCGCGCCCATACACGTCACACATGAAAAGATCTTTAGAAACGTGTAGTGCAGGCAAGTTCACAGGGGGACCGCTCAGTGCAAACTCTATTGAATTGGCTCTGTGTAAGCACGGCTCTGAACATAACAAAAGCCAAACATACACGCACACACACAGACACGTCAGTTGTAGACCAAGATAATTCAAGGGCAGTGCCAGATTGTCATACAAGTTATATACACAGACATACATACACACACACAGACACACTTTCTAAACAAACTCACCATATATGATACCTGACGCAAACAACAACAACAAAAACAAAAAAAAAACCATGTCACTGCAATACCGCCTGTGACTCAGTATGAGGTGATAATAACTCTTATTTAATTTCACGCTATGGTGTGTTACACTGGGACATCTTCAAGAGCCCCCCTTTTTACAGCGTTTCAGTTAGCTGTAGTTCTGGGTTTTCTCTTTATGAGTAGTCTGTAAGGTTTGACAACAAGCATTGGCCATAAGCCATGGCATGGCCTACCCAATACTCCCACACTCCTTAGGACTACCTGAAAATTGGGTCTCGTTAACGTGAATTGTGCCAAGTGAGGACTATTGTCTGCTAAATGGGCCTGCCGTCGGCCTACTAATGTTTGGTCTAAGCCTTTGTGTTGTTACCGTGGAACTGTAGGTAACATGAATGACGCATTTTCACATTAACATTTATGTCCCATTAGCCACCTCACACAGAGAGAGACTGATTTTAAAGTCAGTACATAGATGTGTTGTAAAGTGATACCTGTGCTGTTTAAGTCTGTGTATATTTAACATAGAAAAATTGTCATTTTGTTTAACCTGCAGTGAGTCACGAACACCTGCCTGTTTGCACCGAAATCAGTCTCGTCATAATTTCTGAGGAAAAGTCGTGCCTATGCACGCAAGGCGTTCATGTGTGGCAATAACATGGTGACAACATCATTTTGAAAGGGTGAAAAGTTATGCTAGCTGGCTGGAAAATGTAAACTGTTTGAGAAAAACCTGCTCTGTCTGTGTGTCGCCATGCCGGGATGTTACGGGTGTACGTGTATAGCAAGGTAGGCTTAATGTTTTTGTTTATAGTATGTTAATATGCATGTTCGTGCGTGTGTCTGTTCGTCTGTTTGTGTGCATGTGTTAGTATGTGTACAATGTGGTGTACTGCTCAGAAATTTAACACAGTCTGGATTTTAGTGAATGATGTAGTCAACAGGAAGGCTTTTTGTCATACAAGACATATATACTCGAGAAAGGATATTAGTCGTGTTCACACATGACTGAACCGTCTGCACTGAGAATTCTAAAGGTGTGAAAAGAATTTATGTATATGCGAGTACAGTGTGTACACAGTGATAACCAGGCTCAAACATGTTTGTCTTTTCATTGCGTCAGCTTTTTCAGACATTTCATCAGCCTAATTTTATTGGCTCAAAGAATTTGGCTAATCTATGCCTAGAGCTTTCTCATATATAACCCAGTGCGTTACCAAACATGACACAACCATTTGGAGAGAATGCGATATTGCAAGCTGGTATTCTTCGTAAGCGACTTACCGTTTGTAAGAAAAGGGACAGTTTTCTGAAAAATGGATTACAACTCCTGGAAAATAAAGTACAAGAGTTTAAAAAAGATTTAACTGATATGGAAAATGAGATGGCAGCATCTACAGCTTTTTTGGTAAAGTACAAAGATGAACCAAATGAGGTGGCGTTTGCAAAAGAGCTGGTATTTCACGGCAAACTTGAAAACAAAATAGGGAAAATTAAAGTTCATATCAGTGGATTGGATCAAAAGATACGACATCAAAAGAGTTCTATAGAGAGGAATGAAAAAAAAGTTAAAGCTCTCAATAAAGAAATGACACAAATTGAATTGAGCCCCCCAGTTCAAAATGTGGTTGCATCTATGAATGAAATGAGAACAAAGCTACAACAACAAAATCAACCAACGGATACAAAGTAGTTCTACATTGTTAAATCGCTTACGAAGAACAAAAAATGTAAACGGTTTCAATGCTCTCGGACTTTGTGCTTACCATCAATTTTGACACATCACAAGACATACTATTTAGTGTGGTGTGTTGGAAATTCACTTTCACATGGTATGCATTCACAACGCAGCCCGGGAGTGCCACGTTCAAGTGTCTTTCCTAGGGATGTACCAACAGCTCGCACATTCACACACACACGAAACTACATCCGAGAGCAATACATCTGTTTGGCTTTGACATGTGGTCTTTGGTACAAAGTAGGTGGCCACGAAAATTTTTCATCCACAATGGGCTGTCAAAGGATAATGTCCTTTCTGATGAGACTAATTAAGTCGAAACAGCCACTCTTTACAAAGGTAAGTGTTTCATTTTTATTTCACTTGTCTGTAACTGTGTATCCGGGCTTTTGAAAACTTATCTCAGGCCACGTGTGGTGCGGCACAGGCCGCATATGGTATTGTAACCTCTGTATGTTATGTCTAATGTTTTACTTGGCTCTTATTGGTCAGGGTGGTGATTTATAATTTACTGCAAAGTCAATAATCGCCAATACTATGTCAGGTATGTTTGCTGCAACGGACAGGGTTACTGTACATGACACCACAATTGAAATCTGTGAAGCATATTAATAAGCCCCCTGAGAGAGATAATAGCCCTTATAGTACAGGCAAATCTTGTCTGGGGTAAACTCAAAAACTATTGACTACATTGCTGAGTGGTGTAAACGTATGAAGTTACTGTTAATTTACTTTCTAGAAAAACATGATTTTGCTTGATAACAAATTTTAATATATTTAATTATAGTTTCAAAAATTAATATTTTTTATTATAAAATGAATCAAGACGAATTACTTCTTCTAAACGATATCAACGCTGTAGAAAACAAAGACTTAGACTCGAAAAAAACAGCGTCTTTTGTCTGTTGTTATTTCGGGGAAGTCAAAGGCTTATCTCGGAAAACAATACATGACAGAAAATATTGAATCTCTAACCTCTGACGAACTATGTAAACTTCATTCTAAATATGAAAACCATATTGCTTCACTAATGACTCGTGATTTAAGCCGGTCTCTTGTATGCCTATACACAAAAGCAGTGAGTCACTTTCTACCTGTGGATAGTGACAGTCTATCACACGACCTTGAAAGCAATCCTATTGTTTCAAGTTCAATTGGTAAATTAGCATGCGTCATGTTTTACAAGTTTGGAAATTACCTTGCACCTGTTGTAACCCTTCTTGTTACCAGGAGTCATATTGATTTTTTGAAAATAAATTTTACTGCAGAAGAAAATGGACGAAACCCAGACGACTCTACAGCAGAACCCCGACCCTGTTTTGACACAGGTTCCAACAGTGACTAAGGCTAAAAGTCCAGGCAGGGTTGAGGCTGGAAAAAGATTAGCCGAATATAACAGGCAAAAAAAATTACAGCTTCAAGCACAAACAGAAAAGGCTCATGTAACTGACCCGCCGTCATCACTGTCCGCACCGTCAGGACCAGTGTCAGGACCAACATCGACAGGACAGTCACTACTATCACACTCACAACAAAGTGAGAGACAAACAACTAAGTCTAACCCTGACCCCGAACCTCAAACAACAAAATATATAGTTGCTGGATTTGTTGTCAGATTTGGTTACGTAGGTTATCAAGTATACAAAAAATGCAAACCACAGACTCGTACAGTGACCAAAAAATTAAACACTCCATCATCAAAAACAGAAGTCTCCACATTACCAGTAATACCCAAAGTCGTTGACCCATTTTATATGGAGTAAATAAAAATATTATTTTAATTTTTATTGCCTAAGAAATGAGCGACACAAAGAACTTAATGAACCTTGTATATCACTCTGCCGTAATCAGCGAACTAGCAGTAGCTTATTCTATGCTGGGAAAAAGTCTACTCAAAATGAAATCATCAGACTTGAGTAGATTAGATTTCGAAGACAGTGCAAAGCTAATTGCTGTTGTAACAGCGTCAATTGCTACGAAAGACTTTCTTGTCAAGCAGGGAATTATTCCCGAAAATGTTTCTATGTAAATAAAAATAATATGGCGACGATAGCTGTTATTGTGGGAGGTGCAGTTGTTAATGCTCTGGCATTCAGTGGCTCTAATTATCTCTTTTCAAAAATGGGTAGAGACGAATCAGCAGAGGAAATGAAAAGACATAATGAGGCGTCTGAGAAACTCGCTCAAGCGCAGCAGGATTATGAAAAAAATAGAATTGAAAAACTTGATTTCATCAATGAAAAACTCAGGCTTGAAGGTCACGCACAACATACATTTTCTAATGTCGATGACGCAATCAGGGAATATTTTTTAGTCACTGGTAATGACATGTCTATCCCAAAACCGAAACTAAGTGACTATTACAAACCGAGTACAGAACAAAGAAACGGGGAGATAATTTTTGTTCTAGTGGGAATGACATTTATATTTTTTACTGGTCTTTATATTGCTAGAAAAAATGAACGTAGAAAATAAACTATCGAAAATATATTACTCTTCAATTGGATATTGGAAAGGAGCAACCACTATTCAGAAATTACATGCCGCTGTGGGCGGAGATATAACACTCAATCAAGTCAAACAATGGTTACAGAGACAAGCAATTTGGCAAATATATTTACCTGCTCCAAGAAAAATAACAAGACCTCATTTTGAAAACACAACACCAAATGACACGCATCAAATGGACCTCCTGTTTCTACCACATGATACAACAAGAAAGAAACGATACAAGTATGCATTAACTGTTGTAGACATTGCTTCAAGGTACAAAGACGCTGAACCCATATCTGACAAAACTGCTACCACAGTTGCTACAGCATTAACAAAAATATATAGTCGAGGCCCTTTAAGATACCCCAGACTTGTTCAAGTTGATGACGGATCAGAATTCAAAGGTGCTGTTAATCAGTTATTTGCAAAGCATGGTGTACTGGTCAGACGAGGCATTCCAGGTGTGCACAGATCGCAGGCAATTGTAGAGAACTTTAACAAACAGTTATCAGAAAGATTTTTCAGTTACCAGTATTCTAAGGAACTCATGCATGACACACGTAACACTGAGTGGGTAAAGAGATTACCACATGTGATAAAAGCAATGAATGATGAAGGACAAGGATTGCGCCCAAAGCCTGCTGATGCTATTAAATTGAAAACAATTACAGAGCCAAAAACAATGTCAGCCCCACCTCCAGACACAAGTTTATTTACTAAACAGGTAAGATATTTATATCAACCTGGAGAATCAGAAAATGACGTCAGACGCAGAGCGACCGACCCCATCTGGTCAACGTCTGTACACAATAAAAAAAAAAAAATTCCCGGTCCTGACGCAACAATATATTACCTGTACGACCCTGCCCCACAAAGGGCATTTGTCAGAGAAGAATTACAAATTATTCCCCCAGACACCGTTACTCATTTCAGTAACTAACTCATCAATTAGTTCATCAATCAGTTCATCAACTATTTCTTCAGATAACTTGAGCCTGTAATGACCTGGCGCATAAGCTTTTCCCTTACTATGAAACACACGTTTCGTGTCCCCAACTGCAAGTGACTTCTTATGTGTTTGGATCATTTCAAGATTGTGTTTGTTTGACCTCAATGACTTGTTTGGATAATCAGGCATTAATGCACCATCTAACACTTGCTTATAATGTTCATGACGTATGTCTTTATTTTTAATCGCTGTTTTTTTTTTAAATTCCTTTGGCTTTTGACTGACTTCCCTTTTGGTGCAAAATAGAATACATTTTTGATCTCAGTCCAATGTACTCAACTATAGGCACACCATTATGTTCATCCTTAAACTTACCAGGCACTTTTTTGTTTTGTGTGCTAAACAGTGGATGATCTTTAGGATAGTCAGACGTGTCGTACATGTGTAACTCTGTTTTCATGTCTTCATAAAAGTCTTCAGTAGAGAGGAACTATGGGCGGAAATGGACAATTTATATCTATTCCAAATTTCCAGGATTTTTCGACCGCTTACTCCCATGCCCTAACGCCGCCCGGTTTTCTATGTTTCTCCTTATTTTTTTCAGTAAAATAAAGGTTTCCAAATTCAATGTCATTAAAATTAATATTTTTTATTATAAAATGAATCAAGACGAATTACTTCTTCTAAACGATATTAATGCTGTAGAAAACAAAGACTTAGACTCGAAAAAACAGCGCCTTCTTTCTGTAGTTGTGTCAGGCAAGTCAAAGACTTATCTCGGTAAACAATACATGACAGAGGATATTGAATCTCTTACCTCTGATGAACTAATCAAGCTTCATTCAAAATATGAAAACCACATCGCTTCACTAATGACACGTGATTTAAGTCGATCTCTTGTATGCCTATACACAAAAGCAGTGAGTCACTTTCTACCTGTGGATAGTGACAGTCTATCACACGACCTTGAAAGCAATCCTATTGTTTCAAGTTCAATTGGCAAATTAGCATGTGTCATGTTTTACAAGTTTGGAAATTACCTTGCACCTGTTGTAACATTACTAGTTACTGGGAGCCATATTGATTTCTCAAAAATAAATTTTACTGCAGAAGAAAATGGACGAAACCCAGACGACTCCACAACCGAACCCCAGTCCAGTTTTGACACAGGTTCAAACTGTGACGAAGACTAAAAGTCCAGGCAGGGTTGAGGCTGGAAAAAGATTAGCCGAATGGAACAGGCAAAAAAAAATACAGCTTCAGGCACAAACAGAAAAGACTCATGTAACTGACCAGGTGTCAGGACCGTTATCACCGTCAGGACCTGTGTCAATACCGTCAGGGCCGTCACTCCCTCATCAAAGTGAGAGACAAACAACTAAGTCTGGCCCCGAACCTCAAACAACAAAATATATAGTTGCCAGATTTGTTGTCGGATTTGTTTACGTAGGTTATCAATTATACAAAAAATACAAACCACAGACTCGTACAGTGACCAAAAAATCAGACACTCCAAAAACAAAACCAGAAGTCGCCACATTACCAGTAACACCCAAAGCCGTTGACCCATTTTATATGCAGTAAATAAAAAATATTATTTTAATTTTTCTTGCCTAAGAAATGAACGACTCAAAAAATTTAATGAACCTTGTGTATCACTCTGCCGTTATCAGTGGATTAGCAGTAGCTTATTCTATGCTGGGAAAAAGTCTACTCAAAATGAAATCAGCAGACCTCAGTAGACTCGATTTCGAAGACAGCGCTAAGCTAATTGTAGTTGTTACAGCGTCGATTGCGACAAAAGATTTTTTTGTCAAGCAGGGAATTATTCCCGAAAATGTTTCTATGTAAATAAAAATAATATGGCGACGATAGCTATTATGATTGGTGGGGCAGTTGTTAACGCCCTCGCATTCAGTGGCTCTAATTATCTCTTTTCTAAAATGGGTAGAGAGGAATCTGCAGAAGAAATGAAACGTCACAATGAAGCGTCTGAGAAATTAGCACAGGCAGAACAGGCGTATGAAAAACAAAGAATTGAGAAACTTGATTTCATCAATGAAAGATTAAGGCTTGAAGGCCACGCACAACATACATTTTCAAATACAGACGAAGCAATCAGGGAATATTTTCTTGTCACGGGTGAAGACATGTCTATCCCAAAACCGAAACTAAGTGACTATTACAAACCGAGTACAGAACAAAGAAACGGAGAGATAATCTTTGTTCTAGTGGGAATGACATTTGTTTATTTTACAGGAGTTTTCATTGCTAGAAAAAATGGCAGCCGAAAATAAACTATCGAAAATATATTACTCTCCATCAGGCTATTGGAAAGGGCAAACAGCTATTCAGAAATTACATGCCGCTGTGGGCGGAGATATATCACTCAATCAGGTCAAGCAATGGTTACAGAGACAGGCAATTTGGCAGATATATCTCCCTGCTCCAAGAAAAATAACAAGACCCCATTTTGAAAACACATCACCAAATGACACGCACCAAATGGACCTCCTGTTTCTTCCACACGATACAATAAGAAAGAAACGATACAAGTATGCACTGACTGTTGTAGACATTGCTTCAAGGTACAAAGACGCTGAACCCATATTTGACAAAACTGCTAACACTGTTGCGACTGCTTTATCTAGTATCTATAAAAGAGGTCCTTTAAGATACCCCAGACTAGTGCAGGTTGATGATGGATCTGAATTTAAGGGCGCAGTTAATCAGTTATTTGCTAAGCATGGCGTACTGGTCAGACGTGGTATTCCAGGCGTGCACAGATCACAGGCAATTGTAGAGAACTTTAACAAACAGTTATCAGAAAGACTTTTCAGTTACCAGTATTCTAAGGAACTCATGCATGACACCCGGAACACTGAGTGGGTAAAGAGATTACCACATGTGATAAAAGCAATGAACAATGAAGGACACCCAAAACCTGCTGATGCTATTAAATTCAAAACAATTACAGAGCCAAAAACAGGACCAACCCCGGCACCAGACACAAGTTTATTTACTAAACAGGTGAGATATTTATATCAGCCAGGGGAGGCTGAGAACGACGACAGACGCAGGGCAACAGACCCCATCTGGTCAACGTCTGTACACAATATAAAAAAAATAATTCCCGGCGCAGACGCAACAATATATTACCTGTACGACCCTGCACCCCAGAGGGCATTTGTCAGAGAAGAATTACAGATTATTCCCCCAGACACCGTTACTCATTTCAGTAACTAAGTCGTCAATTAATTCATCAACCAGTTCATCACAAATATCTTCAGATAACTTGAGCCTGTAATGTCCAGGTGCATAAGCTTTTTCTTTAGTGTGAAACACTCGTTTCGTGTCTCCAACTGCAAGTGACTTCTTATGTGTTTGGATCATTTCAAGATTGTGTCTATTTGATGTCAGTGACTTGTTTGGATAATCAGGCATTAATGCACCATCTAACACTTGCTTGTAATGTTCATGACGAATGTCTTTATTTTTTATTGCTGTTTTTTTTATTCCTTTGGCTTTCGACTGACTACCCTTCTGGTGCAGTATAGAATACATTTTTGATCTCAGTCCAACGTACTCAACTATAGGCACACCATTCAGTTCATCTTTAAACTTACCAGGCACTTTCTTGTTTTGTGTGCTAAACAGCGGGTGATCTTTAGGGTAGTCAGATGTGTCATACATGTGTAACTCTGTTTTCATGTCTTCGTAAAAGTCTTCAGTAGGCACGTCTATGATCATAGAGTCAGTGTCAGTGTATAGCAGACGACACTCAGGATATTTTGGTTTGAAGTAATCATAATAAAATTCAAGCATCAACAGTTTTGACAACTCCAGAATTGCCATACCAATGAATACTGGCTTGTCCAGTTTAACAATCTTTTTTTTGAGTGACACTGCATACAATGATGAATGAAATTCTTTATACCCTGTGTACTGTGGCTTACCTGTAAGTTTAATTGCACCCAATTCAGTTGTGACTAGTCTCACATCTTTTCTGTGATGAGGATTTTCCATTGTCTTGCCAAAACAGGCATTGTTCATAAGCTTAAAGAAGTCTTTGTCAAATGCAGTGTTGCCGTCTCTGGCACGAAGGGTTGTGTTCTTCATTATGTAATCTTTCATGAAAGCACTCTGATCAAATTGAATTCCTCTGTGAACTTTCTTTAGTACTAACCCATGTCTGATGTAAAACTGTAACAAGCGGTAGTGACAAACGTAATTGAATTTGTCATTTAGATTTGGCACAAGCTTAGTGTCTTCTTTTTTCCCTGTCATACTCATTTTCTCAACTGCTAATGGATAATCATTATGATAATCATGTAGATGGTGCGGGTACTCCAGGTCTACTTCAAAGATCCAACCCTTCGCATCGTTTCGGTCAAGATTCATAATATTGTTAGTTAACCCTGACTCTGTTACATCATACTGCGACAAATCATGCAGACAAAAGTTTTTCAAGGGCAATAACTCACACATTGCCCAGCCATACAGGTTATTAGTGTCCAAGTACGTAATAAATGACCTTGACCTCGAGGGGTCAAACCCAAGGTCACCATAACTGTCCAGATATTTGTTGTTGGCTTTGGCGTAATTATTCGCTGCAATACTAATACCTCCCCTCAATC